>CM056054.1:96306713-96906713 GCA_029574335.1 Rana kukunoris
ATGGCTGCGGGTTTCAATTCGACTGGATTACGTGCTCGTACGCCTTCGGATCTACGCTGCAATAAAATTGCGGCCACTGGGTGGACTTCCAGTCGTTTTCCGCATCGGGGTATCCTAATGAGCTTTTACCGGCGATCCCCGAAATTACGATCTTCAATCGCAATCTCTTACGGCATCTTTAGTCATCTTTTTTTTGCGTAACACTATACCAGCTTTTTGCTGCTCTAATATTAGACAGCCCATGTTAAGTATGGCCGTCGTTCCCACGTCGAATTTCAACGTTTTCCGACGTCTTTTATTATTTTTTACGTAAATCGTCCGGGAATAGGAATGTTCGTAAACGATGCTACTCAAACAACGAATGACGTAACAACGTGATTTCGCGCAATGCACGGCGGGAAATTTCTGAACGGAGCATGCGCAGTTCGATCGCCGCGGGGACGCACCTAATTTAAATGCTTCACGCCCCCTAATCGCGTATTTCAATTACGCGGCGAGAAATAGACTACGCCGCCGTATCGTACGGGCAAAAATTCGACCAGAATTCCATTTAGAGCCTGGTAAAATACAGCAGCGTAGAGTATTTCGAATACGCTGCGCAAATTTACGTGTACCTAAATCTACCCCTATGTTTATAAAAAGAAGAATAAAATAAAATAATTAAAAATCATTATAATTTATTAAGGATCATTATTAATTGGTATAGCGTTACTGGTGCTGAGAATTTTTTCTGAAGAATATATAATATATATATATATGTAATAAAAAAAATGTTTAATTATATTTTTATGTATATTCTCATGCTGATTTTGTATTTTTTTAATATATATATATATATATATATATATATACGGCCCTCAAATTGTCCACTCGCCTACTAGCATTTTGCGAGTGAAAAATTAGGTCTGGCGAGGAGCTGTGCTGCCTGGGAGAGGAGGGGGGGCGAGCACCGTCGGCGGTTGGGGTTGATCGGGAGATGTTCTCCCAGCATGATGCAGAAGAGGAGTTGTTAGCTGCAGTGTTCGGGGAGAGCTCTCTCTCTCTCTCACACACACACACAGCGTGTGGTGACAGTTCCCCCCTCCCTCCCCTTCTCTCTGCACAGGAAGGAGACCAGTGAGAGCTGGTCAGTTTCTCTTCCTGTGTAGTGAACTTGTGACCCCAGTGCACATGGAAGATGGAGCCCTCAGATCGGATCGGATGTGGCTTCAGCAGCAGACACAGCTACTGTGTACATTCTCTACTCTTATCCCTCCCTCCAGCCAGGTCAGATATAAATTACAATCCTCAGGCGGCGTACACACGACCGAGGTTCTCGCTGGAAACCAGCGAGAACCTCGCTGGAAGCTGCATTCCAGCGAGGACCTCGGTCGTGTGTACGCTCTCGGCGAGCTTCCCGTCGGGAAGCCCGTCCAGCAGAAATAGAGAGCACGCTCTCTATTTGCTCGACGGCCCGCCTGGAAGAATGGCTGGTTGCCATTCCCGACGGGCGGGTCGCCGATTTCGACGGCCGGCAAGGAACCTCGACGGGCGGAACGATGTGTTCTGCCCATCGAGGTTCTCTGCCGTGTGTACGCTGCTTCACTGTCTCCTTGAAAACCTCATGCTATGGCTTATCTGTGCTCCAGCTTTCCCACTTTGTTTCTCCTTTCCTATTCCTATCTCTGTTATCTGAAATAAAGACTCTTTAGTAAATTAACCCTCTGTGTCCTTGCTAGGAGAGAACTGTGCTTTTCTTCTCTGCTTCAGCCCAGGTTCACACCAGTGCAATTAGAGATGTTGCATGCGATTTGCACCCGCACCTGTGGTGCCTATCGCATGCAATGTCTGTGAGATGCAAGTTCAGCAATACAGTTAGAGTTGGATTAATCAAAAAATCTCAGGGACTTGTTTTTACCGCACTAGAATCAGATCACATGCAATCTGATTCCTGTGCGAGTTAACAGTTCACACTGCGATCTGTGAACTAAACTGGGGGTGTCGTTAACAATATATTGACTCCCACAGCGGTTTGCAGAGGGCAGTGTGAACTGCCCATAGAAGAGATACGATGCGGCAACCGGTGCTGGAATCGCACTGGTTCCTGCATCGCATCAGTGTGAACCGGGGCTTAATTAACCCATGTACACTTCTGCTTACCTAAATGGTTAAGGCTGCACACACATCTGAGCGTATTTTTTTTTTCAGACAGAACATCACATGTTTTTACCACAATTTTTGCTGCGATATTTGACCATGTACTTTTTTGAGCTTGAGCTCTGTTCACACCCAGGGCTTTTTGGGCATTTTTCTGCTCAGCCATAGCTCTAAAAAAAAATCCCATTAATTTCAAAGGCCCCCGTTCACATCTAAGCGTTTTGTTACCTAAAGCAAAATGCCTGTTGCTCAAAAAAGTACAGGGGCTTCTTGTTTGGCAGATTACAGGCGTTTTTTATTCTTGTACATAGGTGACCTTTTGACCTGTACAAAATTGTGTAAAAAAAATAGTGCGACTTTCTGTGTGAATGCAGCCTCAGGCGTTTTACTACAGGTGACAAAACGCTCAGATGTGAACAGGGACATTTAAGTGTCATTTCATGATATATTTTATGAGGGCGTGATTAGGGGCGGGACATGGTAGGGGTTGGGTGGGGCAACTGGTGGCGAGTAACCCTTGAGGCCTGGCTAGTAGCTCAGGACTTGAAATTTTGAGCCCTGTATATATATATATATATATATATATATATATATATATATATATATATATATATATATAGAAGAGATCTTTCTGAATTGTGTATATTAAAATAGAAAATAATAAAAGAATGGATATATATTATAAGATGATTTAAGATAGTAGACACCTCTAACATCTGGTTTAAGCCCCGCGGGGGGGGGGGGGGGGGGTGTCCAGGGAATATGTCCAAAATGTTTCACGTTCGCAGAGCTTGTAAAATCTCTCTGCTTCTGAAAGGTTTGTTGGCATCTGTTCAACTATCCAAACTTGCAAGCCTTCAGTAGAACCCTTGTGGTATTTGGAGAAGTGTTGGGGGACACTGTGTTTGTCGGTCCCTCCCTCTATCTTCCTCCGATTTTGACCGAACCTCTGCCGGAGAGGACAAATAGTATGGCCTACATAAAGCATCTGACAAGGGCAACGGAGAAAATAGACAACATGGTCAGAAGAACAATTATAAAAATCATTTATTATGTACGGTTTTCCTTTTTCGGAAAAAAGTTTCTGACCATGCTGTACAAAATCACAGGTTTTGCACAATGCCTTGTTGCATCGGAACCAGGGCTTTTTTTCTGGGGGAACTTGGGGGAACTCAGTTCCACCACCTTTGGCTCAGACCCTTTGGTACCCGCTCACCACAATCACTTGTAAACACAGAAGTCTGGTTTCTGTGTTTACAAGTGCCAGCTCTGCACTCTGTGTGTAACCCCCCTGAACTCTGCACTCTGTATGTAGTGCAATTCTGGTATTTAATGCCCCTTTAAGACCCTTCTACTGTTTGTGAAATCTGAACAGGGTCGTGGTTGAGTTCCTGCACCTTTTTTCTGAGAAAAAAAGCTCTGATCGGAACACACCCTGTAGTGGTAGTAAATTGATATGAGATGGACATTTATTTGGAGGATTTTGGTTTTAGTTTACTTGGAGCAATTCTGTTTTTTATATTGGGGGCTCTTTTAAATGTGACCCTTGGGATATTGGGTAACACTGTTTTGAGGTGTATATCCTCTAATAATATGGGCCATTGCTTCTTTAGTATAGATTCCATTTTTTTATGATCACAATGGAATCTAGTAACAAAGCAAACTGACTGGTCAAACTTTCCTCTTTCTTTTTGTAGGGGTACTTCTTGTGCATATTGTATATAGTATATAGGATTTCTGGATCAAAGATTCAGGGTAGCCTTGATCTAATCACTGCATTTAGTGTCAGTGTGACAGGCAGTGTAAAATCAGTTAGTGTTAGGTTCAGGATAGCCCCCCCACCCCCCCTAATAAAGTTTTAACCCCCTGATCACCGCCCTAGTTAACCCTTTCACTCCCCATTGCCAGCGTCACTAAGCGATCATTTTTCTGATCGCTGTATTAGTGTCGCTGTTCCCGTTAGGTAGCTATTTTTTTTTATCACGATTTTTTTTTTTTACTAAAGACATGTGGCTAAATACATTTTGGCCTAAATGTTTGACTAAAATTTAGTTTATTTGATTTTTTTTAACAAAAAGTAAAAAATAGTGTTTTTTTTTTCAAAAATGTCGCTCTATTTTTGTATATAGCGCAAAAAATAAAAATCGCAGAGGTGATCAAATACCACCAAAAGAAAGCTCTATTTGTGGGAAGAAAAGGACGCAAATTTTGTTTGGGAGCCACGTCGCACGACCGCGCAATTGTCTGGAAAAGCGACGCAGTGCCGAATCGCAAAAACACCTTGGGTCATTTACCAGCGTATTGGTCCGGGTCTTAAGTGATTAAACATGCAAGCAACCAATCGAGAAATAGCCTACTTTTTCCGGACGCTCAAGATTCTGAAAACATCAAACCACAGACTACTAGTATCATAACGAGATATAACAGCCAGCATAAAGTAATTAAAAAAACCTTTGAAAAGTATTGCCACCTACTCACCATCGACCCAACTCTAAGCCCACATGTACCACCATACTCTATGGTTACGTACCGTAGAACTAAATCAATCAAACACCAACTGGTTCAGAGTGAGTACGTTGGGGCATTTAGATCAGACCCCTGCAAAAACATGGGTACATTCACCTGTGGCTGGCCACCATGGTGGGGTATACCCCAAATTACATTTTTTGATTCTAGATCAGGTTCACCTGAATATTAGAGGAGGCAATTGGAACTAACTCCTACTGCAATGAGAAACCCGCCGGATAGTGGAACTCAATGCCCCCTTTTTCCCTGGCCTGAATAGTTAACTTAGCTTTAGGCCATTTCTGGAAGGGTTCGAATCAGGGATATGTGAGAAAGGTCTTCAAGGAGTTATGAGATAAAAATCTTTTTCAAGGGATAATATCTGAAGGGCTAATTTTCTGAGAGGGCTTACTTTTTGAAAACTATGGGCCAGATCCACAGAGAATTGCCCTGGCGCAGTGTATCAGAGATACACTACGCCGCCGTATTTTACCTGGCTCTAAGTCGAATTCAGGAAGATTTCGGCCCGTAAGGTACGGCGGCATAGTGTATTTCTCGCGGCGGAATCTAATTACGCGATTAGGGGGCGTGAATCATTTAAATCAGGCGCGTCCCCGCGGTGATCGAACTGCGCATGCTCCGTTCAGAAATTTCCCGCCGTGCATTGCGCAAAATTACGTCGAAACGTATTTATTTATTTTTTTGTTAGCGTAAATTACGTACATTCCTATTCATGGACGACTTACGCAAAAAAAAAAAAAAAAAAAATGAAAATTCGACGTGGGAACGACGGCCATACTTAACATGGCCAGTCTAACTATAGACCGGATAATAGCAGCTTTAACTATATGCCAGAAAAAGCCGACTAGCGACGACGTAAGGGAATGCGACGGCCGATCGTAACGTTGTGGATCGCCGTAAAAAGCTAATTTGCATGCCCAACGCGGAAAACGATGCAAACTCCACCCAGCGGGCGCAAAAATATTGCAGCATAGATCCGAAGCCGTACGTAAGCCTGTCGGTTCGAAGCCCGAAGCCGTCGTATCATGGTTTGAGGATTCAAACTAATGATACGACACGGGTAATTTGAAAGTACGCTGGCCTATCAGGAGATACACCGGCGTACTGGCTCTGTGGATCTGGCCCTATGTATACAATTAAGAAATGGGTGACCTTTTTCTTTAATAAACCGTATATGCATTGTATACAAATTCCATGTGTATGTGAATGGTATAGACACCTCTGTATGCATTTCTTACGACTCTATGCCTGATTGCCTGATGCTATGTATACTGTTACCTCACACCCCTCGCCTCTTGGCTCTATGTGGAGGTCTTATAATTCTTTGAGGTCGGGATTAGGAATTTTCACTGCCTTTCTAGCTGCAATGTATTTTGCCTTCATGTGCAATGTTATAGAGAATTATGGGGGTGGTGGCGCTGTCTGTAAATATCAGTGATATACTAGTGCCTCAAAGTGAAAAGTATATCTGATAAGAATAAGCTCTGAGGTACGACAAAGTCGTGGAACAAAAAAGTGCAAAAGCAATGCAGTAGAGAGCAACCTAATTAAAGATACTCATGTGTACCTATAAATCACATGTGTTGTGTGAAAGGTATGTGTGAAAGGTATAATAACATCCAATATAACTTCTATATGTATAGTTCAGTACCACATAAACATAATGCTATACCATAAGCTAGCATGCAAAACCATAAGCGGTGTCCAAAAAATATATACAATAAGTGAGCAAAGTGAGCAAAGGTGAATCAGTAATAGGTAATTAGTCCATGAACAAGTCCAGTAAGCCCGCTGTAGGAGGAAGGTTTCCAGGATAATCCTGGTCTCTAAGGTAGGTCACAGATCACAAATAGTGCTTTCCACAGTGGGTCCGGTGCTCCCCCTCCTGTGTCCCCACTCACCAGAGACACTCACCCCTGCAGGTGTAAAGTGTGTGTATATGAACCAGGGCTGGTCCTCCAAACGGCTCTCCCGTCCTCAGGATCCTCTGGGTTAATCTTCTGGTTTGGGTGTCAGGCTTCCTCCAATGCTCCTAGGTTTTCCAAACAGAGGGAAAAAAAACTCGCTATGCAGAAAAGCACTATTTGTGATCTGTGACCTACCTTAGAGACCAGGATTATCCTGGAAACCTTCCTCCTACAGCTGGCTTACTGGACTTGTTCATGGACTAATTACCTATTACTGATTCACCTTTGCTCACTTTGCTCACTTATTGTATATATTTTTTTTTGGACACTTAACCGCTTATGGTTTTGCATGCTAGCTTATGGTATAGCATTATGTTTATGTGGTACTGAACTACAGTGGCGTCACTAGGGTTGATGTCACCTGGTGCGGTAAAACATGGTGTCACCCCCCCCCCCGTCTAGGCTGCCTAGCACCATGCAGGAAGGGCACAGTCACGGGGCGCACTCCAAACCAGCCCCTGTAAATGATAGTATAGGACGGTATAGTGGCAGGTTAGGGTAGAATAGGGTGGTATAGTGACAGGTTGGTGTGGTATATGGCAGGTTAAGGCGGTACAGGGCAGGTTAAGGTAGTATGGGGCAGGTTGGGGTGTTATAGGGCATGTTAGGGTGGCATAGGGCAGGTTGGGGTGGTATTGGGCAAGTTAGGGTGGTACAGGAAAATGAGGGTGGGAAAGGGCAGGTTGGGGTGGTATAAGACAGGTTGGGTGGAATAGGGCAATATGGGGTGGCACAGGGAGGCTGGGTGGTATAGGGCAGGTTGGGGTGACACAGGGCAGGCTGGGGTGGTATACAGCAGGCTGGGGTGGCACAGGACAGGCTGGGGTGGTATGGGGCAGGCTGGTATGGCACAGGGCAGGCTGGGGTGGTATACACCAGGCTGGGGTAGCACAGGGCAGGCTGGGGTGGTACACAGCAGGCTGGGGTGGCACAGGGCAGGCTGGGGTGGCATACAGCAGGCTGGGGTGGCACAGGGCTCCCCACAGGGATCGTTAGAGCGAGAGCAATAATTCTAGCACTAGACCTCCTCTGTAACTCTAAACATGTAACCTAAAAAAAATGTAAAGCATCGCTTAGGATAGCAAAAAAAATTGTGCTAACTTTAGTGTTTTTTTAAAATGAATTAAACGGTTTATTTCCTAAAAAAAAAGTTTGAAAAATTGCTGCGCAAATACAGTACCGTGCTAGAGCTGCACAATTAATCGTAAAAAAGTTGTGATCTCGATTCAACCCCCCTGACGATCTCCAATGCAGAGTTTGCTGATACTTTCATATAACAAGTGGAGAGACTTTCAGCTGTCAAAAGAAAATATCTGGGCAGTCTGCTAAGTTGTTAGCAGGAAACATTGTAGCTAAAACTTTCTTTTTAGATCAAAGGGATAAACTTCTGTGTGTAAAGAAAATATCCGGGCAGTCTGCCAAGTTTGTAAACAACATGAAACATTGTAACCAACTTCCTTTTTAGATCAAACTTCTGTGTGTAAATGCAAGAAATGTAACCACTTAATGTCCAACACTTGTTTAAGTTAAAAAGCAATATTTTTTGCTAGAAACTTACTTGGGACCGCCAAACATTATATTGTTTTTGGAAGAGACAAAAATGGCAATTGCTGCAATATTTTATGTCACACCGCATTTGCCCACTTCAATGAATAATAAAAACCATAAAAACAAAACAGTAAAGTTAGCCCATTTTTTTTTCATTTTAATGTGAAAGATGATGTTATGCCGTACGAATTGTGAGAGAATCGTGATCTATCATCTAAGCAAAAAAATTGCAGTTGTCATTTTCGCCAGAATCGTGCAGCTCTATACCGTGCAACATAAAAAGTTACAAAGACTACCATAGAGTAATTTTCTAGCAAAAAACAAATGATGATTTTTTTCTCAGTCTGCTGCAGTGTGTCAGCTTGTATTTATAATGGCTGCTCTGTATGTAGCTTCTGACAGGCTGTGCAAGCAGGCCCGTATCTCCGGAACCATAAATGATAGCCATCCCATATTTTTACTGGTGGTGGGGTAGGTCTTCAACTGCCTACCCCCCAAATGTGGGGTTATGTGACCTCTGGTCGTCGAGCTACAACCCCCGAACTCAATCTTTTTTTTTTAAGATTTTTTTTTTTTTTTTGGGCAAATGGGGCCTGGAGCTGCAGCTCCAACAGCCCCTATGTTAGTCCGGCCCTGTGTTTGAGAGTCCTCCCACACTATCTCTCAGACGACCTGCCAGTACCATGGCAACCCCTCCCACCTAACCTTGGGCTCAGGCCGGCGGTGGACACCATGAAACCCCCTCACAAGCTGAGTGTCACCCTTTACTAGTTCACTTCCCTCCCGCCTTTACTGTACTCACACATGTTCCGGGAGTCTGGAGAGGAGACGAGGACAGCATCACAGCATGCAGCTGTGCCGGCTCCTCCCCCACTGTCCCTGCACATTGCATTGAGCACGCAGAGGTGATCCCGGAGGGATCCCCAGTTTGCTTCTGCCTTACTCCCTCCTCCCCCATTCTCCCTGCACATCGCATCGAGCAGAGGAGATCCTGGAAGGGAAGGAGGAAGCCACGGCGCCCCTCTCAATGTGGCGCCAGTCTGAGCCGGGTGTTACCCTCTGGCGGGTGTCACCCGGGTTCGGGCTGCACCCCCATAGCAATGACACAGGCTCTGGGCATGTCAGCAAAAAAAAAAAAATGTAAAAAAAAAAAAAATTATTATTATTTTTTTTTTAATTTCGGGATGGTGTCACCCCTCTAAGGGTGTCACCCGGGTGCGGGCCGCACCCCCCGCACCCCCCTAGCAACGCCTCTGCTGAACTATACATATAGAAGTCATATTGGATGTTATTATACCTTTTACACATACCTTTCACACAGCACTTGTACTTATATGTACACATGAGTACCTTTAATTAGGTTGCTCTCTACTGCATTGGTTTTGCACTTTTTTGCTCCACGACTTTGTCGTACCTCAGAGCTTATTCTTATCAGATATACTTTTCACTTTCAGGCACTAGTATATCACTGATATTTACAGACAGCGCCACCACCCCCATCATTCTCTATAACTTTCCTATTTATCTCCTAGGGGATACTTGTTAGGGGGGCAGCAGTCTGGTTATTTATATTTCACTTATTTAGATCACCCCCACCCCCGCCTGCATCCTAAGCGCGGATTTTTACTATTTATTTTTCATGTGCAATGTGTCTATGCATCCTAGGGGGGACTCATCTCCTCCCATCATGCATGGGAGGTCTATGGGAGTACATATGACTACCCTGGCTACTGAAATATTGGAATAGATTCTATTTAACATTGTGTATTTGAAGGATTAGCATTTTATGCCCATCCTTTTCCCACTTGGTATCAGACAAGAATGACAACCATAATATGGCTGTAAGCAACCTAATCCATCTAATGCCTGTAATCTTGTTTTGGCCCCTATCTACTAGCCTTCTCCCGTCATTATAGGATTGCCTTGGTGTGGATTGCGGGACTGCTCTCCTACTATCTTGGTGGCATATTTATTGTAAGGTCAGTAATTATTTAGTTCATGGCTGCAACCATTGATGGCTTATTTAAAATGGATATGACCCACTGTGCTTTGCACACTGACTGGCTTGTTATTCATAGGCATGTGTTGTGCTCCAACACCTATTTGCAGAAATCACCTGCCTATTTTCAACTATTCCCATATTTGTTTATTATAATTGACTTTTATATCCAGTAGTATTGTTAAGGGTCTATCTGCATATATTACATGTTTACCTCCTTCTTACTTTGTCTGCTAAAATGGGCACCTATAGCCATTAATTAATTAGGGGTGTTTATAAGCAGACACCCATACTACGGATTTTGCCCTATTGGATAATATTGGTCTTTCTTTCTTTTGGAAAGACAAATATTCCTACCTAAAGATGATATAATTTCCTTTTTAGGTATTTCAGTGTCAGGAGCTCTGTGTTCCATCAGTGATACCCATTCATTCTGGACTCTAAATAAAGCTTCGCCCAGCCACGTTAAACTTGGTTACTCTTAGTTAAGTATCTATTTCTATCCTGTACTCCTCCATAGCATCCTCTGGGATCCTACGGCCGTACCCCACCAGTGGACATTCCACCTGGAGGTATAATGTATGCAGTGCTGGTCCTTTTGATCGGTAGGTGATTTCCCAAGCTGGAACTCAACGATGCTCCTGCTCTCTGCCCCTGTTCTTAATGATTATGTGCAATTTCTGTTTTTTGTTTTTGTTTCTCTATTATGTTTCTTTTTTCGTTTGTTTTTAGAATGTGCCATGGTAGTCACACCTGCCTTTGAAAATACCCTAATGAAGGGACCCGCATTTGTCCTGAAACTCGTTGGGCTTAATATCCACAAATACCATGCACCAAAGATCAAAGCGCACCCACAAGGTAACCCCCTCGGGGAGAGCTTCCCAGAGGGGGTTAGCTCTTGCGGGGAGGAGCCGAGACAGCTGCAGTGGGACTCCAGAATAGGACATTCAGGACCACTCTGTGCAAAACAAACTGCACAGTGAAGGTAAGTATGATATGTTTTTTTTTTTTTTTTTAAAACCTTAGTATCACTTTAATTTTTTTTTAAATTCGTAATGAAGCTAATTGCTATTCGTTTTTCAGTATTGGGGCTTTCTTCGTAAGGTACTTCAGTAACCCCCTTTTTTCTTAGATCTCTCTATGGTTCCATGGCTGGGATATATGAGCGACAGATACATTTCACTAGATCAGCTTTGCCCTAAAGTGGTTGTAAACCCTTAAATATACCAAGTGAACTGACTGGCCTCAGGTGATACACAGATATGAAAAAAAAGCTTCCTACATAAGATGTACTTGTTTATCTACTGTCTTCACTCCTCTACATCCATTCAAAGTCCAAAATTTGAGGAGAGCTCCGAAAGCTATGTGTACATGTGTGTGGACAAGCTGCGCAGTGTGTGTGCCCAAAGGAGCACCCAGTTCCAGGCTGGAGCCAGATTGCCTCTTTAAGGGTCATAATTGTGATTGAAGATTGCTGGTTGGTTTTCCACTACTTACTTTGTCACCTGTGCATCATATCCTCCTATTTTCAACCTGTAAGTGATGGGTTTGCTTCCCTATCATGGATTGTTCCTGTTTCCCTGTTGCTGACCGGCTTTACTTGCCAAACATGGATTGTTTCTATCTACATGTTGTTGACCCAATTTGTCTCCTGACCTTAGCATGAAATGTTGCTGACCAGGCTTTTCTCCTGACCATGGCTTGTTACCGTCTATTTGTTGATGACCCGGTGACTCGTGACATCTCATGACTACAGCTTGCTCCTGCCTATCTGTTGCTGATCCAGCTTACTTTATGACTACAGCTTTCTCCTGCCTACTACAAAAACATGGCCCTGCCTTCAATCCTACTGCCTTTTTCAAGTCTGCCCATGGAAAGCTAATGTCATTCTTGACAAGCTTTGCAAAACTATCTGGGACTGTCTGCACCCATGCTACTCTGCACTCTCATATTGTATTTCACCACTTCAGGGATAATTAAACTAGAGGTGCAAGGGAGGCCCCTTATTACTTTGGTTTGCAACCAGATACTGTATGTGTTACAAATGCAAGTACATCTTCCAAGGACCAGTAAGCTGGAATATATTATATTTTAGTTCCTGGATTTACATATATTTTAAAAGTAATGGCACAAAAAAATTCACTGTGCAAAGAAAACAAACCCAACTCTGGACTGGTTCAGCTCCAATGTAAATGGGTGGACTATGGGTGATATGGGTGATATCTGGGACTTCCAGCATTAAATCTACCCGAGACCTGCGGTAGCAAACAACAACTACTTAACCAGTGCCATTTAAAAATCAACCTCTCAGGTGGTTAGGTTTTAGTCTATTAAGATCTTATTTATTAGACGAAGTGCTCTTGTCACGAAACGCGTCGGGAGGACTCCACTGCCGCCCTACTTGTATACAAGCACTTTATATTCAGCTGAAATGTAAGTTTGACCGCTGCAAATAAATATTTTATTTTCTACATAACGGGATTACGCTATGTGGCCACTTCTTTCTCTTGTCTCTTCTAACATCCATCCATTGTGAGAACATCCATTTGGGGATCGTACTCCCAGTTGGGCTTCGTCCATCCATCCCACAGAATCGCTCTGATGACCAGCCAGCATATTGCCCTGATATCAGCATAATACAAGCCTACTTTGACTTTCAGTGGTGTAAGCCAGCTGAAGTCAATTGGTTCCGGTAAGCCTGCATTGCTTTCGGTGGTGGGAACAACCTAGTGGAGAAGCTATTTAACATTCACCAATCATCAGATTGACTGTTATTTTCACACCAAGATTCACAATTTTTTATTTTATATTTTTATTCACTTATTATTTTTTTCCCTTCACGGGAGATCATTATACCTGGCATCCATTTGCCATTAATTGTTTCATGTTTGTTCAAGAAATGAATTATCACTGTCTGTTGGCATATGTGTTTTATGTATATGTGTGAAATCGCATTCATCAGCAGTTGAACATACTATTTAACACACTATTAGAATATTTTGTTTATCACTCACTAGTCACTTAGGGGCAGATTCACATAGATGTAATCTTCCGCTGCGTAATCGAAATACGCTACGCTGCCGTCTATCACCAGACTCTACGCCGAATTCAGGTAGTTTTTTTGCGCGTACGCTATTGTATCGTAAATCGAAATACGTGAGTATGAAGCATTTAAATTAAGCGCGTGATCGAACTCATGCTCTGTTCAGAAAATTGCGCGAAATCACGTCGTGACGTCATTCTGAGTAGCGGCGTTTACGAACATTCCTATTGACGACTTACATACGTTGTGTTACTTAACATGGGCTGTCTAATATTAGACCAGCAAAAAGCTGGTATAGTGAAATGACTAAAGGTGCCGTAAGAGATTGCGTTTGAAGAGCATTCAGCTCATTAGCATACCATTGAAAAACAACAGTCCGCCCAGTGGCCGCAATTTTCAGGCAGCGTAGATCTAGGCGTACTAACACGTAATAAAGTCGAAATTTAGCACGCAGGTGTCTTTTCATGGTTTGAGGATTTCGACTAGCGTAAAAACGCTCGTAAATCGAAATTACTCCTGTCTAACAACATTTACACAGGCGTAATCGCTTTGTGAATCTAGGCCCTAGTGTCTGTCCCTGAATTATTCAGGGTCTTTTATTTGGTTTCACAATTTTATTTCACTTTTTTTGTGTGTCTTAGACTACCATTAATAGATAGTCATTTTAAGCGCTACACATTTTTCCACACTTCCAATATTTTTGCTTTTCTCATACGAGCCGTGTTAGCAGGTACTACCTAACCATCATTGGCAGCGCGGGGTATTCTCCTTTCTTTTTCTATTAAGATCTTATTACTTATCAAATTAATATTGATCTTTATGGATTTCAAAGATGCCTTCTCTAGTCTCTACCTCCCAGTGTGGCTAGGACAGAACTCAAGTGATGTTATGGTTATGGGTTGCCTGGTCATAGCTACACTCTTGATGGCTTCTTTTGGACAATTCACCATGAAATGTGGGATAAATTAAAGTGGGCTTTGCACTAAAAATGCAAACCCCACTAATTACTGAACTCCTCGTGCCAAAATGTTTACGTTAAAAAAAGGGAAAAGTTTGGAAAAAGTCAATAAGCGTACCTTAACCCCTAGTTTCCACCCAAATCACCTAGACAAGGGTGACATCCCCATCCTTCAAGCAAGATTCCTGGGAGTGCTGAGTCCCCCAAATGTGCCAACACAGTGACAGAGCAGCTTCTCGTGGGTTTTAGGGTACTCAGCTTTCATCAGGGCCTCACTAGAAGAATAGCAATGCCATTTCCTGCAATTCAGAAATTAGAAATTAAAGGAACACTAAAGGTTGGTGTTTTATTAGATCAATTGATTACTGTAAGCTAGAGCATTTAAATATCCCTTACCTAATTTTTCCTTTTAAATTCCAAAATACAGTAATCCAGGTTTGAAAATGCCATTTCCTGTCTCTCCTCTTCTTGCTTTCCACCAGCATCTGAGGTGTTTTGCATGGTGGAAAGCAGAATGTGCTCACCCCCTCCCTATGACTACAGCCCTGTGTGAAGATGCTCTCTTATCCCTCACAGGCATGGAGGCTAAGCCTAATGGGAACTGTAGTTCCCATTAGGCCGTGATGTAGTAAGAATGAATGAGAACCGCAAACCAGGAAGTCAGTGAGAACAACAATTCAGGAGTGACAGAGGTGAATAAAACAGCACGATTTCAACAGGTATCAAACTAGTTATAATGCAAAACATTACTTTTTACTTTATCAGCTACTGTCAGACTTTAATTTAAGAGGAAAATATTTTTGTCTTTACAACCCCTTTAAGTTCACTTACTAAATTAACTTTTTTTTTTACTGAAGTGTTGGGGTGGCCTGAATAAATAGGTGATTCATAAAAAAAAAACAATTTGATTTTTAGTGTAAGGTTCTTTTTAATATAAAAACACAAATAGCAGTGGTGCACAAAAAACCCTTTGCAGCCAAACAGAAATCAAAGCTGCCCACTATAGCTTCTCAAAATAAATACTGCCTGGCTGTCATGTGTTACAGGCATCACATCATTGCTCTTTGCATCCTGAAATCAAATAATCGCATCTGTTCTACGAAGTTATGATAGGAAAGATGTTCCTGTGTGACACTACTTTCATTCACAAGATGCTCAGAATGGTCTAATAAATAAAGGAGACAGGCAGTTTTGTTATGTACAGCCACATAATGAAGAGTCTGTATAAATAGATTGACAGTGTCAAGAGCAGCCGATAGATCAAGTGGCATAGCTATAGAGAAATGACCATTAGATTCAGCAGTGTCAAAAGTATTTGTTAGATTGCAAAGGATTTTCTTTAGAGTGAGAAGAACAAATTTTAGCTTGTGATGGCTCAGAATGGTAAAATTCATTTCATTTAAAAATAGCTTATAAGAGCAGCTTACTACAATTAGATTACTTTTTCATTCTTATTCAATATATATATATATATATATATGTTAGTACACATATATAAAAAAAAAAAAATGAGCAGTCTAACTAATAAAACTGTCATTCAGTTGTGTCGTTTAGCATTATGTTATTGTGTACAGCTTTTTTACTAACTGAAAAAGTAAAATTTTCAGTAAATAGCAATATGAGCTCTACTGCTCCCATCTCCGCCTTTAAAAAAGTATCTACTATTTGTTAGACATCTGCATTCGTTTTTGTTAGAATGCATTTTCGTCTGAAAATCGGGTATTTTTATTATCGTTTTAACAAAAACGAAAACCGAAAGATCCGACATAAAAAATGCTTTATTTTCGTTTTCGTTCAGATCCGATGATTTACGATGCTTTGTCGAATTTTCGTCGTTCAATTCCTACCTATTCACTGTATTCAGTAAATACAGTGAATAGTTAGGAATTGAACGACGAAAATTTGACGATTTTCGATGCTTTGTCGAATTGAATGACGAAAATTCGAACATCGTCATTTTCGGACCAAAACTTTCCCGACGAAAACGAAATAAATCAAAACGATTTTCGGGAGTAACAAAATAAATTTATTTTCCGTACGAAAACGAAATTACGAAACAAAATATTTCAGTCTGCACATGTCTACTATTTGTAGATGTAAAATGTACTTGTATAGAAAATAAAAATTAGGGCATATATCGTATTTATTGGCGTTTACCGCGCGCCGGCGTATAACGCGCACCCCAAGCTTAGAAAGGAAGTTTAAGGAAAAAAACTTACATTTTGGATGCTCAGCCTTGTCGGTGTCTGTCTTGCCCGGCGTCAATCGGTGGCCTTGTCCGGCATCCGTTTGCGGCCTTGCGCGGGGTCCGTCCAGCCTTGTCGGTGTCCATCTGCTATTCTGCCCGGTGTCCATCGGCAGCCTTGTCCGGCGTCCGTCTGCGGCCTTGCACGGGGTCCGTCCAGCCTTGTGGGTGTCCATCTGCAGTTTTGGAGGTGTCCACCCGCACCTTGCCCGGCATTGTGTGTTTGAGTTTGGCGCCTCGGTCGAGTTGTGCAGAGCCAGATTTCCTGTGGCTTCTCTCGGCTTCTCTCGCATGGCTGCGGGCGTAGTCGAGCGCGGCCGAGCCTAGCCGAGTGTGCAGTACACTCGGCCCGGCTCGGTCTATGTCGGCGGTGCTTGGAGACAGTGGGGATCAGCGTATAACGCCCACCCACGATTTTAAGGGGAAAGAAGTGCACGTTATATGTACCTCACTCCCTTCTCTTGATCATAGTGCCCGGGTGAGGAAGTTGTTACACTCCCTCTAACTTAATCCTGGAGGGAATTCCATTTTTTTCTCCTGAGATTTCACCTGCTCTGATTTCCCCAGATATCCTCCAAGAAAGAACAGTGAAGTCACACCCACACAGAAGGCAAGGGCTATGTAAGAATAATTACATTTTAGACCTACTATCTGTTCAAGTGAGCTTTACATTTTATGCAGGGCCCAGTTTTCTCCCACTGCTGTCAATCAAAGTCAGTGAGCCAATGAGGAGAGAGGGGGTGGGGCAAGCCATGGCCAAATGAACACGCAGAGCAGTGGTTCGGCTCAGGTGCTCAGGATCTGGGCTGTTCTGTGCAAAACCACTGCACAGAGCAAATATTATAGACATACTTGTTATTTTTAAACAAAAAAAAAAAGACTTTAATAGCTCTTTAACAACACCTGATTTAGAATGGGGGAGCGAATTAAAGGTTTAACAAGGTTCATTAAGAAGAGGTATGTGTACAGCGCCTTGAGAAAGTATTCATACCCCTTGAAATGTTTCCATATTTTTTCACATTACAATCAAACATTTAAATGTATAAAATGAAACAGGAGATCCGCGCTTAGGACGTATGGTGTAGCTGCTGCCTCCCTAGGGATCTCCAAGGAGACCAAAAAATGTAGTGAGTGATTGTGGGGATGGTGGCGCTGCTGAACAAATTTTTAAGGGTAAAAGTTTTACGCCATGCCACGAGCGGGCGCAATTTTGAAGTGTGACATTTTTAGGTATCATTTTACTCGGCGTAACATTATCTTTCACAATATATAAAAAAATTGGGCCAAATTTATTGTTGTCTTATTTTTTTATTCAAAAAAGTGATTTTTTTTCCAAAAAAAGTGCGCTTGTAAGACCGCTGCGCAAATACGGTGTGACAAAAAGTATTGCAATGACTGCCATTTTATTCTCTAGGGTGTTAGAAAAAAAATATATAATGTTTGGGGGGTTTAAGTAATTTTCTAGCAAAAAAAAACAGTTTTAGTCTCGTAAACACTGAATCTAAAAAACAGGCTTGGTGGGCAAGTGGTTAATAGTGGAGATGTCCACTTATCATTTTTATAATAAATGCACCGTGTGCTTTTAAAACATATCACGCTATGTGGATACCCCGTTTTTTGTCTTTTTGAGTGACACCGCAAGCACCCCATTGAAACTCCTCCAGAACTACCTCTACAGCTGGGAGCAGCTGCTGCGTTGACACAGGGAGCTGCGCAACAGGAGCACTAAAGGTACCACCACCTCCTGCCCATTGCCCCTGGAGGGTGACAACATCTGGTGAGTGGGGGAGCACAAAAGCCACGGAGCGGCATCCTAAGAGAGGAAACAGCACCAAAGTCACCAATAGATATTCTGCAATACCAGCTACCGTTATAATTTGAAATGCATCATATTGTCTGAATACAAGAAATAATTTTTAATCATTTTTTATATTATTAGAACTTTAGCCTCAAGGGAGGGGTATTAACCATTCTGTGTTGGTACCTTACTGAACCTAGTGTTCAAATATACATCAAGGATTTCCATCTCTGTTTAGTGAGGGGAGACTCACGCCATATATCATTTAATATTGATTTAGAGGTTGCCTACCTGAACAACCTCCTTAATTCACTGGCCTGCACAGTATCCTGATGATACCTCAGTCCAGCCACCTGGGATATACTCAGGAACCATAGCTCACATTACCGCTGGTTCTTATTGACACTGATATTTGGTTTACACCAACGTTTTTGATTGACGCTGCACATTTTGTTTTTTTTTGTTTGTCACATTTTTTGTATTGATGCCCTTGGAAGCCAGGTAAGGCTGGGCTCTTGATTAATAGGATCACAATTGTAGACACTTTCTGTATACCTGTTGCAAATTTAGGAGTTCTGTCGCTCCTATTATTTGGGTTCACTTAACTGCACAGGGTCCTGACCCACATTGTATGATTTTACCACTATTGGTTTTTGGATTAATACTATACACATCAGTGGACACCATCTAGTGGTGGAGGTCCACTAAGCACTCATATACCTGGACATTAGTACATTTTGTACCATTAAGGAGGTAACCATATACGCTTCTTTCTAAGCGTGTGTTTAGGGAATCCTCACCTATTGGATTAACCCCTTCCTACGAGTTACCCAACACTTGTT
The DNA here is from genome assembly GCA_029574335.1 of Rana kukunoris. Classification (NCBI taxonomy): domain Eukaryota; kingdom Metazoa; phylum Chordata; class Amphibia; order Anura; family Ranidae; genus Rana; species Rana kukunoris. Next base: position 96,325,776 of record CM056054.1, read on the forward strand.
CACTTATCAATTTAGATTTTTATCACATAGAAAACCCACCATCCACTTACTAGTGATTTGTTCAGCAGCGCCACCATCCCCACAATCACTCACTAAACATTTAAATGTATTTTATTGGGATTTTAAGTGATAGACTAGCACAAAGTGCCACATAAGTGTGAAGTGGAAGGAAAATGATAAATTGTTTTCAATTTTTTTTTACAAATAAATATCTGAAAAGTGTGTCGTGCATTTGTATTCAGCCCCCTTTACTCTGATACCCCTAACTAAAATCTAGTGGAACCAATTGCCCTCAGAAGTCACCTAATTAGTAAATAGAGTCCACCTGTGTGTAATTTAAGCTCAGTGTAAATACAGCTGTTCTGTGAAGCCCTCAGAGATTTATTAGAGAACCTTAGTGAACAAACTGCATCATGAAGGTCGAGGAAAATACCAGACAGGTCGGAGATAAGAAAAATATCCTATGCTTTGAACATCTCACAGAGCACTATTCAATCCATCATCCCTAAATGAAAAGAGAATGGCACAACTGCAAACCTACCAGGACATGGCCATGCACCTCAACTGACAGCCTGGGCAAGGAGTGCACTCCACAAATCTTGCCTTTATGGAAAAGTGGCAAGAAGAAAGCCATTGTTTAAAGAAAGCCATAAGAAATCCGGTTTGCGAGAAGCCATGTGGGGGATACAGCAAACGTGGAAGAAGGTGCTCTGGTCAGATGAGACCAAAATGTTACTTTTCGTCTGCAAAAGACTTGAGACCAGGGTGGAGGTTCACCTTCCAGCAGGACAATGACCCGAAACATAGAGCCAGAGTTACAATGAAATGGTTTAGATCAAAGCATATGTATGTGTTAGAAAGGCCCAATCAAAGTCCAGACCCAAATCCAATTTAGAATTGGCAAGACTTAAAAATTGCTATTCACAGTTGCTCTCAATCAATTCAATCTGAAAGAGCGTAAAGTGGTTGTAAACCCTTACAACACACTTTATGTTACAGGTAAGCCTATATTAAGGCTTACCTGTAGCTACCCTGGATATCTCCTAAATCTGCACGGTCTGCATGTGCCAAAGTCACATGAAGTTATCAGCACATGAGCACTGAAGCAATGGCACGCTGTGCCGTTGCTTCAGCTAGACGTGCCATTACCGGGAGTGACGTTATTGCGGCTCCGGCCAATCACAGCGATGGAGCCCGCCTTTGTCTTGCAGGGTGTTTTTTTTTTCAGAGGGTTTACAACCACTTTAACCTCCCTGGCGGTATGATTCTTTTAGATTTTAGGTGCTGAAAGCGGTACCATTATTTGTAAGGGAATTTGGCGTTTTATACTGTAGGCTTGTAATTCTTAGGAATAACTCACTTAAATCTGACCAAACAAGAGTCTAATAGGCATTCCGGGTATGACATTTTTTTAAAAACAAAATTATAAATTATAATATAATAAATAATTATAAATAATTATAACAAATAATAATATAATTATAATAACAATTATTCAATAATGTAATCAACTCAAAATCACTGAAATTTGCTCAGTTGCAGAATTGTTGCTGTCATTATTATTATTTTTTTATGACGAATTTCCCCACAAATCGCTATCGCTCAATTCTGCAAGTGATTATAATTTATTATCGCTGTTTTTTTAGCTGCTCTAAAACAATTTTTGACATAAAGGGACACTTTTGGTTGCTATGGGCAATCTACAGTTTGCAGGGAGAAAGAACAGTTTTTATTATGTAAAAGAGCATGCAGGGCACTGGGCAGACCACTAGGGACAAAGGGGTGTGTATTTTTTACATACAGTACTGTAATCTATAAGCTTACAGTATACTGTATGTAATGTGTTTGTTTACATTTTTGAATATGGCGCCGTTCTCCGCCCCCGTGCATCGTAACGTCGCAGGGAACGGAGCTCGGAGGCACACGGAGACACTGTGTGAATCGAGCAAGCACCCGCTTGCTCACACAGCGTGGATGCATCGCTGGATCCAGGAACAAGGTAAGTAAACCTTGCCTGTGGATTCAGCGAGCCCGAGTCTGATTTGGGGTTACCAATTTTGTAGGGAGGGGTTTGAGTTTGAGTCAAACTCATTTTCGACTCGAACATTGCCTGTTCGCCTGTTCGGAAAAGCCACAGAACACCCTGTTAAAGTCTATAGAAGAAATCTAAAGTGCTAATTTTAAAGGCTAATATGCAAGTGTTTGGGGACCCGGATCCTGCCCCAGGGGACATGTATCAATGCAAAAAAAAGTTTTAAAAACGGATGTTTTTTCGGGAGCAGTGATTTTAATAATGCTTAAAGTGAAACAATAAAAATGAAATATTCCTTTAAATTTTGTACCTGGGGGGTGTATTATATGCCTGTGAAGCAGCAGTTTCCCGTGCTTAGAACTGTCTCTGCACAAAGTGTCATTTCTGAAGGAAAAAAGTAATTTAAAAGGGATCCAGAAAGCACGCATCGCCGGCCGCCTGTCTCCACCGGAGACAGCCCAGCGAATGACGCATCTTGACCCAGTGACAGCTCTCCACTGGAGACAGCCCAGCGAATGACGCGGCTTGACCCAGTGACAGCTCTTATATAGGTGAGGCTGGCCACCCGTCACGTGACCCTGTCCCCCTCTGACACACCCTCTGACTACGTTATTGGGGAAGCCCAGGCTCTCCCTTGCGTCAGTGGGGGGCGGGGTCACGTGATGGGTGGCCCCGCCTCACCTATACAAGAGCTGTCACTGGCTCAAGCCGTGTCATTCACCGGGCTGTCTCCGGTGGGGACAGGCGGCCGGCGATGCATGCGCTATGGATACCGGACCCGGGTGAAGAGATCTTCTCATCGCTGGACCCCGGCGGAGAGGAGATCACCCATCGCAGGATACCGACAACGTTGGACCGGGGACCGAGAGTGGATTACCACCGCTGGATTTTTATTTTTAATAAAGGACTTTTTCCACGGTGTGTGTGTTTTATTTTTAACAATTCTTTACACTTTCTTAGTGAAATGGTAGAGGTACAATGTACCCCATTACCATTTCACAAAGGGGGCGCTGTGATCTGGGGGTCCCCTTTGTTAAAGGGGCCTTTAAGATTCCGATAAGCCCCCCACCCGCAGACCCCCACAACCAGCGGGCAAGGGTTTTGGGGATGAGGCCCTTGTCCCCATCAACATGGGGACATCCTACCCATGCTGAGGACATGTGGCCTGGTAAAGTTCAGGAGGGGGGCGCTCTCTCGTCCCCCTCTTTTCCTGCAGCCTGCCAGGTTGCGTTCTTGGATAAGGGTCTGGTATGGATTTTTGGGGGTAAACCCCATGCCATTTTTATATTTTGGAGCAGGGTTCCCTTTAATATCCATACCAGACCTGAAGGGGAATTTGGGGGGACCCCATGCAATTTTTTTTAATTTTGGTTTGGGGTTTCTCTTAATGCCGTTTTTTTTTCAATTACTTTTATTTTTTTTTATTTTTTATTTTTTTTAAATTGTTTATTTATTCAGAACAGAAAACTGGTCCACACGAACCGCAACAATAACAATACATAATAGTACATAAAGGGTTAGCACCGATTCCAGTGTTCATAAACATGAATGCAGACGTACAGTACCATACGTCGCTTGAAGCCTGCGGGTAGGCGGCACAGAACATTTCTTTAACCCACTTCTAACTGTACCCACACATAACACTGCTCCTGTGGGGTCCCAGGTGAGGGCCCCATCTTACTAAGGTGCAACAATAAGGCAGTAGTCCGCGGGCCCAGTCCACTGATTTTTCCTATTTCCAAAGACAAATAAGTGAGAGAAAAGGAAGAGGGAAGAGAAAGAAGGTCGAAGATAGGAGAGGATAGAAGGGGGAGAAGATGGAGGGGGGTGTGGGGAGTCACGAGCATGTTCAGTCAGCAGAGCTCAACGAGTCGCGTCTTAAGATCAGGTTAAAGTGTCCCTCTAGAAGGTAGCATGAAACGCCGTCCAGCATTCATAGCTAAGGTGTATTTCTGAGGGCTTGGCCCTCGTCTGAATATTTAAAAACATTCCAAAGAGACCATGTTTGGGAGTATTGCTCATTTCTGTCTTGCTTTGTCAGAATCAGGTCTTCCATTGTGTTGATGTCATCCACCTTTTTCAGCCACATGGCCAACGTTGGTGGGTTCGGGGATTTCCAGCACAGTGGAATACATGCTTTCGCCGCATCTAGCAAGTGTCGAATCACCGATTTTTTGTATGTTCGTGTCAGTGTGTCGCTCATGTGTAATAGGAAGTACGCAGGGTCATCTGGGACCTCTCGGTCCGAAAATTTTTGTGTCACGCGTCTGACTCCTTCCCAGTATGTTCGCAAGCGTGAGCAGGACCAGAAAATATGGAGAAGAGTGCCCCTGTCCTCCTGGCATCTCCAGCAAAATGTCCGACACCGTCGGAAACAGGCGATGGAGAAGGTCAGGGGTCCTATACCACCTCGTCAATATTTTAAAGTTGGTCTCTTGTATCTTGGTGCAGATCGAGGACTTGTGCGTAAACCTTAATATATGGCCTATCTGGGTGGGTGAGAAGTGGCATCCCAGTTCCCTCTCCCATTTACTCAAACTCGGGATCTGGTAGTCTGTCGTTGGTGTGATCAGCATCGAGTGTAGTAGTGAGAGGGCATGTAGTAGTGGGCCTGAACCCGTACACATCTCCTCCAGAGGCGTCAGGGGGTGACACAAGCCAGGTGGTAGTGCCAATGTCCTAAGAAAGTGGCTCAGTTGACCGGCCCTTAGGAAGTCTAGTCTGTATTGGCCTGTCACGTCCATCAGCTCCTCAATAGATCTCCACTTACCCGCCTCACCGAAGTGTGCGGCTTGAAACATACCCGAGTCCCGTAGGGCGCGAAATTTGGGGTCTATAAGGCCCGGGGCGAAAAGTGGGTTACCCAATATCGGGCGAAGGGGTGAGGGATCCGATGATAGGCGGAACCTTGCCAACAACCTCGAGCACACCGCAATGGTGTTTCCAATCAGGGGGTGGGTAAGTACGTCGCTCGATCGCATGGCTGGGGTCCAGGGGGCGTTCCGTAGCAGTATCGCGCTCTGTGCCTGTTCCAATTGTGTCCAGAGTTTGGTCCGATCGTGTCGGCACCAATCTATCAGCCTGTTCAATTGTGCCGCATAGCAATACATGCGTATGTCTGGCGCGGAGAGGCCGCCGTAGGTCTTAGGTAAGGAAAGGATCGTTCTACCAATCCTGGGGTGTTTGCCTGCCCACAGGAACGATCCGAGCGCCGATTGGACTCGTTTGAAATAGTCCGCAGGAATACGTATGGGGAGGGCTTGTAAGAGGTATGTAAATTTAGGGAGGATGGACATCTTAATTATATTGCACCTCCCAAACCACGAATGTAGGCCCGTGGACCACTGATTCAGCAATTTCTGGACCGCTTGTAGCAGGGGGGGAAAGTTCAGTTTGAATACGTCAGAGATCCGTGGTGAGACGCGTGTCCCCAAATACGTGAGGGCCGTGTCTGTCCACTTCAAACTAAAATTCTGTGTAAGGGAGGTCAGTTGGAGTTGCGGGACACCCACCCCCATGGCTTCAGACTTTGTTAAATTAATCTTTAGATTTGACAGTCTACCGTATGAGTCAAATTCCCTCATCAGGTTTGGAAGGGAGGTCAGTGGGTTCGTCAGGGAAAACATAATGTCATCGGCGTAAGCCGAGACTTTGTATTGGTGGTCACCCACCATTAGTCCTGTAATGTCCGGGTTCAGCCTAACATGTCTTAGGAAGGGTTCAAGAGTCAGTGCGAGAAGTAGGGGTGATAATGGGCATCCTTGTCTGGTTCCGTTGGCGATCGGAAACGAGTCCGACGTTGTGCCATTCGTTCTTACCCTGGCCGTTGGGTTCGTGTAGGCTGCCGAAACCCAATTTAACATTTTCCGCCCCAGTCCTATATGTTTGAGTGTCGCAGTCATAAATAGCCAGTCCACGCCGTCAAACGCCTTTTCAGCGTCTGTCCCCAAGAAGACCGAGGGTGTCTTAGTTGCGTTGGCGACGTGGATCAGGTTTAACACCTTAGACGTGTTATCTCTGGCCTCTCTGGAGGGTATGAAGCCCACCTGATCCAGGTGCACCAGGTCTGGAAGAAATGTTTGAAGTCGTGTGGCGATCACCTTCGTGAACAGTTTAAGATCTGCATTTAGTAGTGATATGGGTCGATAGCTACCGCACTGGCCAGGGTCCTTTCCTTCTTTGTGGATCACCGCTATTTGCGCCTGCAGCGTTGAGGTATGAAATGTACCCCCGGTACTTAGACTGTTAATGAGGCCCAGTAGTTGGTCACCCAATGACGGGAACAGGATCCTGTAATAGGGGACAGTAAGACCGTCTGGGCCCGGGGCCTTCCCCGGCTTGGAAGATTTCAAGGCTGCCTGGATTTCGGGTAGGGTAATCGGTTCGTCTAGCAGTTTCACTGCGTCGGACGGAAGAGATGGCATTTGGGAGGCAGTCAGGTAGTCTGCGTGGCGGCTCGCCTCTCGATTCGCGGACAATGTAGGAAGATTGTAAAGGTCCTTATAAAAGTCCTTAAATTCTGCAGAAATTTGCTGGGGAAGAAATACTTTACGCCCTCCTCGCGTTACCACGTGCGGTATGTACGTTGTCGAATGTTGCGAGCGGAGCGCTTGGGCTAGCAGCCTCCCGCATTTATTGCCGGACTCGTAAATTTTCTGTCTACAAATCTGCATGGCCGCTTTGGCTTTGTATTGCAATATGTCTGTGATTTTTGTTCGGGTGACATTTAATTCAGAGGTGATCTGGACCGTTTGGGACTGTTTATGTTGCAGTTCCAGGGCCTGCAGCTTGTGAAGTAAAGTGTTAAGTCGTTCAGTCCTCTGTCTTTTCAACCTGGCCCCGTGTTTAATAAGGATGCCCCTCACCACTGCTTTGTGGGCCTCCCACACTAGTCCCGGGTCGCTATCCTCAGTGTTGTTCGTGGTAAAGTAGCAGCCCAGTTCTCTTACTACCTCCGTCAAAGTGTCCTCGTCATGCAATAGACTCTCATTGAGTCTCCAGGGGTGTCCCCGGTTGGTCAGGGCGTCAGTCTGTACTGTAGTTCGATGGGAGCATGGTCCGACCACGTGATAGAGCCTATCGAGGCTGCCTCGATCGCCGCAAGGTGCCTGTGTGGGATCAGGAATAGGTCAATTCTCGAGTACGACTGATGTGGCTTGGAGAAGAAGGTGTAGTCCTTCTCTCCCGGGTGGAGTAGACGCCATGCGTCTACCAGGCGGTGTGTATGTAGCGTCTCATGTATGCGTTTGCGGAGGTCCCTCGAGATGGCAGATCTGCCCGTCGAGGTATCTTCCGAAGGTATCAGAGGGATGTTAAAGTCCCCCCCTATAATGAGTTGACCCGATTTAAAGTCAGTCAGTCTGTCCAGTTGTCTAGAGAGGAATCTATCCTGTCGTTCGTTCGGCGCATAATAATTCGCTATTGTGACCTGTGTCCGACCTATGCAGCCCTTCAGGAGCAATGAACGTCCCTCTGGGTCCGTCTGCACCTTCTCCAGGGACCAAGGGACCCTAGCCGAGATGAGGACGGATACCTCCCTCGACTTCGCCTCTGTATATTGAGAGTGATACATCGAGGGGGAAATACCTGTTCTTCAGTACAGGCAGGTTATTATCCCTGAAATGTGTCTCCTGAAGTAGCACCACATCTGCCTTCAGATTCCGCATATCATGGAGGAGCATTCTCCTCTTCTCCGGTATGTTTAGCCCCTTGACGTTCAGGGATATTACCTTCAGCGTATCCATGCTCGTGGCTCTGGAGTGGGAAGGCGCCAGGGAGGCGGGAAAAAGGGGTGTCAAGGGTACAGGACAGGGAGGAGGGGGGGGTTGGGGGGAAGAGTCTCCCCTTGTGGGGTGCTGTCGGGGTAGAGACGGGGATTAGGAAAAATGACACAGGGGAGCAGTTAGGAAAGTTAGAGAGGAATTAGAGTGCCTGCACAAGAGCGTGTGGCACAAAGGAGAGAAAACTAAAGTAGCCTAAACAGCTAGAGCGCTCTCCAGTCTAAGACCGGGTATCGAGCGCTGGCCTAAGTGGGGAATAGATAGACAGGGCCGGCAAGGCGAGCCCCCGGAACCTGTCCCCCCCCCCCCCCCCCCCAGCCGATCATGATAACATTACTAGGTAAGGCATTGCAATCCATTTAAAAGTGCTCATGGTAAGTCTAGCGTTAAGAGGAGCTAGATAATATTGGCAATAGACATCTTGAGATAGTACGAGCCTAAAGGTGAGGTAAACACAGCATAAGCAATCAAAGCATTTGTAACAACAACAGTAACAGCAGTAATTACTATAACATTCCCCATACAGCTGCAGGGTGCTCACAACACACATAGAAGGTGTGTGCGGCGTCCATGCAGGTGCAGAGCATATCTGTGGCCAGCAGGCCTCCACTCCACCGATAACACTTCCTTTGTAACCGGTTATCTCCTCTTCCCTGACTATAACCCAGTGAGGCCCAGGAAGTCTCAGGCCCCCACATAACAGGAAATTCCACCGCCCCGCCTCCCCCCTCCCCCCAACCCCGCCATATAACACCACTTCCCTCGGCCAAGTCCACGGGGAGGTCCACTAAAGGGGATGTCTCCAACAAATCCCCTATGTATCGTGCGGCCCAGTGTTACTCATGTGCTCCGGGTCAGAGAGTTTCGGCAAGTGGTGTAGCGTTATTAATCTTAGCAGGGCGAGTTGGTAGTAGGTAGCCATCCCCCACCCCCCAGCACGGGGCACAGGCCTGCGCCCAATGATTACGCTCCATCCCCCGCCCCATATATCACACGTACGGCAGGAGCCCAGCGACTCCCAGGGATAGAATGGCGCATCCCGGTGGCATCAGTCGGCGGGTCGGGGTCCGGACTCCACCACCGCCGCCAGCTTGGACCCATATCCTCCGGAGCTGTCATGGCTCTGCCCCATAAAGACCGGGACGGTGGGACTATCTAAAGGCTCGTCAGCCCCCTCCTCCCATCTCCTCCAGGCGTACTAGTGGGGGAAAACTTAAGTTGTGGTGTGGGGCAGCTAGTGGCAAGCCTCTCAGGGAGCGCATCAAGTCAGATGAGGGAGGTGAGGAGGGGGGGCCACACTCACGGCAAAGTATCTCTGGGCTGCTCAGAACGAGCGTTGGTTGGGCCCTGTACTCTTAAATAAGGGGTCAGGCGTCATGGAAGCGGCTAGTGGTCAGGAAAGGAAACAGTCATGGGCGATCAGAGGACTGTGGCCCAGGGCCTACTTACAGATCAGTCTCGGTGCTCTCCTCCCGACGGGGCTCTCCGCCTTCTCCGCCCCTGTCGTTGTTGGCGTGGGTGGGCCGGGGCCCTGTAGTCAAAGGGGCCCGATCTCCCATACGATCTTGGCAGGAGTTGGAGCCAGTCCGGCACCGGGACCTGTTCTGCACCCAAGAACCGGAAGAGGCCGGGAAGGTCTGCTGGTGTCTGCAGGGTGTATGCATGTCCCTCCTTCCGAAAGGTGACCGAGAGGGGGTAGCCGCACCGGTACGTGTAGCCTATTTCCCTTGCCAGCTCCAGCACAGGTCTTAGCATTGCTCTGCGACGCAAGGTCGCTCTGGAAAGATCTGGTAGCACCTTGATCTGAGATCCTTCCATCTCCAGTTCTCCTCGCTCCCACGCCAGGCGGAGAATGCAATCTTTTTGGGCGTAGCGTAGTAGGCGGCACACCACGTCCCGCGGTCTGTCCTGATCTTGCGCCCTGGGGCCTAGGGCTCTGTGTGCCCGATCTACTTCGATTTCCTCCTCCGGTTCCCCCAGTATTTCCCGGAACAGTCCCTGCAGTTGGTCATCAAGAGCTGCGGAGTACACCGACTCCGGGACGCCGCGGATCCGCAAATTATTGCGGCGGCTTCTGTCTTCCGCCTCCTCCAGGTGGAGCTGCAGGGATACCGCCGTCTGTCGTTGCTGTTCTCCTGAGCGTTCCAGGTCCGAGACTCTGCTCTGTAGGTCCGCCAGCGACGTCTCCCCAGATGATACCCTCTCCGTTAGTGTGGACACCTCGGCCCTCACCTCCTGGAAGTCTCGGCGATGTGTCTCTTCCAGCTTCAGGATGAGGGCCTCGATGTCTGAGCGCGTGGGGAGTGCTTGTAGCAGGGCGCGTATATCCTGCTCTGCTGCCGAGCCCCCCAGGGGGGGAGCCGGGGACGCCATGGGGGAGTCTGATGCCGTAGGTTCCAGCAGCGGGTCTATGGGTGAGTCTGGTCGATCGTGGAGGGGAGCCCAGTCGCAGATATCCAGATCTTCAGGTACGTCTTGGCGCGCTGCTCCTCGTGGTGCCGTGGCCCTGGCCCCGGACGATTTTCGCGATTGCCGATGGAAATAGTCGTGTAAATCGCCTGCTGTCACACCGGAGCGGGTCACACGGGTGCCAGGCTTGTTAGTGTGCTTTTTGGCTGATTGCATGCCTATATCAGGGCAGGTTACGGCCGGTAAAGAGAGGGTCTAGGCCGGGAGCTCAGTACCAAAGCAGCCTCACTCAGCCATGTCCAGGCCACGCCTTCAATTACTTTTATCTGTATTGCCGGGACCCGACAATTTATTTTCTTTTGGAAATGTCATTTTGTGCAGGGACTGTTCTAAAACACGGAAAACATGTGCCACTCTCCAGGCATACTATAGACACCCCTTCACTTTTATTGTTTCACTTTAAGCATTATTAATATCACTGCTAAGACAATACCATGCATATTAGCCTTTAAAATTAGCACTTTGATTTGATGTGGCCTGGTACGGTTTAGGAGTGGGGGGCGCTCTCTCCCCCCCCCCTTTTCTGGGCCGGCCAGGTTGTGTGCTCGGATAAGGGGTCTGGTGTGGATTTATGGGGGAACTCCACACCATTTTTTTTTTACATTTGGGGTGGAGTTCCCCTTAATATCCATACCAGACCTAAAGGGCCAGGTAATTGAATTTGGGGGGACTCCCACTCTTTTTTTAATTTATTTTTTTATGAATGACTTTTCTCTGTATTGCTGGGAGTCGGCAATTCATTAAAGCCGCAAGTGATTTTAAATGTCTTGTTTTCCTTCAGAAATGACACTTTGTGCAGAGACAGTTCTAAGTACGGTAAACATGCGCTGCTTCACAGGCATACTATACACCCCCCGATATGAAATTTAAATGAATATTTTACTATTATTGTTTCACTTTGCTCCCGAAAAAACTGCCGTTTTTAAAACTTTTTTTTGCATTGATACATGTCCCCTGGGGCAGGACCCAGGTCCCCAAACACTTTTTAGGACAATAACTTGCATATTAACCTTTAAAATTAGCACTTTAAATTTCTTTTTTTTAATACATTTTTTTTTCTCTTTCGTATATCAGCATTTACAATATTCAGTTTTGTCACATTTCTTCATTTTTCTTTTTCTATTTCATAAATGCATTTTCATAACACAAGTAAGAAATACTCATTATACATTATTGTAATGGTCACCACCATTTACGATATCCATTCCATTCCCCCAACTATGACAGCTTAACCGACAGTCCGTCAATCCATGTAGACACGATCCATTCCATTTCACAGAATAACGAGACTCCGCTCTGTTGTCTAGTTTCAAAATATATGAATGTTTTAATGGTAAACTCAGCTGGTTCTTATACAGCTACAAACATGTCACAGTTACTCACAGGGACAATGAAACTCTCCACCCCCACATCACACAGTTGAGCTTCAATCACATTCTTTTAGATAATGACATTCAGGTGCGTTAATTATGCCCCCAGATGTCACGACTCTGCCAATAAGAGATTCACCTGCAGAATACACATTCCTATGTCAGACGTTCGGGCACCGAATTACAGGAGTTAATTACTACAGCTGACAAGACACATTCCACACCTATTATCAATAGAATTCACACCAAACAGTATTAGCATCACACAATGAAAGGTCTTTCAGAAGCAGACTCAATTAGCATCTCAAAAGCATGTGTCCCCACCTTGAATGAAACATTGACCTTTACAGCTTGTAATATGTCCAGATCTCCTGCAAAACATGAATTATCATTTATCAGTCACCCTATGTCCAAAAGGGGCACAGGGTGACCTTAGACCCAAGAGTCATTAGTGACGCTGGCACAGGAGTACCCCCCATCACTCAAAAGTCTCTGGGCATCACTGGTCATTCTGTTACATCTCTCCCCTTTCGGTGGGAGACTGACACAGGAGGGAACCCCAAACGGGTTGACTCTGAAGTTAGTCAGTAGTTCCAGTCCTCCAATGCTGGTATCCATACCGTACCCCAAATAAATTGCTCCAAACAGAGCATTACTTACAGTAGGTGACTGGGATATTGTGTCAATCTCGCTCCCTTTCTCGGCGAGATTGAGCACTTGCGAGCCCCATCGCGAGAGCCAGCGCCGAGCTGGCTTGCCGCGATGGAGACAAAGCCGTCATAGAAGCGACGGGGATCCGACGCGGATTCCCGCCAATTCTACACGTGGGCGGAGTTTTGTTATGAATCCTGAAGGAGAAATCCCCGCCGGATTTTTAAAAAAAATCCGGCATGGGTTCCCCCCTCAGGAGCATAACGGGTCCCCCCACAATCCATAACAGACCCGTATCCAAAGCACGCCGGCCGGCCGGTCAGGAAGGGAGTGGGGGCAAGCGAGCGCCCCCCCCCCCCCTCCTGAGCCGTACCGGGCAGCATGCCCTCAACATGGGGGGGTTAGGTGCTCTGGGGCAGGGGGCGCACTGCGGCCCCCCACCCCAGAGCACCCTGTCCCCATGTTGATGAGGACAGGGCCCCTTCCCGACAACCCTGGCCGTTGGTTGTCGGGGTATGCGGGCGGGAGGCTTATCGGAATCTGGAAGCCCCCTTTAATAAGGGGGCCCCCAGATACCGGCCCCCACCCTAAGTGAATGAGTATGGGGTACATTGTACCCCTACCCATTCACCTGCAAATAAAAAGTGTAAACACAAATAAACCACACAGGGTATTGAAATATTTTATTAGTTGGCCGCCGGGGGGGGGGGGTGTGTATGATCGCTTTTATAAAAGCGCCCCCCTCCGGCGGGCTTCTGTGGGGGGTGGGTGCCGCCGTCTGGTTCTCTTCCGCCGCCGGGGGGGGCGTTTTGATAAAAGCGCCCACCACCCGGCGGGCTTCTTTCGACGTCTTCGGCGGCTGGGGGGTCTTCTCCCACTCTCCGGGGTCTTCTCCTGCTCTCCGGGGGTCTTCTCCGCTCTCCGGGGGTCTTCTTCTTCTTCAGGACTCGCCGCCGCTAACTTTGTGTGTTAGCTCAATTACTAGCGGCGGCGAGCTCCCTCTTCTGTGACGCTGTCGTCTTCTTCTTCTTCCTCTTCTGTTCTCCAGATGTTGACGCGACGCTTCCTTCCGCTGTTATGCCGGGCGCGCGGCTCGCAGCGAATTATATAGGCCTGTCTTGTGACGTCGCAGTCCCATCATGCTCCGGTAGGTACCACGTGCTACCTACCACGTGGTACCTACCAGAGCATGATGGGACTGCGACGTCACAAGACAGGCCTATATAATTCGCTGCGAGCCGCGCGCCCGGCATAACAGCGGAAGGAAGCCTCGCGTCAACATCTGGAGAACTTTTTATTTGCATGTGAATGGGTAGGGGTACAATGTACCCCATACTCATTCACTTAGGGTGGGGGGCCGGTATCTGGGGGCCCCCTTATTAAAGGGGGCTTCCAGATTCCGATAAGCCTCCCGCCCGCATACCCCGACAACCAACGGCCAGGGTTGTCGGGAAGGGGCCCTGTCCTCATCAACATGGGGACAGGGTGCTCTGGGGTGGGGGGCCGCAGTGCGCCCCCTGCCCCAGAGCACCTAACCCCCCCATGTTGAGGGCATGCTGCCCGGTACGGCTCAGGAGGGGGGGGGGGCGCTCGCTCGCCCCCACTCCCTTCCTGACCGGCCGGCCGGCGTGCTTTGGATACGGGTCTGTTATGGATTGTGGGGGGACCCCCACACCGTTTTTTTGGCGTAGGGGGTCTCCTTACAACCCAGGGCCAAGGGCCCGTTATGCTCCTGAGGGGGGAACCCATGCCGGATTTTTTTAAAAAATCCGGCGGGGATTTCTCCTTCAGGATTCATAACAAAACTCCGCCCACGTGTAGAATTGGCGGGAATCCGCGTCGGATCCCCGTCGCTTCTATGACGCACTCGCTGGAATGTGTTTTTACTATTCCAGCGAGTGCGAGATATCGGCAGCCTGTCGCCGAGATTCAGCGTGATGCTGTTGTGCTAAAAACACATTCTCGGCGGCAGGCACTGTACCCAGCCAACCTCTGCCTCTCTCAGAGAACATGCCTGCCGCTGGGGAGAGGCCTGGACTGGCCCTTCTCCCTGGAATCCTTTCAGCCGCTGGAGAGAAGACAGGGTGACTGGGCTCAGTCCATCATGCTGTTGGGGATCTGGGCCAACTGCCCAGATGTATATCAGTGGAGACTGAAGTCCCATCCACTGGTGGTAGGTGAAAATCCCCGGGTGCTTGCAAAGCAAAGCTGACATCCTCCTGTCTCAGTGAGGTTGTGTCAGTGAAGACTGTAGTCCCATCCACTACCGCAGGAACTCCCCCTTCCGTTAGTTGAGAGCAGAGGCTTGCGGCACTATGCTCTGTTGCCAGCTATTCTGCTGGGTTGCTGTGAGTGGAGACCACAGTCCCATCCACTACCATAGGAACCCCCTCTTCTCTTAGTTGAGAGCAGAGGCTTGTGGCACTCTGCTCTGTTGCCAGCTCTTCTGCTGGGTTGCTGTGAGTGAAGACCACAGTCCCATCCACTACAACAGGAACTCCCTCTCCTGCTAGTTGAGAGCAGAGGCTCGTGGCACTCTGTTCTGTTGCCAGCTCTTCTGCTGGGTTGCTGTGAGTGGAGACCACAGTCCCATCCACTACAACAGAAACTCCCTCTCCTGCTGGTTGAGAGCAGAGGCTTGTGGCACTCTGCTCTGTTGCCAGTAATTCAGCTTGGAGTAAAAGCTTTACCACCTCAGCTTGTTGCTGGGGAGAGGGGCCAACCACCCCGGCTCCCTGGAACTTTACACAATCTGCTTTGGCTTTAGGGATGGCAATCTCCATATTTTCCACTGCCGATTCATCAGCCAGGATTTCAGAGTTGTCATTTGAAATTTCCTCATAGTCCCAGGCAACGGGAGCCCCACCCTGCTGCTGAGCAGAGTCTAGCAGCTGTCTGTAGGCGATCTTGAGCTCTCATTCCTGAATGGCAAAAAATTCCAAATCTTCCTGTAACCAGTGCCCTTCCGAGACATTCAATTTTTCCATTATGTCCTCCATGCGCCACTCCCGATCATGCCCACAGTCAGGATCACTGGACATCCTCCAATACAACAATCCCAGGCCATCATAGTCATGGCCTTCTGTGGGGCTGTCATCCGCTGACCACAGGCACTCTTGGGCTATATACCACCGAAGGGCTCTGTAGCTCTTGTCCAGCCACATCTCTGCCCGGATCAGCCTGCTTAACTCTGCTGTCCACTCCTGCTTCGGTTGTTCCCCCAACAATGGCATTCGTGCGTCATACTGCAGCCAGTACCTTACATGGATGAAGGTGAGGACCTTTCCTTGGTGTTGCTGCTCTAGAGCTGGCGCTTTCTTCCAGAGTTTGCAACGAATCACATCCAACCATCCCAGCAGGGCCTCCTCTGATACTCGTCCTCTGTGCTGTATCCACATCTCTTGTAACCTCCTTTTGAATTCCTCTTCCATGGAGACTGGTATCTGCACCTCTCTTCTCTCTTCAGTTGGTGCTGCTGTGACTTCTGCTGCTGCAGCACTTCTTTGATGTAGCCAAGTGGCATCCAAAGCTGCTATAACCAGGTCTATGATCTCCGGTGGAGGATTAGAACCATACTGTGCCAGTCCACTCTTAACAGCCCGATCAAAACTTTCTTCCTCAGGTGTCCTGTCTGTTACGCTGGGCCTTTCAGCTCTATCCATTTTGGCAAGTTCTGCAATAATGTCCCTTTTCTTAAAGCGGACGGTTCAACTCAAAAAAATATTAAAAGCCAGCAGCAACAAATACTGCAGCTGCTGACTTTTAATATTAGGACACTTACCTGTCCTGGAGTCCAGCGGTGTCCGTAGCAGAGGACGAGCGATCGCTCGTCACCCTGCTGCTCCCCCCTCCATCCACGGTGAGGGAACCAGGAAGTGAAGCGCTGCGGCTTCACTGCCCGGTTCCCTACGGCGCATGCGCGAGTCGCGCTGCGCCCGGCGATTGGCTCCCGCTGTGTGCTGGGAGCCGAGAGTTCCCAGCACACAACGGGAAAAGCACGTCTTTTGCCCGAGACTGCGGGCCGGAAGTGGGTGCAGATACCTGTCTTTAGACAGGTATCTGCACCCCCCTCCCCCCTGAAAGGTGTCAAATGTGACGCCGGAGGGGGGGGAGGGTTCCGATCAGCGGATCTTCACTTTAGGGTGGAGATCCGCTTTAAGGTTGCTGCCCGGTCTCCCCCGGCTCTCCAGTAAGTCCATGAGGGAAGAGAGCTTCAGCCGTTCATACTGTGTCTCCATTGTCCTGTGTCATTGTAGCCATCCTTCTGGCGATGGAATCATACCACTGCTGTGCCACCACTTGTAACGGTCACCACCGTTTACAATATCCTTTCCATCACTCCAACCACGACAGCTTAACCGACAGTCCGACAATCCATGTAGACACCATCCATTCCATTTTCCAGAATAACGAGACTCAGCTCTGTTCTCTAGTTTCAAAATGTATGAATGTTTTAATGGTAAACTCAGCTGGTTCTTATACAGTTACAAACATGTCACAGTTACTCACAAGGGGGCTTCAATCACATTCTTTTAGTAATGACATTCAGGCGCGTTAATTATCCCCCCAGACATCCCGCCTCTGCCAATAAGCGATTCACTTGCAGAATACACATTCCTATGTCAGACGTTCGGGCACCAAATTACAGGAGTTAATTACTACAGCTGACAAGACACATTCCACACCTATTATCAATAGAATTCACACCAAACAGTATTAGCATCACAAAATGAAAGGTCTTTCGGAAGCAGACTCAATTAGCATTCCAAGAGCATGTGTCCCCACCTTGAATGAAACATTGACCTTTACAGCTTGTAATATGTCCAGATCTCCTGCAAAACATGAATTATCATTTATCAGTCACCCTATGCCCAAAAGGGGCACAGGGTGACCTTAGACCCTTAGAATCTTATAAAGTTTTGACACTGTGTTTTGAATTTTCTGTTTTGCAGTTTTTCTCAAGCGGAGTGAGTTCTGAACTCGTCCGCAGAGGTTGTGGGAGATGTTGCACAAAGTGGCACAGCTGGGTGTACCGCCAGCCATCCAGATTCCAAACTTCTACCCTGCGTTTCAACTCTTCAAAATCAATAATTCTTCCGTCTTTTAATATTTCACCCAAGTGCACTCTATCTATTTTAATCCAGTTCCCTTTCCTCCCCTGGTGCAAAGTATATGTTTTCTTTCAAATTTATAAGTGGGGAATTATAGTCCTTTTCCAATTTTGTGTGGACTCTGTCCCATAATCTCAGTGTGTCTCGTGTTATGTCGAAAGTTTTTTTGCTCAGTGCTCTATATTGTGAAGGTATCCATATTATACTACTCAATTGTGCATTGGATTGTGTTTTTTCTATTTGTACCTCTTTTATCTCGTCTGTCTCTGGCCCACTCTACTACTCGAGACAATACGGCCGCTTTATAATATTCTCTAATGTCGGGCGTAGCAAGTCCCCCTTTGGTCTTATCTTGTTTTAAGATTGATAGGGATATTCTATGTTTTTTATTTTTCCAAACGTAATTCATTAAGATCGAATTTAATATTCTCAGGAATTGTTGGGGGAGGGCTATGGGCATCATTTGAAATTTATAGAGTATCTTTGGTACTAGGAACATCTTCAGTGTATTTATAAGCCCTATCCAAGAAAATTGGTCTGTTTGGTAATTTTTTTGATATCTGTTTTAATCTCGTTTAGCAAGGGGACAAAGTTTATTTTATACATTTCCTTGGCCAAACTTGTTAATTTTATGCCTAGGTATTTTAACTCCTTTACCCAGGGGAACACGCAAATCCTTTTAACAAGCTTCTCTTCTTTTTTATTGATATTTATGTTCAATATTTCAGTTTTTGTGTCATTAGTTTTAAAATTCGAAATAGCCCCGTATTGTTGGAGTACCTTGATTAAGGCAGGTATAGTTGTCAGCGGGTATGTAAAACAGAATATCATCAGCGAACGCGGATAATTTGTGTTCATCATTCCCGACTTTCACCCCCCTAATTTTTTCAATCGCTCTGCTAGGATTTTTGCGAAGATCTTGATATCCGCGTTCAGCAGCGATATGGGTCTATATCCTGAGCAGAACGAGCTATCCTTACCCTCTTTTAGTATAATCGTTATTGAGGCGGCTATTGATTCCTTACTTGCTTCATATTCCGAACCCAACCCATTGAAGTATTTACACAATTTTGGTACCAAAATGTTACTAATTTTTTTTAAATATAATGCCGTAAACCCATCTGGGCCCGGACTTTTCCCCGTAGTCGTATTTTTCAAAGCTATTTTGATTTCTGTCTCCGTTATTGGTTTGTCCATGTTAAGACTTTCAATCTCCTCTATCTTTGGTATTCCTGCCTTTAATAGGAAATCTCTGATTTTAGCTTCTTTCTCGCCTGTATGATGTCCCTTCTGATCAATCGCATAGAGCTCTTGATAGTAGTTTTTAAAGGTCTCTGCAATATCCTTAGTTGAGTACACCAGGTCCCCATTTTTTTTTTTATCTTCTCAATGTAATTTCTCGTTTGCTTTTTTTTAACCATTTTTGCTAAATATCTGCTGGGTTTGTTACCCCAGATGTATCGCTCCTTTGCTATTCTGTAAAAAAAATTTTTTGTTTCTTGTTCCAGGGCCTCTTTAAGTTCGTCTCTTTTGAGAATTAGCTTATGATAAATCTCTTTTGTTCTCTCTTTTTTATGTATTTGTTCCAATTGCGCTATTTCTTTTACTAAGGTGTTGTACTTCCTATTTCCCTCCTTTTTTTTTTCCTAGCCCCCTCTGCAATTAATATTCCTCAATATTTCAGTTTTTGTGTCATTAGTTTTAAAATTCGAAATAGCCCCGTATTGTTGGAGTACCTTGATTAAGGCAGGTATAGTTGTCAGCGGGTATGTAAAACAGAATATCATCAGCGAACGCGGATAATTTGTGTTCATCATTCCCGACTTTCACCCCCCTAATTTTTTCAATCGCTCTGCTAGGATTTTTGCGAAGATCTTGATATCCGTGTTCAGCAGCGATATGGGTCTATATCCTGAGCAGAGCGAGCTATCCTTACCCTCTTTTAGTAAATTCGTTATTGAGGCGGCTATTGATTCCTTACTTGCTTCATATTCCGAACCCAACCCATTGAAGTATTTACACAATTTTGGTACCAAAATGTTACTAAATTTTTTTAAATATAATGCCGTAAACCCATCTGGGCCCGGACTTTTCCCCGTAGTCGTATTTTTTAAAGCTATTTTGATTTCTGTCTCCGTTATTGGTTTGTCCATGTTAAGACTTTCAATCTCCTCTATCTTTGGTATTCCTGCCTTTAATAGGAAATCTCTGATTTTAGCTTCTTTCTCGCCTGTATGATGTCCCTTCTGATCAATCGCATAGAGCTCTTGATAATAGTTTTTAAAGGTCTCTGCAATATCCTTAGTTGAGTACACCAGGTCCCCATTTTTTTTTTTATCTTCTCAATGTAATTTCTCGTTTGCTTTTTTTTAACCATTTTTGCTAAATATCTGCTGGGTTTGTTACCCCAGATGTATCGCTCCTTTGCTATTCTGTAAATTTTTTTTTTGTTTCTTGTTCCAGGGCCTCTTTAAGTTCGTCTCTTTTGAGAATTAGCTTATGATAAATCTCTTTTGTTCTCTCTTTTTTATGTATTTGTTCCAATTGCGCTATTTCTTTTACTAAGGTGTTGTACTTCCTATTTCCCTCTTTTTTTTTTCCTAGCCCCCTCTGCAATTAATATTCCTCGAATATACGCTTTGTGCGCTTCCCATAAGGTAGCCCCTGAGATCTCTCCATTATCGTTTGTTAAAAAAAAGTGTTTAAGTTCCTGTTCCACCTTTTTTGCCCCTTCCTCATCTCTTATCAAGTTTTCATTTAAATGCCAGGTTGGCGTAGTATTTTGTTGTGTGGAGGTTTCTATTTTCATGGTTATCGGGGCATGATCCGAAAGGGTCATCATTCCGATCTCAGCCTCGGCAACCTTATCTAGGAGCCTATGATCTACCAGCATATAGTATATCCGGGAGTAGGTCCCGTGTACAGGAGAGAAAAACGTGTAGTCCTGTGCTTTTGGGTGTAATGTCCTCCATACATCCACTAGCTGACTGTCGTGCATTTTCCGTTTGAATTTTTGGACCCACACGCCACTTGTCCCCCGCACATGGGACGTACTGTCCACTTCCGGGTTCATACTAAAATTGAAATCTCCCATCACTATCTTATAGCCCTCGGAAAAACATTCTAGTTTACCCAGGATTCTGCTTACATATTTGATAGGGCCAGCATTAGGGGCATATATATTTGCTAGCGTGTAGGTGGCATTTCCGAGTTTGCCTTTCAAAAATAGGAACCTACCTTCGGGATCCGTAACTCTATCCTCCACAACAAATCTTGTATCTCTTGCAAACCCTATTGCCACACCCCTAGCACGTTTTGAGATAGAGTCACCATAAAACCATATTGGATAGCTAGGAGAATATAATTTTACATTTGAGTCTAATGTAAGGTGTGTCTCTTGGAGAAATATCTCGTCGGCTCTATATTGCTTAATTTCTTCTATTACCTTATATCTTTTGGCCGTCGAGTTTAAACCCTTAACATTATATGACAAAAATGTAACTACTGCCATCTCTTTTCTATTCTACCAGAGAAAAAAAGGAAATAAAAAAACTCGTTAAGTTTCCTATTGGGAGTCCCCTTCCCTCTCCCACCCCCCTTCCCGTTCCTCCCCCCCTACCCCCCCACCCTGGGCCCATAGTGAAAAAGGGCCTGTAAACCATGGATACCTCATTCTCCCCCTTCCAGGGTTCTTTTGTTTGAGGTAGGTCTCTCCCCGCCTCCACTCCCCCTCCCCGGTGTACTCCAGGGAGGTGATGTCCAGGTAGGTGATGTGGTTGCCCAGAGAAAAAGGAAAGAAAAAAGGGAGACCCCCATGTCCCCCCTCCCCTCCACCCCCCCCCCGGACCCCCCAGAGCCTTTCAATTTAGATCATGTATGTCTTGTTATTGTTTACGCTACCCATCCCGGTAATTCTGGGACCGGAATGTCCAGCTTCTTACAGAAGGCTTCCAGTTCATCTGAAAAATGTTAACCTAGCTGAGATGCCATCTTTCTGCCCGATAAGGCATGCTGGGAAGCCCCATTGGTATTTAATATTCTGTGTCCGTAGCTGCTCAAGTAATGTTTTGAGCAGTCTCCTCCTTGCCAGGGTCTCCCAGGCCAAATCTGTAAATATCTGGATCTCCGATCCCTTAAAGCTCAGAGGTGGCATCTTTCTTAATTTTGTCCAAATTTCTGCTTTGTCTTCATAGTTTCTAAACCTGACAATTATGTCTCTTGGCCACTCCCTCTCCCTGTTCTTAAATTGTCCTATTCGATGGACACGCTCTATTTTGAGGGGCTTTTCCGGATTTTTAGCCAAGATAGGCAGGAAGAGGTCGTTCATGATTTCCCTTAGATCTTCACCTTTTTCTTCCTTAATTGAACGGATCCTTAAATTTTGTCTCCTATTTCTGTGTTCTTGATACGATACTGTAGTATTCTCTGGTTTTGCTTTATTGTATGATTTTGATCTTTTAATAGGGTAATTTCCAAGGATTGCTGTTCATTTATAGTCTCCATCTCTTCCACTCGTGTTAATAGGTAGCTTAGATCTAATCTCAACGCGCTGACTTCCTGCCTGATTTCTTGCCTTATTACATCCTCCAGTCTCTTCAACATAATATTCATGTCGCCCTTTGTAGGGAATTGTGCATCGGCGTTTTTTTTTTCCCGTTTTTTCAGGTTTTTTTCCGGCATTGGGACTTTTGGTGCTTCCATCTTGAATTAAATAATGCTTGATCGTGCTGGATGTCACATTTTCCTTAGGGGTCTTCGGGACCGTGCCCCTGGTTGTTTTGCTCTTACTGTATTTTTTCGTAGATCTAATTTGTTTCCCCAGTTTTAAAAGTTATGGAGGGTGTATCTTATTCAGTGGGTTGTTAATCAGCTTTCTTGCATTCTTTGAATCTCTATAACTAGGTCTACTCCTTGTCCTAGCTGTGTAGTGCCTAGTGGATGGGGCCCAACCAGAAACGTTTATACGCCCCTACCACCGCAGGCCGCTGGACACTGAGGTTATCTCCCCTAATCAGATCTGATCTTTTCCTCTAATTCTACTTATTGCGGTAGCTACGTGGTTGGAGGGGGAAAATAATCTCTGCTGGTTCTAAGCTTTCTCCGTTTAAATATGAGTGGGTATACTGCCAAACGCAATTTTAAACCTCCCTGAGTTGGGTAGGTCCCGCAGTGAGTGAATCGTCATTTACATGAAAATAATTACTGTTTATAGCACCTGAATATGGGTTATATCCAGCAAATGCTCAAAGAAAGAGGGAGAGATAGAGAGAAGAAAAAAATAACTGTGCACAGTGGTAATTTACCTTCCGGTTATCATTTCTCAATCTATTTAAGGGGATTAGGGGGTTTCCCCTTAGGATCCTGTTACTGCCGATTTATCCGGAGCATCTAACTGAGACATGTGCCGCCTGGCCTATCTGGGCAAGATTTATCATTAGTTTGTCACTGCCTTACAACAATATATCACAGCAGGCTCCAATTTCGATTTGTAATGTCAGCAGCCTTCATTTAGTAATGGGGCAAATAATCAGAAAACAATCGGTCATTGTTGCCTACTACCACAGAGGATGTATTGGTACGCTGTTCCTTTAAGCAAAAATAATCTATGCAGATACATTTTTTGCTTCTGTTAAGATTGCTGGAGTGATGATTTCGAAATGGGACATTGTTAACTCAAGTTAATCCATGATACCTTTCAATACCTTGCAATCAGCCCAAAACAGTTCAAAACAGTTCAGAATCTTACATGCAGTGGAAAAGGAAGCCTGGCAGCTTTTCTGTATAGCACTAATGAGTCCTTACCACTCCCGGTTCGTCTCCTCTTTTCGATCCGGATGGGGGATCTCCCCTAGTATTATAGCGGCCAAAGCAAGGTACACAATCACTTTACCTGAGTCCGGGGTATGGGGTGCTAGTTACCAAGCCGGCAGTGCATCTACTTGGTCCTCCGGTCCGTGTCGCATTCGCTCAAAGCTCTCCGTCTGCGGCTATGGGGGGGGGGGGCAGAGGCGATCCTCCGCGATGATGTTTGCAGAGGCTGCGGGCGAGCAAACTTCCTCGTTGCCCGCCTGGTGCCTCTGCTCCATAGCTCTTCCGATCGTGCCGTCCTCCTCCTCTAGCTCCGGGCTACAGCGAGGTTCCGCCCTTCCCTCGGCGTGTGCGTGCTACGTGCACCTCCATCCCTACTATTTTTCAAAGAAGAATGGACACAAAATTCACTCTGTAGATGTGCAAAGCTGGTAGAGACATCCCCAAAAAAACTTGTAGCTGTAATTGCAGCAGAAAGTGGCTATACAAAGTATTGACTTAGGGGGGTGTTACCTATAATTCTATATTTAAGATTTAATATCTCACATATATGATATATGGTTTAATAAAGGGTTCTGTGACCAGAGTGAAAGCTTTAACATAACACACATTTATTAGAGAAAACACACATTTATTAGAGAAAAGATATTAGCTATCTAATATACTGCATACATTTACAGTCTTTAAACTAAGGGAGTAAATATTAGTTTCAAATACAACATAAGTACATCACACTAAAAACATCAAAACATAACAGCTTATGACAACGCATATGGTAAGTGCTTGGGGAGATTGTTCCTTGATGATTTACCTTGAAAACTGCACGTCCCGGGCCCGGGGTCCTAGTCTCTCCTCTCCCCACTATTGACGGAGACTTCTTAATTTATATCCCAGGGGCCCCCTCTGATTGGCTACCGTTAGTTTTAGAGCTGAATAGATTTGAAGACAAGTTAATTAAATCTTATTTTCATTAACTTCTCTCAATGGCCATTTATGTACGAGAAAAGACAGTTACGGTGACTCCGTACAGTCTACCGTCCAGCTGTGATTTCTCCCATCGCTTGTTTGTATCTCAAAAAGGTGTAGTAGACTGGTCGTCTCTTCCCACCTTATCCACTCGCCTTCATGCATATCAAACGGAGGGTGTTGAATAGATATTTACAAGCTAGACTGTGAGCCAGTTAACCCTTTACGGGAACCATTCCTTACACACTACACATCTACCATTATCATATAATATATATATGTACAATTATTCCCAGTTGCTAATGGTGATTAGACATAACATTTTTTATAAGGCAACAGGGGCTAAATACAAATCCACGCCACATTTTCTGCATATTTATTGGTAAAAAAAATTGAAAACCATTTATTATTTTCCTTCCACTTCACAATTATGTGCCATTTTTTGATGGTCTATTACATAAAATCCCAATAAAATACATTTACGTTTTTGGTTGCAACATGACAAAATGTGAAAAATTTCAAGGGGTATGAATACTTCCCTATTTTACAATACACTTAACAAAACATATATTTATCAAGTCTGCACCCATAAAAGCATTGGGAATCGACTTGGGGAAGATGTATCCCCCTGAAAAATGGCAAAAAGCACTATGCTCTACATATACAGCCACAAAAACATCAATCCATGGAAAATTACCCCAAATGTCCTCCTGCGCTGGTATCTGACCCCATACAGAATCTTAAAACCTTACCACTATGCTGGAGGGGACGTGGAGCCACAGGTACACTCCACCATATCTCCTGGGCTTGCCCTGCCGTATCCCACTTTTGGGTATACATTTTCTGGCTGAATAATGAAATCTTCAGGATAGCAATTCAGATGTTAGCAGGAACAGCGCTATTGTCCCTAGACCTTGACTCTACACCACATAAAAGAAAGATTCCAGTATTACTGGCAACCCGTCTGTCTCTGGTCCAGCACTGGAGAGACCCCCAAATCCCATCTATAAACAAAATAATCCAAATTACTCACACACATGCCACTTATGAGCTGCTCATTACATCATCTTCTGGAAGATACCAAGCCACTAGTTTACCTTGGAAACCATGGCTTAATTGAAATGCTCAAAACACAGTTAAATGAACATTAACCACTTCAGCCCCAGGAGAATTTAATCGCAATAAGCTTATATTGATTGGTTTGCGCAAAAGTTATACCGTCTATAAAATAGGGAATAGATTTATAGCATTTTTTTTATTGGTAATGGTGGCGATCTGCGATTTTTATCATGACTGCAACATTATGGCGGACACATCGGACACTTTTAAAAATATTTTGGGACCATTGTCATTTATACGGCGATCAGTGCTATAAAAATGCACTGTTACTGTGTAAATGGCACTGGCAGGGAAGAGGTTAGAACACAAAACAAATTTCCTCCTGCGCTCTGGTGTTTTTCTGCTATAGGGCAATCTCATCCAATTTCAGTGTAAAGTCTAGTGTCTTGCAGGCCTTTTCAGAATCATGGTAATTCATAAAGCTATAAAAGAAAAGAAAAAAAAAAGGGAGCACCGACCTAGTGCATTATCACTCAAAAGGATTTTTTTGGATAGATTAAAACAGTAGTCATAATAATCAGTAATCAGTAGTTGACCACCAAGGCTATGATGAAGGAGGTTTGCCTCTGTAATGCGTAAGCCATAAATGTCAGTCTCATGTAATCTGATCCGTGTTGCTATCGTGGCTGCTGAGCGATACTGTCTACCAGCACTATTGTCTGATAAGCGCTGTCTTTCTACTCTGTTTGTGAGTATGACATCTGTATTAATCTATCCAATAAAATCCTTTTAAGTGATAATGCATCAGGTCGGTGCGCCCTTCTTTTTTCTTTTAGGGAAGAGGTTAAACACTAGGGGGTGATCGAGGGGTTAAGTGTGTCCTAGGGAGTGATTATAACTGTGGAGGGATGGACTACCACTGACATGACAGAGATCACTGCTCCTGAATGACAGGGAGCAGTAGATCCCTGTCATGTCACTAGGCAGAACAAGGAAATGCCTTGTTTACTATGCTGCGATTTAAAGGAGACACAGCTGTGCCATTGTGACAACATATATCGTCATGCGCTGGTCGACAATTGGTTAAAGAACTTCAAGACTGTATTGGCTTAATGCTTTGTTCTGTTCTGAGTCGGAGTCCCCGAGTTACGAACATCCAACTTGCGACTCCTACTTAAGAACGGAAGGCTGCATGGCCACTTTTCGATGGCGGGCACATTCGTCAGAACCTTTTAGACGGCAGGCACATTCGATGGGACCTTTTCGACGGCGGGACCATTTAACGGAACCTTTTAGACAGCGGGAACATTCGACAGAACATGGTCACTTTTCGATGGCGGCCACATTCGACGAAAACAACGTATCTGCCGTTCTGCGCATTCTTTTCTAAATAAACAAACATATTCGACTTAAGAACAAACCTACTATCCCTAACCCATTTGTAACTCTGGGACTGCCTATAGTCTTCCTCTTCACTGCATTTAAACAATAATTTTCAATATTACATTCAATAAGTGCCTTATTCAGAAATGTATCCTGCAAATAGTACTAATAAATAGTCCTAATAAAAATAATTTAATGTCAATATATAACTTATTTTTTCTTCTGTCAACCTTTCACGCCTGTTGGTATAATGTTTGTAACCTTTTTCGTACATTTTCAATACAAATATATTGAAAGAAAAAAAGATCTTGCAGTAGTATTTTAACAGAAAAAAAAAAAAAACGGAGTCTCATACAACACTTCATCCTCTAAAATAATATGTGTATTTGAATTCCTGGCAACCATTCAGTGTCACATGATTGCTTCAAAAATTCTAAAATAAATAGTAAACCCATTAATAGGAAATGTTAATAAAGGCTTAACCTTTTTACTACATTGCACACAATGTATACAATGTCAAATATATGTGCAAAATCCTAATGCCGCATACACACGACCGTTTTTCGGGTTCTAAAAAATTACGTTTTTTTTAATGTCATTAAAAACGTCATTAAAAATGTGTGTGGGCTTCAGAGCATTTTTTGGGTTCTAAAAAATGCGCATTTTTTTTTCCAACATGCTCTATTTTTTAACGTTGTAATTTTTAAGGTTGTAAAAAATGGTCATGTGTGGGCTTTAACGACGTGAAAAAAAGCAAGTTAAGAGACGGGAGTACTCGTTTTGGTAAAACTAGCGTTTGTAATGGAGTAAGCACATTTATCACGCTGTAACAAACAGAAAAGCGTAAATCGTCTTTTACTAACACAAAATCAGCTAAAGCAGCTCAAAGGGTGGCGTCATCTGAATGGAACTTCCCCTTTATAGTGCCGTTGTACGTGTTGTACGTCACCCCGCTTTGCTAAAGCATTTTTTTCACAATCGTGTATAGGCAAGGCCGTTTTAATGATCGGGTTGAAAAAAAATATGTTTTTTCTAGACCCTTAAAAATGACATTTTTTTAGAACCCCAAAAAACGGTTGTGTGTACACGGCATAAGATTTACATTTACCTGGGGTCCAATTCCCAACATTGGTTTTGACAGTTTATAATACTTGACTTGATTGTTTTTAAAACATCCGTTTGGACACTCATACTAAAAATAAACTTACCACTGTAGGTCAGAGGATATTACACTTTCAGAAATATGAGTCTAATATTAAATCATTTAGACTTACAATATTAATTTAACATACCTTTTCCCACGCTCTCTCTACGTTAAGCAACGTAGCAACCAATTTTGGATTTGCCTGATAACCATCTTCTGTAAAGGACAAATCTTTGCCATCCCAAGTCACATTTAACATAAATCTGCAAAAAGAAAGAAAAAGATAATGTAATAATAAGGCCATTAAGTGCTTAGTAACAAGATTAGTTTAGTCATAAAAACAGATACAATTAATGCTTCTGGAACCATGCTCTGGGTGCATGGAACACTTCACAGCATTGACTGAATTCCCCTGGAGCAGCCACAGAATTATAAGTGTATCTATCACTGCCTTTATTAATCCCGGACACCAAGAGAGCCCCCGGAGCCTGCAGTACCTGCAATCAGAAGGAGTAACAGCCTGAAGTCATCAGGATCTCATCTTACATGTGAATTACCCCTGCAGGGGTGATAGAAGCTGGTGAGTGGAGACCCAGTAGGGGGAGCACGGAAGTCATCTGCTTAATATTTGGCACAAAGAGCACTCATTTTGGAACTTCTTGAGGATTGTCCCATACAGTTTATCAGTAACTGAATGGATATGGACACTGTTTGGAGCTAATTCATATGGACAATGTTTTGAATCTCACCAGTATACATGTGGTTTTACGACTGGTGTCACTTCTGTAACGTCACTGGTTTATATGTATATATTTTTTCACAGATGTATTACTCATAAGATTATCTACTACAGTGGTTCTCAACCTTTTTAGTGCTGTGACCCCTTGATAAAATTTCCCAAGTTGGGGGGACCCCTAACAGTAAAATTATTTTTGTAGCATGGGTTGTCAGCACTTAAGACGAGAAGTAATTTGCGTCCCTAACCCACGGACATTTAGCGCTCCCTGAGTCCCTTCCACTGGTACAGTATTAAAACCCCTTATGGTTCATTTTGGGATGTACCACTCCCTCTTTCTGTTTGTTCTCCTTTCTTTCCCTTTTATTTCTTTCTATCCTAATTTCTTGTTTTATTTTCCCCATCCCTCTCTCTAGCCGTCTTGTTCTTTCTCTTATTCTTTCTCTCCCTTTTTCTTTGTTCCTTCCCCTCTTTTCGTCTTCCTTCCACGTATTCTCTATTTTTATTTCTTCTCTTACTCCTTAGTGGGAGGAGTTGGGATAAGTGTCAGTCCTGGCAGGGAGTTGAGATCAGTGGCAGTGCTGGCTGAGAGTTAGGATCAGTGGCAGTGCTGGCGGGGAGTTGGGATGATTGGCAGTGCTGGCGGGGAGTTGGGATCAGTGGCAGTGCTGGGGGGGGGGGTTCTCATCAGCCAACTTAAGTGCTCGTGATCAAGGTCATCTGCTGATCTGAGAATTGTAGTGGGGACTTT
The DNA here is from genome assembly GCA_029574335.1 of Rana kukunoris. Classification (NCBI taxonomy): domain Eukaryota; kingdom Metazoa; phylum Chordata; class Amphibia; order Anura; family Ranidae; genus Rana; species Rana kukunoris. The sequence continues at coordinate 96,355,036 of CM056054.1, forward strand.
TAATGGTAACTATAATCACAGGTAGTGTTACTCACTGTGTCTCCAACTTTGTGGTGTCTCGTAGCAGTGAATGGGGGGGGGGGGGGGCAGGAAGTGGAGTGACTCCCATGGGAGTCTCTCCCTGGAATTGGGTGCAAATACCTGGATTATGTGGATTATGGGTATCTGCACTCCCCTCCCCTGAAAGGTACCAAATATAACACCGATAAGGGGAAAAGCAGAAGTTGCATTTTTGTGCATACATAAATGAGCTTTTTCCGCTGATCCACGAACTTACGCGCGGCCGTCGCAATCTCTTACGGCGTCTCTAGTTGTCTTTTTCCGGCGTATAGTTAAAGCTGCTTTTATCCGACCTATAGTTAGACTTGCCATGTTAAGTATGGCCGTCGTTCCCGCGTCAAAATTAGACTTTTTTTAAATTTTTTGCGTAAGTCGTCCGTGAATAGGAATGTACATAATTTACGCTAGTCAAAAATATAACGACGTTGCGACGTAATTTAGCGCAATGCACGGCGGGAAATTTCTGAACGGAGCATGCGCAGTTCGATCGCCGTGGGGACGCGCTTAATTTAAATGAATCACGCCCCCTACTCGCCGATTTGAATTCCGCTGCCAGAAATAAACTACGCCGCCGTAACTTACGGCGCAAATTCTTCCAGGATTCGAAGTTAAGCCAGGTTAGATACGGCGGCGTAGTGTATCTCTGATACACTGCGCCGATCTATTTGTATGTGGATCTGGCCCAATAATTCTAGCACAAGACCTCATTCATACCACTAAACTGAGACCTTTAAAGGGCTTTTGAAAAGTCACCTGTAAAAAATATAGGCCACTGAAGTTTGTTGCTGTTTCACAGGCGCAAACACATTTAAGATTTGGCATGTTGTATATATTAAATAGAATAAAATAGAATAGAATAGGATAAAATGAATAGCAGTGGAACTAGAAATAAGAATGTCCTTAGATGGTCCCCTCATAAGTTGATATATGTGATATAGCATTAGTATGACCTGATGCTGAATTGAATATGTTCAATGGTTTAAAAATTAGGTACAGCCTCCCTATATAGTCAATAATGTACATATTATTAATGATTGCTTATAAAGCAGTTTATATCTAAATCAATATTAAGGCCATTCGGACTTAGGGTATTAGTAAGAAATATCCATTCAGTTTCTCTTTTGGATATTTCTCTTACCCTATTACTTCCTCTCCAATTAGGGTCTATTTTGTCTATCCCCCAGAACTTGAGTCCTATGGGGTTCTTGTCATGTTTTTGTAAAAAATGTAAAGAGACGCTATGATCTTCATACCCTGTGGTGATGTTGTATATATGCTCTCCTACTCTTTTAGACAGTTTTCTCTTTGTCCGTCCTATATACATTAACCCACAGGGGCATTCAAGGGTGTAAACCACATGGGTCGACATGCACGTTATACATTCTTTAATGGAAAAGTTCTTGCCATTGGCTGTCGAGGTAAATTGAGTGAGGCCTCTCAAATGGGTAGAGACCTGGCGGCATGCTTTACAACGTCTGCAAGCTGTGAATCCAGATCTTTCCCAGAACATCTTTAGTGGAATTGACGGTAACTGTTGATTCAAAACCTTATCCATTAGCAATATGCCCCAATGTTTTTTAATTATAGTTTCAATATCCTTGTATTGCTCATTATACTCTGAAATGAACCCCCATTCATGTTGGTTGTTCACAGGTCGTGTTCTTGGTTCCAATAGTTGTTCTTGTGTGGAGTTGCCTATTGTTTCAATGAGTGAGTTCAATTCAGGTTTCTTATAGCCCTTTTCCGTTAATCTCTCTCTGATCACACTGGCCAGGTTCTGTGTCATTGGTGCAATTGCGTCTGATATGCATAAACTGCCCTTTTGGAATATTGCGCAGCCAGCGTGGATGATGGCCACTTTGGATAGGAATGTAGCTGTTCCTATCAGATGCCTTAAAGTATGCTTTTGTGTGATAGTAATTGGGTCCCCTCATTACTGTAACATCCAGATAGTTAATTTCCTGTTGGTCCCATTTAAATTCCAATTTGATGTTATTTTTATTGGAATTTAATTTGTCAGCATACAGTTGCAGTGATTCCTCTGAGCCTTCCCAAATAATAAACAGATCGTCAATATATCACTGGTAAAACACCAGTTCCTTGCATCTGTCTTTAAAAATCCACTTGTCTTCCCATTCACTCATAAATAAGTTGGCAAGGCTGGGTGCAAACTTGGCACCCATCGCCACGCCAACTTTTTGACTGAAGAAATTACCTCCATACCAAAAGTAGTTATGGGTAAGACAAAATTCCAATGCCATTTTTAGGAATTTCTTCTGTATATAGGGCAGTTCATCCCTCTTACTTAGAGCCCAATTTAATGCTAAAATTGCATCTTCGTGGTGTATGTTGGTATACAGCGATGCAACATCAGCTGTTACCAAATACATATTGGTGTTAGGTGGTATAGTGACTTCCCTTAATTTAAAAAAAAAACTTGTAGTGTCCTTTAAATACGCCTGTGTGGTGATCACACTGCTTTGTAAGAAGTGGTCCAAATATTGGCCTACTCTTGATGTCACAGATTCAATACCGTTTACTATTGATCTGGGAGGTGGTAAAGAAGGATGCTTATGCATTTTGGGTACTGTATAAATGGTTGGAATTCTACTGAAACTGGGGCATAGAAACTGCTTTTCTTTCTTAGTAAGTACTCTCATATAATATTCATAATCTATGAGGTTCTTTAGATCTGTTCTATATCGTTTGGTGGGGTCACCGTTCAGCTGCAGATATGTGTTCTCATCATTAAGCATCTCCTGAATCTGGGTGTGGTAAAAGACTTTGTCCATCACCACCACCCCTCCTCCCTTATCCGCAGGTCTCACTACTATATCCTTGCGGTTTTCTAATGCTCGAATGCCTTCTTTAATATGTTTGGGGTTGAGGCTTTTTTTCATCTGCAGGGTGTCCAGGTCTCTCAAGACCAGTTGTTTAAAGACTTCAACATGATGGTTAGACGTTTGGAGAGGAAGTAATAGGGTAAGAGAAATATCCAAAAGAGAAACTGAATGGATATTTCTTACTAATACCCTAAGTCCGAATGGCCTTAATATTGATTTAGATATAAACTGCTTTATAAGCAATCATTAATAATATGTACATTATTGACTATATAGGGAGGCTGTACCTAATTTATAAACCATTGAACATATTCAATTCAGCATCAGGTCATACTAATGCTATATCACATATATCAACTTATGAGGGGACCATCTAAGGACATTCTTATTTCTAGTTCCACTGCTATTCATTTTATCCTATTCTATTCTATTTTATTCTATTTAATTTTTTACTTTTTATTTATTTATCCTTTCTCCTTATCAGCCCACCAATGACCATGTATCTATCCCTATTGGACACATAGAATTAAGGTAGATCGAAGGTCATATTTATAGCAAATTGGAGTACAATAAGAGTATTGGCTTATGTGGCATTTCTAACAGTATAATATATAGGATGGACATTATATGAAAAATTATAGTGTATTTTATATGTTGAATTTTAAGGATATATTCATGTGTATGTCAACAGTTTTAATCATGGTAGAAGTGAATATGTTACATTTACCTTATTAGTGGTAATAATTATATACTGCTGATGAAACGTACTAAGATGTAATCCACAACTGGGTATGAGTAGTACTGGTATTACCACTTTTAATAAGGGATAGCCAGGTATGAACATTATCAGTATTATATATTTTGTATGTCAAAAGATACAGCTGCTGTCAGTCTGAGTCTTCAATCTATAGTCCTCCGTTTAAGTCAGCAGCGAGGTGCTCTAAGTTGTGCGTGCAGTGAGCCTCGCGAGCAGACAATAAACTTCCTGGAGCAGTACCTAATAGATCCACAATGTAGAGTAGCGCATTGGGTAATCACACTGTCTTGCGCTACGACAACATGGAGGACGCTCTAGGCTGTGTTAAGCAGCAGACTAGTATCACAGAGGAGGGGCGACCCAGACACCCTAGGTCCTATTGGCAGCAGGGCGGGATTTCAGGCAGAGGGGAGTGTAATATCCCCCCCTGCAAGCTGTTGACAATGGGAGAGGGGAGGAGCCGAATGGTCAGCATCCACCTATAAATACGATCAGTCGTGCCGTGTAGCCACGCCCTCTGAAGACGTGAGCCAATCACGAAACGCGTCACGCGTGGCTACACGACGTATCGTACAGACGGAGCAAGTTACACCCGGGACACATCAGCTGGAGACGGAGCGGAGACGCTAGGCTAGCAGAGTGAGCAGTAACATTGCAACCGATGTGCACACCTTTGTTATTAATTTTGTAAGCATAACTTTTAAATGTTTTTTTTTCATATAATAAAGACAGTATTACGCTATGTCCTCTCTCCCTATGTTTATGTCCACATGATCGCTCATGCTGCACACACGCACTTAACCCCATCTACACCTATTTGGAGGAGAAACACTGCAGCTGGGCTGAGCTGAACTCCACAGGAGGGAGATCCCAATATCTGAAGGCAATTAACACCATGTCTATCTGGTGAGTACAAAACCGTGAGGGGGACTACAAGTGAAGGAAAGCCTGGATGTGTTTTTTTCAATCAATTTCAAGATTATTTCCTACAAAGAACATTATAGATATACAGACTGTGTGTTTTATTTTTATTTTTATTTAAAAAGAAGCACCCTATTGACATACGTGTGTCATATACACTTCATATTGTATTATTTTATTTAGTGTGTAATAGCAGTTTTAATATTGTTCTCAGTATTTGAGGTTAGCTACCATTTTAAGGATAGGAGGTCCTGATGGATGTTTGCACCTCACAAAAAGCAGATTTTGAACTTCTGAGTTCAATTGATATAAAATCATATAGCGCTGTTAATGCCTCATAGAGACATATTTCTTTCATATACATTTTTCTTATTATAATAGCTGTTTTTTCTGCATATATATTCATATAATCTATTAAATTAGAAGACCTGTCCACTGAGCGCTAGGACCAGCCTCTATCCTAGGATATATCCTGGTATATATTTTTTCTATGCTTTAAAATTTGTCTGCTGGAAAAACCTGTCTGTTCGCCCGTACACACGATAGGATTTGTCTGCTGAAACGGTCCGTCGGACCGGTTTCAGCAGATAAATTCGATCGTGTGTACGTGGCCTTACAGTTAGAGACTAGATGGATACACAGCCTAGACAGTGTCAGATATCCAGGACTCAATGAATATATTAGCTACAAGTCCTATTTATGATTAGTGCTGGTATAGTATTTATATATGCCGTTCTGCACATTTTCTCAGATTTCTTTTGGACAGTCTAGGATTTTTGTCCCTCTGTCCTTGTCATCTGTTTTCCCTCTTGCTCACTAACGTGCTGGTCCCTATGGATCATCTATGGATACACTTGGTTGATGTTTGTGGTCCCCAGTGTATTTTCTCCCCTTCTCTCCCGCCCTTTCCCAGATTTATTCTTACTTGTAATGTGTAATTCAACATTGCTATTTATTCTGCTTTTTCCTTTTTTCTGTATAATATTTATACCATTGACATTGTGTATAACTATTACTAATACTCATTGTAAAATTGTTGTTTATTTACTATTTCATTGTGCTTTTTACAATGTTTCACTCTTGGCTCTCCTTCTCTTTAGGTGTTCGTTCATCACGGATCCCCTTTTCTGTGTACATCTGATGTGTAGTGGTACCCATATGACAGTTTTTACGTGCCTGCTGTTGCCTGCCGCTTGTCTGATGTTGGTGAATTGATGTTGCGCTGTAGGGGCGGCATCTGGGTTCCTTGCCGTAATTGTACGGACACCCAAGGGCTATGTTGTCTATTGACACATAGCCCGCCCTCTAGCCACGTCCCGTGTCCTCCCCTACTGCTCTAGTACTCCTTGCCTCTCCCCGAATTGCTGGCTGTCGTATCATTGCGACTCGCTGACGTCACGCCGCACGGCATTCTGGGGAATGTAGGCACAGGATGGCACGCGCGCATATGCAGCGGCTATCCATTGTCCGCAGCTGATCGGTGATGTTCATCACCGATCAGCTGGGGGGCTATTTAAACAGGTTCAGTCAGCACTTGTTTGCTGGCGAGCCTTGGTGGTGCACTGCTGCCTTATTTACATCCATTACAGGTAACTTGTTGGTTCTCCCACACCTTGGATCCGTTTTACCCGCATATCTTTTGACAAATTCAGCTTTGTTTTGGAACGTTTATGTATATTTTTTTACTAATTGATTATGTTTCTTCCATCGACTGTAATAAAGTTACTGATTGACCCTCACACCCCTGCCGAAACATGTCGGGATTTTATGATACAATTATTCTAAATCAGTATCATCTCTAGTTTACTGTCCATGTTTTTAATCAATATATATATTGAATAAAAAAATTGTCTTTAATTTTGTTTCAAATATTTTTTGTGATTTGTCAATGGCACCGTTATAATCCTCCTATCCTTTTCACAACCTTGTATCATTCTATAAGGATGAGGTGCCGGATCTAATAGAGCAGGGCTCAAAATTTCAAGTCCTGAGCTACTAGCCAGGCCTCAAGAGTTACTCGCTACCAGTTGCCCCACCTAATTCATACACTGCCCTGCGCCTTATTGCACCCGTAAACATGCCCTCGTAGATTATCTCATGTAATGACACTGTTAAATGTTTTATGCATAATTAAGTTACAAAATGAAATATTACCAACAACAACTTTAACAAAATGGGACAGGGCACTGGGGGCAGACCAATGGGACAGGGCACTGGGGGCAGACCAGAGGGACAGGGCACTAGAACTGGGTATCTTCCCCATTCTTTTGCTGTCTCCTCTGCAACTCCCATCCATTCTCTCTCTCTCTCTCTCTCTCTCTCTCTCTCTCTCCCTCTCGCTCTCTCCATGTCCCCACTTCCCCCTTTTATTCAGGCTGCCAGTGAGGAGAGGAGCTGCAGCACAGCGGGAGGGAGTACAATCCAGTGCTGAAAACCACACAACTGCACAGCCATTGAGACCAGTCTGTTCACAGTGCTCAAGCTGAACTGTTGGACACTTACATAGAGCACAAGGAGAAGAAAACTGCACAAACTGGAAGGCTGACGCTCTCATATCAGGGCAAATTTCAGTAAGCGTTGCACCGGAGTGGTCATTTTCACAATCCTCCATCTCACTCATTACTTTCTGCTCTCCAGCTACATTGGTCGGGGGAGGGGGGCAGGCTCAGAGAGGTCATACTGTTAGGTCCCATGGCTTAATGAGAATTGTAAGGAGAGTACCTGTGTACTGCTCTGCCTGTGCGCGGCTCACCAGACTACTTTTCCCGAGCATGCACCTTTCGTCTTCGGCCGTCAATCTCATCGGGACTCTAAGTGTAGGCACAGATTGCAGGGAGATTGGTCATGCATCCCTGTCATCACTCGCCCCCAGCTTAAATCCACTCGCCAAATGCTAGTAGGCGAGTGGAAATTTTGAGGGCTGTAATAGAGGACACACCAATCACTTATTTTTCAAATATTGTTATTTATTGGAATACATTTTACAAGGGAAAAGGGTACATTTATAAAAACAAACAATAAAAACAATATTTTCAGTATGAGTGTATCAAATAGTGAAAAAGGATTTGCAATCTTCTTGCCTAGACCTCCATCTGTATAAACATGTATGTATATGCTTTTAACCACTTAAAGACCCCTTCACGCCGATATATGTCGGCAGAATGGCACAGCTGGGCACATCTACGTACCTGTACGTGGCCCTTTAAGCCCAGCCGTGGGGTCGCGCGCGGAGCTGAAGAACAGGGAGAGCCGTGTGTCCCTGTTCTTCACTGTGGCTCCCGCATTGATTGTGTGTTCCCTTACATATGGAATCACAATCAATGACGTCACACCTACAGCCACACCCCCCTACAGTTAGTAACACAAATGAGGCCACTCTGTGCAAAACGAACTGCACAGTGGAGGTAAGTATAACATGTTTGTTATTTAAAAAAAAATATGTTTTCCTTTAGTGAACCTTTAACCACTTGTGGACTAGTGATGAGCGGAATACGCCATATTCGATTTCGCGATATTTCGCAAATATTTCGAAGAATATTCACGAATATTCGTTAATATCGAATATTCGTGATATTTAAAAAAAAAAAAAATTGCGAATTTTCGCCAATGCGAATTTTCGCGATTATTTTTTTTTTTTTTTTTTTTTTTTTATAAAATATCACGAATATTCGATATTTACGAATATTCGCTATATTTTATAAAAAAAAAAATAGCGAAATTTCGCATATGCGAAAGCGAAAATGATTGCGAAATTTCGCTAATTTTTTTTGGATAAAATATCACGAATATTCGATATTTACGAATATTCGCTATATTTAAAAAAAAAAATTCGAAATTTCGCTATTGCGAAATTTCGCTATTGCGAAATTCGCGAATGCGAAATTGATTGCAAATTTTTTGCGAAATTTGAAAAATACGAATATTCGAAATAGCGAATATTCGCCGCGATATTCGAGATATTCGCGAATACTCGAATATGCAATATTCGTAGCGAATATTCGCAATGCGAATATTCGTGAGCAACACTATTGTGGACCGCCGCATGTACATATCCTTCAGCAGAATGGCACGGACAGGCACATTGGCGTACCTGTACATCCCTGCCTTGACGCGGGTCGGGGGTCCGATCGGATCGCTCCCAGCCAATCCGTGTCCTCCCCTGTGTGTCACTTCCTCCTCCTGTGATCTCTCCCCTCGGCGGTATTTTCAACCGCTGCTGAGGAGAGAACACATCACACAGTAAGTCTGCACAACACTACACTGACACCAGGACAAGTAGGCACATTAACCCCTTGCGATCACCCCCCCCCCCCACCCCCCTGTCACAGTGTCACTGAATGCAGTAATCATATATGTACTGATCACTGGATTTAGTGTCAGTGTGACAGGCAGTTAGTGTTAGGTTCAGGGTAGCCCCCGTACCCCCCTAATAAAGTTTTAACCCCTTGATCACCGCCCTAGTTAACCCTTTCACTCCCTATTGCCAGTGTCACTAAGCGATCATTTTTCTGACCGCTGTATTAGTGTCACTGTTGCCGCTAGGTAGCTATTTTTTTCATTGCGACTTTTTTTTACTAAAGACATGTGGCTGAATAAATTTTGGCCTAAATGTTTGACTAAAATTTAGTTTATTTGATTTTTCTTATAACAAAAAGTAAAAATTATTTTTTAAAAAATGTCGCTCTATTTTTGTATATAGCGCAAAAAATAAAAACCGCAGAGGCGATCAAATACCACCAAAAGAAAGCTCTATTTGTGCGAAAAAAAGGAAGCAAATTTTGTTTGGGAGCCATGTCGCACGACCGCGCAATTGTCTGTTAAAGCGACGCAGTGCCGAATTGTAAAAACGCCTCTGGGCATTTAGCAGCATATTGGTCCGGGTCTTAAGTGGTTAATTCTACTCCCCCAACCAGCACAAAGGCAGCCCCTTACTGAACATCAATGTTTCCCCACCTCCCGATGACACGAATACTGTTTTTCTATTTCCCTAATGAACAACAATGCTATTGTTCCCTAATGACTAATGGTGATTACTGTCATCAGGGTAATCTACCTCCCACTGACCAGTAATATCAGGGCATGTTTTCCTCCTATAGACACCTGGTAATTTTTTCATCTTATGCCGCGTACACACGACCGTTTTTAATGTAATGGAAAAAAACAACGTTAATCTCGAAGTGATTTTTGTCAAGCCTGCTTTGCATACACTGCTTTGTCAAGCCACTATAAAGGGGAAGTTCCACCATTTGGGCTGCATTTGCTGATTTCATATTACCGTGTGTTAGTAAAGGTTTGGTAAGAGACGATTTTTTTCAGTCTTTGTGCTTTTCAGTCTGTTACAGCATGACGAATGTGCTATCTCCATTAAAAACGCTAGTTTTACCGGAACGAGTGCTCCCGTCTCATAACTTGCTTCTGAGCATGCGCTTTTCTTTCCCATCGTTAAAGCCTACACACGACCGTTTTTCACAATGTGAAAAACGACGACGTGAAAAGCGACCAATTAAAAAAATTGCATTTTTCTCGTCATGAAAAATGGTTGTGTGTACGCAGCATTACTGATCATTAATGCAATTGCATTTTTCCCCAGACCTACCATGGACGAATGTTTTCCTCTCCACTGACACTGAAGCATTTTTTCTTTCCTCTGACCTCTGAAGCTTAGGTATGTCCTCTGATCTCTAATGCCGGGACAATTGTTTCTGCTACTGATCAGCAATGTAGGGGCCCGATGACTCTAACTTCTATCTGCTTGAAACATTGTTTTGCATTGTGTAGTCCTCTATACTAAACTCTAAATGCCATGTTACTCTGTCCATTTTTATTGCTAATAAAGAGGTAAAATGGTTTAAATCATAGAAATATGCCAACTCACGTCAGTGCGGTTCCGGCAGCATATGTATTAATACAAGAGAAAAATTATGTCTGGAATATCAGTCAAAAGGAAACTGCTTTCACAGGACACATGTGGTGTATCACAAACAACTACTGTAAGTTCAATTAAAGCATTTGTTACTCCAACACTTCATATCCCTGATATGTGCCTGCTGTACCATGTACTTGTATGAGAAAGTATCGTGTTTTCGTTGTATTGCTTTCTTTATGTGAAATGCCTTGTGTTCCTGCTAGTCTCCTTGCTTTCCTATTAAAAACTGACCACACTAAACAGGAGAGCACATCGTGGTCAGTTATGTAGCTATGCTGGGAACTCAATGTTCTCTCCTCCAATCATCAGAGTTGTCCTGACTCCTAATACACCCCCACTGCACAGCCATTTATTGGCAAGCTCAGTGTGCTGCACTTCTCCTCCCCTCAGCTCTAATGGCAGCTGAGAACAGTGGGAATGTGAACATTTAAAAAAAAATGGAAAAAAGGTATTCATAATTTTATTTTTGTATCTATACAAAAATGTTTGCCTTTAATTTCTATTTTAAACTGAATGAGTTGTTTTACAAAGTGATTGTTTACAATCACTTTAAGTAAATACAAAATATTTTTTTTAAATGTCAAATACAGTTTTAGTTTTAACTTCTCCGTTTGCAATTTGTGACTGTCAAACATTTATCCCTTAAGGCCGCGTACACACGAGGAGACATGTCCGATGAGACAGGTCCAACGGACCGTTTTCATCAGACATGTCTGAAGGGATCTTTTGGTCTGATGTGTGTACACACCATCAGACCAAAATCCCCGCGGAAAGAGAACGCGGTGACGTATAACACACCGACGTGCTCAAACAAGGAAGTTCAATGCTTCCACGCATGCGTCAAATCAAGTTGACGCATTCGCGGGATTTCGGTCCGATGGTTGGGCATACTAACCATCAGACATGTCCGACGGACAGGTTTCCAGCGGACAAGTTTCTAAGCATGTTTAGAAACTTTTGTCCGCTGGAAACCTGTTCGCTAGGCCGTACACACGATCGAACATGTCCGCTAAAACTGGTCTGCGGAGGAATAGCGGAGGTTCTCTTTTTGTGTTGACTTCCGCTGCAGCCAAGGGTTCGGATCCCGGTCTCGGCTACATGTGAATTGAGTTTGGTGGTCTCAGCCCGGCTCCCGGTGGGTGTGCTATGCAAGGTACGCTTGTGCTTAGTACGCCCACCCCCCCCCCCCCCCAAAAAAAACACCACACTTGCACGCACACGAACGCACTTTGGCCATGAGGTCTCCTAAAATAAAGAGAGGCGAAGGACCTACAGGGCTGGCTGGGTGGGCTAGACTCCCTCATAGGGGGAGTCCCTCTGTCCCATCGGGCTCCCAAGTGTAGCAGGTAAGGTGGGGTGAGTGGGAGGAGTGAGAAGGATGGCGATTGCAAGTCCAGCTCCTCTCTCTCAACTTCACGCACAAAATACACTTAAAAAAATAAATTAAAGAAAAAAAAAAAAAACCTGGGGAAACATTTATAACATTTTTATAAGCAAAAAGGTTGTCATCTGGGGCCCTCTGGGCCCTTTCATATTATATATATATATATATATATATATATATATATATATATATATATATATATGTTAAAAAAATAACCAAAAAAAATATCAAAATATATAATTTTTTGTATTTTTTTTAAAAAAAGGGGGGGGGGTTGTCATCTGGAGCCCTGGGGATCTCCGGGCCACTGGGGGCCTCCAGACCCCTAAAAAAAAACATTGGCCCTTTAATAACAAAAAATATGGGGGGTTACCACCCGGGCCCTGGGGGCCTCTGGGCCCCTGGGGACCTCCGGACTGCTAAAAAAAATAAAATTCCAAAAATTGTCCCTTTAATAAAAAATACTAAAAAAATAAACTGAAAAATATATATAAAAAAAAAAAGAGGGGGGTTACCATCTGGGGCGCTGGGGGGCCTCCAGACATCTGGGCACCTCCGGACCCCCGGGCCCCTTACAGGTGTACTGCCTGTACCCCCCTGATGGCGGCCCTGGGTGTAATGTCAGCATGTGAAAAATGACATTCTGAAGGAAAAAAGCTGTTTAAAACTGACTCGCGGCAATAATGAATTGTCAGCTCCTGGCAATTGCAGGAGAATTCATTCATAAAAAACACCAAAAAAAAGCGTGGGGGTCCCCCCAAATTCAATAACCAGACCCTTTAGGTCTGGTATGGATATTAAGGGGAACCCCGCTGTCAATTTTCAAAAAAAAAATGACGTGGGGTTCCCCCCAAATATCTATAACCAGACCCTTCAGACCTCAACATTGGGAGGGTGTTTTGGGGTACCCCCAAAACACCTTGTCCCCATGTTGATGAGGACAAGGGTCTCTTCCCCACAACCCTTGCCCGGTGGTTGTGGAGGTCTGCGGGCAGGAGGCTTATCGAAATCTGGAAGACCCCTTTAACAAAGGGGCCCCCCAGATCCCGCCCCCCCCCCCTGTGTGAAATGGTAATGGGGTACCTTGTACCTCTACCATTTCACCAAAAAAAAAAAATGTAAAGGGTTAAAAACGACAAGAGCCGGTTTTTGACAAGTCCTTTATTATCTTCTTTCTTCTTCTTTCCTTCGGGTTTCTTCCTCCATCTTCTTCTTCTTCCTCTGCTTCTGTCTTGGGTCTTCTATTCCCGCATCTTGCCCGGAATGTTCTTCCATCTTTTTCCCCAATCCGCTGTCCTTCTCGTCCGCATCTTCTTCTTCTTGTTCTTCTTCGCCGGAGCCGCCGCTTCCAATTGAAATCCCTGCTGTCTGCCGGACCACGCCCCCCCTCTGACGCCACAGGGCAAGCTCTTAGGAGTGTACTGCAAGTGCGTCAGAGGGGGTCGTGGTCACATGTCAGAGGGCGGGCAATTCAATTGGAAGCTTGTGCGCGGCTTCTTCTTTGCCAGAGTCGCCGCTTCCAATTGAATTGCCCGCTTTCTGGAACATGTGACCACGCCCCCCTCTGACACACATGCAGCACACAGGGACTTTCCTAAGAGCTTGCCCGTGGCGTCAGAGGGGGGGCGTGGTCACGCAGACAGCGGGGATTTCAATTGGAAGCGGCGGCTCCGGCGAAGAAGAACAAGAAGAAGAAGATGCGGACGAGAAGGACAGCGGAAGGAGAAGAAGATGGAAGAACACGTCGGTCAAGATGCGGGAAAAGAAGACCCAAGACAGAAGCAGAGGAAGAAGAAGAAGATGGAGGAAGAAACCCGAAGGAAAGAAGAAAAGAAGAAGAAAGAAGATAATAAAGGACTTGTCAAAAACCGGCTCTTGTCGTTTTTAACCCTTTACATTTTTGTTTTTGGTGAAATGGTAGAGGTACAAGGTACCCCATTACCATTTCACACAGGGGGGGGGCGGGATCTGGGGGGCCCCTTTGTTAAAGGGGTCTTCCAGATTTCGATAAGCCTCCTGCCCGCAGACCCCCACAACCACCGGGCAAAGGTTGTGGGGAAGAGACCCTTGTCCTCATCAACATGGGGACAAGGTGTTTTGGGGGGTACCCCAAAACACCCTCCCAATGTTGAGGGCATGTGGCCTGGTGCGGTTCAGGAGAGGGGGGGGGCTGCGCTCTGTCCCCCCCTCTTTTCTGCGGCCGTCCAGGTCAACGTGCTCGGATAAGGGGTCTGGTGTGGATTTTAGGGGGGACTCCACGCCATTTTTTTTTTAAATTTGGAGTGGAGTTCCCCTTAAATTCCACACCAGACCTGAAGGGTCTGGTTATGTATATTTGGGGGGATATCCATACCAGACCTAAAGGGTCTGGTTATTGAATTTGGGGGGACCCCCACGCTTTTTTTTTTTCGTTTTTTTAATGAATGAATTCTCCTGCAATTGCCGGGAGCCGACAATTCATTATTGCCGCGAGTCAGTTTTAAACGGCTTTTTTGCTTTGAAAAATGTCATTTTGTGCAGAGACATTTCTAACCACGGGAAACATGCGCTTTTTCACATGCTGACATTAGAGCCCCCCATGGTACGAAATTTAAAGAAAAATTACACTTTTATTATTGCACTTTTAGCATTATTAAAATCACTGCTCCCGAAAAAACGGCCGTTTTAAAAAATAAAAAAAGCATTGGTACATGTCCCCTGGGGCAGGACTGAGGTCCCCAAACACTTTTTAGGACAAAACTTGCAGATTAGCCTTTAAAATTCACAATTAAGATTTCCCCCATAGACTTATACAGGGAGTTCGGCGGCGGCTTTACTAATCAATTGCATCGCGCTGCTGTGCTACGCCGGTTCATGCGCCTAATTAAGGCTTCATCCAGCGCACCTATTAAGGCATGTACCGGCGCAGCGCAGTGCCAATAGTAAATCGGCCCCACTGTCACTGATGACCGTTCCCGTTATCGGGAATGGTCATCAGTGACATGTCACGTGTAACCACGCCCCCTAACAGTAAAAATCACTTCCTATGGAACACTTAACCCCTTCAGCGCCACCTAGTGGTTAACCCCTTCACTGCCAGTGTAATTTTTACAGTAATCCGTGCATTTTTATAGCACTGCTCGCTGTAAAAATGACAATGGTCCCAAAATAGTGTCAAAAGTGTCCGAAGTATCCGCCATAATCTCGCAGTCACAATAAAAATTACTGATCGCCGCCATAACTAGTAAAAATGTAATTATTAATAAAAATGCCATAAAACAGTCCCCTATTATGTAGAACCTATTGGCCAGATTCAGGTAGAGTTATGCCGGCGTATCAGTGATACGCCGGCATAACTCTGACTTTGTGCCGGGGTATCTGTTTTCTGTATTCAGAAAACAAGATACGCCGGTTTGCAGGAAAGATCCAACAGGCGTAATTGTATTACGCCATCTGATCTTAAATGCATTTTTAAAATGGCCACCAGGGGCAATCCCGCTGATTTACGCCGAGAATATGTAAATCAGCGAGATACGCCAATTCCCGAACGTACGCTCGCCCGACGCAGTGACTTTACGCCGTTTCCGTAAGGGGTTTCCCGGCGTAAAGATAAAGCACCAAAAAGATGGCGCATCCTATGTTAAGTATGGACGTCGTGACCGCGGGAAATTTGAAAATGTTTACGTCGTTTGCGTAACTCATTCGTGAATGGGGATTTACGTTGATTACGTTCACGTCGAAAACAGCGTCATATTTCGGAGGATGCGCACTGGAATTTTTTTAAAGGTCGACGCATGTGCAGTACGTTCGGCGCGGGGAGGTGCCTAATTTAAATAGCATACGCCCCCTACCCGCCCAATTTAAATTAGGCCGCCCAATTTACGCTATGCCGCCACAACTTTACACGCAAGTGCTTTGTGAATACAGCACTTGCGGGTAAAGTTGCGGCGGCGTAATGTAAATAGGAAAAGTTATGCCGCCGCAAAGAACCGCTCGCCATCCTGAATCTGGCCCTATAACTTTTGCGCAAACCAATCAATAAACGCTTATTGCGATTTTTTTTTACCAAAAATATGTAGAAGAATACATATCGGTCTAAACTGTGGAAAAACATTTTTTTTATATATATATATTTTTGGGGGATATTTATTATAGCAAAAAGTAAAAAATATATATATTTTTTTTAAATTGTCACTCTTTTTTTATTTATAGAGCAAAAAATAAAAATTGCAGAGGTGATCAAATACCACCAAAAGAAAGCTCTATTTGTGAGAAAAAAAGGATGTCAATTTTGTTTGGGAGCCACGTCGCACGGATGACCGTTCCTGATCACGGGGAACAGTCATTAGTGACAGTGCAACTAGGCGGAATAGGGGAATGCCTTGTTTACAAAGGCACCCCCCTATTATACCTTCTCAGGTCAAAATCATGGGCCGCCCGGGAACATCGTGTTCCCAGGACCTTCGAGCGCACTCACAAGGCATGTGCGCCCGCTGGGCGTCAAATTAAAAGGGACGTACAGGTACGCCAATGTGCCTGCCCGTGCCATTCTGCCGACATACATCGGAGGTCGGCAAGTGGTTAAATATAAACAAATTGTATTTAAATTGTTACAAAACACACAACAGTAAAATCAGTCTGGATATGCAGCATAGCATGCTTGTTATACTCATTGTGGAACTTAAGGGGTTAACCATTTGCATTGTGTAAAAAGCCTGTGTTATCTGGTATGCATAAATTCTTCCCCTCCTGCACTGTCTATCTGGGGAAGGCCAGCTAACACAGGCTGAGTAGCTGACCTGCACATGCTCAGTTTTATTCTGGAGAGAATATGTACTTGTTCTCAAAGTTAGCCAGGTCACATGATATTGACATCACACATGTGGGTGTGTATACAGGCTGCAGTTGGAATCTCCTCCTTCCTGAACTCTCAACACTGGAGTTTATCATGTAACCATGGTATACAGATCATCCAAAAAGGTACAGTATATAGTGGCAGTATTTTAATGTAAAAAGAAGATTTATAAGCTGTGGGCACTGTGGGGTGGATGAACTATTTTCATACTATTGGGTTTAGTAACACTTTAAGAATAAAAAATGTTTTTACTTGTCAAGTTGCTTTAACTGAGCTCATTTCATTAGACTGCAGATGAATGAAGCAAATTGAAAAAATGGGGGGTGATTGCGCAAAGTGTATAAGACCAAAAGAATGGATTACAGAAAAAAGTAACAACACAAAAATATTGAAAAAAGTGCAAAAAACAAAACACTAAGTGCTATATACATATAAATCAATGTGCACTGCCCAATAGCAAACAATCTCAATGTGTGCAGAAAGAGTCCATAATAGTAGAAGATTTGATAGTAGAAGCCCACTTTTCCTGAGAGAGATGTGCACTTCACCACACATAAAGTCTGGTCTCCCAGAACTCTCACCTTAAAGCAGCACAAAACAGGCCTTAGTAATGAATCCTCTGTCAGGTGTCTCCTTTCAACGTACTGATATCCACCAAAGTGGATCTGAATGACCTGAGGTCTCAACAGTGGGACATGGAGAGAAGAAGAACCTCCAATAGTGCATTACCACAAATAAAAACTTTTAATGAATGAAATTGCACTTACAGCAAAGATGAATAACACGGGCATAACAGCAGTGACTAGTAGCACTGGTTTCACGGCACTCCCGGTGTACGTCTTTACCCAATTAGCCCTACGCGTTACGACACAGCAACACACGTGTCTTCATCTGGGGTATATGGTTGGACAATACCGGGACTCGCTTTGTACCTGCACGGACCGGAAGTTCTAATTCTGCCATTTTTTCGTAGTCCGCCGCCCGACGGCGGATCGAAAATGTCCGTGACCGCAAAAAGAAATGTCTTTCTTTTACAGTAACCAGGTAATGGACAACGGATAGTTTAAAACATAATAAACAAATAAATAAAATTCATAAAATTCATATGCAAGTGGCACATCGATCAGCAACAGCATTAATATAATGCAATGGCTATAGATAGATCCAGCAAGTCTATCGCCATCTAGCGTTTAAGCTAGGTACTGTTGATGTTAAATACAGCCATTCTCCAAATGCAATAACCATACTAGCCACATCAACTTACGCTGTATCAAGTAGATATAAAATAAATATCACTTCCACAGCTCTCCTCATTGGATTAGTTCACATAAAGTGAATGTGGACATTTGCTCTTTGCATATATAACTCACCAGCAGGATGACCGTACATCGTGCTTGTCGTGTTACAGATCATATGGCATAAAATATACGATATTAAAATTATGTACTATTAAAATTACATGAATTTAAATATACATTGAATGGAAACTAGAGAGAAAACTCATAACCAGCATAAACTCAATACATCTACGGATGAAAATATCTTTAGAAATTACTTAAAAAACAATTTAAGTCGAATTCGACATTCATTCCCCCAGGAACTAGTGTCCTCATCTTGTGAATCCATTGGGACACTTTTTGGCTAATAGTTCTTATTTTATGACTACCTCTCCAGCCTTTAATATATTTATCTATTCCCCAAAATTGTAGATGCAAAGGGTCTTTATTGTGCACTGAGTCAAAATGTCGTGAGACACTATGCTTAGACGAGCATTTGATAATATTCTGCACATGTTCCTTGATAGTAGATACAAAAGTAACAATGTTATTTGTATTTCTCTATCTCACATCTGCTTAGTTTAACAACAAAAAAAGCAAGTCATTTTGACAGTCAGGAACTGCCAAAAAGTGCAAGGGGGGTGGCAGAGGATCAGATATGCAGGACATGCTATTCACCTTCTGTGTATATCAATGACATTTTTGGATGTATACAGGACATTCAGTATCCACAAATGATTATTATATATACGTATAATCTTTAGACTTGTCCACAATTCATTGATCCAAGAGATTAAATCCAGTTTTCAACACAGGGCTGGTGCTAATGCTAAGGGCACTTAGAGATATTGGGGCAGATTCACAAAACAATTACGCCTGTCTAACTGGTGTTAGACAGGAGTAATTTCAAATTTCCCGCGGCGTATCACTAGTTTGAATTCTCAAACCATGATACGCCGGCTTCGGGCTTCGATCCGAGAGGCTTACGTCTTCGTAAGCCTTCGGATCTACGCTGCCATCTATTTGCGGCCGCTGGGAGGAGTTCGCGTCGTTTTAATGCGTCGGGATATGCAAATGTGTTTTTACGGGGATTCACGAACAAACGAGCGAGCGTCGCAATCGTTTTCGTCTATTTTTTTATACGTAAAGTTAGAGCAGCTTTTTGCTGCTCTAACTTTACGTAGCCCATGTTAAGTATGGCCGCCGTTCCCGCTTCGAATTTATTTAATTTTTTATTTTGTTTACGTAACTCGTCGGGACATGGATCGCCCGTAAAGTACGCTACATAAACAACGAATGACGTCACGACGTGATTTCGCGCAATGCACGGCGGGAAATTTGCGAACGGAGCATGCGCAGATCGATCGCCGCGGGAACGCGCCTAATTTAAATGTTTCACGCCCCCTACTCGCGCAGATGGATTACGACGGGAGAAATACACTACGCCGCCGTCGTTTACCGTAGAAAATCTACCTGAATTCCACGTAGATCAAGGTAAAAAACGGCGGCGTAGCGTATTTCTGATACGCTACGATAATCGATTTCTCTGTGAATCTGCCCCATTGTATTTTTGATTCTGCAGGGAAATGTATTCAGGTACGTGGAAAGCTTTCAGTGTTTCATCTGCCTGATCGTACTGCCAACAAACAGTTGTGCCACTAGCCAATTTTTTCACACTCGTAGCTGAGCACTGTAGCTTTTTTGTTTTTATTTAGATGACGGTCACCTGTGCCCCGTGTGTCTGCATTAAGAGCATATTCACACTTTTCCTTTTCCCACAGTACAGAACATGACTTTTAATGCAAGAAAATGTATTGTAACTCAAAAGGCTTATATGCATGGTATTGTCAGAAAAAGTGTTTGGGGACACTGGGGACCCTTCAGGTCTGGTATGGATTTTAAGGGGAACCCTGCACCAAAAAAAAATGGCATGGGGTTTCACCCAAAATTCCATACCAGACCCTTATCTGAGCACGCAACCTGGCAAGCGGCAGGAAAAGAGGGGGAGACGAGAGAGCACCCCCTCCTGAACGGTACCGGGCTTTGGGGTCCAAAGCACCATGTCCCGTGTTGATGGGAACAAAAATCTCATCCTCACAACCCTTGCCTGGTGGTTGTCGGGGTCTGTGGGTGGGGGCTTATCAAAATCTGGAAGCCCCCCTTAACCACTTGTCCACCGCCCACCATCAAATGACGGTGGGCGGAGGACTCGAATCCCCTGACTGCACGTCATATGACGTCCAGTCATTTAAATAGGGAATGCGCGCGATCGCGTGCGCGCATCCCTGTACTGTCGGTAGCGGCGTGTCACGGAGACACCGCTCGTTACCGACAGGGGTGAACAGCGGCGTGGATGCGCTGTTAACCACGTGATCGGCCGTGATGAAATCACGGCTGATCACGCATGGCAACACCCCCATAGTGTACGGCGCGTGTTCGCGCTACGCGTGCCTGTCGGTGGCAGTGTGTTCCCGGGAACACTGCTCGTCACCGACAATGGTACACAGCCATTGGTCAGGACTGTGTACCACGTGATCAGCTCTGATCACTAAGTGTAAACAAAGAGCTGTAACTAACTGTTACCAGCTCTTCTCCCCTCACACATCGTTTCCAGTGTGAGGAGAGAAGAGCTAGAAGCAGTGAGTTACAGTTCTGTGTTACTGTAGTGTCTGCACAAACACCACATCTGTCCCTTTGCCCCCCCCCCCCCCCCCAATTGTCACCAGTCACCCAACAGTCACCCATAAAGTGCACCTGTCACATAAAGAGACTGCCATCAGCGGTGCAACCGTCACCCACCAGTGACCGTACCCTGTCACCGTCACCCATCTGTGACCTGCCCTGTCACCCGTCACCCACCAGTGACCTCCCCTGTCACCTGTTTATGAAGAAAAAATACAAATGTGCTAAATTTTATGACAGAAACAAAGAAAAATGCAATTTTTTTCACAAAATCTACCGTCTTTTTTTATTTATAGCGCAAAAAATAAAAAACCCACGAGTGATTAAATACCACCAAAAGAAAGCTCTGATTGTGTGAAAAAAAAGGACGCAATTTTTATTTGGGTACAGTGTTGCATGACTGAGTAATTGTCATTCAAAGTGTGAGAGCACCGAAAGCTGAAAATTGGTCTGGGTAAGAAGGGGGTTTAAGTGCACTGTATTGAAGTAGTTAACAAAGGGGATCCCCAGATCCCAGCCCTCCCCCTATGTGAATTGGTAACAGGGTACATTGTACCCCTACCATTTCACAAAAATGCTAGCAGGCAAATTTCCCTATGTCTCCAGGACCATATAGCAGCCTTAGGCCCCATACACACGAGCAGACAGATTTGTTCAAATCGGTCGGGCAGACCGATTTGAACAAATCTGTCTGCTGGGGACGTATTGGTTTGATCGTGTACACATGATCAAACCAAAATCCCCACCGGCAGACGGCGCGGTGACGTGGTGGTGACGTTGACGCCGCCACGTCACCGCACCAGGAAGTAAATCACTTCCGCGCATGCGTCAAATCCATTCGACACGTGTGCGAGAAGACATGTCTGCTGGTTAGCGTACTAACCAGCAGACATGTCGGGCGGACGGGTTCCCAGCCGACAGATTTGAAAGCATGCTTTCAAATCTGTCGGCTGGCCAAATCCGTCTGCTCGCCCGTACACACGATCGAATGTGTCTGCTGGGACGGTCTGGCAGACTGTTTCCAGCAGACAGATTTGGTCGTGTGTACGCGGCCTTAGTCTACCCAGATCAAACAGGCTTTAGGGTGGGCCACCAGGCCAGGGACAATACTGTCAGGACCTTAAATATTCTTCATTGGGCCCAACATGGGCTAGATCGTGTGCCCTGTGTGGTACTGTCAATGGATGCTGAAGAGGTCTTTGACAGGGTAAATTGTGTCTATATGACAGAGATTCTCCCAGGGCTGGGCTTGGGTGAACGCATGTTTGGCTGGGTATTAGCCCTCCATACAGATCCAGGGTTTTGGGTAAAGGTCAATGGTATGTTCTCAGACCATTTTAGCATACGCAATGGGACTGAGCAGGGGTGCCTTCTTACCCCAATATTGTTCACCCTTGTCTTAGAGCCCCTTTTAAGGACAGTTCGGGAAATGATGATATTTCCGGGATCCAAGTTGGCTTCACGGAACATAAACTATCCGCCTACGTGGATGACCTTTAATTTTATCTTTTGAATCCCCAGATTTCTTTGCAACTGTTGATGTCCTAATTTACATACATTTGGCTTTCTCTCCAACTGTAAAATGATTAGTGGGAAATCAGAGCTTCTGCCTATCCATGTTCCGAATACCATGGTGACATTATTTACCTTTTGTTTGCTGCATGGGCTCCCTACCTTACTTAGGGACACATCTCCCCTGACCTAAAACTCTTATATGACCTTAATTATGACACCTTATTGATGAAAATACTGCAAGATCGACAGCTGCCTCTGTCCTTAAGATGACAATTCTGCCAAGAATAATTTATATACCGTATTTTTCGGACTATAAGACGCACTTTTTTCCCTTAAAAATATGGGGAAAAACCTCTATGCGTCTTATAGAGCGAATGTACATTAGGCACCGCCCCCCGCCGCCGCTGGCAACGCCTCCTGTCACTGCCGTTGTTCTACAGCTTGTGGTCAGTCTGCCCCTGCAATTGTCACTACACCGAGAGGCCGTGAGAGAACGGGTGGGGGGCTCTGCAACTTTCTCATGCAGGGGAAAAAACACAGCACCGAGCGGGTTGCTGGCAGTGGTGGAGGATGTTGTGTGGGGGACAGTGTTCTGTTGGAAATGTTCCACTGCGAGCCGTGCTTAGCGATGGGCGACGAGCGCCCTGTGATTGGCCGATAGATGTCATTTGTGATTGGCCGTGGCAGAGCGTTTAACATGTGGAGGCGGGGCTGGTCTGAGGGATCGTGCTGTTCCGTCAGATTTGGCGACCGGACCAGCTGCATGTGTGAGTCCCGCCTCTCTGCCTGGCGTGCTGTGTGTCTCCTGAGGTCTCCCTCTGATCACTCTGTCAGCCCACTTATCTCTTTCAGCTCACCCCTTTGTCAGCACCCTTCCCCCTCTGTCTGTCAGCCACCCTACCCCAGTCAGCCATCCCACCCCAGTCAGCCAACATACCCACCCACCCCAGTCAGCCACCCCACCCCAGTCAGCCACCCCACCCCAGTCAGCCACCCCACCCAGTCATCCACCCCACCCAGTCAGCCATCCCACCTCACTCAGCCACCCCACCCCACCACTGTCAGCCACCCCACCCCACCACTGTCAGCCACCCCACCCCACCCCTGTCAGCCACCCCACCCCTGTCAGCCACCCCACCCCACCACTGTCAGCCACCCCACTACTGTCAGCCACCCCGCCCCTTGTCACCCCAGCCAGCCACCCCACCCCACCCCACCCCAGTCAGCCACCCCACCCCAGTCATCCACCCCACCCCACCCCAGTCAGCCACCCCACCCCAGTCAGCCACCCCACCCCACCCCTCCCCTGTCAGCCACCCCACCCCACCACTGTCAGCCACCCTACCCCTGTCAGCCACCCCACCCCTGTCAGCCACCCCACCCCACCCCTGTCAGCCACCCCACCCCACCCCTGTCAGCCACCCCACCCCACCACTGTCAGCCACCCCACCCCACCACTGTCAGCCACCCCACCCCACCACTGTCAGCCACCCCACCACTGTCAGCCACCCCACCACTGTCAGCCACCCCACCACTGTCAGCCACCCCACCACTGTCAGCCACCCCACCACTGTCAGCCACCCCACCACTGTCAGCCACCCCACCCCACCACTGTCAGCCACCCCACTACTGTCAGCCACCCCGCCCCTTGTCACCCCAGCCAGCCACCCCACCCCAGTCAGCCACCCCACCCCACCCCACCCCAGTCAGCCACCCCACCCCAGTCATCCACCCCACCCCACCCCAGTCAGCCACCCCACCCCAGTCAGCCACCCCACCCCACCCCTCCCCTGTCAGCCACCCCACCCCACCACTGTCAGCCTCCCCTCCCCTGTCAGCCACCCCACCCCTGTCAGCCACCCCACCACTGTCAGCCACCCCACCCCACCACTGTCAGCCAACCCACCCCTGTCAGCCACCCCACCTCTATCAGTGCCCCCTCTCTGTCAGCCACAGCAGGGTGCATCATGCCAGCCACCCACTCACTGACTCAGAGTAGGGAGCCAGCCACCCGCAGCAGAGTGTACCATGCAAACCAGCCACCCACAGCAGGGTGCACCATGCCAGCCACCCACTGACCCACAGCAGGGAGCCAGACAAGCCACCCGCAGCAGGGTGCACCATGCCAGCCACTCACCCACTGACCCACAGCAGAGAGCCAGGCCAGCCACCCACAGCAGGGTGCTGCCAGACAGCCACATACAGTGACCAACCCACAGCAGAGCCAGGGTGCCAGCCATCCACATAGGATGACTCACCCACACATAGCAGCCAGCCAGCCATTGTGACCCATCCACAGCAGGGCCAGGGTGCTAGTCAGCCACAGAGGACGTGGGAGCCAGCCACAGCTACAGTATCCATAGTTAAGGTAAGAGGAGTGCTACACAGTGCCAATGGCAATGGTCAGGCTGCATTAATCAGGCTGCATTTCTTTGGCACAGGTCAGGCTGCATTTCATTGGCACTGGTAAATATTTTAGTACACTATTTGGTTAAGAATATTTTTTTTCTTGTTTTCCTCTTCTAAAACCTAGGTGCGTCTTATGGTCAGGTGCGTCTTATAGAGCGAAAAATACGGTACTCTATACTATACCGATAACCCATCCACACTTTGTGTGGAAGGATGGACATCCTGGAATGGCCTATGATCTTTTACGTAAAAAAAACTGGACAGAGGTATTGGGCTCCCAGCGATAGCCTTATACTACAAGGCCATGGCCCTTGTCCATATTTTAAATAGATGTCATGATTCTTCCAGTAAAACAATGGCAGGTAGGAATCTTGCGGGCACTCCCTGCGTGCCAGACACTTTCAGAGGACTTTCTGACTGGACATCTCCATTGACTCAAACCTCATTATCTATTTGAGACAGATTAAATATATCGGGCCAGTTTGCTCTCCAGACGTCCCCCTGGTGCCTTTAGGAGGCTATCCCCGGTTTCTACCAGGGGAAGAACCTAGATTCTTTAGTTCCTGGGGCTCTGATTGGAAAGTTGCCTGTGCCAGGTTTGCCGCACAGGACATCTTGTCCTCCCTCTCTGTTTTGCAATCCTTCTATGGGACTTTTCCCTTTTCAACCTGGAGATACTATAAAAAAAAATAGCGCTAATTTAAGCTAAAGAATAACAAGCTGCAACTCAAAGTGGTATGCAACACAAACAAAAAACAAAAGAAGTTGCTCTAATAATAGCTTGATAAAGTGAACACATTAATTGCCTGATAAAAATAAACAATATTAAAAAAAATAATAATAATGGCAAATTATAAATGGATGAACAGTGAAAAGACGTCATACAACAAACCCTAAAAATGCTTTATGAATACCCAATCCTGGGTATTATGATCTCCAACTGCTGCAAACAAGGCTCAGAGGTCTGACGTTCCCAAAAGACCCAGATGAAGTGGCAATTCCAATGAGGACCAAATACACTCTGTATAGGAGGCTTATAGCTGATTCAACGTAAGAAGCGAAACTGGAAAGATGGTCTTGATAAATGTATTCAGCCCAGAAAGAAAAAAACAAAAGGACGTTGCCATCAGTAAAACCAGATGATTTATTAAAAATATTGGTCAAACAGCATTAGACTCAAGCCAATAAGAAAAAACAGCAACAAATGCCGGCTAGCAAATATTAAAAGCAAGGAAAACACGCCTGTGCAAGGCAAGGTGTGACAAAGGCGCGGTGACGTCAGCACGTTGCACACCCTATGTGTTTCGTCACAAGGAGGATGTCGTCCCGGGGCATGGGTGGTGTCCTGATGCACCGCTATTAAACAACCAAGCCTCAGTCACTGGTAAACAAACTATCGACATGACTACATCAGCTTTGTAGACAGACCGGGAGGTAAAAAGCAGGACTTATATAGTGCCCATATAGGGCATCTACAGACTCCTGATAGATCCCTATGGCTACTATTTAAAAATTGTTGATGAAAAATACATTAAAACAACAGCCAAATAACAAACTGGATAATTAAATAGCAGAAAAAATATATTAATGTAAACGCTAAAAATAAACAGTCAATTAATGACTGCAGGATGAGAATGTGTGTGTCCCAAAAGCCAACACACGCCAGGGTGGTCCAAAAGTGCCACAACTGGCAATTGACATCATCCAATTGCAATCTAAACAGAACAACAACTCATAACGGAAATTATGATGAGGGAACAATATTAAACAAAAGATAAGTCGGTCAGCTATTCCACATAATGATTGCATATATGAAAATGAACTTGACTGAAAATAAATGTAACTAAGAGGTTAGAGGTCAACCCTGACAGCAATACCTCTCAATTAGGAATTAAATCCAAACAAGGCATAACACAGCCATCTGGGACTCACACCGAGTTTACAAAAAAATATGTGACAAAAGCCAGAAATGTTCATCACAATAGCCAAAAGCATTAAAGAGGCTTCAACGTTAATGTAGTACACATGTAGGGATTGACGTCAATATCAATGTTCAAGCCAAAAGGGGTATAACACTTTAACTTATGTACTCACAACATTTCTAGTTTGGAAATACTCCTAATAAGACAACTCCTCCTCCATTGTGGACTATATTTATCAATCACCAAGAAAATTGTGTTCATAGGGTCCCTGTTATGTACAGTGAGATAGTGCTTAGACACAGTGTTGGGTAAAACCCCTACCTATTTGTAGGTCCACACAGGCTCTGGAACATACAGACCACTCCCACTGTAGAACAGGTAATGAATGATTCACTATTAAAATTCTTGGAGGTTCAACTGGACCTGAAACTAGTAGTCCTCCTAGTTGTATAACATACCCATTCAAAGAACAAACCTGACATTTTCTACACTGGTAATAACCAATGAGTTTAGAAAAGAAAGTCGGTTTATTCAGGATTAAGTACATTGGGAGCCAGTTTATCCTTCAAAAAGGGGACACCCCTAAAAACGACTTGGAGTCTATTCGGCAAAAGGGTATTTAGTATTCTATCATTCTTCAGAATGTGCCAATGTCTCCTCATTAAATGTTTGATGTTCGAATGTTGGCAAGAAAAATTGGTAATAAAAGGGTTTCTAAAAGAATTATTATTCTGTGGATTTTTAGTCCTCTCCTTTAAAAGATCTACTCTATCAATACTCTTAACATGATCTAAAGTGCTTGTGAGAGACTCTAAAGAGTAGCCTTTATACACAAATCTCTGCGTAAGGATGTGTGTCTGTGTTAAAAAGACTTCTTGATCAGTCCAGTTACGCGTTAGTTTTATATACTTACACTTATGCCCTGTACACACGATCGGTTCGTCTGATGAAAATGGTGCGATGGACCGTTTTTATCGTACGAACCGATCGTGTGTGGGCCCCAAAATAGAACCTGTTTTAAAATTCGATAAATTCTGATGGTTAGAAAAAAAACGATTGTCTGTGGGGAAATCCATCGGTGAAAAATCCATGCATGCTCAGAATCAAGTCTACGCATGCTCGGAAGCATTGAACTTCATTTTTCTCTGCACGTCGTCGTGTTTTACGTCCCCTTGTTGGACACGATCAGATTTTTAACTGATGGTGTGTAGGAAAGACTGATGAAAGACATTTTTATGGGATATCTGATGAAAAAAAACATCGGTCCGTTTTCATCGGATGAACCGATCGTTTGTACGTGGCATTAGGCACAGATTTTAGCCAAGAGGCATGATGGCAACTATCATTTGTAATTAAATAATTTCTGTAATTATGAGATCTAAGAAGTTGATTTTCTCACGGCTGGCCTCAAAATTAAGATGAATCCCTCTGTTATCATTTAGTGAACATATGAAGTATAAGAGGTCAGTCTCAGTAACATCCCATAGAAGGAGGATGTCATCTATATAGCAAGATAAACAAGGCCAACCTGGGGTCTTTGCTGGGCATAGATGACATCCTCCTCCCATTTCGCCATGAAGAGGTTTGCCAGGCTGGGGGCATATTTAGCCCCCATGGCGACACCTCTATCCTGACTTTTTTTTGCCATTAAACAAGAAAAAATTATGGGTAGCAGCGTACTCCAATAACTCCATAATAAAGGCAATCTGTTCTTGAGGTAGATTGGAGCTTCTCTCTAAATAACACAGCATCAAGACCCAAATTATGGGGTATCACAGTATAAAGAGAAGTGATATCAGCAGTCACTAGCCACATCCAATCTTAGGGTTTTCTATCTGACAGGAGGTTAATGACATGTCGTGTATCCTTAACGTATAAAAGCATCTTACATACCAAGGGCTGTAAAAAGAAGTCTATATACTTGCCCACCTGGGAAGTGATGGAATCAATCCCACTAACTATGGGACATCCTGGGGGGCAAGTAAGACTCTTGTGCACCTTGGGTAAATAGTATCCTCGGTGTCTTAGGCACCAAGCACGACCTTTCTTTTTTGTTTAGGATATTTAAATTGAAACCCCTATTGACAATTTGTTCCAGTAACAACCTACATCTCTCGCCAGGATTAGAAGGCAAGAGGGTATAGGTGTCACTGTCTCTCAATATTCTATACATTTCTTGCATGTAGTCATTATTATCTAGAGTGACAATCCCCCCCCCCCCCCCCTTATCCACTGGGCGAATGACCAAGTTCTTATTTGCACAAAGGGAGTGAATGCCTACTTCAATGTCTTTTATTTCTGGCAAGTTTAATTTGCATTTCATCTAGATCCTTTAAGGCTAGATCTCTAAATACCTTTAATGAAGGGGGTAAGCTTTCAGGGGGGGTTAAACAGTGAAGAATTAGAAAGGCCAGTATGGGTGTAGCCCATAGTGGCTGTCCGTGATGGGTTAAAGGAACCCTAAAGGTTTGTTTTTTATTAGATCAATTGATTGCTGTAAGCTAGAGCATTTAAATATCACTTACCTCATTTTTCCCTTTGACCTCCAAAATACAGTAATCCAGGTTTGAAAATGCCATTTCCTGTCTCTCCTCTTCTTGCTTTCAAACCAGCATCTGAGCCGTTTTGCATGGTGGAAAGCATAATGTGCTCACCCCCTCCCTATGACTACAGCCCTGCGTGAAGATGCTCTCTTATCCCTTCACAGGCATGGAGGCTAAGCCTAATGGGAACTGTAGTTCCTATTAGGCCATGATGAAGCAAGAATGAATGCGCACCGCAAGCCAGGAAGTCAGTGAGAATAACGATTCAGGAGTGACGGAGGTAAATAAAACAGCTCAATTTCAACAGGTATCAAACTAGTTATAATGCAAAACATTACTTTTTATTTTATCAGCTACTGTCAGACTTTAATTTAAGAGGAAAATATTTTTGTCTTTACAACCCCTTTAAAGGGATTTGATGCCATATATCTCTGGACATTCAATTTAGGGACATATCTGTGAATGTCCATGTAGGTCTGAAATTTGCTCAGATCACAAGGCGGAGCAAACTTCAGACCTGTATTGAAAAATTTCTTGGGCTGTCAAAACCTGTAAACGCAAATAAAAAATACCAGTTCCCATTACATTCTATTACTTTTTGGACTGAGTGCGCCTCCCCCTCTAGATCCTCTCTTAGTTCTACCACCCTTTTGATTCCTTGGTTTGGCCTGTGAAAATCCTAGTTTTGTTGTCCATAACTATCACTGTGACTAGAATCACAATAATCACCTGATTGGGGCCATAATAGCCATCTTGACAGCCCCTATTATCTCCAGCGTTGGTTATCGAATGATGAAAAACCTTCTTGGGACCTACCATATCCCTCAATGGGATAAAGCTGTTCTCGGTGGAATTGTAATCAGATTCATAATCCACATCATAATGCACTAATTGGCTATCATTATAAGCATAAGATTGATTCCGAGGATAGGTTTGAATGGGCAAACGATTATAGAGTGTACCCTGGTTTGTCAGTCACAGGGCCCCACTATCGAGACTGAGATGGACCTTGAAATCAACCACGTCCCTGATGCCGTTGAAGGGCCTTGATTGAAGTTGTGTTGTTGACTACATCCATGAGGGTGGGAAGGAAGAATGGAACTTTTATAGTTACCATTATTTCTTCCAAAGTTCCCATAATTGGAATAAAAGGGGCATTTGCCACCTCCAACCAAAGAGGTGGCCCCAGGCCCCCTGGCTGGAAAGCAAACCTGACCAGTATTTGCTCTGGCCCAGATGAAGTGTAATGAAAAAATTGAATGCTCTGGCCCAGATGAAGTGTAATGAAAAAATGTAATCTTCTAAACAACTGGCCCAGATTTACAGAGCGATTACGCCTGCGCAACAGGAGATGCGCGTGCATAAGTCTAAATGTGCGCGTGCGTTTCCATATAAAAGCTGGTCTAAAAAGAGAAAAAACGTCTACATGTTAGATAAAGCAACACTGTTAGTGAGGAGCTCAGCAGTCACACGTGTTGCACAACAATCTGTATGCCAACATGCCAGGGGCATCGTCGCGCATAGCTATACTACTGACTTTAGATGAGCAAAGAAGGAGGAGGGCACGGAGGATGGCACGGGAGAGGATATACCGCACACGCATAGACCTCTTTGGCATGAGTGATTCTGAGGTGTATCGCATCTTCAGATTCACCCCTCATGCCATCATGGAATTAACCACAACCCTGCAGGAGGACATCACCAGCCCAACACAACGCTCACATGCAGTGCAGCCACTGGTCAAGGTCATGGCAACACTCCATGTCCTTGCCAGTGGCTCTTTTCAAAGAACAAGTGGAGTGGTGGCTGGGATGTCACAATCCTCCATGAGCAGATGTGTGCACCAGGTTGTCCCTGCGATCCTCAGACGCATGGCCAATCAAATCATCAAACCAACCACTGAGGACCTGCGGCTGAAGGCAATGACAGATTTCTACAGAATTGCCAGATTCCCACGCACCATCGGGGCCATTGATTGCACACATGTGGCACTCCAGCCCCCCCAGGAGACAGAGCACATGTACCGCAATCGGAAGCATTGGCATTCCATCAACGTACAGGTGATAGTCGATGCCCAAGGCCTCATATGGCACGTCCGTGCCAAACACCCAGGGTCCAGCCATGACAGCTACATATACAATCAAAGCCACATCCGAATGGAATTCCAACAGAATGTGTATGGGGCCACCTGGCTGGTTGGTGAGTGACATGGGTGGCAGGCATGACTGTACCCCCCCATGATGCACACATCACAAAGGGGCACATGCATGACTAACATCCTCCTGTCTTTTCCCTTACAGGTGACTCTGCATATGCACTGGGACCCCATCTCATGACTCCTATCCGGAACCCCCAAACCCCAGGAGAGGAAAGATACAATCAAGCACATGCCCAAACACGTGCAGCGGTGGAGCGCACATTTGGCCTCCTGAAGTCATGTTTCCGATGCCTGGATAAGTCTGGGGGTACCCTCTTGTATTCCCCAAACTTTGTGTGCCATATCATCGGTGCCTGTTGTCTGCTGCACAACTTCGCAGTAAGAAAGGGCCTGCAGATTGACCTACGTGATGACCTGACCCCTGAACCAGACAATCCCCCCCTAACCAAGGGTCCCCCGTCTTCTGAGGGAAGAGCAGCCAGGAGACAGCTCACATTGGGCATCTTTGCACGTTAAACACACACATTAATCATGGCACAATGAGAATGCATGCATGCACACCACTGTGGTCCCTAGCACACACACCCCACATCCTCATCAAATTGGATTGGCACCAGTTCACCATGCAGGACTTGTGAGCAGCAACGCCACGCCAAGGCTCCAATTATGTCACTGAACATTCATACACCATTCACACGGACCTGGGGATCACTTCTCCCTGGTCCTGGGGAACCCTTCTCCACCAAAATTGAGGGTGACACCCCTTTTCCGCCAGGAATGTCACCCCCACATTCAAACAGCATTCACAACCCAAAAAAAAAAAAATGACCAGCAAAAGCAAAAAATTTCCAGCAAAAAAAAAAAGAGGGGAAAAAGAAATTAGTGCCCTTGACGTGAGCCACGCCTGGGGCGCCCCTGGCCATGGCCCCGGCTCCTCAGGGGAGACTCATGGGGGAGGGGGAAAACCGGGGAAGGAGGAGCAGCCCCTGATCTCTGCCCACCTGGCGGCCTGCCCTCCAAGGCCACGGCTATTCTGTCCAGGGCACCACCTAGTGTTGCCGTGTTGGCCTGGATAGCCTGGGTAAGGGCCCTCACATCCTGCCCAACGCCTGCTGATGTAGTCTGCAGGTCGTTAAGGCAGTTTGTGAAAGCCCGGGAGTGGCAGTCCAGGTTCCCCAGCGTATCCTTGATGGAGGACAGGCTCTCCTCCATCCGCACCAATGTCTGGCTGACCTGTCCCAGATGGCGGGTCTGGAGGAACTGGTCCCTTCTCAGAGTGGCGGGCAGGAGATCGGCCACCCCCCTGGTCTTCTGGGTCGCCTTCCTGCCTCCAGCTGATGCTTGTGGCCGGGGAGAAGGGGAGGCCCTTGGTAGAAGAGCCATGTTGGGGGAGGAGGGGGGGGGCTCCCCCTTAGGGAGGGCTGGCTGCTGCCAGCCAGAGGGGAACGGTCCTCCAACAACAATAGGCCAGTGCCTGACATGGACTCCTCCTCAAACTCCTCCTCCTCAACCTCCTCCTCCTTTTCAACCTCCTCCGCGGACTCCGGCCTTGTCGGGGGGGCCTCATTAGGCTGCTGTCCTGGGGATGGTGCGGTCAGGCCAGATGGCCCTGCACCCTCCTGCACATCTGTGGATGAGACAAAACATTCACAGGTTGGAGGATCCACACACTTGCCACATATTCCCTTTCACCCCCTCCCCCACACATGCTACACACCTGATATAAAAAAAAACTTACCTGGCACCACGGGCTCCGGAATGAGTCAAAGCCGGGCAGGCCCTCCACTTCATGCCAATGAAAGGTCAGGGCCACCGCACGCTCCTCCGCTGTCAGCCTAACACGGTGGGCCCCCTCCTGTGCCCCTGGCATGGGCAAGCATTTTGGCCAGCTTCTTTTTTACCAGACGCCGGAGGTCATTAATCTTTTTGTCAATCCCAGACCGGTTCTGTGTCTCCCCCTCCCCCGCTGAATTGACCTGCTCAGTGATGATGTCCAAAATCTCCCTCCTCCTGGCCAGGGTGGTGTTGGCACTGTCCGGGCCGTGGAGGAAACGCCCATAATCGCTAATGGCCCGGGCAAGAATTTGTTTCTCCCCCAAAGTGAAATTCAGTTTCCTCTTTCTCTCTGTCATACTCATACAAAAACTCACTCCCAGTCAACAAAAATCAGTCACAAAAACAAGCACAACCAATCAAGCAAGAACACACACAAAGAGAAAACTAACACCCAAAAAATCACACAAGCACTCAGCAAAAATCAGTCACAAAAACAAACAGCAACAATTAACCCCTTCCATACAGGGCATTTTCACCCCCTTCCTGCCCAGACCAATTTTTAGTTTTCAGCGCTGTTGCACTTTGAATGACAATTGCGCGGTCGTGCAACACTGTACCCAAATTAAATCATTATGTTTTTTTCCCCACACAAATAGAGCTTTCGTTTGGTGGTATTTGATCATCTCTGCGGTTTTTATTGTTTGCGCTATAAACAAAAGAAGAGCGACAATTTAAAAAAAAACACAATATTTTTTCCTTTTTATTTAATACATCTCACAATAATTTTTTAAAAAACCTTTTTTCCCTCAGTTTAGACCGATACGTATTCTACGTATTTTTGGTAAAAAAAAAAAAACGCAATAATCGTATATTGATTGGTTTGCGCAAAAGTTATAGCGTCTACAAAATAGGTGATAGATTTATGGCATTTTTATTTTATTTTTTTTACTAGTAATGGCGGGGATCTGCGTTTTTTTTTTGTTGTGACCGTGACGTTGCGGCGGACATATCGGACACTTTTGACACGTTTTTGGGACCGTTCACATTTACACAGCGATTAGTGCTATAAAACTGCACTAATTACTGTGTAAATGTGACTGGCAGGGAAGGGGTTAACACTAGGGGGCGCTGAAGGGGTTAAAATGTGTCCTAAAGTATGTTCTAACTGTAGGGGGAGGGGGACTCACAGGGGGAGGAGATCGATGTGTGTTCCTCTGTACTGGGAACACACATCAGTCTCCTCACCGCTGACAGGAGGTGGATCTGTGTGTTTACACACACAGATCCACACTCCTGCCGTGATTGCCGTAAATCGCGGGTGTCCGGCGGCAATCACGGCCGTCGGGCACGCGCGCGGGATCGCGGGTGGTGCCGCGGGCGCGCCCTAGAACGCCGTGAAGACAGGACGTTGTGCAACGTCCTGTCTCATCGGCGAGGGGATCACCATGACGTGATTCCCCTATGGGCTGGTAGGGAAGTGGTTAAGCAAGAAAACAAACGACCAGAAATATATCAAACAAACAGTCTCTCAAACACTTATCAAAAAACACTTTCAAAGATCTACTAACAAACACTTGATCACACAGTACACTAATCTGACAAATACAAAACACAACGCAACTAACAACGGGACAAAAGCACTTTGTTAAATGGGAAGGGACAAAGGGATGTACTTTTGCAATGGAAGTGCGTTTGAGTCTGTCTATTTATGCTGTCTGTGTAGTCCTTAGTCAATTTCCAATTTCACTGATTGCGCCGTTCCCGAGTTGTGAGCATGCGCACAGAGGTGCTGACCATGGTCTCCTTCAAGCGCACATGCGCGAGCCGGCCGGCCCTTCATTTGCATGGGGTCACGGCTCATTTCAATGTAACACGCCCACATCCTTCCCAATTTGTATTACTCCGCCTTACGCCTCTGAAATAACGTTACGCATGCGCAATTTCCTGCGCAAAAGCTACGAGAATAGGGTGATTACGCGGCTACATTGCGCAAGTCTAACGTAAAGGCGGTGCGCTACGCCGGTCCAGTAATGCGCAGATGTACCTGAATCTGGCCCACTGTATTTATTTGCGTATAACACGTGCCGGCGTATAACACGCACTCCAATTTAAGAGGGAATTTTTTTTTTTAATAAACCACTTAGAAGCAAAATAATGGTATCTGAGCATCAATGCAGCCTGATCTGTGCCCATCTGCAGCCTCAGTGCAGCCAGATCTGTTTCCATCTGCAGCTTCAGTGCAGCCTGATCTGTGCTGATCTGCAGCATTGATCTTCAATGCAGTTTGATTAATGCCCATCTGCAGCCTATAAATTTATCAAAATGCTCAGCCTGTTTTTACCTTCTAATGTTAGATCATCTCTGTTGTCTCAGAGGGAAGAGGGAGAGCAAGAGCGCCACTAAATTACATAGAATTACATAGAGCGGCAAACTCCTTCCTGTGTACCGTCACTCACAGCCATGCCTCCTGCCCCTGCCCCTGCTCATATGATAGACAGTGCAGTAGTCCAATGCGGGGCCAGGAGGCGTACACCGGATACACAGGAAGGAGATCACAGCTCTATGTAATTCAGCGCGCTCGCTCCTCTTCCCTCAGACAGCAGGGATCGGCGTATAACACACACACAAGATTTTCCCCTGATTTTAAGGGTAAAAAAGTGTTATATGCCGATAAATACGGTAATTCTTTTCCTGAGATTTATGTGTGTCTATAAGACTTGTGGCACCTTAATGAAGGCATAATGTGTGTGTACAAGGACTCAAGCAGTAGTTACAGCAAGTAGGCTCAGGTTCTATTTATTAAATTTCCTTTAAGCCACTGCCAAGGTTAGATGTGATCTGGCCACAGGTCACTAGGTGCAGAGTTTTCAGAAATTAACTTCTCAGTGTAGCTCAGGGTAACCCAGTTATTTCACAAATGCCCCCACTGGAACTGCTCTGTGGTAAAAATAAAGATCACTGATATAGAAATTATGCAGTAAACTCTGCTTATAAAGCTAATGGCCCGGATTCACGTAGGGGGCGTATCTTTAGAGCGGTGTAGCACATCTCAAATATGCTAGACCAACGTAACATAGAGAGGCAAGTGCAGTATTCACAAAGCACTTGCTCCGTAAGTTGCGGCAGCATAGCGTAAATTGGCCAGCGTAAGCCCGCCTAATTCAAAGTAGGAAGGAGGTGATCGTCATCTATTTAAATCAAGCGTGACCCCATGCAAATGAATGGCAAATTAAACAGGGCATGCGCGCGCATGATCAGAATCACGTTGCATATACTCCCTAAGATACGTCGGCTCAATGCCTACGCCGTGAACATAACCTACGCCATGCCCTATTCACGTAGTACTACGTAAACGACGTAAAAGACGCCGGCTGTTCTGATGTCCCTACCTTTGAATGGGTTGCACAACCTATATAGTGGAATAACTTTATGCCGGACGTAACCCTTACGCAAACCGTGTATCTTTTCCGCCTGGCGCATCTACGTTTGTGAATCGGCGTATCTTACTCATTTACATATTTAACATGGGAACGCCGAATGAGTCCAGCGTAATTATGAGCCCAAGATATGCCGGCGTAGGCAAGTTACGTCGGGCGGCTGAAGCCTTGTTTTGCGGCGTATCTAGCTTTGTGAATCGGCGTAAAAGTACGACGGCGCACATTTGTACTTACGACGGTGTATCTAGAGATACGTCAGCGTAAAGCTACCTAAATCTGGCTATATATGTCCAAGTAATTCATGTTTGTCATGTTTGACATTTGCTGTAAAATCATACATTTAAATGGTTAGATCTAACATTAAACTGTTGTCTTATCCTCTAACAATATATAAATAACAGTATGACAAGGGCGCAATTGAAGAACCTGAAATAACAGAGCATAAAATATGTAATGTGGCTAAAACCTTCCTAGGAGCAATATAGTACTCGCAGAAGCATCTGTTATCCCTTAACGAAAAGAGAAATGCCTCAAAGCAGGAAGCCTTATTTTTCTCACAGGGCACAACCATCAGCTTACATCAAATAAAAATAAAATAAAAGTTTATTAACATTTGTTTAGTTTTGCATTGCTCCAGCTGTTTGCTAAAATTACTTATGGACATAAAAAAGCTTAAATGTAGATGACTTCAGGCAGCAATATTTCTAATCTTTGCATGAGCCATATTTTCCAAGTCTTTCTGTATAATGTATACCAAAAGCAAGAATGCAGATAATGAATACAATTTTTCATTTTACATGCTACACTTCCAAAGCTATGCAAAAGCATTAGTGAACCCTTAGGCATTATTTTAATTTTTAGTTGAAAGACTTAAAATGTGGTCTGCTCTCCATTTAAGTTATAATAATAAATACAGTTACATATTTTTAACAGACACAGTACTCTTAGTGCAGATGCAGCTCACAGGGATGAATTTTTGCCTGAATTCAGACCTCAAATGGAGCCAAAGATGCACAGAACCCTGCGCAATCCGCTCAGTGGC
Organism: Rana kukunoris; assembly: GCA_029574335.1. NCBI lineage: Eukaryota > Metazoa > Chordata > Amphibia > Anura > Ranidae > Rana > Rana kukunoris. The sequence goes on from CM056054.1 coordinate 96,392,522, forward strand.
CGCCACAAAGATGTGTGAACCGGCTCCATTGAGAGCCGGGACACTCTCCTGTCATGCGAATTGCATGCCAAGAAACCCACATCCAATTCACACTAGTGTGAACCCAGCTTTAAGGACCTGATAAGAACATACAAACTTTGTAGATAAAACAGCCTATACAATTGCTCATGTGGTTGCCATCGTCCCTTATAAATTTGGAAAGTGAAAAACCTCTAGGTTTGGGACTATGTAGGCAACAAAAAAAAGGGGGAATTCAAAAATTATAAAAAATATATTTTAATAAGTAGAAAAATACACAAAATAATAATAATAACATTACAATACACAGTAATAATATGAAAAGAGTAAATTTTAGACATGTAAGTAACACATTGACATTATGCCATATCAACAGAAATTCCTTCAAAAGAGGGGGGTAAGCTGTGGATGATTGGCTGATCACAAACTTTAACAATAAAAAAATACATATCTCTATATATACACACATACATACACACACAGTATATACTGTATATATATATATATATATATATATATATATATATATATATATAAGAAGGCCAGTATGGTGGCCTGAGTTTATGGGAGGAGCCCGGAGGGTATTTAAGCAGCCCACTCACACATGCTCTTTGTCGGTTCAGTGTGCAGTACTACATGTCACTGGGCCGACTCTTCCCAGCTCACCTTTTGTCCGTGAGTCTGCGCATTCAATCGCATTCGACATCGCAAGTGCATTGCGGCTTCTCCGTTCATGGTCTTCGACGGCGGTTCCCGCTTACTGTCGCAGGTTGTATTCAAACCTTTTGTATCATGTGCAATCTTGCAATTCGTTATGCTTCCTATGCTGCATTTCTTTTGTAAAAATCTGCCTCTGAGTTATTGTTGCTCATGTTCTAACATCTTAGTTACAAGCTTGGTACATTTGTAACTTCCTCCTGCCAAACAAACTATTTTGTATATTCAGTGTCCATGCTTGCTGTCTCATTCATTTGGAGATTTGTCTATATTCTTTGTATGGGTTCTTTGGCAGATTGAGGTGGTAATTGAACTCACCTGCTGCCTTGTCTGCACTTAATTAGCCTGGGGGGATGGGTGGCTGGTAGGTGTTCGGTTCCACAGCAAGGATTTGTTTCATGCATTTTACAACCGTTTTGTATCAGTCATTTCTCTTTATAACCGTTTTGTATCAGATACATTGCATACTTTCCACCATTGCCATTCTATGTTTCCCCCATGCCGTGCATTTTAGTTTCTGCAGCGGAATTGTTTGTACACGGTTCTTCTCTCTCATTTATTTACCAAAGTTATTGCCTGTGCGTCATGCATGGCGCCACACCACACCATGCCACACTCATCCACTCCAGTCCAAGCAAACCCAGTTGCATGTTCATTGTCCCAGGTAGGATTCGTTAGCTTGTTTGTCATGTCAAAATTCGTGGCCACTCATGGTGTCACCCGTACCATATGTTTGGTTCCCGCAGTGGAGCTTACAAAGCATTGATACGCACTTCTCGTGTTCTATTTTCTACACCAAACCTCATTGTTTTGCCCCATGCACGGTATCACGCTACACCTTCCCGACATGTTTCACTCCAGCCACAGTCCGCCGCAAACCCACTTGCATGGCCCACTGTCGCAAGTAAGATTTGTTATTACATTCTTTATGTCCTATCAATTTGCTACCATTCGTTGTCTCCCATATCGTTCATTAGTGGCCCCTACAGAACCTACGATTCAAACAGGCGTTGTCCTTCTACCTTATACTGCTTGCTTAAGGTACAAACAAACCAGGTGTTTCTATCCTTTCTCAGTAACCCAATTCTTATTGATTGAGACCTTGCAACAATGCAAATCATCTCAGCAGCCTGCCACCCCTGTTAAGACCCTTGCAACACATGACCTTTACAAAACGCAAAATAAATAAAAAAAATATATTTAAAAATGCAAAAAAAAAAAAAAAAAATACCTTTGCCACCACGCAATCTCAGCCCCTCAGCAACCTGACACCTGTTCAGACCGTTGCAACCACGCAAAATCGTCTCAGCAGCCCCACACTCATTGAGATCCTTGCAACCACGCAAAATCATCTCAGCAGCCTGAAACACTTGTTAAGACCCTTGCAAAACATGACCTTTACAAAACGCATAATATATATATATATATATATATATATATATATATATATATATATATATATATATAAACGCAAACAAAAAAAAAGCAAAAAAACAAAAAAAAATCTGCAAGCAAAAAAAAAAACCTGACACCTGTTGAGACCGCTGCAACCATGCAAAATCATCTCAGCAGCCTAACACCCTTGTTGAGACCCTTGCAAACGCAATATCGTCTCAGCAGCCCTCACACTCATTGACATCCTTGCAACCACTCGTATAGCGTCTCAGCAGCCTGACACCCTTAAGATCCTTGCAACACATGACCCTTACAAAAGGCAAAAAAAAAAAAGATATAAAAACGTAAAAAAAAAAAAAGCAAAATGAAATATTAACCACTTAAGGACCCCCGCACGCACATATACGGCCACAGAATGGCACGTACAGGCACAAGGGCGTAAATTTACGTCCCCGCCTGAGTGCGGTTCGGGGGTCCCATCGGGACCCCCTCCGCGGCGTGCGGGGGTCCCCCTACCTCTGGGAGCGATCCGGGATCTGCGGGCGGATGTCCGTGATATCCGCCCCCCCCGCGATCGCTCCCAGCCAATGGGAGCGCGCTCCCAGCTTGTCACTTCCTCCTCCTGTGTTTACACAGGAAGGAGGAAATGATGTATTCTCTCATCGCAGCGCTGTTTCCCAACGCTGCTGATGAGAGAAGACATCACAAGTAAGTGTGCACCAACACAACACTGACACACACTCACATAGGCATATTAACCCCTTGTGATCGCCCCCCCCCCACCCCCCTGTCACAGTGTCACTGAATGCAGTGATTTAATCACTGCATTTAGTGTCCGTGTGACAGGCAGTGTAAAAAACAGTTAGTGTTAGGTTCAGGATAGCCCCCCCACCCCCCCTAATAAAGTTTTAACCCCCTGATCACCGCCCTAGTTAACCCTTTCACTCCCTATTGCCAGCGTCACTAAGCGATCATTTTTCTGATCGCTGTATTAGTGCCGCTGTTCCCGCTAGGTAGCTATTTTTTTTTATTGCGATTTTTTTTTTTACTAAAGACATATGGCTAAATAAATGTTGGCCTAAATGTTTGACTAAAATTTAGTTTATTTGATTTTTTTTTTAACAAAAAGTAAAAAATAGTGTTTTTTTTTCAAAAATGTCGCTCTATTTTTGTATATAGCGCAAAAAATAAAAATCGCAGAGGTGATCAAATACCACCAAAAGAAAGCTCTATTTGTGGGAAGAAAAGGACGCAAATTTTGTTTGGGAGCCACGTCGCACGACCGCGCAATTGTCTGTTAAAGCGACGCAGTGCCGAATCGCAAAAACACCTTGGGTCATTTACCAGCGTATTGGTCCGGGTCTTAAGTGGTTAAAGTGCAAAAAAATAAATAAAACTTTGCCACCACACAATCTCGGGCCAGCAACCTGACACCTGTGTAGACCATTGCAACCACGCAAAATCATCTCAGCAGCCTGACACCCTTGTTGAGACCCTTGCAAACGCAATACCGTCTCAGCAGCCCCACACTCATTGAGACCCTTGAAACCACACAAAATCATCTCAGCAGCCTGACACCTTTGTTAAGACCCTTGCAACACAAGGCCCTTACTAAAACGCAAAAAAATAAATAAATATACATACATATAAAAAAAAAGCAAAAAAATAAAAGAAAAACTTTGCCACCACGCAATCTCGGCCCAGCAACCTGACACCTTTTGAGACCATTGCAACCACGCAAAATCGTCTCAGCAGCCCTACATTCATCAAAGCCCTTGCAACCACGCAAAACCGTCTCAGCAGCTTGACACCCTTGTTGATACCCTTGCAAACGCAATACCATCTCAGCAGCCCCACATTCATCAAGGCCCTTGCAACCACGCAATACCGTCTCGGCAGCCTCACACCATTGTTGAGAGCCTTGCAAACGCAATACCGTCTCAGCAGCCCCACATTCATCAAGGCCCTTGCAACTACGCAATACCGTCTCGGCAGCCTCACACCATTGTTGAGACCCTTGCAAACGCAATACCGTCTCAGCAGCCCCACACTCATCAAGGCCCTTGCAACCACACAATACCGTCTCGGCAGCCTCACACCATTGTTGAGACCCTTGCAAACGCAATACCGTCTCAGCAGCCCCACACTCATCGAAAGCCTTGTAACCACGCAATACCGTCTCAAGCAACCTCCCACTCATCAAAGACCTTTGTGACCAAGCAGTCTCGCCCCAGCAACATGGCATTCATTGAGACCCTTGCAGCCAGAAAAATGGGTGTTTTTCAGCCGCCCCTGATCTCTCCTCTATGTTATCTTATCAGTACATGTACACAGGATCATTTATAGTCATTTCTAGGCAGTTGAGTTCAGAAACCTTCTCGGAAAAAAAAAATGGGTTCAGACAGATGTTCAAAGGCACTGTAAACACAGACAGATGTGGTAACTCATGTTTACCAACGTTTCATTCACAGTTGTTTTCAGAAAAAAAAGAAAAAAAAAAGGGGGGGGAATATTGTCTCAGCAACTTGACACTCATTTGAGACCCTTGCAAAATGTAATATCATCTCAGCTACCTCACACTCGTCTAGACCTTTGCAACCACACAATCTTGTCTCAGCAACCTAACGCCCGTTCAGACCTTTGCAGCCATACAAAGTCATCTTAGCAAACTGACACTCATTTGACACCATTGCAAACGCAATATCGTCTCAGCAACCTGACACCCGTTCAGACCTTTGCAGCCATACATAGTCATCTCAGCAGCCCGACACTCACTTGAGACCATTGCAAACGCAACATTGTCTCAGCAACCCCTCACTTGTTGAGACCCGTGCAACCACACAAGGCCATCTCAAAACAAACCTCATAATCATCGAGACCTTTACAACCACGCAATATCGCCTCAGCAAACCAGATGGAGACCCTTGCAACCACACAATATTGTCTGCAGCAATATAAAACACTTTGCAGCACGCACCTACGTGCAAACCCGAATACAAACTAAACTTGCAAACACACCTCAGTGACAATCAGCCAAACAAACACACAGTGGCACCCAGTTGGCCCCATCATCTTTAGTGGCACACGGGCCACTCATCTTTTCCCTGTCTTTTTCCCTGCAGTTAGTTCAGGTTTCCATGCAGCACCAGCGAGTGCACGTTGGTCAGCAAATGCACGTTGGTCAGCGAGTGCACGTTGGTCAGTGAGTGCACATTGGTCAGCGGGTGCACGTTGGTCAGCGAGTGCACGTTGGTCAGTGAGTGCACGTATATCGTCTTGTTGAGCACCTGTGTATTGTCTTGATTTTCTCACACCAATGCAAGATCTAGTCCAAGTTCTCAAACTAGACTAAGCATCAGTAGCAGACTTAGCTACGTGGGACAACTTCCCCACCTGATAGAACAGCATTTCAATCTTCATCCCGGCAGTGTCAGCCGAGCCGAGCTTTTGCATGCATTTTTCGTCCGCCACTGGTTCTCCAAACCTTGGCCCCCAGAAATTCTCTTAATTTCTGCTTCACCCAGTCTTCATTACGCCTCGTGCTGTACCCCATTGTGGCAGCTGCCAGGTCTGGGTCCACACTTGAACTGGACAGACAGTGTTTCTTCACCACAGACAATCAAGCCACAGCCGACTTCATCAATTAAGGTAGATCAAGCCTCTCCCCATCACGTCCTTTCTGTGCAGGCTCGCGCAGCTGTCACTTCGTCACCAGTTTAATATCTTCTGTAGACATATTCCAGGCAAATGCAAAATCGCAGCTGATGCTCTGTCCCATTCCAAACTTACTTTGTTTTTCCAGCAAGAGCCTGGAGCTGACCCAATAACCATCCCTGTCCCACCCTGGTCATTGCTGACGATGGACTAAAGTAGCATCTCAACAACTCAACCCAGCTTATTAACCACTCCTTGGCACGCAACACACTGAAGGCCTATCGCACTGCTTGGAACACTAACTGCTAATTTTTGGCCACTTGCCTCGGAGCAGCAATAGGCAACGTTAGACACGTCCTAGCCTTCATATCGTATTGCCACACGCAGCTGACCCTTTCTCACAATACTATCACGCCATATCTAGATGGCGTCCAGCATTTCCTGTCCCTGCAGGACCCCAGTAAACTGTCAGTATTCTCGAGCCCATGCAGTCAAGTCCCTCCTACAGGGCATACAGAAGCACCAACCTGTAGTCAGTGGCAAGCGCCTACCTTTCAAGAGTGCTCTCTTTAGGGACATGTCTGAAATCCTTACTCGTTCCCCATTTAAGGCCTTGCCCAGTATAGTCATCCAAGCTGCCATCTACCAGGCCTTCTACGGTTCCCTACGACCTAGTGAATTTACAGTCAGTGGCTCCGGCAGTCAGACACTGCTCCGACGCCACCCGACTCGCTTTCGAACCCCTACACTCTCAGTCTGCAAACGCAACAAACCAGCCCCGGAGGTTGACATCAACCTGTTTCAAACTAACAATGCCTGACGCCCAGTGACGGTGCTCGACCGACTACTGCTCCATCTACCCAGCCAATCTGATGGTAGCTTGTTGCTACCCTTTCTAAACCAGCTCCCTGAGTGGCAGCCAGTTTGTCAAGCATGTCAGAATCCTAAGTAACTTGGGCTCCAAATCCCAGTCGGTTCTCTGGACATTCTTTCCGAATTAGAGCAGCCTCAACTGCCTCCAACAGGGAGTACCAGACCACGTAATCAAGATACCAGGCTGATAGGAAGTCTCCTTGTTTTGCCACATACATCCCAAATCCTCAGGAAGAAATGGCACAAGCCTTTACCAAGCTGGCTTAATAAATACAAGAAATCAATATAAGCTATTTCCCTATCTGAGTCTTTTGCCCCCTTTTCTTGGCATACTGACCAGACCACTAGTGTTGAGCAGAATATGCCATATTCGATTTCGCGATATATCTCGAATATATAGTCGAATATTCGAGATATATTCGTTAAATGCGAATATTCGCGATATTTTTTGGAAATGAAATGATTGCGAAATTTCGCTATTGCGAATGCGAATGCGAATGCGAATTGCGAATGCGAATGAAATTTCGAGAAATGCGGAAGGAGCACTATGATTGGCTCAGAATATTCGTGATATTTTATAATACAAATTAATTGCGCAATTTCGAGAAATGCGGAATGGAGCACTCTGATTGGCTCATAATATTCGTGATATATTACAATACAAAATAATTGCGAATATTCGGCAAATGCGGAAGGAGCACTCTGATTGGCTCAGAATATTCGTGATATTTTATAATACAAAATAATTGCGAAATTTCGATAAATGCGGAATGGAGCACTCTGATTGGCTCAGAATATTCGTGATATATTACAATACAAAATAATTGCGAATATTCGGCAAATGCGGAAGGAGCACTCTGATTGGCTCAGAATATTCGTGATATTTTATAATACAAAATAATTGCGAAATTTCGATAAATGCGTAATGGAGCACTCTGATTGGCTCAGAATATTCGTGATATATTACAATACAAAATAATTGCGAATATTCGTCAAATGCGGAAGGAGCACTCTGATTGGCTCAGAATATTCGTGATATATTGCAATACAAAATAATTGCGAATATTCGGCAAATGCGGAAGGAGCACTCTGATTGGCTCAGAATATTCGTGATATTTTATAATACAAAATAATTGTGAAATTTCGAGAAATGCGGAATGGAGCACTCTGATTGGCTCAGAATATTCGTGATATATTACAATACAAAATAATTGTGAATATTCGGCAAATGCGGAAGGAGCACTCTGATTGGCTCAGAATATTTGTGATATTTTATCGTAATTTCGCAAAAATGCGAATGAGAAATTGATTGCGGAATTTCGACAGTAACACTCTGAAATCGAATATATGTGTTATTTTAGCTAAAAACAATATTGCGAATTTCTCGAAAATAATCGCACGATATCGCTATTGCCGAATAATCGCATTGCGATTTTTCGGCAATATAAAATGATCGCTGCAGCTACTCGGCCCAAGGTCTCTAATCATACCAGCAATGCTTTTAGACGTCGATGGGGATCTCTAGGATGTGATCTGTTCTAAAAAAAAATTGAAAAAATACGAATATTCGAAATAGCGAATATTCACTGCGAAATTCGGAATATATCGCGAATACTCGAATATGCCATATTCGAGCCGAATATTCGCAATACGAATATTCGTGAGCAACACTACAGACCACCAAGGCACACTTCAGGTCTATTTATGTTGTAAGTCTTGTCGCGTGTTTATGTGATCCACATCACTCTCGGTCAGAGGGCCACGACCATAAATAAGAAGGCCAGTATGGTGGCCTGAGTTTATGGGAGGAGCCCGGAGGGTATTTAAGCAGCCCACTCACACATGCTCTTTGTCGGTTCAGTGTGCAGTACTACATGTCACTGGGCCGACTCTTCCCAGCTCACCTCATGTCCGTGAGTCTGCGCATTCAATCGCATTCGACACCCTCCCGCCCTTCCCTTTTTCAGGACACTTCTCAGCATATCCTTCTTCAATTAACTACCCATTACTTACTTTGGGTATGCCCCCTTTTCTTGGCATACTGACCAGACCACCAAGGCACACTTCAGGTCTATTTATGTTGTAAGTCTTGTCGCGTGTTTATGTGATCCACATCACTCTCAGTCAGAGGGCCACGACCATAAATATATATATATATATATATATATTAGTGCAGAAAATATAATAAATATTGCGCTAACTAAAATTAAAAACTAAAGCGGCTACACTACAATGTGACGAGTATTGAATGAAAATGTGAAGGAAAAATGTAGCGCTGTGTAACCAATAAGACTATAAGGTCGCTAGGTAAATCAAAATAATCACTGAAATAATACAATGATGATACTAGTGTTGAACAAAATCAGCAGTGAAAAACAAAGTCCTTGCGTGAAGTGGTGCTATAATAGTCCATAACAAAAATGTAAGGTGATGATAGACCACCAACACCAATCGAATGAATGGATGTTACATGACCTCGTAGACCCTTGGAGACAGAATGACACTTATTTCAAGTGAAGATATGTTGCGCTTACCAGAAATGTTGGACCTGTCTGTCGTGGACAGCAGATCGATAAGGCATGAACGCTCCTGGGGCACAGTCTGCTCGGCTCTCACCAACTGGATGAAGATGATTCCAATCCTCGATGCAGGGCCTGGAGTGCACGGTATCCTGGAAAGGTATCCTTATTATCCAAGTAATCCGTTTACAGGGGGAGTGTGGAAAGATGATGGTAAAACCCTCGAAAGGGTAGGATGAATGAAGCTGGATGACTCAGATTTCCACGGGGGAGAGAAAAAACAAAAACGCAACCCTAATGGTGCAGGTCAAAAGGTAACGGTTTTATTGTAATAAAACCATAAAGAACATTAAAAGTGATCACATACAGTGTTGCTCACGAATATTCGCATTGCGAATATTCGCTACGAATATTGCATATTCGAGTATTCGCGAATAACGCGAATATCGCGGCGAATATTCGTATTTTTTCATTTTTTTTTAGAACAGATCACATCCTAGAGATCCCCATCGACGTCTAAAAGCATTGCTGGTATGATTAGAGACCTTGGGCCGAGTAGCTGCAGCGCTCATTTTATATTGCCGAAAAATCGCAATGCGATTATTCGGCAATAGCGATATCGCGCGATTATTTTGTATTGTAATATATCACGAATATTCTGAGCCAATCAGAGTGCTCCATTCCGCATTTCTCGAAATTTCGCAATTATTTTATATTGTAATATATCACAAATATTCTGAGCCAATCAGAGTGCTCCTTCCGCATTTCTCGAATATTCGCAATTATTTTATATTGTAATATATCACGAATATTCTGAGCCAATCAGAGTGCTCCTTCCGCATTTCTCGAATATTCGCAATTATTTTGTATTGTAATATATCACGAATGTTCTGAGCCAATCAGAGTGCTCCTTCCGCATTTCTCGAATATTCGCAATTATTGTGTATTGTAATATATCACGAATATTCTGAGCCAATCAGAGTGCTCCTTCCGCATTTGCTGAATATTCGCAATTATTGTGTATTGTAATATATCACGAATATTCTGAGCCAATCAGAGTGCTCCATTCCGCATTTCTCGAATATTCGCAATTATTTTATATTGTAATATATCACGAATATTCTGAGCCAATCAGAGTGCTCCATTCCGCATTTCTCGAAATTTCGCATTCGCATTCGCAATTCGCAATTCGCATTCGCGATAGCGAAAATTCGCAATGATTTCATTTCCAAAATATATCACGAATATTCGTATTTAGCGAATATATCTCGAATATTCGACTATATATTCGAGATATATCGCGAAATCGAATATGGCATATTCTGCTCAACACTAATCACATATAATAAAAAGGCAATGTGGGAAAAGGTAAAAACCAAGCCCTACGCGTTTCATCCTAGAGGGACTTCAACTGGGGCATCAACCTGTTCCCCCACATTACTCACATATAAATATAAAACAATCATGAAAAAAGCACAAAAAGGGCCAATCCGGTCAATCATCCAATCAGGTTCAGTGATTGGAGGAGAGTCGGCACATGACATGTTAAACCAATAATATAACACTAATCAAAGACACCCCCGTGGTCACAGGAGGGGCCCTAATTAAACCAATGGAACATCAGGAATGGTGTAGCCATCACAGAGTGGGAGGAGCGGGCCCACGGTGATAACCACCCACAAAGCCGCCCCACAACCGGCTAATAAGGGCGGGGGAGGGGAAAACCCCATCGCGATCGCTAGATGTATCGCTACAATGATTGGCCTGGATGAAGTGCCAGAGTGTCAGATCGCCGCTCTGTAGTTCAAACAGAAGCGGGGATACCTGACGTAATACAGGCCGGGGACACAGCCAATCACGATAGCCCGATGACGTCAGCGCGGTGTCACATGACGCCGCAAAGCACTGCCCAGCGCTGCTGTACCGCGCTGTGTGTCAAACTGAGACGCAAGGACATCGTGCCCCAACCCCCACAATCTTGAACTGTTGGGAAAAATAAATAAAATGAAATAAAAGGCAGGTCTGGCTGTACAAGATAAAGAGCGAGCATGCCAACTGTCCTGGGAAGTTTGATAAAATCTGGGCGGCCTGGATGAGGGCTGAGAGTCTGGAGCTGGAATAGTGGGTGGAGTCTTGAGATGACCTTGGTGCCCCTCGCGAACCCTGCGGTTGGATGTAGGGGGAGCCACGTGGGGTCATACTGGGGTAGTAGCCTGAATCACAAATCTCTTGGGATCTGATGGCATGGGCCTCTCTCGCCCCCCCCCCCCTGCCTCCACCCATCTCCTATCCCCCTGGATGCTTGCTCCGTGGTACGGTGGTGGAGGTCTCCCCTTTCACCCTGGTGGGAGACACTGAACCCGTCTAAAGTGCAAACTCTGGCACACAGCTATCGCTCCCGTCATATGTGTTTCTGGGTGTGGAGGATGGCGAGGTACACGGGGGTTCTACTGTAAATGGAATGTTTGATGTCAGTTACTGTATGTAATGCAGGGGAGTGCGCCCATGCATAGACATTCACCCTTTATGTTAATTCACTATGCCTTCTCTTGTATTCAATGCTGCATTAACTGTCGATTTATGTATGACTACTGTCTGGCAACTGTTTTATTGCTCTGTCTGTTTACATCAATAAACAACTTTTCTGTTAAAAAAAAAAAAAAGAGCGAGAATGCGCCATCTAGTGGCCAAAACTTAAACATCAGGACCACTATATTAGAATTAGAAAGGGACTAGTCTCTCTAAAAAGAAGCACGAAGTGGACAAGCATGAACATTGCATGATGATGCTCTGGGGGACAATGATCATGCAAGAACATGCATACATAGGCAATAAATGTCGGAACATCAAGTAATATGGCCAACTTCTATGGGTAATTCATGTACACATACTGATACCTCTAAAAGTACATAAAGAAATTTAACAAAAAATATACACATTCAGGCAAAAAATATGCAGGCATGAATATGGAGGAGCATTCTAAATCACAATGGCTGTCAGTGGATGAATCAAGTAATATAAAAATTACCCAGAGGTAAATGGCATTAATGAATATACCAAGCGAGAGGGCAAGAAATATATGTATATAGGCCAAAAGAAATAATAAATAGAAAAAATGATATTATGCTAAATTAATAAAATAATTGATGTCCCACTCTACATTCATGCCGAAGGGCTGGTAAGTGCGTAGTTCGTGAATCCAATAGGTTTCAAGACGAGACACTCCACGTATACGTGACTCGCCTCTCCAATGTGGGACAAACTGATCGATAATCAAAAATATTAAACTGGGGAAGACTAATCATAGTGTCCCCCGTCACTATTTGCAACATCATAACCGCGACCCTAAGGGGACCCAATTTTTGATTATCGATCAGTTTGTCTCACATTGGAGAGGCGAGTCTCGTATATGTGGAGTGTCTCGCCTTGAAACCTATTGGATTCACGAACTACGCACTTACCAGCCCTTCATGCTTGTCCACTTCGTGCTTCTTTTTAGAGAGACTAGTCTCTTTCTAATTCTAATATAGTGGTCCTGATGTTTAAGTTTTGGCCACTAGATGGCGCATGCTCGCTCTTTAGCTTGGACAGCCAGACCTGCTTTTTATTTCATTTTATTTATTTTTCCCAGCAGTTCAAGATTTCCTACTCCCTTTCCTTTCAATGTCCGTGTGATTGGAGCGTTTTTTCGATGCTGGACATCCGTCCCTGCCTCTCCTGCCTGTGGGGGTTGGGGCACGATTTCCTTGCGTCTCAGTTTGACATCGCGATTGGCTGTGTCCCCGGCCTGTATTACGTCAGGTATCCCCGCTTCTGTTTGAACTACAGAGCAGCGATCTGACACTCTGCCACTTCATCCAGGCCAATCATTGTAGCGAAACATCTAGCGATCGCAATGGGGTTTTCCCCTCCCCCCGCCCTTATTAGCCTTTTACATTTTTTTCAGCCTGGTTTTTCTTGTTTGTGGGTGTCACCCCACTCGACTCTGAGCCGGTCCCTTAACGTCCCATTACTTTGAGATGTCACCTAGCAACATGGACTGTCAGTTATGTCTCTGTTTACGTTTGCCTTTACAGTTGTGGGGCGGCTACGTGGGTGGTTATCACCGCGGGCCCGCTCCTCCCACTCTGTGATGGCTACACCATTCCTGATGTTCCATTGGTTTAATTAGGGCCCCTCCTGTGACCACGGGGGTGTCTTTGATTAGTGTTATATTATTGGTTTAACATGTCATGTGCCGGCTCTCCTCCAATCACTGACCCTGATTGGATGATTGACCAGATTGGCCCTTTTTGTGCTTTTTTCATGATTGTTTTATATTTATATTTGAGCAATGTGGGGGAACAGGTTGATGCCCCAGTTGAAGTCCCTCTTGGATGAAACGCGTAGGGATTGGTTTTCACCTTTTCCCACATTGCCTTTTTATTATATGTGATCACTTTTAATGTTCTTTATGGTTTTATTACAATAAAACCGTTACCTTTTGATCTGCACCATTGGGGTTGCGTTTTTGTTTTCTCTCTCCCCCGTGGTAATCGGAGTCATCCAGCTTCATTCATCCTACCCTTTCAAGAGTTTTACCATCATCTTTCCACACTCCCCCTGTGAACGGATTACTTGGATAATAAGGATACCTTTCCAGGATACCGTGCACTCCAGGCCCTGCATCAAGGATTGGAATCATCTTCATCCAGTTGGTGAGAGCCGAGCAGACTGTGCCCCGGGAGCGTTCATGCCTTATCGATCTGCTGTCCACGACAGACAGGTCCAACATTTCTAGTAAGTGAAACATATCTTTACTTGAGATAAGTGTCATTCTGTCTCCAAGGATCTACGAGGTCATGTAACATCCATTCATTCGATTGGTGTTGGTGGTCTATCACCTTAAATTTTTGTTATGGACTAATATGGCACCACTTCACGCAAGGACTTTTGTTTTTCACTGCTGATTTTGTTCAACACTAGTATCATCATTGTTTTATTTCAGTGATTATTTATTTTGATTTACCTAGCGACATTATAGTCTTATTGGTTACACAGCGCTACATTTTTCCTTCACATATATATATATTAGAGCTGCACGATTAATCACGGAGAGAATCGCAATTTCGATTCAACCCGCCCACAATCTCCCCGTGAGATAACCCGCGATTCTTCTGTTTAACAGCTGGTTCCACGTAACCAGTGTGGAACGCAAATGGCGTCGATATCGGCACCGACGTCAGCAGCCTGCACCGCTGGATGGATGCCTGGGCTTTTCTCTCACAGTACTGTACAACTGTAGCGTTTATCCATGTGCCACCCAGTGGTTGCTGGCGGTACTGCTTCTGATGTATTAATCTTTCTCACAGTTCTGTACAACTGTGTGTATCCATGCACCACCCAATGGTTGCTGGCGGTACTGCTTCTGATGTATAAAAAAGAGACCATTGATATTTCTATAATGTTAAATACCATATAACTCCTATGAAAAAAGCAGAATCAAAGTTTGATTCTGCTTTTTTCATAGGAGTTTTATGGTCTTTAATATTATAGACCTATCACTGGTTTGTTTTTTATATATTCATATTTTCAGATAAATCACAGGTTTATTTAAATGAGGGGGGGGGGGGGTGTTCTGGCATTCAGTTTTTGAGAATCGTGATCTTTAGTCTAAGCAAAAGAATCGTGATTCTCATTTTGACCAGAATCGTGCAGCCCTAATATATATACTGTATATATATATATATATACATTTTATTTCATTTTAACCAATACAAAGATATACATGTTTAAAACTGTGGTAAATTAAGTTAAATGACTCCAGGTAATTTGTAGACAGATTCAGAGTGCTATTAGCAGGTTTTGCTTTCATTCCTGATTTCTACATGTTTTGCTTATTACTTTATCAGGAAATCACAATGTTTAATAGAAACGGTGCCATACATAAAGTTTCAACATCTCTGTATGCATTTACTCTTAAACTTCAATGGGAGAGATACCCCCGTTAGGCACCCCAATCTAGCCAAGAAGGACTAGAAAGTGGACACAGGCATTCCTTGGCTACACCAATATGGCCGCTGACCACTTCCCTTATTTATACCTCCCACTCTGGTAACATGTGATGTTTCTTCTGGGATGTGGCAGTGAACATGCTATGGTGCATGCATGGCAGCTAATCTTTCCTCTCCATTCACAGAGAGAGAAGCACAGGGGTGGGCTTCACAATGACTGATCAGAGGCTATCACAGCGATCAGATGACTCAGATTTGGAGTTCATTAGTACGGGACATGGGGTTTTCGGTGAGACCCAAGTTTCTGTACTGGAAATGCACTGTGCTGTCCACTCCCAGCTCAAAAACACATACACATACGTATGTGGCCCCATGAAAAAAGCCCAGTTCAGTGGGGCTGCAAATATGCATACTGTCGGCAGGAAGGGTTTAAACCTGCATACTTTTGTACTGGTTTTGTATATGAAAAAAAATATTCGTAAAGTTTATGTGTTCTTATTGGCATCTTAAAAGTTCCATCTTTTTTGATTGCTTTGAAATTTTGCCTAATTATTGGGCTTCTTTTGGTTCTCCATCCACCTATTATCTACATGAATAACACGCAGTAGTTTACATTTTTTTTCTTTCAAATTACTTAAAAGATTAAGGTATTTGATTGATAAATATATACAACTGTAAAACCTAAGTAACTACATAAGTTTATGCAATCAGGAACATTCTAAAATCCAATTATCACACAGAGCATCAAGTCCCACCCAAAACCCCTAATATGAAATTTAATTGAATGCAAACATTTGAAGCAATTTAACCAAGCCTATACAAAAGCACACCAATCCTCAACCAGTTAAAAAAAGAATAAGGTTGTTCCTCCCACACATTGCCATACCTACCTTCCTGCACATATGGGCCCAGTTTTACAAAGCACTTACGCCGTCATAAGTGAAAATGTGCGCCCGTAAGTGCAAATTTGCGTCGTGTATCTGTGCTCCAGACCCACAAACCAACATACAACTAAAAACTGGCCAGCCGACAGAGCTTACATACGCCAGCGTAGCGTGGGCGCACTTTTCGCCTGGACGCATGTTGCTGCTCCCATTGATTAGGCATTCAAACATGCAAATGAGGCGATTCACGAACGTACGTGCACCCGACACATGCTACGCGAGGTGCGCGTAAATTGTACGTCTGGCATAAAGTTATTCCCCATAGATGAGGCGCAACCCGGCAACAGACATGCAAAGGTCTGCATCAGAGAACACAGGCCGGCGTATTGGGCGTACGTTACGTTCATGGTGTACGTGGTGATACGGCGTAGCTTAGGCATTTGTGCCGGCATGGTTGTGAGCATGCACATAAGGGTGCTGTTTCATGCGTCCACGTCATGTCTACGTCATGGCGCATGCGCAGTTAGTGATACGCCAGGCTTAAAACACTGCACCATGCTCAAACCATCATTTGCATGGGGTCACTCCCACTTCCACCTACGCTGGTGTCAGGGAAATGTCCGTAGAAGTACTGGCAATCTTGCCAGTAGAAGAAATGGCCATAGAAGAAGTACTGGCAATTTTGCCAGTAGAAGAAATGGCCATAGAAGAAGTACTGGCAATCTTGCCAGTAGAAGAAATGGAAGCCATAGGCTCATCATGTGACAGGAAGATCCTCCTGCTGGTCTATAAATGGCTGCCACTGTCTGATCCAAATTGCTGGATTGTCGTCAGCCTTCCTGAGTTCCTGAGTCTCTGTATTATTACTGTTTGGATTTCCTGTTGTGACCCGGCTTGTTCCTGACCTGTCTGATCCGATCTCCTGGTTTGACCCCCTGGCTTGCTTTACTGACTTGTTACCTTCTCCAGCACCTGATCACGGCTTGTTTCACGGACTTCGCTTCAGTTATCTGTTCCTGCCTGTTTTCCAACACCAGATCTTAGCTTGTCTCCATTCCTGCAAACCTGCATCTCCTGCCTGGAACCACAGTGTTTGATCCCCAGCCGGCTTCCACTGTTGCTCCTTGTGCACACCTTGCCAAGTATTACCAAGGACTTCTAGAGACTGCAGCCCAGCGGTGTTTACTGTATTCTCCAGCATTCTTCAGACACTCACCAGCTCTCTCTTCTGGATCCTTTTGGCAACCTGTGCTTCTCTGGGCACTACACCCTCTGTACCCAACCCCAGGGGTGTACTGCACTTAGCCGCAAGGGGAGCCCTCTCGGCATTTCGGCCTCCAACCAGGTACGTGACAGTACAATCCAGCCATGACTGAGACCGACAGAGGTGCTCCCCTGCTCGAGATGATGTGCCAACAAGTCACCACCCTTACACAAGCCATCCAGAAACTCCAGGATGGTTACGTTTATTTGAAAGATCGGCTGCAGTATTTGCCTATCGCTCCAGCCTTGGTGGACTCCAGCTCATCTTCCACTAACACAGCATCAGCTTCCCTGCCTCAAGAATCTGCTAACCCGACCCATACAGTGATGATGCCTTCTCCTGAACCACGGGTACCAACACCCGAACGATTCTTCGGTGACCGAAATAAGTTTCGGGCTTTTAAGAATGCGTGCCTGCTGTACCTGGCCCTCCAGCCTAGAACTTTTTCCTCAGAGTTTGTGAAAGTAGGATTCATAATTTCCCTACTATCCGAGGAACCCCAAGCTTGGGCTCATAACCTACTAGAACAAAAGAGCCCGGCCTTGAACACTATGGACACTTTTTTTGAGGCTATGACTCTTTTGTATGATGACCCCCAGCGTATGGCCTCCGCTGAATCTGCCTTAGTCGCCTTACGGCAAGGAGAACGCCCAGTGGAGGACTATACAGCGGAATTCCGCAGATGGTCCACTGATACTAGCTGGAATGAAGCAGCACTCAGGTTTCAATATCGCCAAGGACTATCTGAGACCCTTAAAGATGAACTAGCCCGAGTTGCTGTTCCAGGCACTCTTGATGAACTTGTCCACCTAGCCATTCTGCTTGACAGGCGCCTGCGGGAGCGGCGGTCAGAACGCGCTCAAACCTTCCAGCCTACCAAGAGGCCACCCAGGTCTCCACCTGCTGTTGAACCCACGCCTGCCTGTTCTGCAGGTCTCAAAAGAGATTCAAAGCAAGCTGGCCTGGTCCGTTCTCCCCTTACCTTTGATGAGAGACAACGCCGTCGGCGGGCCTATCTCTGCCTGTACTGCGGAGGGGCTGGACATTTTTTACGCAGCTGCCCCATAAGACCCAGTAAGGCCTACCCACCAAGTTCCACTTATCTGCAAGTCTCTGTATCCTCCCATTCTTACCTCGCTCTTTCCATCTCCTTTAAAGTGGCAGGAAGGGAGGTTCGACTATCAGCAATTATCGACTCCGGGGCATGTAGTTGCTTTATGGACTTATCTCTGGCCATGAAACTTGGTGTGCCCTTTTATGAGAAAAAACAAAGACTGGAAGTTCTATTGGCCGATGGTTCCTTGCCCAGTTCTGGACTTGTCTCCCGTGAAACCATACCCATCTTCACTACTACTGATACCGGCCACCAAGAATTTATCCGTTTTGACATTTTATGTTCTCCTATGTTTCCCATCATCTTGGGAATTCCGTGGCTACAGGCACATAACCCACAAATCAACTGGGCCAAGAAGGAAATCTCTTTTTCTTCAGACTATTGCTTGCAACATTGTTTTCCTCCCAGTTCCAGTAAGCCTGCTAGCTGTCTGGCCGTGCAACCTTCCCCTGATAACCTCCTGCTTGTCCCTTCCGCTTATCATGAGTTCATAGACGTTTTTGACAAGAAAAAGGCCGATGTCCTCCCACCTCACCGACCTTATGATTGTCCGATTGAACTGCTTCCAGGGGCTGAGATCCCATTCGGACGAATCTTTCCTCTATCTGAGAACGAGCTGGAAGCCTTACGTTTATATATTGATGAGAGTCTTGAAAAGGGGTTTATCCGACGCTCTTCTTCTCCTGCTGGAGCAGGTATTTTCTTTGTGGAGAAGGACGGCACATTACGGCCATGTGTAGACTACAGAGACATCAATAAAATTACCGTAAAAAATCGATACCCTCTCCCTCTTGTTCCTGAACTCTTTCAAAGGTTCCGAACCGCCCGTATCTTCACTAAATTAGATCTAAGGGGTGCCTACAATCTTGTCCGCATCCGCCAGGGAGACGAGTGGAAGACAGCATTCCGGACGAGGTTCGGCCACTTCGAATACCTTGTGATGCCGTTCGGATTATGCAATGCGCCAGCCACGTTCCAGCATCTAGTGAACGATATCTTCTGGGAATTCCTTGACTACTTTGTAATTGTATACCTTGATGATATCCTTATCTTTTCTGCCTCTTTGGAACTTCACCGAACCCACGTAAAGAAAGTACTCCTAACCCTGAGAAAACATGGCCTATATGTCAAAGCAGACAAATGTGATTTTGAAAAGACATCTATTCAATTTCTGGGTCTTATCATCTCCACAGAAAGAATTGCAATGGACCCAAAGAAGGTGGAAGCAATACTTAACTGGCCAGCTCCCTCGGACAAGAAGGGTGTCCAGCGCTTCATAGGGTTCTCCAATTTTTACAGGAAATTTGTGAAGGGTTTCTCCACCACCATAGCACCCATCACCCAATTGACCCATCAGACGACCCGGTTCCAGTGGTCCCTAGAAGCTCAGGCAGCCTTTGATCAATTAAAAAATCTGTTCACGTCTGCACCTATTCTACAGCACCCGGATCCAACCCTGCCCTACGTTTTGGAAGTAGACGCCTCTGAAGTAGCTACAGGGGCAATCCTGTCCCAACGGCAAGGACCCAAGGCTCTCCTTCACCCCATTGCTTTCTTTTCCCGAAAGATGAGCCCACCAGAGAGAAATTATGATGTTGGGGATCGAGAACTATTGGCCATAAAATCTGCCTTAGAAGAATGGAGGTACTTATTGGAGGGTGCCGCTCATCCCATTATGATTTTTACAGACCATAAGAACCTGGAGTACCTCAGGACAGCCAAACGTTTAAGACCCCGGCAAGCCCGATGGGCTTTATTTTTCTCCAGGTTCAATTTTCATCTTGCATATCGCCCAGGTTCCAAGAATGGGAAAGCGGATGCACTCTCTCGAATGTTTCCAAACACCCCTGAAACAACAGAGCCAAGTACGAACGATCCTTTCCGCTCAAAATTTTTTACTCATCCAACCTGACTTAAAGACTTTGATTAAACAAGCCTCAACCCAGTGCCCTGACCCAGAAATGTCCTCATTGAGAAGCCAAGATGGATTTTTATGGCACCAGGACAAGATTTTTGTTCCCCAATCAGTTAGACTCCAAGTCCTAAAGATGTCACATGATCACAAACTTGCCGGACATTTTGGAATACGAAGAACCACTGAACTTGTTCAGCGCTCTTTTTGGTGGGCCAGCCTAAGACAGGACTGTAGAAAATATGTTAACTCCTGCACCACGTGCCAGCGCAATAAGGGTTCCAATGCCAAACCATGGGGACTTTTGAGGCCACTACCCATCCCTGAACAACCTTGGAAAGAAATATCCATGGATTTTATAGTAGACTTGCCTCCCTCTGGGGGATGCACCACCATCATGGTGGTGGTAGACCGCCTTTCCAAAATGGCACATTTTCTCCCAATGATTGGCACACCGTCTGCCTCGGAGACAGCAGACATGTTCATTAAAGAGATCGTCAGATTACATGGACTACCAGATAGTATTGTCTCTGACAGAGGGGTACAATTTACCTCCAAGTTCTGGAGAGATCTCTGCAAATCTCTATCAATTAAAGTATGTCTTTCCTCAGCGTACCACCCCCAGAGCAATGGTCAAACAGAAAGGACTAACCAGACCTTAGAACAGTATCTTCGGTGCTTCTGTACTTGTTCACAGGATGACTGGATCTCCCTTCTTCCCTGCGCTGAGTTTGCATATAACAATTCTTTGCATGCAGCCATCAATCAGTCTCCTTTCTGGGCAAACTATGGATTTCACCCTTCCTTCCTTCCGAATACTATACCTGAAACATCTGCCCCCGCTGTCCAGGATCGGTTAAGGTTCATTCAAACTAACTACAAGATACTTCAGGAGGCCATGCGAAAAGCCCAAGAGGACTATAAGAGGTTTCATGATAAAAGAAGAAGAGGGAATCCTGTCTTTAAGGTTGGGGACAAGGTTTGGCTTTCTTCAGTAAACCTCAAGCTCTCATGTCCAGCCCGGAAGCTTGGACCCAAGTTCATTGGTCCCTTTGAAATTAAAAGAGAAATAAATCCAGTGGCTTTTGAGCTGGCACTACCCAATACTTACAAGATCCATCCAGTGTTCCACATCTCCCTGGTTAAGCCTGTGGTACCCAGTCCATTTCCTGGAAGAGAAGAGCCACCTCCACCTCCAGTCCTGGTAGAAGGGGAAACTGAATTTGAGGTTGAAGCCATTATGGATTGCCGGAGGAGAGGTAGGCAGATCCAGTATCTCATCAAATGGAGGGGATACCCTCCCGAAGACAGTTCCTGGGAGCCTGCAAACAATGTGCATGCTCCTAGACTAGTACGGGACTTTCACAGCAGACATCCCGAAGCATCGGCCCGTTGGGGCACTGTCAGGGAAATGTCCGTAGAAGTACTGGCAATCTTGCCAGTAGAAGAAATGGCCATAGAAGAAGTACTGGCAATTTTGCCAGTAGAAGAAATGGCCATAGAAGAAGTACTGGCAATCTTGCCAGTAGAAGAAATGGAAGCCATAGGCTCATCATGTGACAGGAAGATCCTCCTGCTGGTCTATAAATGGCTGCCACTGTCTGATCCAAATTGCCGGATTGTCGTCAGCCTTCCTGAGTTCCTGAGTCTCTGTATTATTACTGTTTGGATTTCCTGTTGTGACCCGGCTTGTTCCTGACCTGTCTGATCCGATCTCCTGGTTTGACCCCCTGGCTTGCTTTACTGACTTGTTACCTTCTCCAGCACCTGATCACGGCTTTTTTCACGGACTTCGCTTCAGTTATCTGTTCCTGCCTGTTTTCCAACACCAGATCTTAGCTTGTCTCCATTCCTGCAAACCTGCATCTCCTGCCTGGATCCACAGTGTTTGATCCCCAGCCGGCTTCCACTGTTGCTCCTTGTGCACACCTTGCCAAGTATTACCAAGGACTTCTAGAGACTGCAGCCCAGCGGTGTTTACTGTATTCTCCAGCATTCTTCAGACACTCACCAGCTCTCTCTTCTGGATCCTTTTGGCAACCTGTGCTTCTCTGGGCACTACACCCTCTGTACCCAACCCCAGGGGTGTACTGCACTTAGCCGCAAGGGGAGCCCTCTCGGCATTTCGGCCTCCAACCAGGTACGTGACAGCTGGTCTGCGCCTTTGAAACCTACGCCACGCCGACACAGTGTTGGGAGCAATAGCTTGCTGAATGCAGTGCTTGGCTCTCTGCGCTGCGTCGGCGCAGTGTACGACATTTGCACTACGGCGGCGTAATGTGCGCCCAACTCTCTGTGAATCTGGGCCATTGTATATATCCCATAACTTAATAGGTCTTCTTAAAGTATTGTACATTCCTAAACCTTATATTAGCCCAAGTAAAAAAGATAGTGGCAGATCAGAGTCAGACCAGTTCCCAATGTACTGTTAACAATCTGCATTCAAATATATGCATAAGCAAGTTGGTTGGACGTTGTTGTGGGAAAATGTCCATTCATGCATATTCCTAAAGCAGAAAAGATTTGACAGATGGTAAAAAGCAGCAAAGCCATGCATAGCATGGTATGCATTCAGACGGCAGGCAGAGGAATCATTAATAAACAGGCCAAGGTCAGTTTACGTGGAAGGCAGAAACATGGTTCATAAACAATCCAGGCAGCAGGCAGAAGCATTGCCAATAAACAGGCCAGGGTCAGTTAAGGTCGGAGGCAGCAGGCAAATGATCAGCGTAGTTGTTAGAAATGTGGAAACGGAAGGCTATTAGAAATATGGGAACTTTGCCTAATATTTTAGTGACATATGGTAATGTCAGAAGCAGTCTCCAATGCATAGACTTTTTTTATTGCATAGAGATTAGCTCTCTGTCCTTCATTTACTCAATGAGTAGGGGCTTAAAGGTTTTGTCTGTAACCAAGTAGTTATTTTGGTTATCTCTTTAAGGCCGTGTACACACGATCAAATCTATCTGCTGAAAACGGTCTGACAGACCGTTTCAGCAGACAGATTCGATCGTGTGTACGGGCGGACAGAGAGATTTTTCCAGCAGACAGATTTTAAAGCATGCTTTAAAATCTGTCTGCTGGGAATCTGTCCGTCCGACATGTCTGCTGGTTAGTACGCTAACCAGCGGACATATCTGCTTGCACATGCGTCGAATGGATTAGACGCATGCGCGGAAGTGTTTTACTTCCTGGTGCGGTGATGTGGCGGCGTCAACGTCACCTCCACGTCACCGCGCTGTCTGCCGGCGGGGATTTTGGTTTGATCATGTGTACAGCGATCAAACCAAAACAGCCCAGCAGACAAATCTGATCAAATTGGTCTGTCAGACCGATTTGAACAGATTTATTTGCTTGTGTGTACGGAGCCTTAGGCCTTGTACACACGAGGGGATATTTCCGCTGAACATGGTCCGACGGACCATTTCAGCCGAAAAATCCCCTCGTCTGTAGGGGCAAACGAACGCTTTTTGCCGGATTCATCCGGCGGAAAAATTTCAAAGCATGCTTTGAAATAATTCCGCCGGATAGCTGGCCGTCAGATATGTCCGCTGGTTAGTACGGCAAACCAGCGGACATATCTTGCCGCACATGCGTCGTATCCTGTGAATGGATCCGACGCATGCGCGCGGAAGTGTTTACTTCCTGGTGCGGTGACGTGGCGGCGTCAACGTCACCGCCGCGTCACCGCGCTGTCCGCCGGCGGGGAATTTGATCCGATGGTGTGTACAGCCATCGGATCAAAACATCCCGGCGCAAATATACGCTGTAAACGGTCCGGGGACCGTTTACAGCGGATATTTCCCGTCGTGTGTACAAGGCCTTAGAGTTTTTTATTTTTTTGAAATTATTATTGAATGTTTCTATTCCTGTGTTGTTGTTCATAAAATTAGATACGTTAAAAAAAAGCCAACAGAGAATAGGACCCCTTAATAAAGTTTATGACAGGTGTTTAGTCCTAGGGATTTCACTACGCAATTTCATTTCTGGAGTGTTACCATATGAGGTTTATATGAAATCTCAATGAACAGATGTAAAGGACTAAACATTTATGGTAGTGTATAATATGTTTCTTTATCTGTCTACTGTATATAATTGTTGCTAGGGGGTTTGGAATTACATGATTTTAATGTAAAGCTGACAGGAAGGTTTCCTGATTAGTTGATGTTGCCATGCCCACTTATCTCAACAATGGGAATGATCTCTTCTTTAGGTCCCCCAGCTTTCATCTTCAAAGCATTGCAATGTTTAGATAAGCAATAAGGTAGGCCAGACTTTGACACACCTGCACATGTTTAATTAAACATTTTTTCCTCGAAGGGAGCATATAGTGAAGTGAAGAGAAGTGTGTGATTGTAAACAAAACAAACTTTTATATTTACCTTCAATATGTAGATGCCTCTACACTGAGAACTGAGAGATCTATGACCCCTCAGTTATTAGTTGTTAAAACGTTGTTTTATGTCTTCTGAAAAACGACAAAAAAAATTCGAACATGCTTCAATTTTTTATGTCGTTTTTCAGAATGTCGTTTTTTGTGTCATAAAAAATGATCGTGTGTGGGCTAAAACGACGTTATGACACGAGCTTGAATGGAACAGAGTGCCGTCGTACGTGTTGTATGTAAGAGCATTTTCAGAAAACAATGGTGTGTAGGCAACGTCGTTTTTTAAAATGAAGTTTGAAAAACGTTGTTTTTTAAAATGAGAAAAAACTATAGGCCAGATTCTCAGCGGCGATACGACGGAGTATCTCAGATACCCCGTCGTATTGCCGTTTTTTTTGCCTCGTATCTATGCGCGTGATGCTTAGCATCAATTTGGCATAGATACGCTTCAACATCCGACAAGTGTAAAACCATTACACTTGGGGATCGTAGTTGTAATGACAACTCCGGCCACTAGGTGGCCTTTACGTTGTTTTCGTCTGCGTAAGGTTACCCCAACTCCATGTGGAGTAACCTTACGAAGTACCGTCGGATGGCGTCGGGTGCCGTCGGATGCCATGTTAAGTATGGCGTCGGGTCAGCGTCGGCTTTTTCCGTCGCTTACATCGTTTTACTAACTCGTTCGCGAATAGGGGCATTGCGTATTGACGATCACGTCGTTTTGACGTCGGTTTCAACTACGCTTTCCGACGTGAGCTGGAGCATGCGCACTGGGCTTTTTCCCTGGCCGGCGCATGCGCAGTTCGTTCGACGCGGGGGCGCGCTTAATTTAAATACAAGCCGCCCCATTTGAATTACGCGGGCTTAGGCTGGGCCATTTTCGCTACGCCAATGCAAACTACGGAGCAAATGGTTAGAGAATACAGCACTTGCTCTAGTACGATGCGGCGGCGTAGTGTAAATGGCTTACGCTACGCCGGCGATTTTCTTAGAGAATCTGGCCCAGATTGTCTAATTTTAAACCTGCTTTTATATGGTCTAATTTTAGACTTTCCGTGCAGCTGATAAGCACATCGTGTAGACTGCACCGCACAAACTTACTTTTGTGGATCGGCGTATATCCCTCATTTGCATATTTGCATAGGAAATCAATGGTGTGGACGGAGTAAATGTGCACCTAGGGGGCCAGATTCTCAGCGGCGCTACGACGGAGTATCTCAGATACCCCGTCGTATCGCCGTTTTTTTTGGCTCGTATCTATGCGTGTGATGCTTAGCATCACTTTGGCATAGATACGCTTGAACATCCGATAAGTGTAATACCATTACACTTGCGGATCATAGTTGTAATGACAACTCCGGTCACCAGGTGGCCTTTACATTGTTTTCTCATTTGCCTATGCAAATGAGGCTACTAAGCCGATTCCCGATCGCTTTTACGCCGCCCCATCATCGCGTATGTCGTTTTTGTTCTCGTAAGGTTACCCCTGCTTCTATGAGGAGTAACCTTACGAAGTTCCGTCGGATGCTGTCGGGTGCCGTCGGATGCCATGTCAAGTATGGCGTCGGGTCAGCGTCGGCTTTTTCCGTCGCTTACGTCGTTTTACTAACTCGTTCGCGAATAGGGCATTGCGTAGTGACGATCACGTCGTTTTCAACGGCGCTTTCCGACGTGAGCAGGAGCATGAGCACTGGGCTTTTTCCCCAGCCGGCGCATGCGCAGTTCGTTCGACATGGGGGCACGCTTAATTTAAATACAAGCCACCCCATTTGAATTACGCGGGCTTACGCTGGGCCATTTTCGCTACGCCAATGCAAACTACGGAGCAAATGCTTAGGGAATACGGCACTTGCTCTAGTACGATGCGGCGGCGTAGTGTAAATGGCTTACGCTACGCTAGCGAATTTCTTAGAGAATCTGGTCCAGGATGTGCAGGCGTAGGCAAGTTAGGCCGGTCGGGAGTAGCCTATTTCGGTGCGTATCTAGTTCTGTGGGTACGGTGCAAAAAATATTCCGGAGCAAATTTAGACTTAGACAGCACATCTCGAGATACTCCAGCGTAAGTGCTTTGTGAATCTGGCCCATAGACTTTAACAGGGTTCTAAAGTTCACACAAACTTTTGGTCTGTTCGCAGGTTCTGGTGCGAACCGAACAGGGGGGGGGGGTGTTCGGCTCATCCCTACCGGACACAAATCACCAGTAGACATACCCGATATGTAAAAGATAATGGATGCTCCACATGCATTAAACGTATAAAATGTTTTATTAAAAATTAATTTGGTAATACACTTGCAAATATTGCAGGAAAAAAGGCCTTAAAGTCTGGTGTGCCGGCCGGTACACAAAACGCAGAATCGTATGGAGCTTGAGGTGACATCAGTACGCCGCTCCACCCTCAGAGGAGGGATAGGCTGAGAATATAAGGACATCATCTGCGAACAGGGAGTTGCGAAGATCGTGTTGGCCAATTTTGATGCCATGCAGGGGGGCTACGTGGGCTAGGTATCTAGAGAGGGGTTCTAGTGCGATGTTGAAAAGGAGAGGGGATAAGAGACAACCATGCCGAGTACCCTGGTAGAGGCGAAATTAATCTGAGAGTAGGCCTGGTGACGTCACCACGCAAGGGGGAGGGCTCCTATCGTTTGCCGGCCGGCATTTTGTTCTTATGCAGTTTTTTATCGTTTGTATGTAAGTACAACTTATTTTAATAAAGATATCTTTCCATAACATAATTACACTATGGTGCATCCTCTTTTTCGTTTATCTCCCTGGATGACTACGAGCTTTGCCCGTTAGTGCTCCGTTGGAAACTCCTTCACACACCATCCCCAGGATTTAAAGGCCGCGGCTGGGCTATAGCCGATCGCATACTCGGCTTGCCTTCTGGTAAGCGGCCATCTATTTACTGGTGAAGGGATCGCTTATAAGTTTTCATCTGTCACAGTGGTGGTGTCCTGTTGCTATATATGGTGTACTTTGGGAGAGATTGATGCTGAACTTTTTTATCAAGGACTTTTGTTACATCTGCTCAACCCCAAGGGAGAGTGGTGATCAACACCCCTCTGTTTACTATTAATCTATTTAATGTACTGTCATTTATTTGTGGCGCGGCTTTGCTTTTGTTCTATAGATTTATTTGTGTATCCCACGACAGCTGCTGCCTTGTTTTTAGTGTTAAGATTCCACTCATTAGCGCAGTATTTCTGTTTTCTTAGGTATAGAAAATTAACAGGAAGACAGTGTGTACCATTATCCATGTGCAAGTCATAGTACTAGTCTCACCCAACCCTCATACTGGCCAAGAAAAATAACTAGCTAAAAAGCAACCCATATGCAGTAGCATCATAAATTAAAACTGTTGGGCCAGATTCACGTACATCTGCGCATTATTGGACCGGCGTCGCGCACCGCCTTTACGTTAGACTGGCGCAATGTAGCGGCGCAATCACCCTATTCTCGTCAGTTCTGCGCAGCTCCTGCGCAACGTTATTTCTGAGGCGCAAGGCGGAGTAATACAAATTGGGAAGGACGTGGGCGTGTTACATTGAAATGAGCCGTGACCCCATGCAAATGAAGGGCCGGCCGTCTCGCGCATGCGCGCTTGAAGCAGACCATGGTCAGCACCTCTGTGCGCATGCTCACAACTCGGGAATGGCGCAATCAGTGAAATTGTAAGTGGACTAGGGCAAAATCGTGAACTACGCAGACAGCATAAATAGACAGACACAAACGCACTTCCTTTGCAAAAGTACATCCCTTTGTATCCCTCCCTATACAGCAAGGTGCTTTTGTTCTGTTGTTTATTAGCGTTTGTTTGTTTGTGACGTGTCTTTGAGATATTTGGTGACTGTTTTGCAGAGTGATTTTTGTCTTGTCTGTGTTTTCTTTGTTGTGTTTTTTTCAAAAAAAACATTTTTTTGTGTTGTGAATGTTTTTGGAATGTGGGGGTGAAATTCCTGCTGGAAAAGGGGTGTCACCCTCAGTTTTGGTGGAGAAGGGTTCCCCAGGTCCATGTGAATGGTGTATGAATGTACAGTGACATAATTGTAGCCGTGGCGTGGCGTTGCTGCTCACAAGTCCTGCATGGTGGGCTTGTGCCAATCCAATGTGATGAGGATGTGATGTGTCTGTGCTAGGGACCACAGTGGTGTGCATGCATGCATTCTCATTGTGCCATGATTAATGTGTGTGTTTAACGTGCAAAGATGCCTAATGTGAGCTGGCTCCTGGCTGCTCTTCCCTCAGAAGACGGGGTAGCCTTGGTTAGGGGGGTTCCGTATAAGAGTCATGAGATGGGGTCCCAGTGCATATGCAGAGTCACCCTGAAGGGAAAAGACAGGAGGATGTTAGTAGTGGATGTGCCCCTTGTGATTTCAGCATCATGTGGGGGACAGTCATGCCTGCCACCCATGTCACTCACCAACCAGCCAGCTGTCCCCATACATGTTCTGTTCGAAATCTGTGGGGATGGGGCTAGGATTGTATATGTAGCTGTCATGGGTGGTGTCATGTGTTGGGCTCCTGCAGGGTTGTGGTTAATTCCAGGATGGCATGAGGGGTGAATCTGAAGATGCGAGACACCTCAGAATCACTCATGCCAAAGATGTCTATGCGTGTGTGATATATCAAGTGAAGAGTGAGGGGCTTGTATCAGATTAGATTATTATATCCATCAAGGTTTTAAAGGGCTATTGAAAGATAGTGAGACCGTGTTTGTAATTTGTATGTATGTTATGTATTGATGTATATATGTATGTATATTTTTTGTAAAAATGTTTTTTAAAGCAAAGAAATTTTTTTGGTAAAAAAAAAAAAAATCCTCTCCCGTGCCCTCCTCCGTGCCCTCCTCCGTGCCCTCGTCCTTCTTTGCTCATCTAAAGTCAGTAGTATAGCTATGAGCATGGATGCCACTGGCATGTTGGCATACAGTTTGTGTGGCAGCAAGTGTGACTGCTCAGCTCCTCACTAACAGTGTTGCTTTCTCTGACATGTAGACGAATTGTCTAATTTTAGACCACCTTTTCTATGGTCTAATTTTAGACAGGCCGTGCAGCTGTTGCGCACAGCGCGTAGCCTGCGCTGCACCAACCTTCTATTGTGGATCCCCTTAACTCCCTCATTAGCATATTTGAATAGCAAATCAATGGTGTGTCTAGCGCAGTTTTGCACGGAGGGATGCGCCTGTCTATCGAAATTACGCTGGACAAAAAAAGTAGATTTCTTGCGTATCTCGTTTTGGGGATGCGGAGTATCGAAACGCATGCGCACATTTAGACTTACGCCGGCGTAATCGCTCTGTGAATCTGGCCCGTTGTGTCTAGGGGAGCCAGACTCAGTCAAACTTCTGGGGGCAACCCCTATTAATATAAGTCAGCTTATAAATCAGTAGCATTGCATTAACAGAGGAATCCCATGCTTCGACTGTGGGGGGAGAGAGAGAGGACCACTTCTTAAGAATTTATTTTTTGGCATAAAAGAGCAGCATAGAAACAAGCAGATTCGTGTACCGAGGGCGCTGGTCATCATCATGAATCCCTAGCAGGGCCAACTCAAGCATTACCGGGATAGACAGCACGAGACAGATATTAATGCAATCAAATACCTCCCCCCAATATGCCACCATCAACGGGCAGGTCCAGAACATATAAAGAAATGTGCCATCAGGGAAATGACACCTAGGACAGCCAGGTGATCTATCAGGGTATATCTGATGCAGTCCCTGGGGTGTGTAGTAAACCCGGGGCATGAATTTAGTATGTATCAGTTTATCCTAGACAAAATCATTAACTTTGCCCTATCCTTAAAACATTCCTACCATGATTCCCTATCAAGGCTTGGGATATTCGACCGCCACTTGTCCCAGAGAGCGTTCATCTTAGGAGAGTCAACCTCCAGAAGGGCCAAATACAGGGTAGAGAACGTTTTTTTTAAGGGTTTCCTGAGCCAGAGTCTCCTCAATCGGGTCAACAGTTAGGTGGATAGTCTGCTAAAATTGTGCCCTAGCTGCATGCCTCAGCTGATAGTACCTAAACAGCATTTTCCCCGAAAGTCCATGCTTGACCGCTAAGTCTTGGAAGGGCAACAGGGAACCTGAGCGAACAACATCCTGGATAATCTTGATCCCATACCTCGCCCATAGTTGCGGGTCAGGTATTGTTCTAAAGTAAGGGAGGGAGGGAGGGATTACCCCAAAGTGGACAAAAGGGGGAGTAATGGTGGGGGTGAAGCAGCCACTTATGGGCTATGGTCCACACCTGAAGGGTCATCTTGGTAGGGCCCAGGAGTGAAGAATATGCAGAGGCCCCTCTATACACCAAATTTCCCAGTTCCATAAGTGAGCCCAGTATGGCAGCCTCCAAACAAGTGGCCAAACCACCATCTCACAGAGACCAAAACCGCCGCCTGGTAGTACACCAGGAAGTTAGGAAGTGCAAGACCCCCACAACAGAGCAGCAACTGTAAGGTGGACCTGGCTAGCCTAGGGGAGGATCCTCTCCACAGAAAGGAGCCTATACAGGTATCCAGTTTCTTGAAAAGGGAAAGGGGAAGCCAAAACAGGCAACACATAGTTGAATTTAGGTAGAAATAGCATTTTCAATACATTTATGCATCCCCGTAGGTTATAGGGCAGTTCCCTCCATCTGGAGCAATGTTCCTTGAGCCTTCTGACAACAGGTCAGGTTGAGGCGATGAAAGTCCCGAAGGTCCTGCGAAACCACAATCCCAAGATACTTAAACTCCTCAACCCAGAGCAACGGCCCCAAAGTCCAACGGAAACAGGATAGACTTAGACCAATTGATCCTTACCCTGGAGAAGCGCCCAAAATGCTCAAAAATCTGCAAGGCCGCGAGGTGTCCGCATCATGCAAATAGAGCAGAGCATCATCCTCATAGAGAGAAATCTTCTCCTCCAGGGGGCCAACTCTGAGTCCCTGAATCTCATCCGACTACCTAATCAGGATCGCCAGCGGTTCCAGGGCCAGAGCAAACAGGCTGGGCAACAAAGGGCAGCCCTGTCTGGTGCCCCTCTGGAGGGGAAAGAACCCCAACAAGGTACCGTTAGTACGAATTCTCGCCCTAGGGGATGCATATAACATATTCAGCCACTTCAGAAATTGAGGACCAAAGCGCTTTATAACTTCCCACAGATAGCCCCACTCTACCGAGTTGAAAGCCTTCTTGGCATCCGGTGAGGCTATGACCCGGGAGCCACCATTGTGATGGGAAGTATCTAAGTTAAGCAACAGTCTACAAATGTTTATGTCCGTGTCCTTCCCCGGCATGAACCCCGTCTGATCCTGGTGGATCAAAACCTACATCACCGTGACCAGTCTCAAGGCCAAAATTTCCTCAGGGTCCTTACTTGGTTTGGGCACGACCGCCTCAGACATCGATCCTGAAAGACATCTGAGAGTGGAGAACTGTGAAAAAAGGGAAGTCAGTCTAGGAGCTAGTAGTTCCTGGTGTTCAGAGTAAAACTCAGAGGGGCAGCCCGTCCAACCCAGGAGCCTTACCCGATTGCATGCAACCCATGGCTGTCTATACCTCCTCCAAAGTAATGTCCCTGTCTAGGTCTGTACGTTTGATTGAGTCAAGTGTGGGGAATGGGATCTTATCTAGGTAGTCAGCAAGGTCACCCGGAGTATAGGACACCCTGGAGGAGTAAAGGTCCTGAACATATGACCTCACTTGTGTCAGGGCCTGATCCTCCAACTGCCCAGGAGACTGCAAATACCCCCTCTTCCGAGCAGCAATACGTTTGATGTATTCCCCTCTGAGCCAGGTTTTAAAAGCATCCCACACTAAAGGACCTTAGGACCCATCATTAGACAACCAAAAGTTACACACTCCGGCATAGCCTCCTGAATCTCAGAGTCCAGTTTCCAATACCTAGAAAGTCGTCAGACCCTCTGACTCCGAGGCCGCCCCAACCAAGACCAATAGTGGGGCATGATCCGATATGCCACAGGAGAGAATCTCGGTGGTCACCACCTCCCCCAAGAGGCCAGAGGAGGCAAATGCCATGTCAATACGAGACAACGTTCCATAAGTAGTGGATAAAAAAGGAAACTGTGTGTCAGAGGGGTGAAAGTGGCGCCAGATATCTGTCATACCAAAAGAAGACGCCCAGTCAGAGAGGCCAGGGGCAGGGGACTGGGAAGGGCGGAGTCTATCCCATGTGTCAGACATGACCAGATTAAAATCCCCCAACAGGAGTACCCTATTCACCCCATATTGAGTAGCAATCTGCATCACCCTATGGAGGAAGTTGAGATCCGCAGGGGGAGGCAGATAGAGTGCAATCAAGACATACTGAATACCAGCTATCAGAGCATGCACCATAACGTATCTACCGCCAGGGTCAGTCCGGACTGCCTGTAGCTGGAAGAACAGGGACCGATGCACAAGGACACTCACACCACTAGCATAATTGGAGTAGGAGGCATGATAATGCACACGACCCAAGCCCGTCTCAACCCCATAACCCTGGAGCCCACCGTTGAGTCTCCTGTAATATACAAATCTTAGGGCCATGTCGCTGTATAAACTTAACCACTTAACCCCCGGACCATATTGCTGGTCAAAGATCAGAGCACTCACTTTTTGTGATTCGGCACTGCGTCGCTTTAACTGACAATTGCGCTGTCGTGCGCTGTGGCTCCCAAACAAAATTGGCGTCCTTTTTTCCCCACAAATAGAGCTTTCTTTTGGTGGTATTTGATCATCTCTGCGGTTTTAATTTTTTGCGCTATAAACAAAAATAGAGCGACTATTTTGAAAAAAATTCAATATTTTTTACATTTTGCTATAATAAATATCCCCAAAAAAGATATAAAAAAAACATTTTTTTCCCTCAGTTTAGGCCGATACGTATTCTTCTACATATTTTTCGTTAAAAAAAATCGCAATTAGCGTTTATTGATTGGTTTGCGCAAAATTTATAGCGTTTACAAAAAAGGAGGTAGTTTTATGGCATTTTTATTAATATTTTTTTTTTTACTAGTAATGGCGGCGATCAGCGTTTTTTTTCGGTACTGCGATATTATGGCGGACACATCGGACACTTTTGACACATTTTTGGGACCATTGGCATTTTTATAGCAATCAATGCTATAAAAATGCATTGGATTACTATAAAAATGCCATTGGCAGTGAAGGGGTTAACACTAGGGGGGCAGGGAAGGGGTTAAGTGTGTTCCTGCTTGTGTTCTAACTGTATGGGGGGGGGTGGACTCACTAGAGGAAATCACTGATCTTCTGTTCATACATTGTATGAACAGAAGATCAGCGTTTCCCCCGCTGACAGGAACGAGAGGTATGTGTTTACACACATACCTCCCGTTCCCCGCTCTGTAACGAACGAGCGCGTGTGACTCCACCCCCTCAGGGAGACCGACAATCCAGATGTTATTGCGCCTGCTTTGGTTTTCGGCATCTTCTGCCCGATATTCCAGTGCCCTCACCTTAGTAACGAGGGTCCGAATGGAGGCCTCATGACTGGTGACCGTGTCCTCCACATCGCCTACATGCTGCTCGGCCGTGGTGATTCTGGAGCAGATCTTGTCCAAATCTTGGCACAGCAACCCCACATCAAGCTGCACCGCGTCGATCTTGGAGGTAAGCGTTGTCTGGCAGGTCGCAATAGCCGCCTGGCAGGTCAAAATAGCCGCCATCACCTCAGGGATACCGGGCGGGGAAACCACCTCACAATCGGCCTGGTCCAACTGCGACACCATATTGTGAAGGCGCGCTGGCGAGTCCCGGAGCTCAGAGAACGGGCTTACCACAGCTTCAATACCCACAGGAAACTTTAACTTCTTGCCCCGTTTCGGGCCCCCATAGGATTTGGAAAGCATACAGGGGCTATAGGACCAAAAAAGTAAAGTTTCCACCCAGATTCGGATTGATATTCGGATCCTTCTCCAGCAGAGCTCAGCAAGCACGTCTACTCAGTCCACCATTCCGGCCACGCCCCAGAGAGTAGTTTAAAGGGGTTGTAAAGGTAAAAAAAAATCCCTAAATAGCTTCCTTTACCTTAGTTCAGTTCTACTTCACTTACCTCATCCTTCGATTTTGCTTTTAAATGTGACTGTGTGACAGCTCATGTAGGCCATGTTTAACTGCTTGCGGACCGCCGCATGTACATTTACGTCAGCAGAATGGCACAGGCAGGCACATCAACGTATATATACGTGCCTGCCGTGCCGAGGGTCGGGGGTCCGATCCGGACACCCCCGGTACATGCGGCGGTCCCCGTGGCTGACCGAGCGTTCCGGGATGAGGGGGGCGGCTATTTAGTTTTGTCCGACCCTCCGGATCGCTCCCAGCCAATCCGCGTGCTCCCGCCATGTCACTTCCTCCTCCTGTGTAAACACAGGAAGAGGGAAGTGATGTGATCTCTCCCCTCGGCAGTATTTTCAACCGCCGCTGAGGAGAGATCACATCTCACAGTAAGTCTGCACAACACTACACTGACACCAGGACACACAGGCAGACTTAACCCCTTGCGATCACCCCCCCTCCCCCCTGTCACAGTGTCACTGAATACAGTAATCATATATGTATGATTACTGTATTTAGTGTCAGTGTGACAGGCAGTTAGTGTTAGGTTAGGGTAGCCCCTGTACCCCCCCCCTAATAAAGTTTTAACCCCTTGATCACCGCCCTAGTTAACCCTTTCACTCCCTATTGCCAGCGTCACTAAGCGTTCATTTTTCTGATCGCTGTATTAGTGTAGCTGTTCCCGCTAGGTAGCTATTTTTTTTTTTATTGCGATTTTTTTTTTACTAAAGACATGTGGCTTAATAAATGTTAGCCTAAATGTTTGACTAAAATTTAGTTTATTTGATTTGTCTTATAACAAAAAGTAAAAAATATTGATTTTTTTTTTCAAAAATGTCGCTCTATTTTTGTATATAGCGCAAAAAATAAAAATCGCAGAGGCAATCAAATACCACCAAAAGAAAGCTCTATTTGTGGGAAGAAAAGGACGCAAATTTTGTTTGGGAGCCACGTCGCAAAAAGGGGCCTGGTCCTTTACCTGCATTTTGGTCCGGGTCTTAAGTGGTTAAGGGAAGAATGGTATGGCTGTACACAGTGAGGCCAGGTGGGTAAAGTAGC
Organism: Rana kukunoris; assembly: GCA_029574335.1. Classification (NCBI taxonomy): domain Eukaryota; kingdom Metazoa; phylum Chordata; class Amphibia; order Anura; family Ranidae; genus Rana; species Rana kukunoris. The sequence continues at coordinate 96,428,374 of CM056054.1, forward strand.
AGAGTAACGGCAATGACATAGAAATTAATCTTAGTAGCCAAGAGTAAGGGAACATAGAACATTGTAGTACATATTTAGGTCACATGAAGGTGGAGTCCACAGCTGCGAAAGCCGGCAAAAAAGAAAAAAAGAGAGGACAGGGTAAGCATGTATACTGAGTCAAACCTAAGATGCTGCATCATATGCGACGTACAGAATAGAAAGAAGCAAGAACTTAAGTCGCGGCTCCCATTTCAGCGAGAAGCAGTCCGTTGATGTACCGAGGCTGAGGGTTTGAAGCGTTTAGGAGAGTCTTTCCGTGGGCTCCTTTGGTCCAGAGATCGGTTGTTTGGAGTAGCTGTGGGCGAGGTGTGGGGGAGCGGGCCTGAGTGCAAGGAGCGAAAGAAAGCTTTGGCTTCAGATGGATCTTGGAAGCCCAATTGTTCGCCATTAGGGGTCTTGAGGCAAAGGGTGGCCGGAAAGGCTAAGGTGAATTTAAATTGCCTTAAAACTACCTTAAATTGTCTTTAAAACAGTTCAGTGCAGACCTTTACTCCATCAATTTGAAGGGAGCGGGATTGCCTGGATTTTTGTAGAATAAGGGCCTTGTCGGAATAGTTTAGGTATTTGGCGATTATTGGATGGGACATCTTACGTTCTGTGTTGAAGGAACCCATATGGTGGGCCCGTTCCACTGTGCAGGGGCCTGGAAGGCCTGGAAGGCCTAGGGCCTCCGGAATGCGTCTGGTGCAGAAATCTGAGAGGGCCAATGTTTGCAGCGATTCCGAAATACCTACAAATCGCAAGTTGCTCCTCCTGGACCTATTTTCCAAATCATCCAGCTTTTGAATGATATATTGATTTGTCTCGTCCTGGGCTTGTTCCGAGGCTTGGGCCTGGTAGAGCTCTTCTTTCACGCTAGACAAGCGGTGTTCAAGTTCATTAAGTCTAGTATTGTGTTCCCCCATCTGGGATTTGATCTGTGCAATCCCTGCATTCACCGCCTTCTCCACTTATGTGGCTATCATGGGTGTCAGGAGAGCTGCCACAGCCTGTGCGATGCGCTCTATATTTTTGTCCCCAGTGTGCTGCAGGATTGTGGCAGAAGAGGGGGCCTGTGGGGAGGCATGTGTGGAGGTCATGCAGCAGCTTATCTTTATAGCCGTCACCGGCGTGTTAGAAGGCAGATACATGTAGGCCTCGATTTGTGGCTAGGCCAGCGGTGCCGTCAGGGTCGTCTGTGTGTGGGCACCCAATTTCTCCACAAATTGGTCCATGGGATAGAGGCTGACGCTCAGAGGTAGGGGGGGGTTCTTGGGACAACTCAGGGTGGCTTTTAAGGCTTATTTTGGGCCTGAAGTGGGAGCCGAGGAGAGGAGCAGCTAATCCATGCGGCGCCAGAACCGGGAGTGTCTTCTGACTTTGAATAAAAAGACATTTAACTGTCCCACAATTCAGCGATGTGGCCACCCGAAACCTCCATTCTCTCCCCCGCCTGTCCATAGTGCTGGCAATACTACTGTGGGCATGCGGCTGTGACATCTTGCAGCTTTACAGCCAGGTGCGCATGTCTCACTGTGCTGTCCTGCATAGCTGGGCAATCTTCTGGGACATGTGATGTGTCCCAGAAGATTGCAGGGAGGAAGGGCCGCCTAGGGAGCCCAAGTGAAAGTGGGAGCTTGTCAGTAATTGTGATGCATCGTGATGCATCGTGGAATCAAATCGAATTATTGACCACATAATCCTAATCAAATCGAATTGTGAGACCAGTGAAGATGCGCACCTCTAGTATTTAGGTCCATTCACTATATATTAATAAATCCATGTTGTTGTGTTGAGTTGCCACTCAAGTGTATAATGATGCATGATGACTTAATGCAAAGACTTTTGCATGTGCAGACACAGATCTAGCATTATGTTAAAATGAGGTCTTAAGGTGCAGCTTGTATGCAGAAGAGACTGCAGCCAGTGTACATTGTGTAAACGGAGCTGCTATTTACACACTGTTAGCAGCTTTGTATTGATTTTTACATTTGCGCTGCTAGTAGAAAGAACTGTATTATAAAGATTTAACAGTCTGTGTTCAAAGGCAGGGATAATTATCTTTCTGTTACATTTTGATCGGGCTGCAAGGAACAAACATATTAACCATGCAAACATGTCATTACAGTGCCTTTTTTGGGCAAATGGAAGCAAAGAAGGAGGATGTTCTGCAAAGGTAGCCAATAAAGGTACAGAATTAAGGCATTTTGTTTGTTTTAGTACGCTGAAAAATCAATAATACACAGTTAGATTAGCTTAGATTAGGCAGTAACACCACATATAAACATTTCACATGGGGAAAATTCTCTAAAATTAACTACCATTAACAAATATGAAAAAGGGATCTAATCCCCCCCCCCCCCCCCAAGAAAATGATCTGCAATATATATGTACAAAAATTCCATAGCTACCTTTTTCAGTCCATTTTCAGACACTTTTTAAAAGAAAGTTATACAGTATTGATTTGGAGGTGGTTTTATTTTAATAATCTCATTATTACCGGTATTTTATATGTTTTATTGTGTTTTTTTTAAATGAGTTTTACAATTTAAACATTTAAAGATATTGAAAAGGGATTCTGGGGGCACTATAAGCTATCTAAATAGACAGGGCAGCTTGCTTTGCAGCTTCATTTTTTAACCACTTCAATACCAGGCACTTAACCCTTCTTGCCCAGGATAAATGATGAGGCGGCACCAATGATGAGCACTGATGATGGACACTGATAGGCACTGATAGGCGGTCCTAATGGGCACTGATAGATGGCACTGGTATGCAGCACTGATGGGCACTCATTGGCGGCACTGATGGGTATACTCATAGGCGGCACTAATGGGTGGAACGGATTGGCACGGATTGGCACTGATATCCACATGTTGGGGGCTTCCCTGGTAGTCCTGGCGGCATCCCTGGTGGTACAGTGTGGGCATTCGTCAGGGGGCTGCGCTCATAAACAATCAGCGCAAACCCCCCATGTCAGGAGAGTCACCAATCGGCTCTCCTCTACTCGCGTCTGTCAAAGGCGCTTCCTGTTTACATCATGATCAGCCATGATTGGACATGGCTGATCATGTGGCAAAGAGCCTCTGTCAGAGATCGGTGTAGCGGTGTGTCAGACTAAGACACATCGCCACGATGTGTACCCAATGACGCCCAGTCAGAATAACTGAACCACTGCCCAGCCGTCATTCTGCTATAGGCCAAGTGGGAAGTGTTTAAACAATGATAAGTCAGTGCTCTGATGACTCATTCAAGTTCTGTAAACAATGGCCCTTTTTCATCAAAAATAAAAAGTAATGATGCTTCCATGGTAAAAAAGGACTATAGTTTTCTGGATCCTGGATAAATACAAAAATATACTCACCAGGCACTTTATTAGGTACACCTGTTCCCCGCGACCTGCGCTCTGATCCATAGCTGTGCCCGCGGAGGCCCTCTCCACCAATGCTTGTCTTGGAGCCTGGGGACGCTGCGTCGGTAGCGTGCTCACGCCGCCGCGAGTGGGCGGGGCTACGCGTGTATGCCATGCGATCGCCCTATAGACCAATGACTCTGCCTACATGGACAATGGGGGATAGACACTGGACTTTTTTTTTTTTTTTTCGTTCCTTGCTGACAGCAGTGGGTGTTGTCAGCAGGAGTCCGCTGTGATTGGTCCAAACCTCCTGGCTGCCATTCACAGCTGTTTTGACTTAATGTCATCATTGCTCATAGAAGTAGTATAAATATATGGCGTGGGAGCACTTGTATGGGTTCATGCCCCAGTTGAAGAGCTCATGGCTCGAAACATGTCGGGTACATAAGCCCATACGCTATTTGCCTACCACGCTACTTACCCATGTGATCACCTGTACTGGTCTTCCCGCAGTCTTGTACTTTTTAGCTTATTTTTTATTTATTTTTTGCCTATTTTTCTGTATACCATTTTATGCCTAATAAAGGCCTTTTTTACTGGAAATAACCACACTATGCGTAGTTGTGTGTGTTTTCTTCCCTACATGATTCTATGATGGATTGTGGCACCTGCCACAATGGCATTATCCATAAGTTTCCTCCTCCTTTTCTCTCACATTTGGATCCACTCGGCTTCTGATGATCGATTGTCTATTGGCTCAACGGGCTCCCATTGACATCATCGCTTTCCAGGAGTTCGTACACGCTTGATTGATACACCGTCGCTGACGGGTGTGTCCATGCCATTCGGTAAGAGTACCCAACTTTTATCTGTACTGATTGGATGTTGTTGTGGATCCTATGAGATTGACCGCTGATGGGTTTTTTACTACCTGTAAATCACTGAAATATCCAATTCCTGTGTTGATGGACTTATCCTACACGTTTTTGCCAATTCCGTTTGCCATAATGTGATTCTGTTCATTTTATATTGGGACTTTTTCATCACCAGAGTTTCCATTTCTTGCTTTTTTATATCGCTATTTACAACATATATTAGCATTTGATCTTTTATCTTTTGACGTATCTATCTAGATACGTTTATTTGTGATACAATTCATTTTCACTTTAGTGTGAAGTACCCTGGTGGTACCATTTGGTATCTCACTTATTTTGATTTCTATTTTTTTAGCATTTATAAAAATGTTTGTGCATATAATTATTTGATATTTACATGTATTGGTCTAGTGCAATTTTATAGATTCACATACTTGCTCCATAATTGGGGCTCCTGATTTGAATACCTTGATCACATATTTGGTTTCACTCCAGATATTTTTTAGCGCTGCACTTTTTTTCTTTTTTACACCTGTTCAATTGCTTGGTAACACAAATTGCTAATCAGTCAAATACATGGCAGCAACTCAATGCATTTAGTAATCTAGACATGATGAAGACGACTTGCTGAAGTTCAAGCCAAGCAATAGGAATGGGGAAGAAAGGTGATTTGAGTGACTTTGAACATGGCATGGTTGTTGGTACCAGACAGGCTGGTCTGAGTATTTCAAAAACTACTGATCTTCTGGGATTCACGCACAACCATCTCTAGGGTTTACAAAGACTGGTCCAAAAAAGAGAAAATATCCAGTGAGCGGAAGTTGTGTGGACAAAAATGTTGATGTCAGAGGAAAATGGACAGGCTGATTCGAGATTATAGAAAGGCAACAGTAACTCATATAACCACTTGGTACAACCAAGACATGCAGCATACCATCTCGGAAAGCACAACAAATCAAACCTTGAAGCAGATGGGCTATAGCAGCAGAATACCACACTGGGTGCCACTCCTGTAAGCTAAGAACAGGAAAATTAATCTAAAGCACAATTGGAACCATTACAATATAAATTCCTCCCACTGCACATGTATCAATAACTGAATGAATTTCATTTAAATTCTTGCATTATTTTAGTATTACAAACTGACAAGAGCTTTTAATTACTTTTGTTTGGTTCCTACTTCTGTAGATGTTCCCGAAGTATCCATTGTGACCCTTGGCAATTTAATGTTTCCCCTTTGCTTGGTATTATGTATTGTTTATTTTAGAAGCCATAAATAAATCCACTTGGAAATTGGCATTTGTAGGAATCAGGCCATTAAAGGTACTAGTCCACATAAGAATTATATTCTAGCACTTTCACTCACAATACACAGAATTTAGAGACACAGATCCAACATACAAATCCAATGCCATTTGTGAGACAAACTACTGTATTTGCTGGTGTATAAGACTACTTTTTACACTTAAAAAAACTGGCCAAAAAGCAGGGGTCGTCTTGTACGCTGGGTCAGCTGCTCAGATGCCTGCTGGATGTGGGGTAATACTGTATGTAGCTTCGCTACATACAGTATATACTGCTTAGCCAATCCCGGTGAGCGATGTACTCAAATTAATACAGAGCCTGCTCGGATTGGAGTAACAACCTCTGCCAATCCGACCAGGCTACATACAGTAGCCTGCTCGGATTGGCTTTGAGAGTCAGAGAGGCGTGGGGTGGGCTGATGATGTTACAGGCTCTGCCAATCCAAGCAGGCTTTGAATTCATTAACCCCCCTGGCGGTATTCCCGAGTCTGACTCGGGGTTAAATTTTCATGCTGCGATCGGTAACCCCGAGTCAGACTCGGGCTTGCCTCGCATTGTCTACAGGCAAGATTTACTTACCTTGTCCCTGGATCCAGCGATGCATCCACGCTGTGTGAGCGAGCGGGTCCTCGCTAGATTCACACAGTTCCTGTGTGCCGCCGATCTCCGTTCCCTGCGACGTTACGACGCACGGGGGTGGAGATCGGCGCCAAATTCAAAAAAGTAAACAAACACTATACATACAGTATACTGTAATCTTATAGATTACAGTACTGTATGTAAAAAATACACACACCCCTTGTCCCTAGTGGTCTGCCCAGTGCACTACATGTTCTTTTATAAAATAAAAACGGTTCTTTCTGCCTGCAAACTGTAGATTGTCCACAGCAACCAAAAGTGTCCCTTTATGTCAAAAATGGTTTTAGAGCAGCTAAAAAACAGCGATAATAAATTATAATCACTTGCAGAATTGAGCGATAGCGATTTGTGGGGAAATTCGTCATAAAAAAAAAAGTAATGACAGCGACAATTCTGCAACTGAGCAAATTTCAGTGATTGTGATTACATTATTGAATAATTGTTATTATAATTATATTATCATTTGTTATAATTATTTATAATTATTTATTATATTATAATTTATAATTTTATTTAAAAAAAAATGTCATACCCGGGATGCCTATTAGACTCTCTTGTTTGGTCAGATTTAAGTGAGTTATTGCTATGAATTACAAGCCTACAGTATAAAACGCGAAATATTCTTGCAAATAATGGTACCGCTTTCAGCACCTAAAATCAGAAAGAATCATACCGCCAGGGAGGTTAATAGAATACCTTGCTCGCCGTGATTGGCTCCAGCTCCAGCAAGAATGAAGAAGAATATGGCTCCAGAAGGAAGAAATATGAAGCGTCAGAAGCCTCGGAAGGGGGGTCATCTTATACGGTGAGTACAGGCAAAAAATCTTTAAAAAAATGTAAAATTAGGGGGTCGTCTTATACGCCCGGTCGCCTTATACACCGGCAAATACGGTATTTGTGAGCTATGAAATATATTACATTTAACATTTATATTCACAGATGTCTGAGTGCAAAAATAATACAGGTGAAAGTGGCTAATTGTTGCAATTTTCACCTTTAAATCTGGATAGACTAGCTGTCATGTTAAATATTCCTTCTCAGTGCAGACATCAGATTATTTTAAAGCAAATTGTGACAACTCCAGCAAGTAAACTGCAGTTGTCACAAATGTTTCTCATTTTCTTTCACAATTTTTTTTGTCACCATCCTAACAATAAGCCTGGAATACAACCATTTACAATTTGAATAGAAAATAATGAAAAGCCATCTAGCAAGGCAGAAAGAAAATATAAATATGCCACTGTCAACAAACTAAATCAACGCCGCCTGTCCACAGTATCAAACCTATGCTCAAAATGCAGAAGACTTCCAAAAACAAACATGCAGTCTAATCATTTACTGTACCTCTAAATAATAGGTACATGCTTATTTAAAGGGGTTGTAAAGGAAAAAAATGTTTTCCCTAAATAGCTTCATTTACCTTAGTGCAGTCCTCCTTCACTTTTGCTTTTAAATGTCCTTATTTCTTCTGAGAAATGCTCACTTCCTGTTCTTCTGTCTGTAACTCCACACCGTAATGTAAGGCTTTCTCCCTGGTGTGGAGAAAGCCTCTTGAAGACGGAGGGGGCGAGCAGGCAAGTCAGGACACTGTCTATTTTGCAGATAGAGAAAGGAGCTGTGTGTTAGTGGGTGTCCTGCCACTCCTGCTCGCCCCCTCTCCCCTCAAGAGGCTTTCTCCACACCAGGAAGAAACCTTGCATTGCGATGTGTAGTTACAGACAGAAGAACAGGAAGTGAGCATTTCTCAGAAGAAATAAGGACATTTAAAAGCAAAATGGAAGGATGAGGTAAGTGAAGGAGGACTGCACTAAGGTAAAGGAAGCTATTTAGGGAAAAAATGTTTTCCTTTACAACCCCTTTAACCACTTAACCCCCGGACCATAATGCTGCCCCCAGAGCACTTTTTGTGATTCGGCACTGCGTCGCTTTAACAGACAATTGCGTGGTCGTGTGATGTGGCTCCCAAACAAAATTGGCGTTCCTCTTTTTCCCCACAAATAGAGCTTTCTTTTGGTGGTATTTGATCATCTCTGCGGTTTTTATTTTTTGCGCTATAAACAAAAATAGAGCGACTATTTTAAAAAAAATGCAATATTTTTTTACCTTTTTCTGTAATAATTATCCCCCAAAAATATATAAAAAAAACATATTTTTTTCCTCAGTTTAGGCCGATACGTATTCTTCTACATATTTTTCTTAAAAAAAATTGCAATTAGCGTTTATTGATTGGTTTGCGCAAAAGTTATAGCGTTTATAAAATAGGGGGTAGTTTTATGGAATTTTTATTATTTATTTATTTTTTACTAGTAATGGCGGCGATCAGAGTTTTTTTTCAGTACTGCGACCTTATGGCGATCACTTTGGATACTTTTGACACATTTTTGGGACCATTGGCATTTTCTTAGCGATCAATGCTATAAAAATGCATTGGATTACTATAAAAATGCCATTGGCAGTGAAGGGGTTAACACTAGGGGGCGGGGAAGGGGTTAAGTGTGTTCCTGGGTGTGTTCTAACTGTATGGGGGGGGTGGACTCACTAGGGGAAATCACTGATCTTCTGTTCATACATTGTATGAACAGAAAATCAGCGTTTCCCCCGCTGACAGGACCGAGAGCTGTGTGTTTACACACATAGCTCCCGGTCCCCGCTCTGTAACGAGCAATCGCGTGTGCCCGGCGGCGATCGTGCCCGCCAGGCACGAGCACAGGACTCGGGGGCGAGCAGGGCGAGCGGGGGGCACACACGCAGGCCACCGGCGGCACACACGCGCACCCTAGTGCCCGCAGAAGTCCTGACGTAGAGCTACGGGCTCTCGCCCGTATAACTGCGGCGGCTGGTCGGCAAGCAGTTAATAAAGAAATAACTCATAGCAACCAAATATTATTTTCATTTTAGTCACCTCGTTTTAGAGAATTACATTTTTTGAATGCTGTGGGTTACTGAACTTGTACTTCAGCATTAGGGATGTGCCAAACTTCCCTGGGTTCCAGTTGAGCAGGGTTCAGTGAACTTCAAAAAGAAAAGTTCAGCTTCAAGCCCAAGCCCAAAACGTATCAAAATCAATAGGAGCTAAATCCGTCAAAAAAAAAGAAAAAAAATTGCCAATAGACAAAGGGTTGTCAAAAAGAAAAAAAATCAGGACCAGTGAATTTTTAAAGCACTAACTCTTACAAAGCCCCCCCCCCCCCCCCCCATGTTAGGGTATGTGGCCTGGTATGGATACTCACTCCTCTCCTGCCTTTCCTGCCCTGCTAGGCTGCATTATTTTTATTTTTTTTGGTGTGGGGTTCCCCTCAAAATCCATACCAGACCCAAAGGGGGGGACCCCAATCCATTTCATTTTATTTTGCATTGCTAACATTGAACACACTTGACCTCGGAGCACATGTTGCATGCCACTAGTCGGATCAATTAAGACTGGTGCAACTTCCATCCAATTACATGGGCTGAAATTGCACCCAAGTCAGACCAAATTAGTGCAGAAACCTTTCCAAAGTCGTACCAACACAAATCAGACCAGTTAAGATGGCTCTCATGATTGTTTTTTACATCACAAGTGGCATGTGCTCTGAAAGTCGGAATGCATGTCCCGCCAATGTGAATCGGGTCTAAGAGTGATCTAAGTATAAAAAAAGGAAGTACATATACCATAACACAAAAAAATATATATATTTTAACAGCTATCACCTAAAAATTGTCCAGATATTAACTCTCCTGATCACATAGGAAATCACTGAGATATGGAGATTGTCATGCCTCCATTAATATGGCTCATAATCTTTCATTGACTTTGGTTTAATTAAATCTATGCTGCAATCTAATGACCATTCTGTTTAACCGCACCATTTCTATTCAATACAGTCAGTTAGAATAGCTGGTTAGATTTGGCCCATGCAAGCCTCCGTATTTTCAATCCCATCAGGCCTTGCATCAGGTTTTTCAGCCTTTTCCTTTTCCCTTTCACCCTGGAAGCAAGCACATGGATTGCTGAGTTCTATTCTACGCCAGCCTTCCCGATCCAACTTCGGTATGTTTACCATTTGTGTCTTCAACTAGATAGATAGGGAGGCTCTAACTGTATGATTTATTATTGATTGCATTCTGTTTGTGTCTGTTACAGTTTTACTCTGTCTTGTATCAATAAAAGTTCAAAAGGATTCTGCGCCTACCGGAATGCATTGGTATGAGAGGAGTTATCCGTGTGCCCGAGTACACCTCAGTCACGTGTAGTGAGGTGCATAACAGAGACATAAGATCCTTTATTGATGCAGCATCCAACTGCTAGAAGTCAAACATACATACTTAACGGCCACTTTATTATTTACACCTGTTCAATTGCTTGGTAACACAAATTGCTAATAAGCCAATCACATGGCAGCAATTCAATGCATTTAGGCATCTCGACACGATAAAGATGACTTGCTTAAGTTCAAACCAAGCAATAGGAATGGGGAAGAAAGGAGATTTAAGTGACTTTGAACATGGCACTATTGTTGGTGCCAGATGGGCTGGTCGGAGTATTTAAAAAACTGCTAATCTAATGGGATTTTCACGCATAACCATCTCTAGGGTTTCGATAGAAGGGTCCAAAAAGATAGAAAATATCCAGTGAGCAGCAGCTGTGTGGACAAAAATACCTGGTTAGAGATGATGGAAAGGCAACATTAACTAAAATACCCGCTCGTTACAACCAAGGTATGCAGAATACCATCTCTGAATGCAGAACACATCAAACCTTGAAGCAGTTGGGGCTACAGCAGCAGAAGACCACCCCGGGTGTCACTCTTGTCAGCTAAGAGCAGGAAACTAAGGCTACAATTTGCACATGCTCACTAAAATTAGACAATAAAAGATTAGAAAAACAATGCCTGTCTAATGAGTCTCGATTTCAGCTGCAACATTCAGATGGTATGGTCAGAATTTGGCATAAGTAAGCATGGATCCATCCAGCCTTGTATCAATGTTACAGGCTGGTGGTGATGGTGTAATGGTGTGGGGGATATTTTCTTGGCACATTTTGGGCCCCTTAGTATCAATTGAGCATCATTTATTGAGCCATGGCCCATCTGAGTATTGTGCTGACCATGTCCATCCCTTTATGACTACATCTTCTAAAGGCTACTTTCAGCAGGATAATGCACCATGTCGCAAAGCTAAAATCATCTTAAACTGGTTTCTTGAATATGACAATGAGTCCACTGTACTCCAATGCCCTCCAAAGTCACCAGATCTCAATCCAATAGAGCACATTTGGGATGGCGTGGAATGTGAAATTTGCATCATGGATGTGAAGCAAACAAATCTGTAGCAACTGCATGACACTATCATTTCAACATGGATCAAAATCTCTGAAGAATGTTTCCAAAACATTGTTGGATCTATGCCATAAAAAAAGATGGGCCGAACCCCCCCCCCCCCTCCCCCCGATTTGTTCGAACCAGATCTCCCGAACAGAGAAAAAGTTCTAACGAGAACCCTATTAAAGTCTGTGGGACCCGAACTTGAAAAATCAAAAGTATCCATTTTAAAGGATTATATGTAAGTTATTGACAATAAAAATGGTATGGGGTCCATGTACTGCCCTGGGGGACATGTATTAGTGCAAAATTTTGTTCAAACAAATATTGTTTTTAACCACTTGCCGACCAGTTGACATCATTATATTGCGGCAGGTTGGCTGTACGTCCGCCCTCTGAACAGCTATAGCAGGTGCATGCGCCCGCTGCATGGCAGGGGACCCGATGCATGTGGCCACGCACGGTCACAGGTAGGAGAGCCAGAACCGGGATGTGTGTGAGTGTGTGTAAACACACAAATTCCTGTTCTGACAGGAGAGGAAAGACAGATTGTTCCTACAAATTAGGAACAGAGATATGTCTCCTCTTTCAGTCAGACACATCGCCCAACAGTTAGAAACTCACACACACAAGGGAACACATTTAACCCCTTTATCGCACCTAGTGTTAACCCCTTCCCTACCAGTGACATTTAAACAGTCATCAGTGAATTTTTATAGCGTGTCAATGGTCCAAAAATGTGTCAAAAGTGTCTGTCACAAAAAATTCAAAATGCAGAGGTGATGAACTACCACCAAAAGAAAGCTATATTTGTGGGAAAAAAAGACGTCAATTTTGTTGGGTACAGCATCGCATGACGGCGCATTTGTCAGTTAAAGTGACACAGTGCCGTATCGCAAAAAATGAACGGGTCATTAAGGGGGAAATTCTTCTGGCGCTAAAGCAGTTAAAGGAACAGTGATTTTAATGATTTTAATGATGCCTAAAGGAATTCCTTTAAAATATAGTGCCTGGGTGGTCCTCTTATTTTGCCTATAAAGTGGCACATCTGTACTGTGGATAGGACCTGCTGCAGCAAATCTGCCATTTCTAAAGAAAAAAAAATGAATGAAATTAAATCTTAATTGCCGGCAATAGAAAAATTTTAAAGTGATGTGGGGTCCAAAAATAACAAAAAAAAAAAAATGCCGAAGTTTGGCCCCTGACTAATTGGTCCCATAGATAAAGATTCCCCTTAATTGTGTTGGTAATTTAATTTAATTTTAATCTTAATTTTTAATCTTATTAACTTAACCTCCCTGGCGGTATGATTCTGTCTGGAATTACGTACCAAAAGCGGTACAATTATTTTGTATGGAAATTCTGCGTTTTATACTGTAGGCCTGCAATTTTTAGGAATAACTCACTTAAATTTGTCCAAACCAGAGTCTAGTAGACATCCCGGGTATGATAAAGTTTGAAACACAAAATCATAAAATTATAATATAATAAATAACTATAAATAATTATAACAAATAATAATGTAATTATAATAAAAATTATTCACTAATGTAATCAAATCAAAATCACTGAAATTTGCTCAGTTGCAGAATTGTCGCTGTCATTACTTTTATTTTTTTATGACAAATTTCCCCACAAATCGCTATCACTCAATTCTGCAAGTGATTATAATTTATTATCGCTGTTTTCTAGCTGCTCTAAAATCACTTTTGACATAAAGGGACACTTTTGGTTGCTATGGACAATCTCCAGTTTGCAGGCACAAAAAAAATGTTTTTATTATGTAAAAGAACATGCAGGGCACTGGGCAGACCACTAGGGACAGGGGGGGGTGTGTACTTTTTACATACAGTACTGTAATCTATAAGATTACAGTATTCTGTATGTAATGTGTTTGTTTACTTTTTTGAATTTGCCGCCGGTCTCCGCCCCCGTGCGCCGTTACGTCGCAGGGAACGGAGATCGGCGGCGTGCGGGCACTGTGTCAGTCGAATGGAGGACGCCACTCGCTCACACAGCGTGGATGCATCGCTGGATCCAGGGACAAGGTAAGTACAGTACCCCGCCTGGATCTAAGGTAAGCCAGCGCGCGCTGCAGGCTCTGCATATTCACCCCAAGCGCGACTCGGGGATATCGATATTTTCATAAAAAATCCAACCCGAGTCGCGCTCGGGGATACCGGCAGGGGGGTTAATATATTATAATAACAAATATTTTATTAACAATTGTTAGCCGCTGTAGTGTTTAAGTCTAGGAATTTAATAGATTGTAACCGGGGAATGCCAGGGGTGTCTGCAGATGTACAGGAATGAAAAAACATCATGACTGTGAGTCGGATGTTTAGCAGTCAGGGTAACATGCTCTCAGGTCTTAAGATTGTGTTTCCTGGAGACACAGAGAGTGGAGGTTCTTTTCTATGCAGCTGATACAGCTGTGGTGACACCCGGAAGGTTACTATTGCAACGAGACATAATAAAACAGCTTAGAGAGATCCCCATAATTGTGTTGGTAATTTAATTTGTATTATTTAATATATTATTATTAGTATTATAAAAAAAAATCTATTACAATCTATTACATTATTGTTTGAGTCTAGGATTGTTATAGATCCCAGAAGGTTACTATGGTAACGATACATAATAAAACAGCTCAGGAGATCAGCCCTCCCATCTACTGAGGAAGGCTATGATTGGCCGATACGCGTCTAGAGGGAAGGAGATGATAACGTGACGTCTAGCCAGGCACTGTGAGTTTGTAAGACGGAGGCACTACTGTGGATTTTTTACATGTGGTTTTAAAGTTTTTATCCTGTAAGCGTGATTTGTTTTGGGGGGCTTTAAATACATTTTGTATACAGAGAACACAATGGTCTCTCTATATATCAATTTTTGGTCATAACAAGGGGCGTTATGCATGGCGGCAAAAGAACACAGCATTCCAAGAAAAACACTTGCTACCCACAGTAAAATTTGGTGGAGGTTCCATCATGCTGTGGGACTGTGGGAATCTGGTTAAAGTTGAGGGTTGCATGTACTCCACTCAATATCAGCAGATTCTTGAGAATAATGTTGAGGAATCAGTCACAAAGTTGAAGTTATGCTGAAGTTATGTTGATTTTTCAACAAGACAACAACCCAAAACATTGCTCAAAATCTACTTGGGCATTTATGCAGAGGAACAAGTAGAATGGACATCCCAGTCCCCAGACCTTAACCACTTCAGACCCGCGGTATAGCCGAATGACGGCTACAGCGAGTGTCTGAATATCCAACATGCCGTCAAAAGACGGCCGCCCCTTTGGGCGTTCCCAGCGCGCGCTCTAGAGCGCGCTGCGGGGAAGCCCTGTGTTGGCCGTGTCCCTTGGACACAGCCAATCACAGATCGCGGCGAACGGCCAATCAGAGTGGCCGTTTGTGATGCAATCTGTGCGGCGAATGAGAGATGATCTCACAGATGATCTCTCATTGCCGTTTTTACACAGAGACAGCGTCCTGTCTCTGGAGAGGAGGAGACCGATCTGTGTCCCTTGTACATAGGGACACAAATCGGTCACCCCCCCAGTCACCCCCCCCCTCCCCCCACAGTTAGAACACACCTAGGATACATTTAACCCCTTCCTCACCCCCTAGTGTTAACCCCTTCAATGCCAGTCACATTTATACAGTAATTAGTGCATATTTATAGCACTGATCGCAGTATAAATGTGAAAGGTGCCAAAAATGTGTCAAAAGTGACCGATGTGTCCGCCATAACGTCGCAGTACCAATAAAAATCGCAGATCGCCGCCATTTCTAGTAAAAAAAAAAATAATACAAAATAATAATTCTGTCCCCTATTTTGTAAGCGCTATAACTTTTGCGTAAACCAGTCGCTTATTGCGTTTTTTTTTTTTTTTACCAAAAATATGTAGAAGAATACGTTTCGCCCTTTTTAAATTGGGATATTTATTATAGCAACAAGTAAAAAATATTGTATTTTTTTTCAAAATTATCGCTCTTTTTTGTTTATAGCGCAAAAAATAAAAACCGCACAGGCGATCAAATACCACCAAAAGAAAGCTCTACTTGTGGGGAAAAAAGGACGTAAATTTTGTTTGGGAGCCACGTCGCACGACCGTGCAATTGTCAGTTAAAGCGACGCAGTGCCGGAAGCTGAAATTTCACCTGGGCAGGAGGGGGGTATATGTGCCCAGTAAGCAAGTGGTTAATATCATAGAACATCTGTGGGGTGATTTGAAGCGGGCTGTCCATGCTCAGCAACCATCAAACCTAACTGAACTGGAGATGTTTTGTAAGGAGGAATGGTCCAAAATACATTCATCCAGAATCCAGACACTCATTACAGGCTATATGAAGCGTCTAGACTCTAGAGGCTGTTATTTCAGCTCTACTAAATATTGATGTGATTTTTTTTGTTGGGGTGCCCAAATTTATGCACCTGTCCAATTTTGTTTTGATGCAAATTGCGCATTTTCTGTTAATCCAATAAATCTCATTTCACTACTGAAATATTACTGTGTGTGAAATTGCTGATCCAAACACCAAATATTTATAAATGAAAATCATGGAAATTGTCAGGGGTTTGCTAAACTTTGCATACGACTGTATGCTGTGTGTGAGAAATAACCTGCTAATATGACAATTTTGTGAAAAAAGAAAAAAAAATCTCGATTTTGAAAAGAATTTGTGGGAAAAAATTACAACTTAAAAAAACTCACCATGCCTCTTTCTAATGCCGCGTACACACGGTCGTTTTTTGCGATGAAAAAAAACGTCGTTTTTTAAAACGTCATTTAAATTGATCGTGTGTGGGCAAAACGTCGTTTTTTGTCTTCAAAAAAACGACCAAAAAAAAATTCCAACATGCTTGAATTTTTTGTGTCGTTTTTCAAAACGTGGTTTTTTGTTTCACAAAAAGTCACCGTGTGTAGCAAAAACGTAGTTTAAAACGACGTTTTTCAACCCGCGCATGCCCAGAAAGTAGTTATGAAGCGAGCTTCAATGGAAAAGAGTGGTGAACGTAATCTCGCTTTTTGTGGAAAAACGATGGTGTGTATGCAAAATCGTCTTTGAAAAGTGATGTTTCAAAAACGTCGTTTTTTACTTCACAGAAAACTTCGTTTTTTTTCATCACAAAAAATGATCGTGTGTACGCGGCATAAGTACCTTGAAATGTCAACCTTCCAAGAAGGGGTCATTTGGGGGGTATGTGCACTGTCCTGGCATGTTAGGGTCTCAAGAAATGAGAAAGGTCATCAGTACTTCAGGTGTAATCAATTTTCAAAGATCGGCACCATAGCTTGTGGACTCTATAACTTTCACAAAGACCAAATAATATACACTAATTTGGGTTATTTTTTACCAAAGATATGTTGCAGTATACATTTTGGCCAAAATGTATGAAGAAAAAATACTAATTTGCAACACTTCATAATAGAAACAAAGACATTTTTCTTTTATAGCGCAAAAAATAAAAAAACAGCATTGCTTAAATACTAGCAAAAGAAAGCTCTATTTGTTAGAAAAAAATAACAGAAATTTCATATGGGTACAGTGTTGCATGACTAAGTAATTGTCATTCAAAATGTGAGAGCACCAAAAGCTGAAAATTGGTCTGGTTAGGAAGGGGGTTTAAGTCCCCAGTGGTCAAGTGGTTAAAGAACACAAAATACAGGTATATGGGAAATAATTACAGACATTGACACACATATACCTACATGGGTTAAACTGGAGGGATTATTGTCTTTATTTAACCTTACCTACTATGTAACTATGTAATCTTCAGTACAATGCATAGTGATTGCCATAAGTCAAAACCAGAAGTGAGAATGTGATGAAGACTAATGGGGGAGTGTTATAACACTTCTAATGTGGCAACTGCAATTCGTTTAAGAGTGATGAGAACTCTTACTAATCCCTCAGGAGAGTAAAAAGAAAGCTATAAACATCAGGGATCTGTGCTCTGGCAAGAGTAAATAACCCCAATCATGTACAACAAAATATGAAAGGTTTCATGTTAAAAAGCTGATTATTTTCATTTGTATAGCAGCGTAATTTACCCCAAATTTTTGCTTACCAATACAAATTTTAACGCTAACAGACTTTATGACTTATGCCGCGTACACACCGTCGTTTTTTGCGATGAAAAAAGAACGACGTTTTTAAAACGTCATTTAAATTGATCGTGTGTGGGCAAAACGTCGTTTTTTGTCTTCAAAAAAACGACCCAAAAAAATTCCAACATGCTTGAATTTTTTGTGTTGTTTTTCAGAATGTCATCTTTTGTTTCACCAAAAATGATCATGTGTGGGCAAAACGACGTTTAAAACTACGTTTTTAAACCCGCGCATGCCCAGAAGCAAGTTATGAGACGGGAGCTTCAATGGAACAGAGTGCCGTCGAAAGTGTCTTACGTAACCGCGCTTTGCAAGAGTATTTTCAGAAAACGATGGTGTGTATGCAACATCGTTTTTTAAAATGAAGTTTGAAAAACGTCGTTTTGTTTCATGAGATAAAACGCCGTTTTTTACATCACAAAAAGTGATCGTGTGTACGCGGCATTAGAGTCGGTTCACACAGGGGCAATACGACTTCCAGCTCGACTTTGGGAGGCAACTTGGACACGACTTGAGTATGAATCATCAGGCAACTTACAAGGCAACTTCAAGTTGCCTCCAGGAGAGTACAAGGCAACTTCAAGTCGCCTCCAGGACAGGAGGCTTTCCAGTGGCCAATCAAACAACAATCAGCTCTGTGGGAGGGAGGGGTTTGCCTGAGAAATGTATGTTATCTTCCTGTATTGTTGCTTCAGTTAAGACTAGGGATGAGCTTCTTGTTCGAGACGAACGTATGTTCGACACAAACATCGTCTGTTCGTACATTCGTCGAAAATTGAACAAAATGGGTCGCTCGCGCCAAATTCGAGTGACGGGCCACGGCCCATAATTCACGTATATATGTCCTGCATGCTTGGCCAATCACAGCACCCAAAAAACGGAGAGCAATAATTGGCCAAAGCCAGGGTGGCTTTGGCCAATTATGGCTCAGGGCTTTAGCACACGCCCCACACTATAAAAGGCAGCCTACAAGGCGGTCTCATGTAGTGTGTTGCGCCGGTGTTAGTGGAATCAGTCCTAGAGAGAGAGAGACAGAGGGCCAGATTCTCCAATATTTTCGGCGGCGTAGCGTAAGCCAGTTACACTACGCCGCCGCTGCGTACTGGAGCAAGTGCTTTATTCTCTAAGCACTTGCTCCGTAGGTTTCGCTTACGTCGCGTAAATCGCGCAGCGTAAACCCGCGCAATTCAAATGGGGCGGCTTGTATTTAAATTAAGCGCGCCCCCGCGTCGAACGAACTGCGCATGCGCCGGCCGGGGAAAAAGCCCAGTGCGCATGCTCCAAAGGACGTCACATTTTCTCAATGTAAACGACGTAATCGCAGCGTACGCCAGCCCCATTGAGAATCGACGTACGCAAACGACGTAAACGACGCACAACACGACGCGGTCCCGAGGCCATACTTAACATGGCATCCGACGGGACACGACGGCATCCGACGGGACCTCGTAAGGTTACTCCACATAGAAGCTGGGGTAACCTTACGCGAACGAAAACGACGTACGCGACGACGGGGCGGCGTAAAAGCGATCGAGAATCGGCGTACTACTTCATTTGCATATGCAAATGAAAAAACAACGTAAAGGCCACCTAGTGGCCGGAGTTGTCATTACACCTACGATCCGAAAGTGTAATTGGATTACACTTGTCGGATGTAGAAGCGTATCTATGCAAAAGTGATGCACAGCATCACACGCATAGATACGACTAAAAAAAAAAGGCGATACGACGGGGTATCTGAGATACTCCGTCGTAACGCCTCTGAGAATCTGGCCCAGTGTATTTTTTTCTACATAGATAGATAGAGCAGGCAGGCTAGTCAGTTTAGTTAAATTTACAGTGTGTAGAGGATATATATATATATATATATATATATATATATATATACACATCCCAGGAGTTGTACATATATTTATACACTGTATAGTTTAGCTAGATTAGCTATTCCTATTGATCAGGCAGTTGATTGTGCTAGCTGCAGTCTTCTAACGTGTTGTATTGCTCGTGTGCTGTATAGTTTGCACCTAAACGTACTTGTAGTTTACTGCACGTTTGCCGTATAGTTTGCACCTAAACGTACTTGGTGTTACTGCACTTGGGCCGTATAGTTTCCACCTAAACGTACTTGGTGTGTACTGTACTTGTACCGTATAGTTTGCACCTAAACATACATGTAGTTTACTGCACTTGTGTTGTATAGTTTTCACCTAAACGTACTTGGTGTTACTGCACTTGTGCTGTATAGTTTGCACCTAAACGTACTTGGTGCGTACTGCACTTGTGCCGTATAGTTTGCACCTAAACGTACTTGGTGTTACTGCACTTGGGCAGTATAGTTTGCACCTAAACGTACTTGGTGTGTACTGCATTTGTGCCGTATAGTTTGCACCTAAACGTACTTGTAGTTTACTGCACTTGTGCTGTATAGTTTACACCTAAGCATACTTGGTGTGTATTGCACTTGTGCCGTATAGTTTGCACCTAAATGTACTTGGTGTGTACTGCACTTGTGCCATATAGTTTGCACCTAAACGTACTTGTAGTTTACTGCACTTCTGCTGTATATATTTTGCACCTAAACGTACTTGGTGTGTACTGCACTTGTGCCGTATAGTTTGCACCTAAACGTAGTTGTAGTTTACTGTCTTTGTGCTGTATAGTTTGCACCTAAACATACTTGGTGTGTACTGCACTTGTGCCGTATAGTTTTCACTTAAACATACTTGGTGTTACTTCACTTGGGCCGTATAGTTTGCACCTAAACGTGCTGTATAGTTTGCACCTAAATGTACTTGTAGTTTACTGCACTTGTGCTGTATAATTTTCACCTAAACGTACTTGTAGTGTACTGCATTTGTGCCATATAGTTTGCACCTAAACGTACTTGGTGTTACTTCACTTGGGCCGTATAGTTTGCACCTAAACGTACTTGTAGTTTACTGCACTTGTGCTGTAAAGTTTGCACCTAAACGTACTTGGTGTTACTTCCCTTATAAAGGGATATTGCGTGAGTGAGAACGTCGTTCACAGTCTGTAGAAAAAGTCGGAAGAAACGATCATGCAGTACGACGATACGCAACTCGATTTTGGACCTTATGATCAGTGGATGAGTTTGTGGGTTAGATATGGGGAGAAAGCTTAGTAGTAAAAGGCTTGACTGACATTAGCTTTTTTTGCTTAATTTTGACTTAAATAAGGAGGCCTTCAGAGAACAGGAGTTCTTCACAGAATTTGTTCAAAGGGGGCCCCCTTTTTTTCTAGAATTTTTCTTTCCCTAAAAAATAATTTATTCAGCCAAGATCTGGCATTGTAATGCCCCCACCCCTAAAATAATCAACATATTTTTGCCACACAGCATGTGTGCTTTGGGGGGCCAAGCCTGTATGGACAGGCTCACGGGCCACCACTGGAACATCAATGGCCTCATCAGGCACAAGTGTCATGTAGTTTGTTGAGGGTCTCTTTTGAAAATTGGCCTTTGGCCAATTATGGCTCAGGGCTTTAGCATATGCCCCACACTATAAAAGGCCGCCTGCAAGGCGGCCTCGTGTAGTGTGTTGCGGCGTTGTTAATGAGAAGATCAGTCCTAGAGAGAGAGAGAGAGACAGTGGCCCAGATTCAGTTACATCTGCGCATTATTGGACCGGCGTAGCGCAGCGCCTTTACGTTAGACTTGCGCAATTTTGCCTCGTAATTACCCTATTCTCGTAGCTTTTGCGCAGGAAATTGCGCATGCGTAACATTTTTTCAAGGGCGTAAGGCGGAGTAATACAAATTGGGAAGGACGTGGGCGTGTTACATTGAAATGAGCAGTGACCCCATGCAAATGAAGGGCCGGCCGGCTCGCGCATGCGCGCTTGAAGGAGACCATGGTCAGCTCCGCTGTGCGCATGCTCACAACTCGGGAGCGGCGCAATCAGTGAAATTGGAAATGGACTAGGGCAACGTTGTGAACTACGCAAACAGCATAAATAGACACACACAAACGCACTTGCATTGCAAAAGTACATCCCTTTGTCCCTTCCCATTTAACCAAGTGCTTTTGTCCTGTTGTTCGTTGCGGTGTGTTTTGTAGCTGTCAGATTAGTGTTCGTGTGATCAAATGTTTGTTAGTAGATCTTTGAAAGTGTTTTTTGATAAGTGTTTGAGAGACTGTTTGTTTGATATATTTCTGTTTGTTTGTTTTCCTGCTGTTTTTTTGCTGTTTGTTTTTGTGACTGTTTCTTGCTGAGTAGTTTTCTCTTTGTGTGTGTTCTTGCTTGATTGGTTGTGCTTGTTTTTGTGAGTGTTTTTTGTTGACTGGGAGTGAGTTTTTTTGGAAGTATGACAGAGAGAAAGCGAAAGCTCAATTTTTCTTTGGGGGAAAAAAGAATTCTTGCCCGGGCCATTAGCGAATATGGGCGTTTCCTCCACGGCCCGGACAGTGCCAACACCACTCTGGCCAGGAGGAGGCAGATTTTGGATATGATCACTGAGCAGGTCAATTCAGCGGGGGAGGGGGAGACACGGACCCGGTCTGGGATTGACAAAAAAATCAATGACCTCCGGCGTCTGGTCAAACAGAAACTGGCCAGAATGCATGCCCATGCCAGGGGCACAGGAGAGGGCCCACCATGCCGTATTAGGCTGACAGCGGAGGTGCGTGCGGTGGCCCTGACCTTTCATCGGCATGAAGTTGAGGGCCTGCCCGGCTTTGACTCAAGTCCGGAGCCCGTGGTGCCAGGTAAGTATTTTTTTTTAAATCAGGTGTGCAGCATGTGTGGGGGAGGGGGTGAAAAGGAATATGTGGCAAGTGTGTGGATCCTCCAACCTGTGAATGTTTTGTGTCATCCACAGATGTGCAGGAGGGTGCAGGGCCATCTGGCCTGACCGCACCAACCCCAGGACAGCAGCCTAATGAGGCCCCCCCAACAAGGCCGGAGTCCGCGGAGGAGGTTCAAGAGGAGGAGGAGAATCATGAGGAGGAGGAGAATCATGAGGAGGAGGAGTCCATGTCAGGCACTGGACGTTTGGTTTTTAAAGGACTCTTCCCCTCTGGCTGGCAGCAGGCAGCCCTCCCTAAGAGGGAGCCCCCCCCTCCTCCCCCAACATGGCTCCCCTCCCAAGGGCCTCCCCTTCTCCCCGGCCACAAGCATCAGCTGGAGGCAGGATTTCATCCCAGAACACCAGGGGGTTGGCCGATCTCCTGCCCGCCACTCTGAGAAAGGACCAGGCCCTTCAGACCCGCCATCTGGGACAGGTCAGCCAGACATTGGTGCGGATGGAGGAGAGCCTGTCCTCCATCAAGGATACGCTGGGGAACCTGGACTCCCACTCCCGGGCTTTCACAACCTGCCTAAACGAACTGCAGACGACATCAGCAGGCGTTGGGCAGGATGTGAGGGCCCTTACCCAGGCTATCCAGGCCAACACGGCAACACTTGGTGCTGCCCTGGACAGAATAGCCGTGGCCTTGGAGGGCAGGCCGCCAGGTGGGCAGAGATCAGGGGCTGCTCCTCCTTCCCCGGTTTTACCCCTCCCCCATGAGTCTCCCCTGAGAAGCCGGGGCCGTGGCCGGGGGCGCCCCAGGCGTGGCTCACGTAAAGGGCAATACTTATTTTTTTCCCCTTTTTTTTTTTTTTTGCTGGAAAATTTTTGCTTTTGCAGGTAATTTTTTATTTATTTTTTGGGTTGTGAATGCTGTTTGAATGTGGGGGTGACATTCCTGCCGGAAAAGGGGTTTCACCCTCAATTTTGGTGGAGAAGGGTTCCCCAGGACCAGGGAGAAGTGATCCACAGGTCCGTGTGAATGGTGTATGAATGTACAGTGACATAATTGGAGCCTTGGCGTGGCGTTGCTGCTCACAAGTCCTGCATGGTGGACTGGTGCCAATCCAATTTGATGTGGGTGTGGGGTGTGTGTGCTAGGGACCACAGTGGTGTGCATGCATGCATTCTCATTGTGCCATGATTAATGTGTGTGTTTAACGTGCAAAGATGCCCAATGTGAGTTGTCTCCTGGCTGCTCTTCCCTCAGAAGACGGGGTAGCCTCGGTTAGGGGGGGATTGTCTGGTTCAGGGGTCAGGTCATCACGTAGGCCAATCTGCAGGCCCTTTCTTTCTGCAAAGTTGTGCAGCATGCAACATGCACCGATGATCTGGCACACGAAGTTTGGGGAATACAAGAGGGTATCCCCAGACTTATCCAGGCATCGGAAACGTGACTTTAGGAGGCCAAAGGTGCGCTCCACCACTGCTCGTGTTTGGGCATGTGCTTGATTGTATCTTTCCTCTCCTGGGGTTTGGGGGTTCCGGATAGGAGTCATGAGATGGGGTCCCAGTGGATATGCAGAGTCACCTGTAAGGGAAAAGACAGGAGGATGTTAGTCATGCATGTGCCCCTTGTGATGTGTGCATCATGGGAGGGGATAGTCATGCCTGCCACCCATGTCACTCACCAACCAGCCAGGTGTCCCCATACACGTTCTGATCGAATTCCATTCAGATGTGGCATTGATTGTATATGTAGCTGTCATGGCTGGACCCTGGGTGTTTGGCATGGACGTGCCATATGAGGCCTTGGGCATCGACTATCACCTGTACGTTAATGGAATGCCAATGCTTCCGATTGCGGTACATGTGCTCTGTCTCCTGGGGGGGGCTGGAGTGCCACATGTGTGCAATCAATGGCCCCCACAGTGCGTGGGAATCTGGCAATTCTGTAGAAATCTGTCATTGCCTTCAGCCGCAGGTCCTCAGTGGTGGGTTTGATGATTTGGTTGGCCATGCATCTGAGGATTGCAGGGACAACCTGGTGCACACATCTGCTCATGTAGGATTGTGACATCCCAGCCACCACTCCACTTGTACGCTGAAAAGAGCCACTGGCAAGGACATGGAGTGTTGCCATGACCTTGACCAGTGGCTGCACTGCATGTGAGCGGTGTGTTGGGCTGGTGATGTCCTCCTGCAGGGTTGTGGTTAATTCCAGGATGACATGAGGGGTGAATCTGAAGATGCGAAACACCTCAGAATCTCTCATGCCAAACAGGTCTATGCGGGTGCGGTATATCCTCTCCCGTTCCATCCTCCGTGCCATCCTCCGTGCCCTCATCCTTCTTTGTTCATCTAAAGTCAGTAGTATAGCTATGTGCGACGATGCCCCTGGCATGTTGGCATACAGATTGTTGTGCAACACGTTTGACTGCTGAGCTCCTCCCTTACAGTGTTGCTTTATCTAACAAGTAGACTTTTTTTCTCCTTTTAGACCAGCTTTTATATGCTCTAATTTTAGACAGGACATTTTGCTGTTGCGCACACTGCGTAGCCTGCGCTGCCTCAACGTTCTTTTGTGGATCCCCGTAAGTCCCTCATTAGCATATTTGACTAGCAAATCAATGGTCTGTCTAGCGCACTTTTGCGTGGACGGATGCGCCAGTCTAACGAAATTACGCGGGACAAAAAAAGTAGATTTTTTGCGTATCTCGTTCTGGGGATGCCGTGCATCGAAACGCACGCGCACATTTAGACTTACGCACGCGCATCTCCTGTTGCGCAGGCGTAATCGCTCTGTGAATCTGGGCCAGTGTCTTTATTACTAGATAGATAGATAGATAGATATATAGAGCAGGCAGGCTAGTCAGTTTAGTTAAATTTACAGTGTGTAGAGGATATATATACATCCCAGGCGTTGTTAATGAGAAGATCAGTCCTAGAGAGAGAGAGAGACAGTGTCTTTATTACTAGATAGATAGATAGATAGATAGAGCAGGCAGGCTAGTCAGTTTAGTTAAATTTACAGTGTGTAGATGTAACACCATCGGCGTTACCTTGTACAGAACGAGCGCAGCTGTATCATCCTTAGACAGCTGCGCTCCATTCAACACCCTGTCATCGACACTTTCGATGTGCCGTCGAATCCTGCGCCCCGTCCAGCATCCTGATTCCGTCATTTCCGACGCGCCGTCGAATCCTGCGCTCCACGCTGGAACGCGGAAGCGCGCCCAGCGTGTGTCCCGCGACAGGCCGGCTATTTAAACCTCCTCTCATGGCGGCTCAGTGTCTGGTTATTGAGGTTGACGCTCGCCGCCATCTGAGACCCAAGACCCCCTCCAGAGTCCCACAGATCCTCACCTAGTACAGGAGATCACCAGGTTCACACGACCAAGTTCTACACCACGGACCCTGCTACTATCTATGCCTTGCTGCTTGGCCACAGAGCTGGCAATCTACAGAACCATAGAGGCATCCTGCACCTGCTACTAATCACTCTCCAGGAAGGAACTGCACACCTGGTCACATCTAAACCGCAAGTACCCACAGCTTACTGTATCAAGCCTGTATACTCAGAATACTGTTCATCCTGGATTGCATACTATGATATGTTCTTGATTGCCTGATACCATATGTTTGTAGAGACTGAGACGTATTACGAGGATTCTCAAATAACCTATGGTAGATGCACCACACCATCAATAGGAGATATATCGCAGGAGGTTGTGATGAAATAACCCCATGAGCTCTGCTTAACATCATAGAGCAACCAGGTGGTTTAATCTGAGTATCCTCCAGAATAAATAATTACCAATCATCTCCTATTCATGGTGACGGCGTAGCCGTTACAGTAGAGGATATATATACATCCCAGGAGTTGTACATATATTTATACACTGTTTAGTTTAGCTAGATCAGCTATTCCTATTTGTCAGGCAGTTGATTGTGCTAACTGCAGTCTTCTAACGGGTTGCATTGCCCGTGTGCTATATAGTTTGCACCTAAACGTACTTGGTGTTTACTGCACTTGGGCCGTATAGTTTGCACCTAAACGTACTTGGGGCCAGATTCACGTACATTGGTGCATATATTGACCGGCGTAGCGCACCTCCTTTACGTTAGACCGGCGCAATGTAGAGGCGCAAGTACCGTATCCTCATAGCATTTGCGCACAAATTTGCGCCGGCGCAACGTAAATCCCAAGGCGTAAGGCGGTGTAATTCAATTAGGGAAGGACGTGGGCGTGTTCCCTTAAAAATTGAGCCATGACCCCATGCAAATGAAGGGCCAGCCGGATTGCGCATGCACGCATGAAGCAGACTATGGTCAGCACCTCTCTGCGCATGCTCAGAACTCGGCACGGCGCAATCAGTGAGATTGGAACTAGGCCCGGTCAACTTAGTGAGCTACGCACAGTGCTTAAATAGACAGAGAGAAACGCCCTTCCATTGCAAAAGTACATCCATTTGTTTCCCTTCCTACAGCAAGGTGCTTTTGTTCTGCTGTTTGTTAGTGTTTGTTGGTTTGTGACGTGTCTTTGAGATTTTTGCTGAGTGTTTTGGAGAGTGTTTTGGAGAGTGTTTTGGAGAGTGTTTTGGAGAGTGTTTTGGAGAGTGTTTTGGAGAGTGTTTTGGAGAGTGTTTTGGAGAGTGTTTTGGAGAGTGTTTTGGAGAGTGTTTTGGAGAGTGTTTTGGAGAGTGTTTTGGAGAGTGTTTTGGAGAGTGTTGTGTGAACATGAGTGAGAGGAAGCGAAAATTAAATTTTTCCTTGCGGGAGAAGGAAATTATTGTCAGGGCCATTACCCAATATGGGCGATTCCTGCACGGGCCGGAGAGTGCCAACACCCCCCCAGCCAGGAAGAGTCCGATTTTGTGGGACATCGCCGACGAGGTAAATGTTTAGGGGGGTGAGACCCGGACACGCCAGGGGATCCAAAAGAAGATCAATGATCTCCGACGTGTGGTCCGTGTGAAGCTGTCCAAGATTGCAGCACATGGCAGGGGCACTGGAGGGGGCCCACCATGCACTGTTAGGCTGACTGAGGAGGAGCGTGTGGTGGCCCAGACCTGCAAGTGGGGGGGCTGCCTGGCTTTGACTCCATTGAGGAGGCCGTGAGGACAGGTAAGGTTTTTTTTTGTTTTCTATCTGGTGTGTAGCATGTGTGGGGGGGGAGAATATGTGGCAAGTATGTGGATCCTCCAACCTGTGAATGTTTTGTGTCATCCACAGATGTGCAGGAGGGTGCTGGGCCATCTGGCCTGTCCGCACCATCCCCGGGACAGACCCCCGCACCATCTGAGAAAGACCCCCAGACAAGGCCGGAGTCCTCTGAGGAGGTTGAGGAGGGGGAGTTTGATTTGGAGGAGGAGGTCATGTCAGGGAATGACTTAATGATAATTTTGGAGGAGTCTTCCCCTATGGCTGGCAGCAGCCAGGCCTCCATCAGGGGTAGCCCCTCCCTCTTCTCCCCCAACAGGGCTCCCCCCCAAGGGGCTCCCCTTCTCCCCGGCCACAAGCCTCATCTGGAGGCAGGAAGGTGACCCACAAGACTATGGGGGTGGCCGAGGTTCTGCCTGCAAATCTGAGAAGGGACCAGGCCCTTCAGACCCACCATCTGGGACAGGTCAGGCAGACTTTGGGGCGGATGGAGGAGAGCCTGTCCTCCCTAAAGGATTCAGTTGGGGACATGGCCTGCAACTCCCTGGCTCTGATCAATTGCCAAAATGAAATGCAGGCTACCACAGCAGGCGTTGGTCAGGATGTGTGGGCCCTCAGTCAGGATGTGCGGGCCCTCACCCAGGCTATCCAGGCCAATACGGCAACACTCAATGCTGGCCTGACTCGCATTGCCGTGGCCTTGGAGGGCAGGCCTCCAGGTGGGCAGAGACCAGGGGATGCTCCTCCTTCCCTGGATTACCCCCCCCATGAGTCTCCCCTGAGGAGCCGGGGCCGTGGCCGTGGCCGCCCCAGGCGTGGGTCACGCCAGCGGCGGTAGTTTTTTTTTGGCTTTTTGGTGTTTTCTTTGCTGTGCATTTTTTTTTTTTTTTTTGCTGGGCTTTTTTTTTTCTGTTTGTGAATGATTTTTGAATGTGGGGGTGACATTCCTGCCGGAAAAGGGGTGTCACCCTCATTTGTGGTGGAGAAGGGTTCCCCAGGACCAGGGAGAAGTGATCCCCAGGTCTGTTTGAATGGTGTATGAATGTACAGTGACATAATTGGAGCCGTGGCGTGGCGTTGCTGCTCACAAGTCCTGCATGGTGGGCTTGTGCTAATCCAATTTGATGAGGATGTGGGGTGTGTGTGCTAGGGACCACAGTGGTGTGCATGCGTGCATTCTCATTGTGTCATGATTAATGTGTGTGTTTAACGTGCAAAGATGCCCAATATGAGCTGTCTCCTGGCTGCTCTTCCCTCAGAAGACGGGGTAGCCTCGGTTAGGGGGGGATTGTCTGGTTCGGGGGTCAGGTCATCACGTATGTCAATCTCCAGGCCCTTTCTCACTGCGAAGTTGTGCAGCATGCAACATGCACCGATGATCTGGCATACAAAGTTTGGGGAATACAACAGGGTCCCCCCAGACTTATCCAGGCATCGGAAACGTGACTTCAGGAGGCCAAAGGTGCGCTCCACCACTGCAAGAGTACGTGCGTGTGCTTCATTGTATCTTTGCTCTCCTGGGGTTTGGGGGTTCCGGATAGGAGTCATGAGATGGGGTCCCAGTGCATATGCAGAGTCACCTGGAAGGGAAAAGACAGGAGGATGTTAGTAGTGCATGTGCCCCTTGTGATTTCTGCATCAATGGGGGGGGCAGTCATGCCTGACTCCCATGTCACTCACCAACCAGCCAGCTGTCCCCATACATGTTCTGTTAGAACTCTGTTGGGATGGGGCTATGATTGTATATGTAGCTGTAATGGCTGGATCCGGGGGGTTTGGCACGTACGTGCCATATGAGGCATTTGGCATCGACTATCACCTGTACGTTGATGGAATGCCAATGCTTCCGATTGCGATCACTCTGTATCATCTCTGTCTCACGGGGGGGCTGGAGTGCCACATGTGTGCAATCAATGGCCCCCACGGTGCGTGGGAATCTGTCAATTCTGTAGAAATCTGTCATTGCCTTCAGCCGCAGGTCCTCCTGGGTGGGTTTGATGATTTGGTTGGCCATGCATTTGAGAATTGCAGGGATAACCTGGTGCACACATCTGCTCATGGAGGATTGTGCCATCCCAGCCACCACTCCACTTGTATGCTGAAAAGAGCCACTGGCAAGGAAATGGAGTGTTGCCAGAACCTATACCAGTGGCTGCACTGCATGTGAGCGTTGTGTTGGGCTGGTGATGTCCTCCTGCAGGGTTGTGGTTAATTCCAGGATGGCATGAGGGGTGAATCTGAAGATGCGATACACCTCAGAATCACTCATGCCAAAGATGTCTATGCGTGTGCGGTATATCCTCTCCCGTGCACTCCTCCGTGCCCTCCTCCTTCTGCGCTCATCTAAAGTCAGTAGTATAGCTATGAGCAAGGATGCCCCTGGCATGTTGGCATACAGATTGTTGTCCTGCAAGTGTGGCTGCTTTGCTTGTCCCTAACGGTGTTGCTTTAGCTGACATGTAGACGGATTGTCCAATTTTAAACCTGCTTTTATAAGGACTAACTTTAGACCGGACGTGCAGCTGATGCGCACAGCGCGTAGCCTGCACCACACAAACTTACTTTTGTGGATCGCCGTATCTCCCTCATTTGCATATTTGCATAGCAAATCAATGGTGTGTCTAGCGCATTTTTGCGCGCATGATGCGCCGGTCTATCGAAATTACGTCGGTTTAGAAAAATTCTAGATTTCAGGCGTATATCGTTTTGGGGATACGGCGCATAGATACGCGTGCGCATATTTAGACTTACGCCGCGCATCTTGTGAAACGCCGGCTTAAGTGCTTTGCGGATCTGGCCCTTGGTGTTTAATGCACTTGTGCTGTATAGTTTGCACTTAAACCTACTTGGAGTTTACTGCACTTTGGCCGTATAGTTTGCACCTAAACGTACTTGGTGTTTACTGCACTTGAGTCGTATAGTTTGCACCTATGCGTACTTGGGGCCAGATTCTCATAGAATGGCTGCTGGCGTAGCGTAAGCCATTTAGGCCTTGTACACACGGCTGAATATATCCGCTGTGAACGGTCCCCGGACCGTTTACAGCGTATATTTACGCCGGGGTGTTTTGATCCGATGGCTGTACACACCATCAGATCAAATTCCCCGCCGGCGGACAGCGTGGTGATGCGGCGGTGACGTTGACGCCGCCAAGTCACCGCACCAGGAAGTAAACACTTCCGCGCGCATGCGTCGGATCCATTCACAGGATACGACGCATGTGCGGCAAGATATGTCCGCTGGTTTGCCGTACTAACCAGCGGACATATCTGACGGCCAGCTATCCGGCGGAATTATTTCAAAGCATGCTTTGAAATTTTTCCGCCGGATGAATCCGGCAAAAAGCGTCCGTTTGCCCCTACAGACGAGGGGATTTTTCGGCTGAAATGGTCCGTCGGACCATGTTCAGCGGAAATATCCCCTCGTGTGTACAAGGCCTTACAGTACATCGCCGCAACTTAATGAAGCAAGTGCCGTATTCTCCAAGCACTTGCTCCGTAGTTTACGGCGGCGTAGTGTAAATGGCCCTGTGTATCCCCACGTAATTCAAAGGGGGCGGCTTGTATTTAAATTAAGCGCGCCCCCGCGTCGATCGAACTGTGCATGCACCGGCCGGGGAAAAAGCCCAGTGCGCATGCTCCAGCTCACGTCGGAAAGCGTAGTTGAAACCGACGTCAAAACGACGTGATCGTCACTTACGCAATGCCATATTCGCGAACGACTTAGTAAAACGACGCAACCGACAGGCTCATTTGCATAGGCAAATGAGAAAACAACGTGAAGGCCACCTAGCGGCCAGAAAAGTAATTACATCTACGATCCGATGTTGTAAATGTTTTAGACCTGTCGGATCTTCACTGTATCTATGCGTAAGTGATTCTAGGAATCACACGCATAGATACCCAGTAAAAAAAAAAACAGAGATACGACGGTGGGCCAGATTCTCAAAGAAGTTACACCGGGGTATATGGAGATGCGCGGCGTGGGGTAGATTCACATAGAGATCCGACGGTGTATCTACTGATACACCGTCGGATCTGTGAGATCCGACGCTCGGATCTATGCGGCTGATTCCTCGAATCAGGTTCCGCATAAATCTACCTTAGAGCCGACTGGTGTAAGTGAGTTACACTATCGGATCTTAGGCTGCATTCTCCCGCCATCTGCTAGGTGGTGCTTCTTTTTTTCTATGCAACGAATATGCAAATGAGGAGAACCGCCGATTCAGAAGCCGTCGTTTTTTTTTTACG
The DNA here is from genome assembly GCA_029574335.1 of Rana kukunoris. Classification (NCBI taxonomy): domain Eukaryota; kingdom Metazoa; phylum Chordata; class Amphibia; order Anura; family Ranidae; genus Rana; species Rana kukunoris. The sequence goes on from CM056054.1 coordinate 96,460,144, forward strand.
TCGTTTGCGTTCGGGTTTTTCTGGCGGATCGTTACCCCTGCTATATGCGGGGTAAGTGCGGCGGATCCTATGTTAAGTATGGCCGTCGTTCCCACGTCGAGTTTTGAATTTTTTACGTCGTTTACGTAAGTCGTCCGGGAATACGGCCAAACGTTAATTGCGTTAACGTCGAAAACAATGACGTCCTTGCGACGTCATTTAAAACAATGCACGCTGGGAAATTTAGCCGGTGGCGCATGCGCAGTACGATCGGCGCGGGGACGCGCGTGATTTAAATAGTAAACTCCCCCTAGCCGCGGAATTTGCATTCCGCTGGGGGATTTACGATCCGCCAGGGCTACTTACGAGGCAAGTGCTTTCTGAATACAGCACTTGCCTCAAAAACTGGCGCAGGCGGATCGTAAAAAAGATAGATCACGCGGATCAAAAGATCCGCTGATCTACATGAATCTACCCCCGTAAGTGTAAATTTGCGCCAGAGTATCTATGCACCGTACCCACAGAACTAGATACGCACCAAAATAGGCTACTCCCGACCGGTGTAACTTGCCTACGCTTGCACATCTTGGGCCAGATTCTCGTAGATGCGCGCCTAATTATGCAGGCGTTGCGCATCTCAGATGCACTACGCTGACGTAACACGGAGTGGCAAGTACCGTATTCCCTAAGTAAATGCGCTCCAAGATGCGCCTGCGTCGCGTAAAATCATGGGCGTAATCCGGCGCAACTCCAAAGTAGGAGGAAAGTGGGCGTGTTGCATTATAATGAAGCGTGACCCCATGCAAATGCAGGCCGGGACGAACGGAGCATGCGCCGTGACATGGATGACCCGCGCCGTGACATGGATGACCCGCGCCGTGACGTGGATGCCTTCTGCGCATGCGCAAAGCCTCCCTACGATGCGCCGGCGCAGGGTATATAATGCGCCCACACATGCGCCCGTGCAGCGCAAACGTCTCCCATTTTTTTGATAGTGACGGCCAAAGTTTGTGCTGGACAAGATGACAACCGCGGTTAAGGAGAGGAGGAAGAAGAATTTCTCCCCAGAGGAGAGGGCCATTGTCGTCAGGGCCATGGAGAAGTATGACTCGCGGCTCCATGGTGCTGACAGTGCCCGGACCAGCAAGTCCCGGAGGGATCAGATTTTAATGAGGGTCGCGTGCCAGGTCAATGCCCTCTCTCATGAGGTCCGGACACCGCAGGACATTCAGAAGAAAATGAATGACCTGCGGCGTCATGTGAAGGGCAAGCTGGCTGCCATAGCTCGGCATGCCAGGGGCACTGGAGGGGGCCCACCCTGCCCTGTCCGCCTGAGTGAGGAGGAGAAGGTGGTTGCCCGCTGCCTGCAGACGGAGCAGGTAGAGGGAGTTGGGGGCTATGAGTCCCAGAAGCCAGCCGTGAGGACAGGTAAGTGTGTTTTATATTCTTCTGTTGTGTACATGTATGGGGGTGGAAGGGAACATGTGCCAAGTGTGTGGGTCCACCAACATGGGCATCTTTTGTGTCATCCACAGATGTGCAGGAGGGAGCGGGGCCATCTGTTGATGCCAGGGCCCATCAGGATCCATCCCCTGAAGATACAGTCCCTCTGGCTGCCCCCCTGGAACAGGACTTGGAGGGAAGTGGGCACACCTCAACGGAGGAGGTGGTTGAGGAGGGTGTGGTAGTCCAGGACCAGGCCCTCTATGTTGTTGTGGAGGAGGATGGTGGGTTGGCCGGACCAGCCCAGGCTATTCCTCTACCTGTAGCGAACCCCTCAGTGTCCCCCTCCAACCTCTCCAGTCCCTCTCTTTCCCCCCCCCTCATCTCCGGCCCCTCAACATCCTCCCCTTATGCCCGGTCCCCTGCCACTCCCCGCAAGGCGACGTGCACGACCAGGGGTGTATCCAAGGTCCTGCCGGAAGAGCTGGTCAGACAGCAGGACCAGCAAAATCAGCACCTGGCCGAGGTCGTGGAGGAGATGAGGCGCCTGGCCGACAGCCTGGCATCCTCGGACAATATTACAGATGCCATCCAGGATGTTGCTGTTAACAGCGCAGCAACGCTGACCAGCTTGGGGGAGCTGCAGGAAAACACCTCGGAACTTGTGGGGGAGGTTCATGCCCTGCGCCTTGCTGTCGAGGCGCAGACTGCTGTGCAGACCCGCATAGCGGTTGCCCTGGAGGGCATGCAGGCAGCCAGGGAGGGACGTGGGGATGCTCCTCCTCAACCTGCTGCCCCCCCCCCATCTGTGGCTGCCCCCAGGCAAGTGAGGGGCAGGACCCGTGGCACCAGGCAGAGCCCCCGCCAGGCCCATTAATTTTTTTTTTTTTTATTATTATGCTCTGGATAAGAGCTTTTTGTTATTTTTTATTATGCTCTGGATAAGAGCTTTTTTTATTTTTTTTTGGATACTGAACACGGTGCAGTGTGAATGGTGTGTGAATGTGAGAGGGTGGCACTCCTGACAGTAAGGGGTGTCACCCTCGGCCGTGGTGGTGAAGTTAACCCCACGGCTGTATGAATGATGTGTGAAAGGTGTATGAATGGACAGCAACATCATTGGGGCCTTGACGTGGCGTTGCTGCTCCCAAGGCCTACATGCTGGACTTGGGCTAATCCAATGCAATGTGCATGTGGTGTGTGTGATCTAGGGACATCAGTGGTGTACACGCGTGCATTGTCTGTGTGCCATGCTGTATGTGTGTGTTTAACGGTCAAAGATTCGTAACACGAGGACCCTCCTGACTGCTCTTCCATCAGCTGACGGGGTCTCCTCTGGCGGGGGGGGGCTGTGTGGTTGGGGGGTCAGGTCATCACGTAGGGCAATGTGCAGGCCCTTTCGCATGGCAAAGTTGTGCAGAATACAACATGCACCAATGATCTGACCCACAAAGTTGGGGGAATACAATAGGGCCCCCCCAGACTTATCCAGGCATCGGAAACGGGACTTCAGGAGGCCAAATGTGCGCTCCACCACTGCACGGGTTTTGATGTGTGCTTCATTGTATCTTCTCTCTCCTCTGGTTTGGGGGTTCCGGAAAGGAGTCATGAGATGGGGTCCCAGTGTATATGCAGAGTCACCTGTAAGGGAAAAGACAGGAGGATGGTAGTCATGCATGTGCCACTTCTGTTGTGCATCATGGGAGGGGATAGTCATGGCTGCCACCCATGTCACTCACCAACCAGCCAGCTGTCCCCATACATGTCCTGCTCAAAATCTTCTGGGATGTTGCTTTGACGGTAGATGTAGCTGTCATGGCTGGACCCGGGGTCTTTGGCACGGACGTGCCATATGAGGTATTTGGCATCGGCTATCACCTGTACGTTGATGGAATGCCAATGCTTCCGATTGCGGTATATGTGCTCTGTGGCACTGGGGGGCTGGAGTGCCACATGTGTGCAATCAATGGCCCCGATGGTGCGTGGGAATCCGTCAATTCTGTAGAAATCTGTCATTGCCTTCTGCCGCAGGTGCTCAGTGGTGGGTCTGATGAACTGGTTGGACATGCGTCTGAGGATTGCGGGGACAACCTGGTGCAGACATCTGCTTATGCTGGTTTGTGACATCCCAGCCACCACTCCACTTGTACGCTGGAATGATCCACTGGCCAGGAAATGCAGTGTTGCCAGTACCTTCACCAGTGGCTGCAGTGCACGTGAGCGGTATGTCTGGCTGGTGATGTCATCCTGCAGGGCTGTGGTTATTTCCAGGATGGCAGCAGGGCTGAATCTGAAGATGCGATACACCTCCTCATCACCCATGCCAAAGAGCCTCATGCGCACTCGGTAGATCCTCTCACGTGCCCCCCTCCTCCTACTCCTCCTTCTATGCGCCTCTTTCTCTGCATACCTTAGTAGTGATAAGACCATGGCTGGCCCTGGCATCATTGGCATACGAATGTCTTGTCCAGTAAGTGTGATTGCTCAGCTAGTCCGTTACGGTGCTGCTGTAGTTGCTCTCCAGCTGACTTGCACACGGCCTTGAGCAAAGTTACCCGTGCTTTTATGAGGGGTATGTTTACTCAAGGCTTTCGAGTTACGCGCACCACGAGTAGCCAACGCCGGACGCGCGTAGTTTCGGGAATACGCGCATCTCCCTCATTTGCATATTTGCATGCTAATTCAATGGGAACTGAATATTTTTCATGCGTAACTATGCGCCTACGCCGCGCTAGCTTAATGCATTTTCGCCGGCCAGACGGAAACAAATTTTGCGCGTATGTGGTTCTGTGTTTACCGCGCATCGATACGCAGGCGAACATTTACTATTACGCCGCGCATATACATTTACGCAGGCGTAGCGCCTCTGAGAATCTGGCCCTTTAGGTGCATATTTATGCCGGACGCATCTGGCAAACCCATTGATTTCCTATGCAAATATGCAAATGAGGGAGAAACGCTGATTCCCGAACATAGGCCCGTTCGGCGCAGGCTATGCGCGGTGTGCCTAAGCTGTTTGGCCAGCCTAAAGTTACCCCTCATAAAAGCAGGGGTAACTTTGCACCAGACTTGCTCAAGTCAGCTGGAGAGCAGCTTCAGCAGCACCGTTACAGGACAACACATGGCAGCCGTGGTTCTAGCACTACTAATGGGTCCCCCGCCACCAGGGCCGCCATCAAGGGGGTACAGGCAGTACACATGTAAGGGTCCCGGGGGTCCCCAGTGGCCAGGATGGGAACCCCCTTAAAAAAAAAAACTTTTTTATTTTTTTAGGGGTCCGGAGGCCACCAGGGCCCCAGATGGGAACCCCCCTTTTTTATATAAAAAGAAATTACCAAATAAAGGGGGCTTTCCATCCGGGACCTCTGGGCCCTTTAATAATAATTATATATATATATTTTTGTCCGAAAGGCACTGGCCGTGAACTTGTTCTGCATACAGACAGCAGAACTTTTTCAGCCAACATTCACGAAACTAGGTAGTTTTTCTGCTCTTTTGTCCGATGGAGCATACAGACGGTTTGATTATACGACAAAACACGTCCATCGGAATATTCGATCGTGTGTGCGATCCTTTAGCCTGTAGGGTTCAATATTGGGTTGGCTCACCCTTTGCAGCTATAAAAGCTTCAACTCTTCTGGGAAGGCCGTCCACAAGGTGTAGGAGTGTCTATGGGAATGTTTGACCATTCTTCCAGAAGTGTATTTGTGAGGTCAGGCACTGATGTTGGATAAGAAGGCCCGGCTCACAGTCTCAGCTCTAATTCATCCCAAAGGTGTTGAAGTCAGGACTCTGTGGAGGCCAGTCCAGTTCCTCCACCCCAAACTCACTCATTTATGGGCCAGATTCAGGTAGATGAGAGTATCTTTCCTCTGGAGTAACGCTTCTCATTTACGTTACTCTGAAGACCCTTTCAGCGCAAGTCCTGTAATTCACATAGCAGTTGCGCGTAAACTTGCGCCAGAGTAACGATAATGCGCTGGCGTAACCCGACGCAAGTGAAACTGGGTGTGATCATATGTAAATGATGGGCGGAGCCCAGCGCAGAGGCTTACGTTCAGCGCATCATCCACGGAGCATGCGCAGTGAGTGCGGCTCCACTCGCCCCCTTGTGCGCATGCTCACAACTTCCGTCGGCACCACTTCCTGGGAAACGTCAGCGCAATGCGTTCCGCTGGGCGCTTAAAAGCGCTGGCGGAAACGCCATTCCGGCGCAAAAGTAGTTCCATTTCCCCCCACCCCAGGGAAGATACTTTTGCCCTGTAATGGCTGCTCCCGCTGCCCCCAAAGAGAGGAGGAACCTAAATTATAATGCCCAGGAGGTCACAGTGATAATATCGGCTATGGAGGCATTTAATGATTTTCTCCATGGTAAAAAAAGCAGGAAGACCAGCCGGGAGAGAAAGCAGGCCATCCTGGACACCATAGCTGCCAGGGTCAATGTGCTGGGGTACTCCACCCGGAGTGCTTCAGACATTAGAAAAAAAATCAATGACCTGCGGCGCAAGGTGAGGGGCAAGGTGTCCACCATTAGGAGCCATGAGAGGGGCACAGGTGGTGGTCCCCCATGTCCTGTCACCCTGACCGCGGAGGAGGAGGTGGTCGCCCGCTGCCTGGACAGGGAGCAGTTGGAGGGGGTCCCAGGCTATGATTCCGTAGAGGAAGGCTCCAGGACAGGTAAGTGATTTTTACCCCCTTTTTGGTGTGTTGCATGTGGGGCGGGGGTGGGTACATGTGCCAAGTGTGTGGGACCACCAACATGTGTCTGCTTTGTGTCATCCACAGATGACGGAGCTGGGCCATCATCTCGTACCGGCCAGTCCACCCCAACCTCCCAACGGGATGCTGATGACGAGGCCCTGGGTGCTGGAGACACCGAGGTGGAGGAGGAGAGTGCCCACACCACTTCAGCAGAGGTGGTTGAGGAGGAGCCTGTCCCTGAACAGGAGTTCATTTTAATGTTGGAGGAGTCCTCCTCCTCTGCAGGGCCCTCTGTGATCCCCTCCCCCATCCTAGGTAGCCCCTCAAGGGCGACTCCATCCCCACGGGGACAACCTTCCTCTGCCCCCAGGAAGGCCACCCGGAAGACCAGGGGGGTGTGTGATTTGGTCGAAGACCAGGTGCTTTTGGACCACGCGAAACAGACCCAGCAAATGGGGGAGATGGCTGGCCACCTAGACAGGGTCGCAGACAGCCTGGGCTCTATGTCACAGCTGCCCAGTCGCGTGCAGGGCGTTGTGACCAGCCTGGGGGAGGTGCAGGCTGATATCCGGCACTTGACAGCAGCTGTTCGAGACAACACTGCTGCCATTCGGGAAGAGGGGAGGCAGCGGCAACGTGACCAGCGGCATCAGATCACCCGCCAGCTGAGGATGCAGGCCCAGACAAACCTGTATCTGAGCCGTATCGCTGTGGCATTGGAGGGCAGGCAGCCAACAGCTCCCAGGAGTGGCCCACCCGGGGATCAGCCTCCTCCTGATGCCCCCCCACCCCCACCACCACCCACTCCCTCCAGGCAGATGAGGAGCCCGAGAGTGCCCCCAAGGAGGAGCCCCCGTCATCCCAGATGAGGGTTTTTTGTTTTTTTGGTTGTTATATATTTTTGTTTATACTCAGGACATGAGTTTATTTATTTTATTTATTATTATTGTTTATACTCAGGACATGAGTTTTTGTTAATTTTTTTGGTTCTCAGGTTATGAGATTTTATTTTTATTTTTTGATACTGCACACGTTGCAGTGTTAATGGTGTGTGAATGTGAGAGGGTGGCACTCCTGAAAGTAAGGGGTGTCACCCTCGGCCGTGGTGGTGAAGTTAACCCCACGGCTGAATGAATGACGTGTGAAAGGTGTGTGAATGGACAGTGACATCATTGGGGCCTTGACGCGGCGTTACTGCTCCCAACTCCTACATGCTGGACTTGGGCTAATCCAATGCGATGTGCATGTGATGTGTGTGATCTAGGGACATCAGTGGTGTACACGCGTGCACTGTCTGTGTTAGTAATGTTTTGGTTTAGTGTCCAAAGATGCCTACGGCGAGGACCCTCCTGACTGCTCTTCCATCAGCAGACTGGGTGTCCTCTGGCAGGTGGGGACTGTGTGGGTCGGGGGTCAGGTCATCACGTATGTCAATCTGCAGGCCTTTTCTCATAGCAAAGTTGTGCAGAATACAACATGCAGCGATGATCTGACACACAAAGGTAGGGGAATACAATAGGGTCCCCCCGGACTTATCCAGGCAGCGGAAACGGGACTTCAGGAGCCCAAATGTTTGCTCCACCACTGCACGGGTTTTGATGTGTGCTTCATTGTATTTTCTCTCTCCTCTGGTTTGGGGGTTCCGGAAAGGAGTCATTAGATGGGGTCCCAGTGCATATGCAGAGTCACCTGTAAGGTAAAAGACAGGAGAATGTTAGTCATGCATGTGCGACTTCTGTTGTGCATCACGGGAGGGGATAGTCATGCCTGACTCCCATGTCACTCACCAACCAGCCAGCTGTCCCCATACATGTTCTGTTCGAATTCTGCTGGGATGGGACTCTGACGGTATATGAAGCTGTCATGGCTGGACCCGGGGTGTTTGGCACGGACGTGCCATATGAGGCGTTGGGCATCGGCTATCACCTGTACGTTGATGGAGTGCCAATGCTTCCGATTGCGGTATATGTGCTCTGTGGCACTGGGGGGCTGTAGGGCCACATGTGTGCAATCAATGGCCCCGATGGTGCGTGGGAATCTGGCAATGTTGTAGAAATCTGTCATTGCCTTCAGCCGCAGCTCCTCAGTGGTGGGTCTGATGAACTGGTTGGACATGCGTCTGAGGATTGCAGGGACAACCTGGTGCACACATCTGCTTATGGAGGACTGTGACATCCCAGCCACCACTCCACTTGTACGCTGGAATGATCCACTGGCAAGGAAATGAAGTGTTGCCAGGACCTTCACCAGTGGCTGCACTGCTTGTGAGCGGTGTGTCTTGCTGGTGATGTCACCCTGCAGGGTTGTGGTTAGTTCAAGTATTGCATCTGGGCTGAATCTGAAGAGGCGATACACCTCCTCATCCCCCATGCCAAAGAGGTTCATACGAGTGCGGTATATCCTCTCACGTGCCCGCCTCCTCCGTAGCGAGGGACCCAGTACTAGTCTTAGGACCACGAGTGCCCCTGGCATGTTGGCACACAGAGGTGTTGTCCTTGCTAGTGTTGTTGTTCAGCTTGCTAGTTTCGTCGGTAACGCTGCTGTAGCTGCTCTCCTGCTGACCTGTGACCGTCTGGAGTAAAGATAAAGCAGCCTTTTGTAGAAATAACTTTGCGCCGGACGGACCAGATACGCGCGGCGCATGTAGCCAGCGTATGGTGCTAATCCGATCGTGAATTGGGAAAAATCCCTCATTTGCATATTTGCAGGGGAAATCAATAGGCGCGACTGATGCGCCCAGCGAAAATAAGCGCTGACGATACTCTGGCGTCGGAACGTTCCGCCGGTCGCAAATGACCCGTTATTGGGCGCATCTAGTTTGGTGGGTACGGGCACATAGAAACGACGGCGCATCATCACAGTTACGCGGCGCATATCCAAATACTCCAGCGCAAGTGTTCGTGAATCTGGCCCTATGTCTTTATGGTCCTTGCTTTGTGGACTGGTCCAAATCATTTGATGAAAGGGGGGTTATGGTGTGGGGTTGTTTTCAGGAGTTGGACATGGCCCCTTAGTTCCATTGAAGGGAACACTTAAGGCGTCAGCATACCAAGACATTTTGGACAATTTCATGCTCCCAACTTTGTAGAAACAGTTTGGGGAGGGCCCCTTCCTGTTCCAACATGACTGCTCACCATGACACCAAGCAAGGTCCATAAAGAAATGGATGAGCAAGTTTGGGGTGGAGGAACTTGACTGGCCTGCACAGAGTCCTGACCTCAACTCGATAGAACACCTTTGAAATGAATTAGAGCGGAGACTGCAAGCCAGGCCTTCTTGTCCATCAAGAAAATATAAATAAAAATATATTAAAAAAATATAATATTATTATAAAATTGGATGTACTTTTGCATCGGCCGGGCGTAAGTTGGGCCGGTGTATCTTTGTAAGTTGGGCCGGCATAGTTGTGAGCATGCTCAGAAGGGAACGAACGTACTGAGCATGCTCCGTTCAAGATACGCCGGGTGTAAATCACTAGACCATTCATTTGCATAACGTCACACCCACTTCCACTTGCACCGGCTTACGCCTACTAAATTAAGTTAGGCCGGTGCAAAGTCAGGCACAAGTGCTTTGTGAATACTGTACTTGCCTCTCTGAGTTACGTTGGCGTAGTGTATCTGAGATACGCTACACCCACCTAAAGATAGGCAATTCTACCTGAATATGGCCCGGTGTTTCCTGCGATACACCGTCATATCTCTTTTGAGAATCTGGCCCTTGGGGCCAGATTCAGGTAGATGGGCGCTTCTTTACTTTGGAGTAACGTTTCTCATTTACGTTACTCCGCCGACACTTTCGGCGCAAGTACTGTTATTCACATAGCACTTGCGCGTAAACTTGCGCCAGAGTAACGATAATGCACTGGCGTAACCCGACACAAGTGGAAGTGGGTGTGATCATATGTAAATGATGGGCGGAGCCCAGCACAGAGACTTACGTTCAGCGCATCATCCACGGAGCATGCGCAGTAAGTAAGGCTTCACTCGGCCCCCTGTGCGCATGCTCACAACTTCCACTTCACGGGAAACGCCAGCGCAATGTGTTCCGTTGCGCGTATAAAAGCGCCAGCGGAAGCGCCATTCCGGCGCAAAAGTATTTCCGTTTCCCCCCACCCCAGGGAATTTACTTTTGCTCTGTTATGGCTGCTCCCGCTACCCCCAAAGAGAGGAGGAACCTCAATTTTAATGCCCAGGAGGTCTCTGTGGTCATCTCAGCTATGGAGACTTACAATGATTTCCTGCATGGGAAGAAAAGTAGGAAGACCACCCGGGAGAGGAAGCAGGCCATCCTGGACACCATTGCTGGCAGGGTGAATGTGTTGGGGTACTCCACCCGGACTGCTGGTGATATCCAGAAAAAGATAAATGACCTGCGGCGCAAGGTCCGTGGCAAGGTGGCCACCATTTGGAGCCATGAGCGGGGCACAGGTGGTGGACCCCCATGTCCGGTCAGCCTGACCACAGAGGAGGAGGTGGTCGCCCGCTGCCTGGAGAGGGAGCAATTGGAGGGGGTACAAGGCTATGATTCTGTGGAGGAAGGCTCCAGGACAGGTAAGTGTTTTTTATCCCCTATTTGGTGTGTTGCATGTGGGGGGGGAGGGTACATGTGCCAAGTGTGTGGGACCACCAACATGTGTCTGCTTTGTGTCATCCACAGATGACGGAGCTGGGCCATCATCTGTCGGCAGCCAGTCCACCCCATCCCCCCAACAGCACCCAGTGCCTGTGCCCCTGGGTGGTGAAGACACCGAGGTGGAGGAGGAGAGTGCCCACACCACACCTGCAGAGGTCGTTGAGGAGGAGCCTGTTGGGGCAGAGCAGGACTTTATTTTATTGTTGGAGGAGTCCTCCTCTTCTGCAGAACCCTCTCAGATCCCATCCCCCATCATAGGAAGCCCCTCAAGGGCGACTCCATCCCCCCGGGGACAAACATCTACTGGCCCCAGGAAGGCCACCCATAAGACCAGGGGGGTGTCTGATCTGGTCCAGGACCAGGTGGCGAGGGATCACACCAGGCAGACCCAGCAAATGGGGGACATAGTTGGGCACCTGGACAGAGTGGCTGACAGCCTGTGCTCCGTGGCCCAGATTGCTTCGGCAGTGCAGGATGTGAGCTGCAACTGCGCTGCAGTGGTGACCAGTCTGGGGGAGGTGCAGGGTGACATAAGGGACCTCACTGCAGCCGTCCAGGCAAACACTGGTGCCATCCAGGCAAACAGTGCTGCCATCCGGGACCAGGGGAGGCTGAGTCGGCGGGCCCAGCATTATCAGGTCACCCGGCAGCTCAGGATGCATGCCCAGCAGCTCAGGGTGCAGGCCCAGACCAGTGCGTACCTCGGCCGAATTGCCGTGGCCTTGGAGGGCAGGCAGGCCACACCTGCCAGGAGTGGCCCACCCGGGGATCAGCCACCTCCAGATGCCCCCCCACCCCCACCCACTCCATCCAGGCAGCTGAGGAGCCAGAGAGGGGCCGCCAGAAGAAGCCCCCGGCATCCCAGATAATATTTTTTATTTTTTTTTGATTGATGCTCAGGACATGAGTTTTGTATTTTTTTTTTCTGAAATGCTCAGGTTATGAGATTTTTATTTTAATCTTAATGCTCAGGTTATGAGTTATTTTATTTGTGATTATGCTCTGGATATGAGATTTTTTTTTTTTTTTTGATACTGCACGCGTTGCAGTGTGAATGGTGTGTGAATGTGAGGGGGTGGCACTCCTGCCAGTAAGGGGTGTCACCCTCGGCCGTGGTGGTGAAGTTAACCCCACGGCTGTATGAATGACGTGTGAAAGGTGTATGATTGGACAGCGACATCATTGGGGCCTTGACGCTGGCGTTGCTGCTCCCAAGTCCTACATGCTGGACTTGGGCTAATCCAATGCGATGTGCATGTGGTGTGTGTGATCTAGGGACATCAGTGGTGTGCATGCATGCATTGTCTGTGTGATTAATGTTTTGGTTTAGTGTCCAAAGATGCCTACGGCGAGGACCCTCCTGACTGCTCTTCCATCAGCTGAATGGGTCTCCTCTGGCAGGGGGGGCTGTCTGGTTGGGGGGTCAGGTCATCACGCATGTCAATCTGCAGGCCTTTTCTCATGGCAAAGTTGTGCAGAATGCAACATGCACCGATGATCTGACACACAAAGGTAGGGGAATACAATAGGGTCCCCCCAGACTTATCCAGGCAGCGGAAACGGAACTTCAGGAGCCCAAATGTTTGCTCCACCACTGCACAGGTTTTGATGTGTGCTTCATTGTATTTTCTCTCTCCTCTGGTTTGGGGGTTCTGGAAAGGAGTCATGAGATGGGGTCCCAGTGCATATGCAGAGTCACCTGTAAGGGAAAAGACAGGAGGATGTTAGTCATGCATGTGCCACTTCTGATGTGCATCATGGGAGGGGATAGTCATGCCTGCCACCCATGTCACTCACCAACAAGCCAGCTGTCCCCATACATGTTCTGCTCGAATTCTGCTGGGATGGGACTCTGACGTTATATGAAGCTGTCATGGCTGGACCCGGGGTGTTTGGCACGGACATGCCATATGAGGCGTTGGGCATCGGCTATCACCTGTACGTTGATGGAATGCCAATGCTTCCGATTGCGGTATATGTGCTCTGTGGCACTGGGGGGCTGAAGGGCCACATGTGTGCAATCAATGGCCCCCACAGTGCGTGGGAATCTGGCAATGCTGTAGAAATCTGTCATTGCCTTCAGCCGCAGCTCCTCAGTGGTGGGTCGGATGAACTGGTTGGACATGCGTCTGAGGACTGCAGGGACAACCTGGTGCACACATCTGCTCATGGTGGACTGTGACATCCCAGCCACCACTCCACTTGTACGCTGGAATGATCCACTTGCTAGGAAATGAAGTGTTGCCAGTACCTTCACCAGTGGCTGCACTGCTTGTGAGCGGTGTGTCTTGCTGGTGATGTCATCCTGCAGGGTTGTGGTTAGTTCAAGTATTGCATCTGGGCTGAATCTAAAGAGGCGATACACCTCCTCATCCCCCATGCCAAAGAGGCTCATATGCGTGCGGTATATCCTCTCACGTGCCCGCCTCCTCCGTACCGGGGGACCCAGTACTAGTGCTAGGACCGCGACTGCCCCTGGCATGTTGGCACACAGAGGTGTTGTCCTTGCAAGTGTGGTTGTTCAGCTTGCTAGTTTCGTCGGTAACGCTGCTGCTGTAGCTGCTCTCCTGCTGACCTGTGGCCGTCTGGAGTAAAGATAAAGCAGCTATTTGTAGAAATAACTTTGCGCCGGACGGACGAGATACGCGTGGCGCATGTAACCAGCGTATGGTGCTAATCCGTTCGCGAATCGGGAAATCTCCCTCATTTGCATATTTGCAGGGGAAATCAATAGGCGCGACTGATGCGCCAAGCGAAATTATGCGCTGACGAGACTCTGGCGTCGGAAAGTTAAGCCGATCGGAAATGGCCCGTTTTCTGTCGCATCTAGTTTGGTGGGTACGGCCACATAGAAACGACGGCGCATATTCACAGTTACGCGGCGCATATCGAATTACTCCAGCGCAAGTCTTGCTGAATCTGGCCCTATGTGTTTACTGCACTTGTGCTGTATAATTTGCACTTAAACCTACTTGGAGTTTACGGCACTTGTGCCGTATAGTTTGCACCTAGACATACTTGGGGCCAGATTCTCAAAAGAGATACGACGGTGTATCGCAGGAAACACCGTCGTATCTCTGTTTTTTTTTTACTGGGTATCTATGCGTGTGATTCCTAGAATCACTTACGCATAGATACAGTGAAGATCCGACAGGTGTAAAACACTTACACCGTCGGATCGTAGATGTAATTACTTTTCTGGCCGCTAGGTGGCCTTCACGTTGTTTTCTCATTTGCCTATGCAAATGAGCCTAATACGCCGATTCCCGAACATATTTACGCCGCCCCGTCGTCGTTTACGTCGTTTCCGTAAGCGTAAACCTACCCCTGCTATATGAGGGGTAGGTTTACGAAGTTCCGTCGTTGCCATGTTAAGTATGGCGTCGGGTCAGCGTCGTCTTTTTCTGTCGGTTAAGTCGTTCGCGAATAGGGCATTGCGTAAGTGACGATCACGTTGTTTTGACGTCGGTTTCAACGCCGCTTTCCGACGTGAGCTGGGGCATGCGCACCGGGCTTTTTCCCCGGCCGGCGCATGCGCAGTTCGATCGACGCAGGGCACGCTTAATTTAAATACAAGCCGCCCCCTTTGAATTACGCGGGGATACGCAGGGCCATTTAAACGACGCCGCCGCAAACTACGGAGCTAGTGCTTGGAGAATACGGCACTTGCTCCATTAAGTTGCGGCGGCGTAGTGTAAATGGCTTACGCTACGCCAGCGGCCATTCTACAAGAATCTGGCCCTTGGTGTTTACTGCACTTGGGCTGTATAGTTTGCACCTAAACGTACTTGGGGCCAGATTCTCAAAAAATGGCGTATCTGGCGGCGTAGCGTATCGTATCGCATTTACACTACGTCTACGCAAATTACTGGAGCGAGTGCCGTATTCTCAAAGCACTTGCTCCGTAATTTTTCGGCTGCGTAGCTTAAATGTGGCGTCGTAAGGCTGCGTAATTCAAATACCGAAGGTGGGGGCATGCTGTATTTAAATTAAGCGCGCCCCCGCGTCAAACGAAGTGCGCATGCGCCGGCCGGGAAAAAAGCCCAGTGCACATTGCTCCAGCTCACGTCGGAAAGCGCCGTTGAAACCGACATCAAAACGACGTGATCGTCACTTACGCAATTCCCTATTCGCGAACGACTTAGTAAAACGATGTAACCGACGGAAAAAGACGACGCTGACCCGACGCCATACTTAACATGGCAACGACGGCACTTCGGAAACATACCCCTCATACAGCAGGGGTAACCTTACGCGTACGCAACCTACGTAAACTACGTCGCCGCGTCGCAAAAACGTTCGGGAATCAGCGTATTAGTCTCATTTGCATAGGCAAATGAGAAAACAACGTAAAGGCCACCTAGCGGCCGGCGTTGTCATTACATCTAAGATCCGATGGTGTAATTGCTTTACACCTGTCAGATCTTTAGTGTATCTATGCGTAAGTGATTCTAAGAATCACTTGCATAGATACCCATTGAAAAAAACTGCGATACGACGGTGTATCTGAGATACACCGTCGTATCTCAGCTGAGAATCTGGCCCTTGGTGTTTACTGGACTTGTGCTGTATAGTTTGCACTTAAACCTACTTGGTAAAAGTAAAAGGCTTGACTGACATTAGCTTTTTTTGCTTAAAGCGGATCTCCACCCTAAAGTGAAGATCCGCTGATCCGAACACTCCCCCCCTCCGGTGTCACAATTGACACCTTTCAGGGGGGAGGGGGGTGCAGATAGACACGTATCTGCACCCACTTCCGGCCCAGCATTCACGGGCAAAAGACGGGCATTACATCACATCCCGTCTCCCGCCCGTTGTGTGCTGGGAACACTCGGCTCCCAGCACACAGCTGGAGCCAATCGCGGGCGCAGCGCGACTCGCGCATGCGCCGTAGGGAACCGGGCAGTGAAGCCGCAGCGCTTCACTTCCTGGTTCCCTCACCGTGGATGGAGGGGGAGCAGCAGGGTGATGAGCGATCGCTCATCCTCTGCTGCGGACGGTGCTGGACTCCAGGACAGGTAAGGGTCCTAATATTAAAAGTCAGCAGCTGCAGTATTTGTTGCTGCTGGCTTTTAATATTTTTGTATTTGTGAACCATCCGCTTTAAGTTTGACTTTCAGAAATAATGGAGGCCTTCAGAGAACAGGAGTTCTTCACAGAATTTGTTCAAAAGGGGCCCCGAATGGCAACCCCCCTTTTTTCTAGAATTTTTCTTTCCCCCAAAAAAATATTTATTTAGCCAAGACCTGGCATTGTAATGGCCCCCCCATCCCAAAAATAATCAACATATTGTTGCCACACAGCATGTGCGCTTTGGGGGGCCAAGCCTGTATGGACAGGCTCACGGGCCACCACTGGAACATCAATTAGGAAATTGTGCAATATGCAGCAGCAAACTATGACATGGTTCAGATTCTACTTAACAAACCTACAGTCCTTGTCTTGTTTGCACTGCCTGTATACTGCTGTATACTGCTGTTCAAAGTATATAGGGCCAAAGGGTCTTGTAATGACCTGGGGGGACCATGCTATTTTTTCAGGGGTTTTTCATCCATATTGCAGGGCCAGGGACCAAACATTACATTAAAGCCGCAAGCAGTCTTAAATTACCTTTTTCTTATAGTAATCTCATTTTGTGCAGGGACAGTTCTAAACACGTGCCACTACTATAGACACCCAGCAGGTACGATATTTAAAAGAATTTTTCATTTTTTTTTTCACTTTAACCACTTAAGGACCGCCTTCTGTACATTTACGTCAGCAGAATGGCACGGCTGGGCACATCAACGTATATATACGTTGGTTCTAGTACCCAGCCGTGGGTCACGGGCGCGCGTCCGCGGTGCACCCCCGTGACCCGGTCCGAAGCTCCGGAGCTGGTCCCCGTGCTTCACTGTGGCCGCAGCATCGATCACGTCATCCCTGTTATAAGGGGAGGTGATCGATGATGTCACACCTACAGCCACACTCCCTACAGTTGTAAACACACACAGGGAACACACAAATCCTACAGCGCCCCCTTATGGTTAACTCCCAAACTTCAACTGTCATTTTCACAGTAAACAATGCAATTTAAATGCATTTTTTGCTGTGAAAATGACAATTGTCCCAAAAATGGGTCAAAATTTTCCGAAGTGTCCGCCATAATGTCGCAATCACAAAAAAAATCGCTGATCGCCGCTATTAGTAGTAAAAAAAAAAAAAAATAATAAAAATGCAATAAAACTATCCCTTATTTTGTAAACGCTATGGGGCAGATTCACAGAGAAATGGATTATCGTAGCGTAGCAGAAATACGCTACGCCGCCGTTTTTTACCTTGCTCTACGTGGAATTCAGGTAGATTTTCTACGGTAAACGACGGCGGCGTAGTGTATTTCTCCCGTCGCAATCCATATAGACGAGTAGGGGGCGTGAAACATTTAAATTAGGCGCGTTCCCGCGGCGATCGATCTGCGCATGCTCCGTTCGCAAATTTCCCGCCGTGCATTGCGCGAAATCACGTCGTGACGTCATTCGTTGTTTATGTAGCGTACTTTACGGGCGATCCACGTCCCGACGAGTTACGTAAATAAAAAAAAAAATTAAATAAATTCGAAGCGGGAACGACGGCCATACTTAACATGGGCTACGTAAAGTTAGAGCAGCAAAAAGCTGCTCTAACTTTACGTATAAAAAAATAGACGAAAACGACTGCGCCGCTCGCTCGTTTGTTCATGAATCCCCGTAAAAACACATTAGCATATCCCGACGCATTAAAACGACGCGAACTCCTCCCAGCCGCCGCAAATAGATGGCAGCGTAGATCCGAAGGCTTACGAAGACGTAAGCCTCTCGGAACGAAGCCCGAAGCCGGCGTATCATGGTTTGAGAATTCAAACTAGTGATACGCCGCGGGAAATTTGAAATTACTCCTGTCTAACACCAGTTAGACAGGCGTAATTGTTTTGTGAATCTGCCCCTATAAATTTTGCGAAAACCAACCGATAAAAGCTTATTGCGATTTTTTTTACCAAAAATAGGTAGAAGAATACGTATCGGCCTAAACTGAGGAAAAAAAAAATTATATATATTTTGGGGGGATATTTATTATAGCAAAAAGTAAAAAATATTGAATTTTTTTCAAAATTGTCGCTCTATTTTTGTTTATAGCGCAAAAAATAAAAACCGCAGAGGTGATCAAATACCACCAAAAGAAAGCTCTATTTGTGGGGAAAAAAGGACGCCAATTTTGTCTGGGAGCCACGTCGCACGACCGCGCAATTGTCAGTTAAAACGACGCAGTGCCGAATCGCAAAAAGGGGCAAGGTCCTTTACCTGCATTTTGGTCCGGGTCTTAAGTGGTTAAGCATCATTAAAATCGACGCTACAGAAAAAAATACAGTTTTTAAAACTTTTTTTCCCATTGATACATGCTCCCTCGGGCAAGACCCGGGTTCTCAAAGACGTTTTCCAACAATAACTTGAATATTGGGCTTTAAAATGAGCACTTTTGAATTCAAACGTTCGAGTCCCATAGACTTTAATGGGGTTCTAAATGTTCGCGCGAACGTTCGGTCCGTTCGAACGTTCTGGTGCGAACAAAAACGCAGGGAGTGTTCGGCTCATCCGTAGTTAAGACAGTGATCAGACTTCTGAGGCAACTTCCTTGAAATCAATGGGTACAAGTTGCCTACAAGTTGCCTACAAGTCGGACTGAAGTAGTACAGGAACCTTTTCTGAAGTCGGAGCAAATTCAGTAGTGTACATTAAGACGGCTCCCATTCACTTACATACATTTTCTCAACCGCCCGACTTGGGACAACTTGGGGAGACTCAAGTCGGATCTCAGGTCGCCCCAGTGTGAACCGGCTCTAATTCACATACATTGAGTTTAATGAAGAAAAGCATCTATGTGTTCTATATCTTTTAATATCTTTTCATGGTCATGGTCAAATGTATTTTTGATTAACAATGTGAAGTGTAAGGACTGCTTTATAGATTTCGTACGTATATGTGCTTTTTTACTATAGTAACAAGTGAGATGAAATGCATCATTTTAACATGCAGTAAACATGCTTAAAATAAAGGTTAAAGCCTTACTCATGAAGGGTGTGAGCTGGCCTTTCATTCCGTTCATTTTGAATATAGCAATCCGTCTTGGCTTCAGGAATCGATGAATAGGTTTCCAACATTGCTGAAGCAGCTGTGGAAATAATTCCAAGGCCATCCCTAACTCTTGCTTCCAGGCCATAATCCCAGTCATCATAAGATACAGAAACTAATCCAGAAGGAAATTCAAATGGTATGATTTCTTTGTTCCCTACGACTATGTTGGGTACAATCCAAATGTAGCCATATCCCATAAGGCCAAGGGAGCGAGCTTCTTCAAAAATGTTAAGTGATTCTTCCTTTGAACAATAAAGGAGTATAACAGACGAATGGATTTTCTTCAGCTGAGTTAGTGTTTGTGCATTAGTATATCCTGCGTCCAAAGTAATTACATTCTGCACATCCCAATCCACAAAACTATTGTCCACTGTGTTTTTTATAAAACGTATAAAGTCTCGATATCCTGGAAAAGTGCTTGTTATAATAGAAAATACATGCCAGTCATATTCCTCCATAACGCTAAGCATGACGGTAGCTTGCTGAGTGATGGAAGCTCCAAACTGGAAGAATGTAGATAATGCATCCTGTAAAATATAACATAAAATATATATATTAGCAGACAGTAGATACAAATAAACTGTGACGTTGTAATATATTTGCTTGATCCCATGAAGAGAATAGAACAAACTAGTGTAACTGTTAATGACAAAACAATATAATTGCATAATGTCATGAAATTATTTGTAATTGAGTAATATTTTGAAAAAAGGCAGTGAATAAGTTCAATTAATTTTGTAGTTTAAAGCGGAGATCCGCCGTTAAAAAAATATTAAAAGCCAGCAACTACAAATACTGCAGATGCTGACTTTTAATGGACACTTACCTGTCCTGGAGTTCAGCTACGTCTCCATCAGAAGACAAGCAATCGCTCGTCTATCTGCTGCTCCCACTGCTATCCTCGGTGAGGGAATCAGGCCGTGTACACACAGCAGAGAACCTCGACGGGCAGAACACATCGTTTCGCCCGTCGAGGTTCTCTGCCGGCCGTCGAAATCGGCGACCCGCCTGTCGGGAATGGCAACCAGCCATTCATCCAGGCGGGCCGTCGAGCAAAAAGAGAGCGTGCTCTCTTTTCACTCGACGGGATTCCCGACGGGCGGGGCGAGCGCTCCGTGTACACACGGCCGAAGTCCTCGCTGGAATGCAGCTTCCAGCGAGGTTCTCGCTGGTTTCCAGCGAGAACCTCGGTCGTGTGTACGCCGCCTCAGGAAGTAAAGCTTCACTGCCGATTCCCTATGGCGCATTCACAAGTCGTGCAGCGCCATCCTGACTGGTCCCACAACACAACGGGCGGGGGTGGGAAGTGACGCACTACCCGCAGAATACCCACAGAGAGGACTCCCGGAAGTGGGTGCAAACACCTGTCTTAGACAGGTATCTGCATCCCCTCCCCCCTGAAAGGTGTCAAATGTGCGGTGCGATGAGCGGAAGTTCCACTTTAGGGTGGAGCTCCGCTTTAAGGGCAAAGTCAGAAATTACATACAGTAATATGTAGTTTGTTACTTGGATTAACACAGCAGTTTTTTTTTTCTGAATCTCTAGTAACATTGATTTAATACCTGTTGCTCCTGCCAGTAGATCCACTATTTTCCACTTTATTTTAACAGGGGGACAAGACTGTTCATTCAGTCACTCACTCAGTAGCATTGTCACCCTATGGGTAGGGTAGACTTTAAGGGCCAGATTCTCAGCGGCGCTACGACGGAGTATCTCAGATACCCCGTCGTATTGCCGGTTTTTTTCCTCGTATCTATGCGAGTGATGCTTAGCATCACTTTGGCATAGATACGCTTCTACATCCGACAAGTGTAATACCATTACACTTGCGGATCGTAGTTGTAATGACAACTCCGGCCACTAGGTGGCCTTTACGTTGTTTTTTCATTTGCATATGCAAATGAGGCTAGTACGCCGATTCCCGATCGCTTTTACGCCGCCCCGTCGTCGCGTACGTCATTTTCGTCCGCGTAAGGTTACCCCTGCTTCTATGAGGAGTAACCTTACGAAGTTCCGTCGGATGCCGTCGGATGCCATGTTAAGTATGGCGTCGGGTCAGCGTCGGCTTTTTCCGTCGCTTACGTCGTTTTACTAACTCGTTTGCGAATAGGGCATTGCGTAAGTGACAATCACGTCGTTTTGACGTCGGTTTCAACAACGCTTTCCGACGTGAGCTGGAGCATGCGCACTGGGCTTTTTCCCCGGCCGGCGCATGCGCAGTTCGTTCGACGCAGGGGCGCGCTTAATTTAAATACAAGCTGCCCCATTTGAATTACGCGGGCTTACGCTGGGCCATTTTCGCTACGCCAACGCAAACTACGGAGCAAATGGTTAGAGAATACGGCACTTGCTCTAGTACGATGCGGCGTAGTGTAAATGGCTTACGATACGCAAGCGAAATTCCATGAGAATCTGGCCCTAAGTTAACAAAAAACAAACTTGCAATTGCTGGGCATGCTATTCTTACTAAGAAAGCCTTTGATATAAAATGTCACCTACATGATCCCTAGAGGAATGTCCACTTATAGATGGTGCTATTATGGTTTTCAGGGTTTCCTCACAACTGTAACCTCTGATCAGCTTGCGAGCAACTAGAGAACTACCTTCACTAATAACTATGTACACACAGGAACACTAAATGGTGATTCCCCAGGGAAATGTACTCATGGTATACCCATACCAGGGGTGGAATGGCCATTTAGGCACTAGGGCAATGCCCAGGGGCCCATGGCCAGTAGAGGGCTCCATGACAAGTACCACTGTCATCTACCCATTTATCACAGGTAGCTGACGAGTAGATCAGGTCCCTGAGTGGCTGTACTTAGACCTCTCCTGGTGTGCTCTTCCCTGCCAGCCCCTCCTTTCCCGCCATCCACCACAGTTGTTTCTATTTGACATTTTCTGGGACAGATAGAAGAGAGAAGGGGCCTGCGGATAGGAGTACACCATAAAAGGTCTATTTACAGCCACTTCCCGTGCTACTCGGAAATTAGAGGATAATGTAGCTGCTTGTATCCTGCTGTGTGCCCTGCTGTGTGCATCATGCCCTGCTGTGTGCCCAGCTGTGTGCTCCATGCCCTTATGTGTGTCCCATGCCCTTATGTGTTCTGCGTTATGTGTCCTGTGCCATTCTGTGTACCCCATGATGTGCCCTACTGTGTGCCCCATGCCCTTCTGTGTGCTCCATGATGTGCTCTGTGCCCTGCTGTGTGCCCTATATCCCACTGTGTGCCCCAAGCACTGTCGCGTGCCCTGCTGTGTGCCCTATGCCTTGATGTGTGCCTTGTGCCCTGCTGCATGTGCCCTGTGCCCCATGATGTTTGCCCTGTGACATGTCCTGTGCCCTGCTGGGTACCCCATGATGTGCCCTACTCTGTGCCCCATAATGAGTCCAACTGTGTGCCCTAGGCCCTGCCGTGTGCCCCATGATGTGCCCTTCTGTGTGCCTTGTGATGTCCCCCAGGTCTTGCTGTGTACCCCATGATGTGCCCTATGCTCTACTGTGTGCCCCATGATGTGCCCTGCTGTGTGCCCTACAGTGTGCCCTGTGATATGCCCCATGTCTTACTGTGTGCCCCATGATATGCCATGTGATGCGCCCTACTGTGTGCCCTGTGGTGTGCCCCATGATGTGCCCTACTGTGTGCCCAATGCCCTACTATGTTCCCCACTGTGTGCCCTGGGATGTGCCCAATGCCCTACGGTATGCCCAATGATGTGCCCTACTGTGTGCCCTGTACCTTGCTGTGTGCCATATGATGTGCCCTAATGTGTGCCCTGTGCCCTGTCATGTGCCTTGTGATGTCCCCTGCTGTATGCACCATGATGCACCATGCTGTTCCCCATAATGTGCCCCGCTGTGTGCACAACACTGTACACTGTCTGCGCTGTGCCCTCTTGTCCCATGTAATATGCCCTGCTGTACCCCATAATGTATCCTCTTGCCCCCATGTAATATGACATGTTGTGCCTCATAATGGGCCCTGATCCCCCCCCCCCCCCCCAGTAATGTGTCCTGCTGTGCCTCATAATATGCCATGTTGCCCCCAAATGTGCTCTACTGTGTCCCATAATGTGCCCAAATGCCGTCATAAAATATGCCCTGCTGTGCCCCATAATGTGCCCTCTTGCCCCCATGAAATACGCTTCATAATATGCCCTGCTCTGCCCCCTCTGTAAAGTGCCATACTGTGCCCCATAATGGGCCATGCTGCCCCCCCTTAATGTTCTCTGCTGTGCCCCATAATGTGCCCTCATGCCCCATGTAATGTTCTCTGGTGTGCCCCACAATGTGCCCCTCTGCCCCCATGTAATGTGCTCTACTGTGCCCCATAATGTTCCCTGCTGCCCCCCCCCCCCCCCGCCCATGTAATAAAAGAAAACAGAAAATACCTGCACTCATTAAAGCAGCTAGAACAAAAGTTTCCTGGAAAACCAAACAGATATGATAATAAAAAATATGTAAGAAAGCCTGATGTGCTACTGTGAGTAAACGAAGGTGAACTAAAGTCACATCAACTGGTCTGAGGCGGCTCAATCTAGAGTGTCCACAAAACACAGATAATGAAAATGAATAAAAATAGTGATAAGCGCTTCAAAACGGTGATGTGTGAGCACTAAGCAAATTATCAAATATATGACAAAACCATAATCAACTTCTACAAGTCTTGAGGTGTATAAAGGAAAACAGTGATGATAATGCAAAAATATCAAACTAAAAAGTCCCATGCACCAAGTGCATCTATGTGCCAATACATGAAATCCTATTCAACCGATGTGAATGTGTACTAAGTATCAGGTACGGTTTGTACTGGACAGTCTCTATAGAGTGGTGAAGTGATAGGCTGGGTGTAGAACGGTTGGAGTCTTCACTTGGAATGCTGTACAAGGTCTAGAAATCCAAAGGAGTGTTGTAGTTCCCTTACCTTAGGGCTGCTATATGTAGGCATATAGTTGTGGATCCTCCTGTATTTGAGGTCTCGATTTCTCAGTGAGGTTCCCTCTTCCTCTTCCTCGTAGCTGGGATGGTCCGGGCTCAGCGCTCCACAAGGGAGATGTAAGGAATGTGTAGGAAGATAAAGAAAAATGCCTCCAATGGTGAAGTAAGTAGATGCCAATAAAAGCAGTTTAATGTAAAAACGAATAAAAAAATCTAAAACAAAATCCAAAACAAGCTGAATGCAAATAAATATGAGGCCTCATATTTATTTGCATTCAGCTTGTTTTGGATTTTGGATTTTGTTTTAGATTTTTTTATTCGTTTTTACATTAAACTGCTTTTATTGGCATCTACTTACTTCACCATTGGAGGCATTTTTCTTTATCTTCCTACACATTCTTTACATCTCCCTTGTGGAGCGCTGAGCCCGGACCATCCCAGCTACGAGGAAGAGGAAGAGGAAGAGGGAACCTCACTGAGAAATCGAGACCTCAAATACAGGAGGGTATTTAAGCAGCCCACTTACACATGCTCTTTTTCGGTTCAGTGTGCAGTGTCACTGAGTCACTACATGTCACTGAGCCGACTCTTCCCAGCTCACCTCATGTCCGTGAGTCTGCGCATTCAATCGCATTTGACATCGCAAGTGCATTGCGGCTTCTCCGTTCATGGTCTTCGACGGCGGTTCCCGCTTACTGTCGCAGGTTGTATTCAAACCTTTTGTATCATGTGCAAACTTGCAATTCGTTATGCTTCCTATCCTGCATTTCTTTTGTAAAAATCTGCCTCTGAGTTATTGTTGCTCATGTTCTAACATCTTAGTTACAAGCTTGGTACATTTGTAACTTCCTCCTGCCAAACAAACTATTTATTTGTATATTCAGTGTACATGCTTGCTGTCTCATTCATTTGGAGATTAGCATATATTCTTTGTATGGGTTCTTTGGCAGATTGAGGTGGTAATTGAACTTACCTGCTGCCTTGTCTGCACTTGATTAGCCTGGGGGGATGGGTGGCTGGTAGGTGTTCGGTTTCACAGCAAGGAGTTGCATACACTCTACAATCAATTCACAGCAGATTTGTTCAACACTCCTTACTTCCGATTCGTATCGGATTTGTTTCATGCATTTTACAACCGTTTTTGAATCGGTCATTTCTCTTTATAACCGTTTTGTATCAGATACATTGCATACTTTCCGCCATTGCCATTCTATGTTTACCCCATGCTGTGCGTTTTAGTTTCCGCAGCGGAACTTATGAATTGTTTGTACACGGTTCTTCTCTCTCATTTATTTACCAAAGTTATTGCCTGTGCCTCATGCATGGCGCCACACCACACCACGCCACACTCTTCGGATGTGTTGCACATCCACTCCAGTCCAAGCAAACCCAGTTGCATGTTCACTGTCCCAGGTAGGATTCGTTAGCTTGTTTGTCATGTCAAAATTCGTGGCCACTCATGGTGTCACCCGCATCATATGTTCGGTTCCCACAGTGGAGCTTATAAAATATTCGTACGCACTTCTCGTGTTCTATTTTCTACACCAAACCTTGTTGTTTTGCCCCATGCATGGCATCACGCTACACATTTCCTACATGTTTCACTCCAGCCACAGTCCGCCGCAAACTCATTCGCATGGACCATTGTCGCAAGTAAAATGTGTTATTACATTCTTTATGTCCTATTAATTTCTACCATTCGTTGTCTCCCATATCGTTCATTAGTGGAACCTATGGAACCTACGATTCAAACAGGCGTTGTCCTTCTACCTTATACTGCTTGCTTAAGGTACAAACAAACCAGGTGTTTCTATCCTTTCTCAGTAACCCAATTCTTATTGATTGAGACCTTGCAAATCATCTCAGCAGCCTGACACCCTTGTTAAGACCCTTGCAACACATGACCTTTAAAAAACGCAAAATAAAATAAAAAATATATATAAAAACGCAAAAAAAAAAAACGCAAAAAAAAAAAAAAAAACTTTGCCACCACACAATCTCAGCCCCTCGGCAACCTGACACCTGTTGAGATCATTGCAGCCATGCAAAATCGTTTCAGCAGCCTGACACCCTTGTTGAGACCCTTGCAAACGCAATATCGTCTCAGCAGCCCAACACTCATTGAGATCCTTGCAACCACAAAAAATCATCCCAGCAGCCTGACACCCTTGTTAAGACCCTTGCAACACATGACCTTTACAAAACGCAAAATTATATAAAAAACGCAAAAAAAAAAAACTTTACCACCACGCAATCTCAGCCCCCCCCCCCCCGGCAACCTGACACCTGTTGAGACTGCTGCAACTACGCAAAATTGTCTCAGCAGCCTGATACCCTTGTTGAGACCCTTGCAAACGCAATATCGTCTCAGCAGCCCTCACACTCATCGAGATCCTTGCAACCACGTGTATATAGTCTCAGCAGCCTGACACCCTTAAGACCCTTGCAACACATGACCCTTACAAAACGAAAAAATATATATATATATATATATATATATATATATATATATACAAAAAACTGGAAAAAAAGAAAAAAGAAAAAAGAAAAAGTGCAGAAAAAAAATGATTGCCTTCTCACAATCTCGGCCCAGCAATCTGACACCTGTTGAGACCATTGCAACCATGCAAAATCATCTCAGCAGCCTGACACCCTTGTTAAGACGCTTGCAAACGCAATACCATCTCAGCAGCCCCACACTCATCGAGACCCTTGTGACCATTCCAAATCACCTTAGCAGCCCGACACCCTTGTTAAGACCCTTGCAACACATGACCCTTGAAAAAAAAAATATATATATATATACAAAAAACGCTAATAAAAATAAAAAAAATTTCCAAAATGAAACAATGTGGATACATAAAATTCAAACTATGTACCCTCTAGGAATGAATATAGAACTGGACCTTAACTGTTTTCTGGCAAACGATTAGCCCACCTAGAAATCAAATCTATAGTGGAGAATAGAGAAGCGTTGTAAGGTTCCACAGGCCCCCCCCCTTCTCTCCACTATATCACCGACAGGGTATAGTTATACATCAGCTAACCCAAGGCCAACCATTCTCTCCTATTCTTATATTTTCTTCCAGCTGGATAAAAATGAATTTCTAATATATGAAAATAATCGTTGACCACTAGATGTCACCCCAAGGTCAAAAAGGGATTTTTTCCCTAACTTTCCTCAATCAATTTTTTCATCTGTATATTGATACTATTTTTATTAAGTCCATGCAAAAGTCCCACATATAACCAATATAAATATATCACGTCTATTAGTAATATTTATTTTAAACAGTTTGAGCCACAAACAGCGCAGTTTATTTTAATATTCAACTTCTGTGTACCATGTCATCAAACCAGAAGTCAGATCATTAATGGTAAACAAACATGTAGCGTAAAGACAGTTACCATTTTTTGAGTCAAATGTATTTAAGTTTTTTAATTTTTTAATATATGTATTTGAGTTTTTTAAAATAGGCCGGCAATGTGTACGTGCACTGGCGTGGCTCTGAGACTGTCAGCGTAGTCACGCTCCGTTCCGGACACACGCGTCTCTCCGCGCCCATCCCAGCCTACAAATCCCACAATCCCCAGCGGCCAGACACGCCCCCTGAAGACGTACACACGTACGAAACATATGTCGGCGGCTTTATCTGGCTCCCTGCACGCCGTACAAACCCAACTAAAGCCTACCTAACCCTGACTTTCTGCTGCACTCAGAGCTATCGGTGAGAATCCTAGTGGAGAGCATTGACACGCTACAGTCCCAGTGCCAGGCAGGCACCAGCCAGATTAAGAGGCCAATTGGCTGTTTGTGTGCATCATTTTATATATTTTAATAAACGGTATTGCACCATGAATTTTTCCCTATTTTTCTCTGTCAATATATGAGCGTACCAATCGCAATTTTGGTCCCATCGAGATCCAGCATGCCCCAAGTGTAACAGGCACTTATCCTGTCCTGTCCATCTGACCTACTTGTAATAAAGAGGTCTTGCTATCTGGTAAGAATCTAGTATCTCATCAGCACTTTGGGTGGAGCACTGATTACATTGGTGAAGGAATCCCTCACATTCAGGAACCAACTTCCTAAAATCCAGTCACAGATTCGTTCACGGACTTTGCATAACCAAGATTTCACTTTGAAGAATTCTGCACTTATTGTTTAATAGTTGGACTAATTTAATGTTTGTTAATAACCACACTATTAGTCAATTTTTTTACTATTGCACCCAGAAGGATCATTTGTTTTATTCGTTCCTTTGTTGTATTCGTTATTCACACATTATCATATTAGCAACTGTTATTTTTCCAATGGAGTATATTGTCTATTCTCACTTACCCAATTTATGTTCCATTCAATGCTAGTCAGGTGAAACACTTAGCTATTTATCAGCGCCCTCTATCGTTCTTTGTTTTCACATTTTGTAGTTACTCACTACACCACCGAGGAGCAGCTTATCACTAGAATATATATTTATTATACTAAATTTTCCACTGAATAAGGTTTAGTCCACTTTATTTATTATTGGCGCAGATTTATTTATTTTCACATTCGAAACACCAATACCTGTAACGGCTTGTAAACACTGCCAGACGTGGTAACTAATGTTTACCAGCGTTTCATTCACAGTCGTTTTCATAAAAAAAGAAAAAAGGAATATTGTCTCAGCAACTTGACACTTATTTGAGACCCTTGCAAATGTAATATCATCTCAGCTACCTCACATTTGTCTAGACCTTTGCAACCACACAATCTCGTCTCAGCAACCTAACGCCCGTTCAGACCTTTGCAGCCATACAAAGTCGTCTTAGCAAACTGACACTCATTTGACACCATTGCAAACGCAATATCGTCTCAGCAACCTGACACCCGTTCAGACCTTTGCAGCCATACATAGTCATCTCAGCAGCCCGACACTCACTTGAGACCGTTGCAAACGCAACATCGTCTCAGCAACCCCTCACTTGTTAAGACCCGTGCAACCACACAAGGCCATCTCAAAACAACCTCATAATCATCGAGACCTTTGCAACCGTGCAATATCGTCTCAGCAAACCAGACTGAGACCCTTGCTACCACGCAATGCCATCTCAAAACAAACTTTACAATCATCGAGACCTTTGCAACCACACAACATCGTCTCAGCAAACCAGACTGACACCCTTGCAACCACGCAATGCCGTCTCAAAACAAACCTTCATAATCAAGGCCCCTGCAACTACAAAATATCATCCCAGCAACCTGACACTCACTGACACCCTTGCAACCACATAATATTGTCTGCAGTAGTATAAAACACCTTGCAGTGCGAACCCGAATACAAACTAAACTTGCAAACACACCTCAGTGACAAACAATCAGGCACACAAACACACAGTGGCACCTAGTTGGCCATTCATCTTTAGTGGCACGCGGGCCACTCATCTTTTCCCTGTTTTTTTCCCTGCAGTTAGTTCAGGTTTTCATCTAGCGTCTGCGAGTGCACGTTGGTCAGCGAGTGCACGTTGGTCAGCGAGTGCACGTTGGTCAGCGAGTGCACGTTGGTCAGCGAGTGCACGTATATCGTCTTGTTGAGCACCTGTGTATTGTCTTGATTTTCTCACACCAATGCAAGATCCAGTCCAAGTTCTCAAACTAGACCAAGCATCAGTAGCAGACTTAGCTATGTGGGACAATTTCCCCACCTGATAGAACAGCATTTCAATCTTCATCCCGGCAGTGTCAGCCGAGCCACCACAGGCTTTTGTGTGCATTTTTCGTCCGCCACTGGTTCTCCAAACCTTGGCCCCCAGAAATTCTCTTAAATTTCTGCTTCACCCAGTCTTCATCACGCCTCGTGCTGTACCCCATTGTGGCAGCTGCCCAGGTCTGGGGCCACACTTGAACTGGACAGACAGTGTTCTTCACCACAGACAATCAGGCCACAGACGACTTCATCAATTAAGGTAGATCAAGCCTCTCCCCATCACGTCCTTCCTGCGCAGGCTCGCGCAGTTGTCACTTCATCACCAGTTTAATATGTTCTGTAGACATGTTCCAGGCAAATGCAAAATCGCAGCTTACAACCTTACTTTGTTTTTCCAGCAAGAGCCTGGAGCCGCCCCAATAACCATCCCTGTCCCACCCTGGTCATTGCTGACGATGGACTGAAGTAGCATCTCACCAACTCAACCCAGCTTATTAACCACTCCTTGGCACGAAATACACTGAAGGCCTATCGCACTGCTTGGAATACTAACCGCTAATTTTTGGCCACTTGCCTCGAAGCAGCAATAGGCAACGTTAGACACGTCCTAGCCTTCATATCGTATTGCCACATGCAGCTGACCCTTTCTCACAATACTATCACGCCATATCTAGATGGCGTCCAGGATTTCCTGTCCCTGCAGGACCCCAGTAAACTGTCAGTATTCTCGAGCCCATGCAGTCAAGTCCCTCCTACAGGGCATACAGAAGCACCAACCTGTAGTCAGTGGCAAGCGCCTACCTTTCAAGAATGCCCTCTTTAGGGACATGTCTGAAATCCTTACTCGTTCCCCATTTAGGGCCTTGCCCAGCATAGTCACCCAAGCAGCTATTTACCAGGCCTTCTACGGTTCCCTACGACCTAGTGAATTTACAGTCAGTGGCTCTGGCAGTCAGACACTGCTCCGATGCCACCCGACTCGCTTTCGAACACCTACACTCTCAGTCTGCAAACGCAACAAACCAGCCCCGGGGGTTGACATCAACTTGTTTCAGACTAACAATGCCTGATGCCCAGTGACGGTGCTCGACCGACTACTGCTCCATCTACCCAGCCAATCTGATGGTGGTTTGTTGCTACCCTTTCTAAACCAGCTCCCTGAGTGGCAGCCAGTTTGTCAAGCATGTCAGAATCCTAAGCAACTTGGGCTTCAAACCCCAGTCAGTTCTCTGGACATTCTTTACGAATTAGAGCAGCCTCAACTGCCTCCCAACAGGGAGTACCAGACCACGTAATCAAGATACCAGGCTGATGGGAAGTCTCCTTGTTTTGCCACATACATCCCAAATCCTCAGGAAGGAATGGCACAAGCCTTTACCAAGCTGGCTCAATAAATACAAGAAATCAATATAAGCTATTGCCCTATCTGAGTCTTTTGCCCCCTTTTCTTGGCATACTGACCAGACCACCAAGGCACACTTCAGGTCTATTTATGTTGTAAGTTTTGTCGCGTGTTTATGTGATCCACATCACTCTCAGTCAGAGGGCCACGACCATAAATGAGAAGGCCAGTATGGTGGCCTGAGTTTATGGGAGGAGCCGAAGGGTATTTAAGCAGCCCACTCACACATGCTCTTTGTCGGTTCAGTGTACAGTACTACATGTCACTGGGCCGACTCTTCCCAGCTCACCTCATGTCCGTGAGTCTGCGCATTCAATCGCATTCGACACCTTCCCGCCCTTCCCTTTTTCAGGGCACTTCTCAGCATATCCTTCTTCAACAACTACCCATTACTTACTTTGGGTATGCCCCCTTTTCTTGGCATACTGACCAGACCACCAAGGCACACTTCAGGTCTATTTATGTTGTAAGTCTTGTCGCGTGTTTATGTGATCCACATCACTCTCAGTCAGAGGGCCACGACCATAAATAAAATTCTCCTCAGTTTAGGCCGATACGTATTCTTCTACATATTTTTGGTAAAAAAAATCGAAATAAGTGTTTTATTGATTGGTTAACGCAAAAGTTATAGGGCCAGATTCTCAAAAGAGATACGACGGTGTATCGCAGGAAACACCGTCATACCTCTGTTTTTTTTTTACTGGGTATCTATGCGTCTGATTCATAGAATCATTTACGCATAGATACAGTGAAGATCCGAGAGGTGTAAAACACTTACACCGTCGGATCGTAGATGTAATGACTTCGCTGGCCGCTAGGTGGCCTTTACGTTGATTTCTCATTTACCTATGCAAATGAGCCTAATACGCTGATTCCCAAACGTTTTTACGCCACCCATAAGCGTAAGGTTACCCCTGCTATATGAGGGGTAACCTTACGAAGTTCCGTCGTATGCCATGTTAAGTATTTCGTCGGGACAGCGTCGTCTTTTTCCGTCGTTTATGTCGTTTTACTAAGTCGTTCGCGAATAGGGATTTACGTAAACGACGCTCACGTCGGTTTCATTCACGTTTTCCGACATGAGCTGAAGCATGCGCACTGGGCTATTTTGGTGGCCGGCGCATGCGCAGTTCGATCGACGCGGGGGCACGCTTAATTTAAATACAAGCCGCCCCCTTTGAATTACGCGTCCTTACGCCGGGCCATTTACACTACGCAGCCGCAACTTACAGAGCAAGTGCTTTGGGAATACGGCACTTGCTTTGTTAAGTTGCGGCGGCGTAGTGTAAATGGCTTACGCTACGCTGTCGGCCAATCTATGTGAATCTGGCCCATAGCGTCTACAAAATAGGGGATAGTTTTATGGCTTTTTTTTTTTTTTTACTAGTGGCAGCGATCTAGGATTTTTATTTTGACCGTGACATTGCGGCGGACCTATTGGACACTTTTGACACGTTTTTGGAACCATTGACATTTATACAGCGATTAGTGCTATAAAACTGCACTGATTACCGTGTAAATGTGACTGGCAGGGAAGGGGTTAACACCAGGGGGTTAATATGTTTCCTAAAGTGTGTTCTAACTGTAGGGGGGAGGGAACTCACAAGGGGAGGAGACCGATGTGTGTTTCTCTGTACTGGGAACACACATTGGTCTCCTCACCACTGACAGGACATGGATCTGTGTGTTTACACACACAGATCCATGGTTCTGCCGTGATTGAGGGCAATCGCGGGTGCCCGGCAGGCATCGCGGGCGACGGGGGCACGCGCACCGAGCCCCGAGCAATGCGGCGGGGGTGCGCGCGCGCCCCCTAGCCACCCGGGAAGCCAAGGATGACGTCCACCCGGAGGGAGGGTTCCCGCCGACATCATTTTACAGTGACTCAGTAGGAAAAGTGTTAAAAGAAACAAAACCACCAAGTGAATTGTGTGTTATTTGATTTCAATGTTAATTATAGATACATAGGCCCGGATTCACAAAGCACTTACGCTGACGTAAATCACTTTACGCCGACGTAGTGCAAATGTGTGCCCAGCGTATGTGTGCGCCAGACCCACAAAACCAACATACGTCTAAAAACAGGCCATCCTACCCCGACGAATCTTACATATGCTGGCGTAGTGTGGGCGCAAATATGGTTTGGACGCATGTTGCTTCTCCCATTGATTAGGCATTCAAATATGCAAATGAGGGAAATATGGCGATTCACGAACGTACGTGGGCCCGACGCATGCTATGCGATGTTTGCGTAAGTTGTACGTCCAGCGTAAAGTTATTCCCCATAGATGAGGCATAACCCAGCCAATAGACATGCTAAGGTCTGCACCAGGGAACACAAGCCGGCGTATTTTACGTTGGACGTGTGTCTGGTTGGGCGTAAGTTATGTTAACGGCGTACACAGTGATCCGGCGTATCTTAGGCAGTTGTTCCGACGTGGTTGTGAGCATGCGCGGCGCATGCGCAGTTAGTTATACTACCTGTCTGGCGCTCGGGCCCATCATTTGCATGGGGTCACGCCTCATTTGCATGGATCACGCCCACTTCCACTAAGCTGGCCTGCGCCTTCGAAAATACGCTACGCTGGCACATCTTGGTGAGCAATGGCTTGCTGAATGCAGTGCTTTCCTCTCCGCGCTGCGCCGGCGTAGCGTACTGTGTGTACGCTACGCCGGCGTAAATGTCCGCCCACTCTCTGTGAATCCGGGCCATAGTCCATAAAATCATTGACCAGAAATTCCAAAAGAGTCCAGTGATGATAATCCAATAGGTGCTTCAGTAGAAAACACCACCGATGAGAAGGACACACACTGATCCTTATGCCTCCGAAGAGAAAACTGCGAGGAGAGCTTTTGGCCAGGAATCCTGGCCGTGTACATGCTCCCTCGCCGGTTTTTCCAACTGGAAAACTGTCAAAATCCGCCCACAAAAAAAGAGAACCAGCTCTCTTTTTTCCCGTGGGGGTTCCTGACTGACTTTTTCCCATTGGAAATCCCCAGCGTGTGTACACGGCATTACCCTAAACATTGTACTACCCGAATAAAGTGAATCTCTCCAGAATCTACAATGACTGACTATGATCAGCAAATTAATTTTGCTTCCCAGATGTTAATCGAGTCTCACATGGAGGTAAAATAAAAACCCTTCATTGTGCGGAATTACTGTTTCATAGTTACATAGTAGGTGACGTTGAAAAAAGACAAAAGTCCATCAAGTCCAGTCTATGTGTGTGATTTTATGTCAGTATTACATTGTATATTCCTGTATGTTGTGGTCGTTCAGGTGGTTATCTAATAGTTGTTTTTAATTATCGATGCTCCCCGATGAAACCACTACCTGTGGAAGGGAGTTCCACAATTCCTAACTGCTCATACAGTAAAGAACCCTCTACATAGTTTAAGGTTAAACCACTTTTCTTTTAATTTTAGTGAATGGTCCTGTGTCTTATTAAATTCCCTTATGCAGAAAAGTTTTATCCATATTGTGGGGTCACCAGTACGGTATTTATATATTGAAATGATATCCCCTCTCAAGCAGCTCTTCTCCAGAGAGAATAAGTTCAGTGCTCGTAACCTTTCTTCATAACTTTCTTCATGTCCTACAGACCCTTATTAGTTTAGTTGTCTTTCTCTGGACTTTCTCCAGTTCCAGCACATTCTTCCTGAGGACCGGTGCCCAGAAATGGACAGCATACTCCAGGTGCTGCCAGACCAGAGTCTTGTAGAGTAGGATAATTATTGTTTTATCTCTGGAGTTAATCCCCTTTTTAACGCATGCCAACATTCTGTTTGCTTTGCTTGCAGCAGCATGGCATTGCATGCCATTGCTGAGCTTATCATCTACTAGGACCCCCAGGTCCTTTTCCATCCTTGATTCCTTCAGAGGTTCTTGAGATACGCCGCGTAAGTGTACATATGCGCCGTATCTATGCGCCATACCCATAGAACTAAGATACGCAAAAAAACTTCATCCGACTGACATACGCCGATTCACGAACGTACTTGCGCCTGGCGCATGTTTTAAGCGATTTGCGCAAGGGTTTACGTCCAGAGTAAAATTATTCCTCATATAGGAGGCGCAACTCATGCAAAGGTATGGACCAGGGAACGAACGCCGTCGAAATTTACGCTATGAATATACGCTACGCTGTCCCAACGTTGGGAGCACTTTATTTGTGAATTCCATACTTGTCTCCCTGCATAGCACCGGCGTAGCGTAAATAAGATACGCTACGGCGGCATAAAGATGCGCCGATGTACTTGAATCTACCCCTAAATGTTTATGGGGAACTGTATCGAATGATTTTGCAAAATCCAGATACACCACCTCTACAGGCCTTCCTTTATCTAAATGGCAGCTCACCTCCTCATAGAAGGTTAATAGATTGGTTTGGCAAGAACGATTCTTCCTGAATTCATGCTGATTACTGCTAATGATACCATTGTCATTACTAAAATCTTGTATATAGTGCCTTATCATCCCCTCCAAGAGCTTGCATACAATTGATCAATTGATATTAGGCTAACTGGTCTGTAATTCCCAGGGATGTATCTTGGCTCTTTTTTTAAATATTGGTGCTACATTGGCTTTTCTCTAATCAGCTGGTACCATTCCAGTCAGTAGACTGTTTGTAAAAATTAAGAACAATGGTCTGGCAATTACTTGACTGAGTTCCTTAACCTCCCTGGCGGTATGATTCTGTCTGCAATTACGTACCAAAAGCGGTACAATTATTTTGCATGGAAATTCTGTGTTTTATACTGTAGGCCTGCAATTTTTAGGAATAACTCACTTAAATTTGTCCAAACCAGAGTCCAGTAGACATCCCGGGTATGATAAAGTTTGAAACACAAAATCATAAAATTATAATATAATAAATAACTATAAATAATTATAACAAATAATAATGTAATTATAATAAAAATTATTCACTAATGTAATCAAATCAAAATCACTGAAATTTGCTCAGTTGCAGAATTGTCGCTGTCAATACTTTTATTTTTTTATGACGAATTTCCCCACAAATCGCTATCGCTCAATTCTGCAAGTGATTATCATTTGTAATCAGAGTCTTCGAGTAAGGAATGCGTTGACCCTAATAACCAAGGCCTGGAGTGTGCCTTTGGCCGGCTGGTAGGTACGCCTGAAAGAGGGCATACCCTGAACAAGAAAAAGTACAATGAGAATGTATGAAAGCTGGGGGAATGGGTGGGTGGGAACCCAGAACCCTACGCCGACCCAGCACCGACAGGGAGGGAGTCTTAAGTACTCTCAGACTCCTCCCACAAATACAGGCCGGCCTCCGGCCAGCCTTCTGACTTGTAATCAGAGTCTTCGAGTAAGGAATGCGTTGACCCTAATAACCAAGGCCTGGAGTGTGCCTTTGGCCGGCTGGTAGGTACGCCTGAAAGAGGGCAAAAGACACATATGTAGGTGAAGAGGGGTAGATAAGTGACCAAGAAGCAAAGCAGCTCGCGCCCGGATGGCAATCGTAAGTATACCTGATAAGTAGCCGTTATGACTGGAGAAGCCACCGACTCGTGACCTGTGATAGAAGGAAGCCCCTGCCAAATGCGTGAGCAGGCCTGAACACGACCAAAGCCCCGAGAAAGATTGGTTCGAACCTGCGACAATCCATATGAGAGCCTGACACGCTTATGATAGGTGGACACTTGTGGGCAACTGAAACCAGAGCCGGCCCGAAAAGCCCCCGCAATAATTCCTTACCACGAAACCTACAACCGGACACCAGACGTAGCCCCGTGAGGAAACCCCCCAACCCCTGGCCTACCCATACTGAGAGGAAAGTGAGCGGGTGAGTAGCAAAAACCTGACAACTAGCAGGAGCCTAAAGTGCTGGATACCTGATGGACATGATGACGGAGCAGAAGGACGAAGCCCTTGCGCTAAGGTAACACCAACTTACCATGGCACCATACCGACACACAGAACCCGTTCTTACCTGATAGACTTGGTTAGCAGGTTACAGGCAGAAGCACGCCAAAATTGAGCATAAGGATAGTAGATAACGGCATGGAAGCTAACCCAAATCCCACCCGTCCTCCCCCCCCCCCCCCCAACTGCCCAAGTGCTGAACGCCAGACTACAGACAAGTACCTAATGACAAGTTTGCAGGAGAGAGCAGCCCATGCCAGCAATGCTACCAAACTCGCCACTAGGTACCCAAGAGGCCCAACCCCCCACCTTCAGCATGAAGGTAGAGAAACCAGACCAACCACCCCTGGAAAAGCTGCCTCCAGAAACTTGACACGAAAGCATGACTGCCAGCTAAAGCCACAACACTATGAAACCTGATGATGCAGCGATGAGCCCCGAAAGCTGGTCTGAAAGTACCCACAGTAGGGATGTCAGAGACCGGACCCGAAAATGATGACGTGGCCGGTAGGAATGGAAGAGCAGGAACTGGGGGTGCGCTGACACAACCTAGACAAGACAGAAAACACACATGAAACAACAACGCCCTCTGTGCCTACCTAAGACCGCTGCGCATGAAAGCACCCGATGACACCCCAACCCAGTGTGACTGGCACGTGAGCCTGAGTAACCTGCCGCGCAGAGACAGGCAAAACTGAACACTCATGGTCGGTGTACCCACGGACTGCTGTGGGTAATCGTGTAGGTGTAATGAATGCACGTGCAACGTATGACGTATGTAAACAGGCGAGAAGATTGTGGTCAACAATCAATTAAAAATGATACCTCAGCCCGTATGAATCTGTAGACGTGACAGATCCTGAGATGTGAACACTAGCTAACCAACCCAGATGCAACGTGGACAAAGTACAATGAGACATGGTAACCACGAAGACAACGCCAAGACAAACCAACACAGACAGAATTCGTGGGGGCAGCCAAGCCATGCCAGAAATCGTGGGGGCAGCAATGCTGCGACAGAACTTGAGGGGGACAAAATCGTGGGGGCAGCCGAACTGCTGAGACTGAAACTTAATGCAAAACCTGGGGCAGAAATGGTATGGGAGACCCGCTGAACCTGAAAGCTAAGGCAAAACTATAGGACAGAACCTGGGGCAGAAATGGTATGAGAGCAACGATGAAGCAAAAATACCAAATAAACAAACCTGGAGCATAATGGTATGAGAGCAACACTGAGCCTGAAATGCCGAGGCAGAAATACAATGACAGACAGAAATGACAAAACTTAGGGGCCGTAGTGCCCAGACAGAAAACGTGGGGGCCGTAGTGCCCCAGACAGAAAACGTGGGGGCCGTAGCGCCCAGACAGAAAACGTGGGGGCCGTAGCGCCCAGGCAGAAAACGTGGGCCGAAAAAAACTATGGAAGACAACGCTATGACGGAAAACCTGGAGCAGAAACGCTATGACGGAAAACCTGGAGCAGAAACGCTATGACAGAAAACCTGGGGCAGAAACGCTATGACAGAAACCTGGGACAGAAACGCTATGACAGAAAACCTGGGGCAGAAACGCTATGACAGAAACCTGGGACAGAAACGCTATGACAGAAAACGTGGGGCAGAAACGCTATGACAGAAAACGTGGGGCAGAAACACTATGACAGAAAACGTGGGGCAGAAACGCTATGACAGAAAACGTGGGGCAGAAACACTATGACAGAAAACGTGGGGCAGAAACGCTATGACAGAAAACGTGGGGGCAGAAACGCTATGACAGAAAACGTGGGGCAGAAACGCTATGACAGAAAACCTGGGGCAGAAACGCTATGACCGAAAACGTGGGGCAGAAACGCTATGACCGAAAACGTGGGGCAGAAACGCTATGACAGAAAACGTGGGGCAGAAACGCTATGACAGAAAACCTGGGGCAGAAACACTATGACAGAAAACCTGGGGCAGAAACGCTATGACAGAAACGTGGGGCAGAAACGCTATGACAGAAACGTGGGGCAGAAACGCTATGACAGAAAACGTGGGGCAGCAACGCTATGACAGAAAACGTGGGGCAGAAACGCTATGACAGAAAACCTGGGGCAGAAACGCTATGACAGAAACGTGGGGCAGAAACGCTATGACAGAAACGTGGGGCAGAAACGCTATGACAGAAAACGTGGGGCAGCAACGCTATGACAGAAACCTGGGGGCAGAAACGCCATGACAGAAACGTGAGGGCAGAAACGCTATGACAGAAAACGTGGGGCAGCAACGCTATGACAGAAACCTGGGGGCAGAAACGCTATGACAGAAAACGTGGGGCAGCAACGCTATGACAGAAAACGTGGGGGCAGAAACGCTATGACAGCAAACGTGGGGGCAGAACCGCTATGACAGCAACGTGGGGGCAGAACGCTATGACAGAAAACCTGGGGGCAGAAACACCATGACAGAAAGTAGGGGCAGAAACGCTATGACAGAAAACCTGGGGCCAGAAAACGCTATGACAGAAACCTGAGGACAGAAACCTGAGGACAGAAACGCTATGACGGAAACCATGGGGCCGAAAAACGCTATGACAGAAAAGTAGGGGCAGAAACGCTATGACAGAAAACCTGGGGCCAGAAAACGCTATGACAGAAACCATGGGGCAGAAAAAACGCTATGACAGAAACGCAGGGGCAGAAACGCTATGACACAAACACAGGGGCAGAACTCCCCTGACCTCAGTAAAAGGTAGACAGCAGCCCCCCCCAATGCCGCTAGCATGACCCCAGAGATGCAGGAGGGCAGCCCCCCCCCCCCAAGTAGCCAGCATGCGACCCCTGGAAAAAAATGGCGGACACCCCCCCAGCAAGACCCATGCATGAACCGCTCCTCATACAGCCCCCCCCCCCCCATGCCGCTGCTGGAGGAAGAAACATAGTGGGCGGGCATTCCCCCCCCCCCCCCCGGCGTGAACACCGGGGGAAGCAGCAGGCGGCTCCCTCCAGCAGGAGGGAGAAGTACAGCTGACGGGCCTCCCCCCCTCCCCCCGGCGTGTACACCGGGGAAAGCGGCGGGCGGCTCCCTCCACGCTGGAGGGAGAAATACAGCGGACGGGCAGGCAGGCATCCCGCCCCCATTCCCCATTCCCCGGGAGGAAGAGACACAAATGGGCGGCCATGCTGCTGCTGCCGGCGTGAACCCGGCGGAGACAGGCGAGTGGGGGTTGGGAGGGGGCGCCCGCCTGGACCAGGTGAAAACACGGGAGCCATGCGGGAATCCCCCACGTGCGGACCGGAATGCGAGCACCCCCCCCATGGACCCGGTATGAGAACCGGACTACGAGCGACTCCCCCCACCCCCTGAACAGCTTGTGAGGACCGCTGAATCAGACCCTCGCAACGTGGGTGGAAAACACCTGAGACAGCTGCTGCTGACCGCCCTCTCCAGGAAGCCGGAAGTGACATGCATCGGCCGCGCCCCCCCAACCCAGAACCCTACGCCGACCCAGCACCGACAGGGAGGGAGTCTTAAGTACTCTCAGACTCCTCCCACAAATACAGGCCGGCCTCCGGCCAGCCTTCTGACTTATTATCGCTGTTTTCTAGCTGCTCTAAAATCACTTTTGACATAAAGGGACACTTTTGGTTGCTATGGACAATCTACAGTTTGCAGGCACAAAAAAAATGTTTTTATTATGTAAAAGAACATGCAGGGCACTGGGCAGACCACTAGGGACAGGGGGGGGGTGTACTTTTTACATACAGTATTCTGTATGTAATGTGTTTGTTTACTTTTTTGAATTTGCCGCCGGTCTCCGCCCCCGTGCGCCGTTACGTCGCAGGGAACGGAGATCGGCGGCGCGCGGGCACTGTGTGAGTCGAGCGGGGATGCATCGCTGGATCCAGGGACAAGGTAAGTACAGA
Source organism: Rana kukunoris (assembly GCA_029574335.1). NCBI lineage: Eukaryota > Metazoa > Chordata > Amphibia > Anura > Ranidae > Rana > Rana kukunoris. The sequence continues at coordinate 96,500,880 of CM056054.1, forward strand.
TCCCCGCCTGGATAAACAGGTAAGCCAGCGCGCGCTGCAGGCTCTGCATTCACCCCGAGCGCGACTCGGGGATATCGATATTTACATGAAAAATCCATCACGAGTCGCGCTCGGGGATACCGGCAGGGAGGTTAAGGACCCTTGGGTGCAAGCCATCTGGTCCCAGTGACGTATTAGGCCGCGTACACACGAGGGGATATGTCCGCTGAAAACGGTCCGATGGACCGTTTCAGCAGACATCTCCGCTCGTGTGTATGGGCTAGCGGACAGATTTCTCCACCCGACAGATTTCAAAGCATGCTTTGAAATCTATCCGGTGGGGATCTGTCCGCCCGACATGTCTGCTGGTTAGTACACTTACCAGCAGACATGTCGGCCCCCACCGCCGCTGCGCCGCTGCCGAATGGATTCGGCGCATGCGCGGAAGTGTTTTACTTCCTGGTGCGGTGACGTGGCGGTGACGCGGCGGCGTCAACGTCACCGCCGCGTCACCACTACGTCACCGCGCCGTCCGGCGGCGGGGAATTTGATCCGATGGTGTGTACACGCCATCGGATCAAACTCCCGATCGGACATATCCGATGGAAATGGTCCGCGGACCGTTTTCATCGGATATGTCCGATCGTCTGTACGCCGCCTCAATGTTTTACGTTTTTCACGTCTATTTCTAATTCTGTCCTCTTTTAGCTATGAGGGTGTTTCCTGTGATGTGTCATGAGGATAAACATTGCAGTTTTGGTTACTAAAGCCTCCTGTTTCCCTTGTGAAGACTCAGAAGAAGAATACATTCAATATCTTCGCCATCTCTCCATCTTTAGTAACAAGATTCCCTTCATAATTCTTTATGGGACCAATAAGATCTGACCTCCCTTGCTAACTATTTATGTACTTAAAGAATTTCTTGGGATTTTTCTTAAGCCGCGTACGCACGGTTGGAATTTCCGATGGAAAAAGTCAGATGGGAGCTTTTCATCAGATATTTCGACCATGTGTCTGACTTTTTCCGTTGGAATTTGTGACAGACCTTCCATCGGAAATTCCAACTGAATTTTGCTCAGTCAAAAGTCTGACCGTGCATTACTCTCCTCCGCTATGTGACTTTTGTGTTCTATCTTAGCCACTCCAATTGCACCCTTACATTTCTTGCTGCATTCTTTGAAAAGTTGAAATGCCCTCAGCCTTGTATTTTTTGAAGGCCTTCTCTTTTATTTTTATATGCATTTTTTCGTTGGCGTTAAGCCACCCAGGACTTTTATGAGCGCTTTTAAATGTATTTCCCATTGGGATGCACTGGCTAATGCCCTTATTTAATATGCTCTTAAAGCATACCCATTTCTCCTCTGTGTTCTTTGTTCCTAAGATTTTATCCCAATTTGTACCTTCTAGTTTAGGGAAGTTGGCTCTTTTGAAATGCAGTGTATTCCCCTTATGTTTCCTAGTAGTGTGATTTATACTGAAACTAATTGACCTGTAACAATGTTTTTCTACATCCATGATCAAGACTGTATTTTTGGTAATCAGTAGGTCTAGAAACTCTTTGTTTCTAGTCAGTGTATTATGATCTGACCCACGAAATTGTCCTGAAAGATTATGGCCTCGTACACACGAGGGGATATGTCCGCTGAAAACGGTCCGATGGACCTTTTCAGCAGACATCTCCGCTCGTGTGTATGGGCTAGCGGACAGATTTGTCCACCCGACAGATTTCAAAGCAAGCTTTGAAATCTATCCGGTGGGAATCTGTCCGCCCGACATGTCTGCTGGTTAGTACACTTACCAGCAGACATGTCGTCCCGCACCGCCGCCGCGCCGCCGCCGAATGTATTCGGCGCATGCGCGGAAGTGTTTTACTTCCTGGTGCGGTGACGTAGCGGTGACGTGGCGGCGTCAACGTCACCGCCGTGTCACCGCCACGTCACCGCGCCGTCAGGCGGCGGGGAATTTGATCCGATGGTGTGTACACGCCATCGGATCAAACTCCCGATCGGACATATCCGATGGAAATGGTCCGCGGACCGTTTTCATCGGATAAGTCCGATGGTGTGTACGAGGCCTAAGGCTGCGTACACACGATTAAATCTGTCTGCTGGAAACGGTCTGACGGATCGTTTCAGCAGACAGATTTGATCGTGTGTACGGGCAAACAGACGGATTTGGCCAGCCGACAGATTTGAAAGCATGCTTTCAAATCTGTCTGCTGGAAACCCGTCGGACAGATATGTCTGCTGGTTAGTACGCTAACCAGCAGACATATCTGCTCGCACATGCGTCGAATGGATTCGACGCATGCGCGGAAGTAATTTACTTCCTGGTGCGGTGACGTGGCGGCGTCCAACGTCACCGCCACGTCACCGCCGCGTCAGCGCGCTGTCTGCCGGTGGGGATTTTGGTTTGATCGTGTGCAGAGGCGGCTCTCTAATTAGGCAAATAAGGCAGTCGCCTTAGGCCTCGCACACACAGGGGCCTCGCGGCCACCTAGTTTACCTTAAAACAGAGTCCCGTCTTCTAGCAGCAGGAGCCTGATCCATCCAACCATCTTTCTTTCTTTCTCCCTCATGGGCGTGAGTGGGGCCTCATGTCTAGGTTTTGCCTAAGGACTCGCAAAGCCTAGAGCCGCCTCTGATCGTGGGTACACGATCAAACCAATACATCCCAGCAGACAGATCTGTTCAAATCGGTCTGTCCGACCGATTTGAACATATAAATTTGCTCGTGTGTATGGGGCCTAAGTCTTGATAATTAAAATCACCCATTATGATGACACTTCCCATCCTTGCTGCTAATCCAAATTGTGATAGGAGGTCCGCCTCCGGCTCCTTCCTTTTGTTGGGGGCTTATAGCATACTCTCATTATTACTTTCCCCTTTGTTTCATCCCTTTGCAGCTCTACCCATAAGGATTCCACCTCCTCTCTTGATCCCTTAGTGATTTAATCTCTCACATTTACTTGTACATCATTTTTGATATACAGGCATACCCCTCCCCCTTTTTTTACCCTCTCTATCCCTGCGATATAGTAAATACCCTTGAATGGTTGCCAGCCAATCATGAGAGCTGTTGAACCAAGTCTCTGAAATTCCTACAAAATCTAAATCCTCTTCAAACAACAGTAGCTCTAGTTCACCCATCTTGCCCGCCAGACGCCTGGCATTGGTGAACATGCCACATAGTTTAGACCGGTCGCATACTGTCTCCTTATTGGGTTTTCTGAGGTTGCAAAAATAACTAGTTACTATACTTACCTCGGGTTTAGATGCTTTTGTCAACCTACTATTAATGCACCCAATACTCCCCTCTGAATTATGTTTCACACTGACTATCTCTACCTCTGGACCACCCTCCATCACCTAGTTTAAAAGAACCCTCAAACTTTTCAGCCATCTTCACTCCCAGCAGATCTGCACCCTCATCATTAAGATGCAGTCTGTTCCTTCTATAGAGCTTTAGACCGACTGAGAAGTCCTCCCCAGTTCTCCAAGAACCAAAACCCCTCCATACTACAGCAGCACCTAAGCCGCTAGTTTACTTCCCTAATCTCCCTCTGCATTTCTGGTGTGGATCGAGGTACCAGTAGTATTTCTGAGAATACTACCTTGAAAGGTCTTTTCCTCAATTCATCTCCTAAATCCCTAAAATAATGTTTTAGGACACTCCATCTTCCTCTGACTTTGTCTTTGGTGCCAACGTGCACCATGACAGCCGAGTCTTCCCCACACCCTCACAATATTCTGTCCACCAGATCCATGATGTGCCAAACGCGAGCGCCCAGTAGACAACATACAGTTCCGCGCTTCAGGTCTTTGTGACAGATTGCCCTCTCTGTCATCCTAAGAATTGAGTCCCCTACCACCAGAATCTGTCTTTCATTTCCCTTGGCTTTACTGTCACCCTCACTGGAGGAGTTATTCCCCTGGCAGCTAGGGGAGTCACTCAGCACCAGTAGTGCTGGTCCCTGACCGGTTTCACCAATTTCACCTAACGGGGCGTACTTATTAGGATGTTCCAGCCCAGGTCAGGCCTCCCTAGCACTTTCCCCTCTACCCTTCCTGACTGTCAACCATCTACTCTGCTTTGGTGCCTGCCCCAATTCTCCTTTAGTGTGGAGGGTTTTCTCAGTGTTGAAAGTTGCATTGCTACATTCAGAACCTGGGCTTCCAGGGAAACAATGTGCTTAAATTTTGCACAGCAGTATTTGCCCTCGATCGGATGATCAAGGAACGTATCCATGCTGCAAGATGTACACCGAATCGCATCTCCACAACCGCCGGGAATCGTACCTACTAATTTGATGAGGATTGAGGATTACACCCTGTCCAAATTAACTAACAACTAGCTTCCTGACACTAAGGCCTCATGTACACTTCTGCTGGTAAACGGACGTTTAGGAGCAGTTGGGCATTTTTTTTTCCAACTGCTCCTGAACTCTCCTCTATGTTATCTTATCAGTACATGTACACAGGGTCATTTATAATCATTTCTAGGCATTTGAGTTTAGAGGCTTTTTTCAGGAACCCCAAAAAAACTTTCGGAAGCTGTGATTAGAGGCATTTCAATCACCAACCGTGGTTAAACGTGGTAACTCACGTTTAGCAGCGTTAGATACCCAGTATAGATACCCAGTTAAAAAAACAGAGATACGACGTATTTCTTTTGAGAATCTGGCCCCTCGTGTATATCCCAGCCTAGGTGCATCTGTCCCACCATGTATGTGCAGGTAATAGGACTTAAAACCCTTATCCATCTGCTATATATTACATCCAAATTATAAGCTGGATTAAAATGTATGTTTATAATATACATTCCCTTGACGTTTACAGAGTCTGTAATTTAAAATTTTATATTAGGCTTTATAAGAATTTTCTATAGTTTATTGTTTATTATTTTATTTATCTCATGTAAGCTTTATTATATGCAAGGGATCTGGAATGGGGATGTCAGATTTTTCTTTGTTGTCTGATGAAGAGATTAAATCACTGACCAAAAATAACCTGCTGATCATTGGTCTGTAAAGGTGTCCTGCACTTACCATGTTGACCACTAGATGTTGCTGTGTACACTGTGTTGTATAGAGAATGTTTGTTCTGTGGAACATTTTGTTCCGGCCATGTGTTCCCCGGATCATTGATCAGGTTGCGCACACAGTGTGTGTGATCGATGTGAGTTGTTCCCCGGTGATAGGTCAGTGTGAGGTGGATGGGGCTCATTGTATCCAGGGCTCCTTGCGATTGGCAGTTTTCAGACCGCTGTGACAGGCCATCACAGCGGTCACATGATTCTAAAGCGGAGTTCCACTCATATTCACATCGCCGGCAGAAGCAATTACTCTGCAGCCATCTAGTGGCGGTAGATGTAATTGCAGTAACGCCGCCCAAGTAATGGGAACTGCGTTACCGCGAGGGGAAGAGTAATAAGGTAGATTACTCGTTACCCTCAAAAGGGGCTGCGTTAGGTAACTGCGTTTATTGTAACTCTGTTACTTACAACACTGAGCACTCGTGCATTCAAAGCATACGTGCACTCACAGTACACATGCATTCACAATCTATGTGCACTCACAGCCCACGTGCACTCACAGCACATGTGCATTAACACATGTGCACTTACAGTCCATATGCCCTCACAGCACTCGTGCACTCACAGTCCATGTGCATGTGTTAAGGTGCTTTAATAAAAAAGTATAAAAAAGCGCATCTGTGTCCAACTGACAACAATAGGAAATAAGAGTGACTGTTTCCAACCAGCATAATGTCTGACCATCAAGCATGGCGATGTCACGTAGCTCAGCACCTCCCAAGAACCTGCAGAGGACACGTCCAGGCAGTGCAAGTTGGGGGGTGGGAATTTGTGTGGGTGTGGCTTGAATGTGGGCAAGGAAACCAAATGCCCATAATATCCTATTGCCGATGGGCCCCATGAGTTGTTAGTCCTCCCCTGGCCCATACAATAAATTTGTTCACTAATAGAGGGTGCAGCGGAATATAGGATTTTATAGAATTTACAAGATTGGATGTATGGTATTGGTATGCTTTTCTAAGTAGGATCAAAGTCAGACCAAAGTAGTGCAGGGATCATTTTCAAAGTCGGACCGACACATGTCGGACCAGTTAAGAAGGTTCCCATAGGGAAACATATATTTTCACACGTAATGCGAAATGAGCTCCCAATGTCGGAGCGTTTGTCGTACTAGTGTGAACCCAGCCTCAATCACTTAGAATAAATTATAGAAACAATTATACAGCTGTGTTTAACTAGCACTTAATTGTGCTCCACATTTTTATAAGTAATTACAGTTCAAGACATAAATTAAGGCAACAGAAATTTGATAAAACATTGATAAACATATACAAATAGAAGTACCTTCAGTCTCCACACAGCTGTGTTTTGTATGCTATGGTTAATCATTTCTGTCTCTTTTACATGATTATTCTACTACTTGTGAATACACAACAATATTTCTAATCTGTGGTCTACAGCGGCCTCTCCTGTGCATGTATTTACATGATTAAGTGAGTCTGGTTCCCCAGCACTCACCGATTTTCATCAATATTTACATGAATCTTGATTTCCTCCTCAAGTATATTGTCCTGCAAAATGCTTGTGACCAGTTATGTCTAAATGCCAGGAATATTAAAACTGGTCTGGGTGGTCTGTGGTGACTTTCAAATACCTTCTATTTTACATAGGATGGTATTGCAGAGAAAATACATATATTTTACAATCCTCCCCAGATTATTATATTTTTTTAATGCTCTCTTAATACATATTCCAAACTCTTTCTTTTCAAAGCTTCAAAGTGCCCAGAGAGGGTTCCCCTTGGGAAAACCAAAAACCTAGAGTATCGGGGCGTGGCCTGGCACTGGAGCGAAATGGCAGCTTAGTGGGAGAGCTCCGTCATCCAGACTCCCAGACTTGCCATTCATAAGCACTTACCCTCACAGCTCTGCTTCCACGATGACCGGGAGGAACCAGCCTGTCACCCGGTCGCAGCTGGACCCCTCCACACAGCTGGGAAAGACCATTCCAGCGATCTTTTGCTCCCAGCCCACGGACACACAGGCCGCATCTCAAGCCTCGGGCTCTGGTATGGATTCCACCACGGCCACATCTGCCGCTTGTTCGGGACTCCCGCAAGGTACTGAGCTGGGTCACATGCCTCCCCCTCTCTGTATGGCTGATCTGCAGCAAGTAGCCCTAGACATTAAAATGGCCATGTTCGCTGCTATTGCGGATCTGAAGGGAGAAATCAGAGTGGTTGCCACACGGATAGAACACGTGGAGTCAGTCGCCATGACGCATGGAGTACCCATACAACAGGTGCAGAGGGCCTACACTTCTCATGCTCACCATCTTATTGACATGCATAGACACCTGGAAGATTTAGACAACAGGGGTCGCAGGCACAATTTACGTGTTAAGGGGATCCCAGAGTCAGTGGAGGGTCCCCTACACTTGCAACAGGCTGTGGGCGATATTTAATACACTCCTGGGCAGACCACCTGATGCTCCGGTGGAGATAGAGAGATATCACAGAGCACTTCGGCCCAGGGGTAGAGACACAGACCTGCCCAGGGACACTGTATGCTGCTTGGTGAATTTCGTTCAAAAAGAAGAAATCCTGCGGTTGGCACGTAACCACGCTAATTTGGAGTATGAGGGGGCGCGCATCCAATTGTTCCAGGACTTTTCCGCCATTACCCTGCAGCATAGGAGAGATCTGAGGCCTCTCCTATAAGCCCTGCGTGATAGACACATCCTTTTTACAAGTGGAAATTCCCATTTTGTCTCCAAGCGACTGCTGGTAATCGCACGGCGTCTCTGAGGATACCTGCAGATTTGCAACAGTTCTGCGACATGCTGGGAATCCCTGTGGTCAAAGTTCCTGATTGGTATGGCACCTTTTTTCAACCTGAGCCCTGGATCTCCACTCGCCCAGATGACACCCCGCGATCCCAGAAAAATCGGCAGAGGCGCCGCAGACCTTCGAATGCTTCGCCACCCATTATGCGAGGAGACATGGAAACGGAGGAAAGCCCACGGGCATCACCATCGTCTGTCCGGCGACAGACAGAGAACTGAGGACACTGAGCATGGTCAGTAAGCTGTTCCCCGCTTCTCTTATCCGCTCAATCCCCCCTGATTGCCCCCCCATAGGACCTTTCATTGCTGTCGGCACGGTCACTTCAACTTTGTCCTGTGACGGGTGTTTCCGCTATCTGTAGCTGGACTACCTTGCACTTTGGAACCAAGCCAACTCGCTGTATGCAAGGGTTGCTCTTCTGCTGTATGTCAGACAGACACACCCCATGCTTTGGGGTTCTTGAGTATAGAATTCGGACATTGGGTTACCAATGCATTAGACTTATCTTTCATGACCTGAGGCAACGGATCTTTTTGACAGGGTGGCGGGCCTTGCTTTTCATCAGAGCTTTTCTGTACTTGTAGTTCCCGAATTAACTTTTTTTTTTTTACGCGGGTCTCAGACCCCTTTGGGGTTGATGCTGGTAGCATAGTCTGGTGGTTTTATGGTCCGAGTATACAGATTTACTGTCGCAGGTCTGGTTGGACTTTTAACATATGATACCGTTGCACCTATTGTGTTAAGATGCAATGTTCCTCACTATATTTCTATGTAAACTGGTTAGTATAGGCAATGATACCTGGTCGCCTGCATCCCTTACCCTTGCGCCCCTCTATTCTGGTCTTTACACCACTTCTCCCCCTCCTGCTCCCCCCTTCCCTGTTTTTCCTTCCTTCCCTTCCCCTCCTCTTCCCCTTTCTTTCCCTTCCCTCCCTTCCCTCCTCTGAGAGCCCCTAGGTCCGCCTCTACCCCAATTCTTCCCCTTCGTTGCCCCTCCCCTCCTTCCTTGATATGTGTAGTGACCACTTAGCTAGTAGGTTTGTGGGTCCCCTGAATTGAATTGCTGGGGGGTTGGGTGGTGGGGATTTGCTTGAGGTCATTTCATGCCATGCTCATTCCATTGATGTTGCTGAGGTGGGGCTTCTGTGGTCCACGTGGCCTGATCCAGGGTCACGGACTGGGGTTGGGCTTGGGGACCACGGAGACCCACCCACGGGTGGGTTAAGCCTGTGGTTGGTCGCCTGGCCGATTGACCTTTATGCAGTTAGGATGGGATTGGGGACCGCGTTTCCCCCCCGTTTCTATCCTGACTGTATATGTATAATTTGGGGTTCTTACTGTGTGCTATGTTCCCAACAGGATATTGACGGAATATAGGCTTTTGGGACTTTCCCCTCACTGTGACATGTTAATTTTATCGTTTATGTTAATTTTTTTATTATGTTATGGTGTTACTAGTAAGCCTTGCTATTATTTGACATGCCGCTTAATAGCGGCACCTTTCCGGGCGTTGAGAATCTCCATCCTTTCCCTTTTTTTTTTTTCTCGCAATTTGGCCTCATGGGCCTAGGAGCATGGGATATCTGCCTGGAAGGGTTCCGCTCAGGACTACAGGAGGCACTTAGGTGTTCCTCGAACCATACTACAGTTTGCATGGGTTGCAGAGGGGAAGACCATGTGGGCTGTGGAGTTGTTGTTTTTTTGCTGCCCCCGGACCCTCCTATGGGGGGCTGTGTGGGGGGGAGGCACCGTGGGGGTCTGTCTCAGTTAGATGGGCGGGCTCCTGCAGGGCACCCCTTCCTTGTCTGTTTTATGAGGGTTTTCTATTGAGGAGTCTGGATGGTAGGGAGGATTGATAGTCTTGGGTACAGGTTATTTCCCCCACCTCAGGAGAGGCAGGTCCCCCTCTTGAACCTTCCGGCACAGTAGTGGAGCTCCTTGTTTCGAGCCTCCATTACTTTTTTCAGGTAGGTCGGCAGGACTTAGAATACCTCCGGTATTGTCTCTGGGGTCCCCTTCTTAGGGTTCCCCCCTGACCAAGGTAGACTTCTTGGTCTGATTGACAAGATACTTAGAGTATAGGATACAGATACATCTATTCTCTCTCGACTGTTCTTTTTCCTTGCCCCCCTTTTTTTTCTTTTTTTTTTCTCTCCGCTTCCATTATCACACGTGCCTCTTGCTGCTCTCTCTGGCTGTAACTAAAAGTGGTAGGTGACTTTTCTTACTGTGCGCTCCCATGGCCTCTATAATGCGGTCGTCAGCTCCTCTGTCTCTTAAGATTTTTTTGGTTAATGCCCAAGGCCTCAATCTCCCTGAGAAACGTACGAGTCTTTTGGCAGAAGCTCATAGACAAAGAGCCCAAATTGTCTTCTTTTAAGAAACTCACTTTAAGACTAGCGCTGTCCAACGTCTTACTAACAGGAGATTCCCTGAAGTTTTCCACACGACCTGTGCTGGCTCTAAGACAAAAGGGGTGGCGATTCTGCTTGCAAAGTCATTCTCTTTCTCCCTCACAGACCAGGTGATTGATCCAGAAGGTAGATTTATTTTTCTCATGGGGAACCTGGAAAGACAGGCCTGTAACGCTGGCTAACATTTATTGCCCCAACTCCAAACAGGTCTCCTTTCTGAAGGATATTCTGCTGAAGCTCACTTCCTTTAAATTTAGGCCTCCTGATACTGGGTGGGGAACTGAACATGGCCCTTGACCCGACACTAGACACGTCCATGGGAACTTCTTCTCTCCCGTTTTCAGCCTTGAGACAAGCTAAATTGGGGTTGGCTTCCCTTGCCCTGCATGACGCGTGGCGCACCCTGTATCCCCAGGGTAGAGACTTTACGTTTTTTTCTTCTCCACACCAGCGTTATTCGAGGCTGGACTATATTTTCATTTCCCAAAAAGATCTCCCGTATCTCTCTGAAGCAACGATTGAAAACATGGTCTTATCTGATCATCACCCAGGGACTGTGACTCTCCGATTCCCACAGAGGGTGACGTCCACGAAACTTTGGAGGTTGGACGCCTCCCTTCTTACTGACCTCACTGATGTCGTTTCTCTTAAGCAAGCCATTAGGGAATACTTCGTCCTCAACGACACTGTGAATGTTTCCCCCATGCCACAATGGGAGGCACACAAGTGCGTGTTACGTGGGCACCTTCTGTCTATAGCGGCTAGGAGAAAGAAGGAGCATTCGGCTCGTATTCAGACATTGGCTGATAAGATTGCCAGGCTAGAAGCCCAACATAAAGGGTTTATTGGCCCTTAAGGTGGCGACGGAACTGGCAGACATGAGAATTCTCTTACATGAGGAACTGTACAAAAAAGTGCGAAAGCGATTTATGTTGTCACAGAAATTGTTCTACGAGCAAGGAAATAAACCGGGTAGGCTGCTGGCTAAATTCACGCAGAAGATGACTCTTGCCTCTACTGTTCATCATGTGAGGGACAGACAGGGGGGATCCATACTAGGACTGAAGACATTGCGTGCCAATTCCAGGAATTTGACAGGAAATTGTATGATATTAAGGCAACTGAGGACAACTTAGGCTCGACAGAGGGGCGGGATACCCTAATGGGGGACTTTCTGCGCAAACATTGCCCAAAGGCCCTGTATACGGAAGACAGACAAGCCCTGGAATCAGAGCTGTCCTTGGAGTAATGGGTTGCTGCTTTAGAAGCTTTGAAACCTGGCAAGTGCCCAGGGCCTGACGGCCTTACGGCACTTGCACCTCACAATATTACAAGTGTTTCTCAGACCTTTTAGCGCCGGGTTTTCTTAGGGCCTTTAATTCTCTCTCGAAGTCTCCTTGCACCTCCAATACTCTACTGGAGGCATATATTTCGGTGATATCCAAAGAAAATAAGGACCCCTCTCATGTAGCGAATTACAGACCAATTTCGCTCTTGAATGTGGACGTCAAAATCTTCTCAAAAATCCTAGCTATGCATTTGGCTTACCATGTCCCGGCTTGGGTGGGGCTAGACCAGGTGGGATTTGTCCCTGGCAGGGAAGCCAGGGACAACACTATCAAGGCCCTCAACCTGCATCACTGGCTCACGTCTTCCAAACTCGAAGGCTTTTTTCTGTCCATGGATGCGGAGAAGGCCTTCGACCGAGTGGCGTGGGATTACTTGGACTCTGTCCTAGATGCCATGGGCCTAGGGGCCAAGATGAGGGCTTATATTGGGGCCCTGTACACGAGACCGAGGGCCAGGGTCCGAGTGAATGGTCACTTGTCGGACGCCTTCTCCATCCATAATGGCACCAGACAGGGCTGTCCCCTTTCCCCCATCCTGTATATCCTCACGTTGGAACCTCTTCTTCGTTGTATACGGGCACATCCAGACATAATAGGTATTAAAGTTCATCAGAAGGAATATAAGCTTGCGGCATTTGCTGATGATGTCTTACTCTTTCTTTCATCTCCATTGATTTCCTTGCCTAATTTGATGCGTACGCTTGAACAATTCCGAAATATCTCTCATTTAAAAATTAATTGTTCGAAATCATTCACTCTGAACGTGTCGCTGCACTCTTCGATGGTCAGTCTGTGTCAAGAGAACTTTCTCTTCCGGTGGAAATCAGATGACATTACCTACCTGGGCATCAGGCTTCCGGGCGACTTATCGGATCTTTATGATAAGAATTTCCTGAGCGAACTGAAGGCCATACAGCAAGATATGCTTTGTTGGGATGTTCCCACGATCTCCTGGTTCAGACGTGCCTCTATCTTAAAAATTACGGTCCTTCCCCGAATGTTGTACAAGTTGCAGACACTGCTGATTTCTTTGCCGTCCTCCTTCTTTGCGACATATAAGAAGATATGCAGGAGGTTTCTGTGGGGGTCGAAACGGCCAAGAATCGGCTGGATGAAACTGGTGCTCCCGAAATTGGATGGGGGTATTGGCCTCCCAGACATACAGATGTATTACTGGGCTACGCACTTGGCGAGAGTAGTGGACTGGAAGGTACATGCCCGACATAAAATTTGGGTACCCTTGGAGAGCTTGGTTACTGGGTCTGATTTGAGCATGGTGCATTGGATCTCCAGGGAACATTGGACGCCTTGTGTTCAGTCCTGCCCCTTGGTCGGGGCAACATTGGTGGCTGTTTTGAAGGCCTGTGGAACTCATGCAGTCTCGGCCACAGTATGTGGCATAACCCCCCTTAGAGGGAATCCCGACTTTCAGCCGGAACTGGAGAGATCCTACTTGATGAACATATGGCCCCACTCGGATATGCTGGCTAAGCACTTCTTCTCTAGGGGTAGATTTTGTACTTTAAGAGAGCTGTCTTTGCTGTCCTGACTGGAGCTTTTCCCTTGATGACCTACCTTCAGATAAGGCATTTTTTAGATAACCCGAAGGTCAGAGAAGGCTTAGTGAAACCGGCCACGGCATTTGAATCATTATGCACGGGCACGGCCCCTCAGAGACACGTAATCTCGGTATTGTATGCGTCCATGTTCACAAAACCCTTTGCTGCTATGCGTAAGGAGCAGGCCTTTTGGGAGGAAAAGTTGGGAAGACAGATCAAAGCAAAGAGCTGGGAGAAGGTCCACTGGTACATACATAAAGGGTCGCTCAATGTGAACACCCAGGAGAATGGGTACAAAATTAGAACTCGGTGGTATAGGACCCTCGGATCTTATACACAAATTTTCTCCGTCTGTGTCGGATCGGTGCTGGAGATGTGGACAGGCCACAGGCTCTTTTCTCCACATTTGGTGAGAGTGCCCGCTTCTCCAACCCTACTGGCGTGAGGTGCACAGAGTGACGACTGAGGTGTCCTCGCTACCCCTGGAGTTTTTCCCAGATCAATATCTCCTGCATCTCTCAAAAATGTTCAAAAAACAATACGGAAGCTTAGTGGCGTTGCATATGATTAATGCAGCCAGACTCTGTATTCCTGTCCACTGGAGGACTGTGGTGCCACCATCTATTAAAGAATGGGTGGCACGCATTAACCACATTGTAGCGATAGAGCAGCTGATATATACCGCACAGGATAGAATTTCCAGATTTACCTATGTCTGGGAGGACTGGTTTAAATTTCGTAATTCTGCGGTTTGCCATGAGCTGACTCAGACTGTGGGTTAGTTGAGACTTTGCTGCGCAATCTGGGGTAATGCTTGGTAAGTGATACAGTCTGCTTGCCCTCTTACCCAAATCAAATAGCTGGAGAGGGTAGCAGGTGGTACCCCCACCCCCTCTTTGGATACTTGCACTAAGAGTATCTGGCAGCAATTCCCCCCCCCTTTATTTTTCTTCTTCTTTTCGTTCTGCTTCGCTGATCTCCCCTCTTCTTTCCTCCTATCTTTAGGGTATAAGGGACTTTCTGGGGGAGGTCGATGGGAGGAGGGGTCTACCGGTGTGGTGGTTCCCTTGATCTGCCATGCCGGGACAAAAATCACGGGAGATAGTTTAGACCCACATGATCCTTTGTGGTGGGTGGGGTACCTAGCTTCTATGCTACAAATAGTGCTGTTGTTCATGCTGGTACTGTAAATCCTGTTTATGCCTTTCTAGGGGTGCATTGTATGTAACTGTGTCCTACATGTAAATGGAGCTCCTTGGTCTGTATGTTCTGTTTTATTTCTGTTGATGTTGTTGAAGATGCTTGTCGAAGAAATTTTGGTCTTTTTTAAATAAAATCTTTATGGAAAAAAAAAAAAAAGAATGTAATTTGCATCTGAATTTTCTAGCCGATATATTTAATACTTTACAATGCCAAAATTTACAGACTGTGCTTAATGAACTGTAGCCATCATTTTTGCCTGCCATATACAGTATTATTGCTGGTATGTTTGTTTATTTTATTTTAATAAAATCTTACTCTTTATTATAAAAAAAAAAAACTAGAATATCAATGAAAACGCTTTACCTCCCTAAGAGTAAGGGGGTATTGGCCTCCCAGATTACAAAAAATATTATCATGACCCTCATATCACGAGGGTCATATATTGGCACTGTAATGGATCAAATAAAGATTAGATTACTCACTCTAAATTGCCCAGGAACATTTCTCATCCCTTAATAGCAAACACCATTAAAATCTGGCATAAAACTGCCCACGATTGAAGGAAATCTTGACTTCCTACCTGGCTTGAACCAAAGAAGTCTGCCAAGCCCTGAACCCCCTTTGAAACTCTTAGTTACTCATTGCATGGCTGTCAACACAGTCAAAACACTGCCTACGCTTAGAGCTGAATATGGGGATTCATTCTCAGACTCTTGGTTCTACTTACAACTGAAGGACTTTCTCATTAATAGTAAACACAAAACTTCTTATTGCCACAGACTGACCCCTCTAGAAGATATTTGCCTTAAAAGATCCTTAGTCTTAAAAACGACATCATTAGTCTACTCGTGGTTGAGCTCGTATGAGATAGGATATAGTCCGTCCTCAGGCAGGGCACGTTTATCTCTGTTTAGTGATGTTGCCCATGCTATCCAGCCACAGCATGAAGAGGAGGTGGTGGACATGCTTACTAAACCATCCTCATCCTCCTCATCCTCTATGACCCAAGCTGACACTAGTGCACAATCCATTGCAGCTGCCAGAGTGGCTTATTCTGCCGCCTTGTCAACAGCTGCTCCTGCCATAGGACCAGAATACAGTAAAGCAAGGAGGACTCAGCTGAATTATTTGAACACAGTGTCAGAAACTTGATTCTTGACATTGCTATAAATATGCACTTATTACTGTATAAATGTGACTGGCAGGGAAGGGGTTAACACTAGGGGGAGAGGAAGGGGTTAAATGTGTTCCCTACTAGTGATTCTAACTGTGGGGGGATGGGACTGACTGGGGGAGGTGACCGATCTGTGTCCCTATGTACACGGGACACAGCATCGGTCTCCTCTCCCTGACAGGATGTGGATCTGTGTGTTTACACACACAGATCCACGTTCTTGTCTGTGTAACAGCCAATCGCGGGTACCAGGCGGACATCACAGTTGACAGGCACGTGCATCGGCACACGCTCCCCCAGTGGCCGGAGGAGCCGAGGATGTCAATAGACATCCTCCCGGCATTGTAGAGCCACCTTTTGGCTGTCATTTTACAATGCCAGTGGTCCAAGAGGTTAACCACTTAAGCCCTGGACCAAAATGCAGCTAAAGGACCAGGCCCCTTTTTGCAAATCGGCACTGCGTCGATTTAACTGACAATTGCGTGGTCATGCGACGTAGCTCCCAAACAAAATTGGTGTCCTTTTTTCCCACAAATAGAGCTTAATTTTGGTGGTATTTTATTACCTCTGCGTTTTTTATTTTTTGCGCTATAAACAAAAATAGAGCAAAAATTTTGAAAAAAATTCAATGTTTTTTACTTTTTGCTATAATAAATATCCCCCAAAAATATATAAAAATAATTTTTTTCCTCAGTTTAGACCGATACGTATTCTTCTACCCATTTTTGGTAAAATTGTCATTTTCACAGCAAAAAATGCATTTAAAATGCATTGTTTACTGTGGAAATGACAGTTGCAGTTTGGGAGTTAACCACAGGGGGCGCTGATTGTGTCATGTGTGTGTATGAAGTGTGTTTACAACTGTAGGGGGTGTGGCTGTAGGTCTGATGTCATCGATTGCAGCCGCCACAGTGAAGCACGGGGAAGCCGTGTTTACACACAGCTTTCCCCATTCTTTAGCTCTGGGGACCGATCGCGGGACTCCAGCGGCGATCGGGCCCACTGGGAATTATCCTGAAATGCACTGCAACCTCACAACCAGATCCAGTTCAAACAGTGCCAGATAACCCGTAGGGTCACATAGACTAATTTTCAAAAAAGTGTAAACTGCAATATGCATTGATTATATGTAAAAATAAGGAATAGAGGTAGAGCATAGGAATTCGTGGCAGGTTCCAATACATGAACTACACTCACCTCAATCCCATGTATTTAGTAAAAACACTGGAGCTTATACGGACAGCAGTGGGGGCATCAGTGTCTATTGGTATGCAAAAACATACACTTCCAAACAATCATAAAATTATATATGTATATATATATATATATATATATATATATATATATATTGTACAGGACTCAGTGGCTGGGTCCTGGAACAAAAAGAGTCTGTCAAGGAAGTGCTTTGAAACAAGACAGGAAGTTGTAGGTGGGTGTGGAGGAGTATAGTGAAGACTGTGGATGGTGAATGGTAGACAGTGGATGGTGAAAAGCTGTGAAAGCACATGGCAGTGTCCTGCCTGGAAGCCTGCTAGCTGGGAAAGTTACCTGCAATCCAAAGTAAGGACTGTTGAACTGTGAAAGCAGTTTTGAGCTCTACAAGTCGGTGAGACTGTTATTTCTTTTGTTTTTGCTTCTGTGAAGCTACTTAAGTTTAATAAACCTCCTTTTTTTGATTGAAAAGCCTGTGTCCTGCGATCTAGCTGGTTCCCCCGAACTTTGTGATATATATATATATATATATATATATATATATATATATATATATATATATATATATATAGCCGAAAACCCCCCGGTTCGGTTGGCAACAGGCAAAAAAATAGTTTGAACACGCAAACATTGTTAAAGTCTATGGTACACGAACATGAAAAATCAAAAGTGCTAATTGTAAAGGTTAATATGCAAGTTATTGTCATAAAAAGTGTTTGGGGAACTGGGAAAGGTTTTAAAAACTGCATTTTTTTCAGGAGCAGTGATTTTAATAATGCTTAAAGTGAAACAATAAAAGTAAAATATTCCTTTAAATTTCATACTCGAGGGGTGTCTATAGAATGCCTGTAAAGTAGCGCATGTTTCCTGTGTTTATAACAGTCTCTGTTCAAAATAAAATTTCTAAAGGAAAAAAAGTCATTAAAAACTACTCGCGGCTATAATGAATTGTCGGGTCCCGGCAATACAGGTCGGATATGGATTTTAAGGGAAACTCTATGCCACAATAAAAACAAAATGGCGTGGGGTTCCCCCAAAAATTCATACCAGACCCTTATCCGAGCACGCAACCTGGCAGGCCACAGCAAAAGAGGGGGGACATGAGAGGACCCCCTCCTAAACCATACCAGGCCACATGCCCTCAATATGGGGAGGATGTTCCCACCCACGTTGATGGGGACCAGGGCCTCATCCCCACAACCCTTGCCCGGTGGTTGTGGGGGTCTGTGGGCGGGGGGGGCTTATCGGAATCTGGAAGCCCCCTTTGACAAAGGGGACCCCCAGACCCCAGTCCCTATGTGAATTAGTAAGGGGACCTACCATTTCATAAAAAAAAGTGTTGAAATGTTCAAAACGACAAGAGACGGCTTGGGACAAGTCTTTTATTAAAAAAAACAAAAACAAAAAAAAGATTCCAGTAATGTAATCCATTCTCGGTCTCCAGCGATGATCTCCAGTGAGGATACAATGCACACGATCCTGCCACCTGAAAAAAGAGCTTGTCCCAAGCCGTCTCCAGTCGTTTTTAATATTTTGACACTTTTAAGTGAAATGGTAGGGGTATAATGTACCCCTTACCAATTCACATAGGGGGGGCCGGGATCTGGGGGTCCCCTTTGTTAAAGGGGGCTTCCAGATTCCTATAAGTCCCCCCGCCCTCAGACCCCCACAACCACCAGGCAAGGGTTGTGGGGATTAGGCCCTTGTCCCCATCAACATGGGGACATCCTCCCCATGTTGAGGGCATGTGGCCTGGTACGGTTCAAGAGGGGGCACTCTCTTGTCCCCCCTCTTTTCCTGCAGCCTGTCAGTTTGTGTGCTCGGATAAGGTTCTGGTATGGATTTTTGGGGGGAACCCCATGCCAATTTTTTTATTTGGCGTAGGGTTCCCCTTGATATCCATACCAGACCTGAAGGGCCTGGTAATGGAATTTGGGGGGACCCCCACACTTTTTTATTTTTCAATGACTTTCAATGACTTTTATCTGTATTGCTGGGACCTGACAATTTTAAATTACTTTTTTTCCTTTAGAAATGTCATTTTGTGCAGAGACTGTTATAAACATGGGAAACATGCGCTACTTTACAGGCATACTATAGACATGGTATGAAATTTAAAGAAATATTTCACTTTTATTGTTTCACTTTAAGCATTATTTAAATCACTGCTCCCGAAAAAACATAATTTCTTTAAAAAAAAAATTGCATTGATACATGTCCCCAAACACTATTTATGACAATGACTTGCATATTAATTTTTAAAATTAGCACTTTAGATTTCTCCCATGGCCTTTAAAGGGTGTTCTGCGGCTTTTCGAATTTGCTGCGAACATCCCAAAGTGTTCGCTGTTCGGGGGAATGGGTGAACAGCCAATATTCGAGTCTAACTCATGTTCGACCTGAACATTAAGCTCAACCCTAATTCACATCCTCCTTTTTCATTAGATATTACCTGTACTTTAAGGCCGCGTACACACGATCAGACTGGTCCGATGAAACTGGTCTTAAGACCAGTTTCATCGGACCAATTCGATGGTGTGTACGGCCCATCAGACCGTTTTCCGTCGGACGAAAGTTTTAAAACTTGCTTTAAAATCTGTCTGACGGACACCTGTCTGTCGGACAGATTCGATGGTTAATACACAAAAGCATCAGACCAAAAACCCGTGCATGCTCAGAATCAAGTCGACGCATGCTTGGAAGCATTGAACTTCATTTTTTCAGCACGTCGGTGTGTTCTACGTCACCGCGTTTTGGTCTGACTGGATTTTTGGTCCGATGGTGTGTACGCACATCAGACCATAAGACCACGTCAGCGTGGTCCGATAAAAACAGTCCGTCGGACCAGTTTCATCAGACCGGTCTGATCGTGTGTATGTGGCCTAACAGTTCCAACACTGCCACAGTAATGCCCATCCAATGGTCACTACACACTCCACATAAAGGCAGAGAAGGAAGGCATAAAGAGGGGGAGAAGACCAAATCCCCTAAGAGGCAACCTCTGCACATGTTCACAAGTGAATACATAGAAAACGAAATATGAACCACCACTTAGGCTCCATATAAATGCACCCAAATCCACCCCCCGTTAATCAAAAAACGAACTGTAGTCTTGTCCGAGTTGGTAAGAAGCTCCCAGAGATCCCAACGTGGCTTTCACCATGTGGGCCCTAAATACCCCTCCCCATTGCGTCAGAGTGCAGCGTGTGATGTCACGCCGTGATGATGCACCGTGGACGCAAAAGAGGGAGGGTCCGTGTGTCACAGACTGACACCCGAAAACCAGAGGTCACAAAGATCTTCTAGGTCATGGCCGCGAATTCCATTGGACATGGATGATGTATACACTTATGGATCAGAGACCAAGCTGGTCCCTCTCCCATGAGTGCAAGATGTAGTGGCCACGTGTCATGCATCCGGGAGGCCATGACACAGAGGCACCTCAGGGGGGCGGGTGTGCACCGGGATCATCCCACCTAGATGTTTCAAGGGGGGGGGGTCCTGTGGACACCCTTGGGCGTCCGTACGGGGATGTATTGGCAGAAGGACAGGATCAAAATGCAAAAGCACAGTGCACATTAAGAAACCAAAGTAAAAACAGTCATGCATACACATTACATTAAACAAAAGTCATACATTTTATCAGCAACATATCATTATACATAATACACATAGTAAAATGAAAAAAATAATAATTGTTAGAGCAAGATTATCAGAGTATAGGCAACAATAGCCCATAAAATATAGGTATAAAATTAATGGAGTAATAATACAAAAATGTATTAATAATAGTAGTCCATATTCCAGAAAAATTCAATTCAATAAATAGTCCAAGATAGCACTAGCGGCAGCAATCCCAAAGCAGAAGTAGGCTCTGAAAATGTATACAAAGAAGAAAGAAGGATGTGCCAATCTAAGTGCAGTAGAATAAGAAATTTAATAAAAAATGTGTAAACACACAGCCACATAGCTACTCACAAAATATGGGAAGTATAATGCCGCGTACACACGGTCGTTTTTTGCGATGAAAAAAAACGAAGTTTTCTGTGAAGTAAAAAACGACGTTTTTGAAACGTCACTTTTCAAAGACAATTTTGCATACACACCATCGTTTTTTCACAAAAAGCGAGGTTACATTCACCACTCTTTTCCATTGAAGTTCGCTTCATAACTAGCTTCTGGGCATGCGCGGGTTGAAAAACGTCGTTTTGAACGACGTTTTTGCTACACACGGTGACTTTTTGTGAAACAAAAAACGACGTTTTGAAAAACGACACAAAAAATTCAAGCATGTTGGAATTTTTTTTTGGTCGTTTTTTTGATGACAAAAAACGACGTTTTGCCCACACACGATCAATTTAAATGACGTTTTAAAAAACGTCGTTTTTTTTCATCGCAAAAAACGACCGTGTGTACGCGGCATTAGGCATGTATTTTGCTATGGTTCGGTGCCACTTAGGTGTCTGGCAATCCCTGGTCCCCAGCAGTGTCTTCAGCAAACGGGGGAGCTGATGATGGTGATAACATTCCAGTGTCCTGGAAAGCCACAGGGAAAGTAGGAGCCACCATTCAAGACGGCATGCGTCTCAGCGCGTTCCGCAGCACAAGGTCGTCGCACCGGAAGTGACGTAGAGCAGGGGAACGAACCAATCGGATGACGCTTTTCACAGCCTCCGCTGTTCCCTCAGATCCATGACGTCCAATCGGGGAGGACGTACTATATAGGCTGGTGAATGGTGTAATTGGTCAACCAATACAAATGCATTGAAAAAACATATATACAACACAATCAATGAGACTATATCACTGAATGAATGAATGAATGGGTATGAGAAATCAATTGAAAATAAGAGATCAATTAAAAAATGACTCTAGAAAAAAGTACTTTGGGGAATATTATAAAAATATATATAAAATATATATATCATAAAAACCTACGGAGGGTTAAACTGGCAATTTTACCAATTAGGGTATAATAAAAAATATATAAAATATAGTTACATTAATATCACTAGAACCAGATACCAACCAATACAATACTTATTACCGATAAATAGAATTATAGAGATTCTTACATGAACGGACAGAATCTATTTCTGTCAGTTCATGTAAGGCCCTGTACACACGATCAAACTTATCCGATGAAAACGGTCCGATGGACCGTTTTCATCGGACATGTCTGCTGGGCTGTTTTGGTCTGATGGTTGTACACACCATTAAACCAAAATCCCCACCGACAGACATCGCGTTGACATGGCGGTGACGTTGACGCAGCCACGTCACCAAACCAGGAAGTTAAATACTTCCACGCATGCGTCAAATCCATTCGAAGCATGTGGGACATGTCGGACCAGCGGACATGTCGGATGGACGGGTTTCCAGCAGACAAGTTTTTAACCACTTTAGCCCCGGACCATATTTCTGTCCAAAGACCAGAGCACTTTTTGTGATTCGGCACTGCGTCGCTTTAACTGACAATTGCGCGGTCGTACGACGTGGCTCCCAAACAAAATTGGCGTCCTTTTTTTCCCACAAATAGAGCTTTCTTTTGGTGGTATTTGATCATCTCTGCGGTTTTTATTTTTTGCGCTATAAACAAAAATAGAGCGACTATTTTGAAAAAAATTCAATATTTTTTACATTTTGCTATAATAAATATCCCCAAAAAAGATATAAAAAAACATATTTTTTCCTCAGTTTAGGCCGATACGTAATCTTCTACATATTTTTCGTTAAAAAAATCGCAATAAGCGTTTATTGATTGGTTTGCGCAAAATTTATAGCGTTTACAAAAAAGGGGGTCGTTTTATGGCATTTTTTTTTTACTAGTAATGGCAGCGATCAGCATTTTTTTTTCGGTACTGCGATATTATGGCGGACACATAGGACACTTTTGACACATTTTTGGGACCATTGGCATTTTTATAGCGATCAATGCTATAAAAATGCATTGTATTACTATAAAAATGCCATTGGCAGTGAAAGGGTTAACACTAGGGGGCAGGGAAGGGGTTAAGTGTGTTCCTGGGTGTGTTCTAACTGTATGGGGGGGGGGGTGGCCTCACTAGGGGAAATCACTGATCTTCTGTTCATACATTGTATGAACAGAAAATCAGCGTTTCCCCCGCTGACAGGAACGAGAGCTGTGTGTTTACACACACAGCTCCCGTTCCCCGCCCTGTAACGAGCAATCACGGGCGCCCTACAAGCTGCTAAAGGGAGGACGTAGAGCTACGTGCTCCCGCGTAGCAGTGCCACCGTCCCGCAGTAATATGACGGCGGGCGGTCGGCAAGTAGTTAAAGCATGCTTTAAAACTAGTCTGCTGGAAATACCTGTCTTCTAGCCCATACACACGGTCGGATATGTCCGCTGAAACTGGTCTACGGACCAGTTTCAGCAGACAAGTTTGATCGTGTGTACGCGGCCTAAGGATATGTAAATAACCTGTCATTTACAGCAAGGGGGTGGAACAGACTAAGGTTTTTTTCTCTAAGTCTGTTTTATTTCACTCAACAATGAAAGAGAATTGCTCAGAGCTGGATTAACTCTGTGTGGTAAGACGGCACAGATGATAGGAAATCATATACCCTACATTGTGACATAAAAAATAAATAAAACAATTTGGGTTTACATCCACTTTAAGGTTAAAGTTTTGGTACAGCCCTACATGTCTACTTATAGGTGTTTCCATCTTATGTTTGGAAATTAAAGAAACATGGTCCCTGGCCTGCAGAAAATGGGGTGTTTTGTCTTCCCTGTATAGAAGGCTCTGCAGCAGCACTTCATTAAATATACAGCTCCAATTGATTGGCAGTTGGTCCTGTGCTTAGGAGTTCTAGTGGTGTTATTAGGGAGAGTAACGCCTTTTCCCTCCATAATGAACAGGCAAAAGCTACATTTTCCACATGGGTATGTATCTGGTATTTTGGTTTTGACTGTGTCTCTGGTCTTCTGGTGACTAGTCACCAGAGTGTCTCTTAGTGATCTAGATCTTTTATATGTGATTTCAGGGTATAGTTAAATAAACTTCAGGATCCTCTGGTCAGCTGCCAATAAATACCAACAATTATTATATATGTTATGTACTTTACTGTGTTGTCGATTCAATTTGGTGATGATACGTGTAGATGTTGACTTTTCTTGCCTAGTTTTATAGATAAGCGAGTGTCTGTCCTGGTTTTTAACCCTATTAAAGTCATACATTTTTAGAAATGTATTACATGATCTTTTGCTGCTATTGTAATTTTCCTATGTTTGATTATTTGCCTGCTTTCTGTCCTGAAAATTGTTTGTTTTTATTTTTTAATATATGTCTCAAATCATATTTTGCTTTTCCTATTGCTTTTGGAGGTGAAAGCATTTTACTACTGTGTTGTATATAAAACCAATCATGTAGCTGGTATGTATTCAAGCTGGATAAATACTACTGTTTGCATTTGAAACTCATTGTTTCTAAAATGAACTTCCTTCTTTGAGTAGGCACAGGATATCTTGACATGAGCAGGGGTGAATCAATCAGCAACTCAGTCATTTTGACATATCCATCTGTTATGACAGGCATATCTGGTCTCAGCTCCCCTGCCCTATATAAGGGTTATATTAGGACACAGAGAACAATACTTGCAATATTTTGTACATCTGCTATACAGGGTCAGACAGGTTGCATTACTATTCAGCTGATCACTCGCTGATCTTCAGATGTGACTAAATTAATCATATGATTCCAAGCATCAAACTTTCTGATTAGTCAGTATAAATTAATTCTATCTATGTAGAATATGTATGACATTGTTTGGAAAAAAATCCCTGCAGCAATATAATGAAAAAAGCAGAACAGTCCTTTTATAAATTTAAGTTTTTTTCTTTTTGGTTCTACGTTCCGAGCATCTCATCCATTTCAATCCACCTTCTTTTTTTTTTTTTTTTCCCACATCAGTCATTGACTCCAAGTGCCGAGTTGCCAGCAAGCTCACAGACTGTCCCGCCCTTCGCTTACCGCTGTATTCAACGCATCATTTGTGGAATTCACCATTCTAGTTTTCCACTAGAGAGAGGGGCATTTTTTTTTTTTTTTTTTTCTTCCCTCTCTTATTCTTTTCTCTTTTCTTTTCTTCCTTATTTCATTTATTTTTTAATTTACTTTTATTTTACTTTGTTGCCCTCAAGGAATAAATAAAAAAAAAAAAAAAAAAAAAAACAACAAGACAAAAAAAAGAGATACAATGTCGCCGTAAGATGTGGGTTGCCCACCCCTTTTCCCCCCCACCCTCCCCCCTCTCGTGATTCCACTGACCCATCCCTCCCTCCCAAAATTCTCTCCTAGGTTTAAGATTTTACTTGCCCTATTCTCTCAGCTAATTCTTAGATTCTCTGCGTAACTCCAGGTTTTTTTAAAGCTTCTCCAAGATCCCCACTTATCTCGTGTATTATTGCTGTCTTCTATCCCCTTCAATCTTATCTCCTCCCTCCTGTAGGTTTCCTCCACCGAATCGATCCATTCCCAGATCTGAGGGCTATCCTTATCCCTCCATTTTTTGGGAATCAATCGCTTCGCTGCATTCAGAAGGTGGGGTATCAACGTTTTTTTATATTCTTTTATCGGTTCGACCCCCCCGTGAAACAGGACTGTCCAGGGTTCCTCTTTGATCTCTTTTTTGGTTATTTCCTTAATAAGTGATAGAACTTTTTTCCAGTAGTCGTTGATCTTGGGGCACATCCACCATAGATGGGCCATTGACCCCCTCGTTGGACAGCCCCTCCAGCAGTCTGGTGACTGCCCTTCTTTATACTTACTAACCTTATCTGGGGTGGCATACCATCCCGATAGGAGTTTAAAGTTCATCTCTGCTGTTCTCACATCTATAGCTGAGGTATGGGTTAGAATGAGTATTCTTTCCACTGAGATATCACCCCTTGTGTTTTCAAGTTCACTTTCCCATTTTTGTATATATCTAGGCGTCCCTGGCTCCTCCGCCCTCATCAGGAGTTTGTATATTTTTGATATATTTCCTTTTGAGCATTCAGCCAGGCATAATTGTTCCAGAGGATTATAGTCCTTCTGTTCCCGTATTGGTCCCGGGAGGCTCCTGATGAAGGAGGATAGCTGCTGGTATCGCCATTCGTTCCACCCTGTGCAATCAGTCTTAACTTTAATCTCGTGAAGTGTCATTATTTTACCCTTCTGAGTGAAATCTTTTACTTGTATTCGTTTTTTTATCCAGTTCCCGCCCACCCCTTTTAAACCCGGTGTAAAGTATTCGTTCCCTTTCGGATCAATAAGAGGGGAATTATAAGCTAACCCCAACTGTTTATATATTCTATCCCAAATCCTAAATGCTATATGTGTTATTTCATGTGTCCTAATATCTAAGTGTCTAAACCGTGGTGGATTCCAGATTATTCTACCCAACTGTGTCTTTGCCAGCGTGCTCTCAATCTGAACCCATCTTTTGTCGTTCTTCTCTTTGAACCACTCTATTATTCGGGAAATTACCGCCGCCTCGTAGTATTTTCTAATATCCGGTATCGCTAGGCCCCCCAGTTTTTTTTCCTGTTTTAGAACCTTAAAGGATATCCTATGTTTTTTGTTGTTCCAGATGTAATTTAACAGCATCGAGTTAAGTATTCTGAAGTAGGAGTGCGGTAGTGCAATAGGGACCATTTGAAATTTGTACAGGATTTTCGGGATTAACTTCATTTTTACTGTATTAATCCTTCCGAACCAGGATATCGGCCGGTTCTTAATTTTTTTGATTTCCTCTTTTATTTCTTCTAAAAGGGGAATATAGTTTAATCTATATAAGCTTTTGGGGGAGTTTGCTAGTATTATTCCTAGATACTTTATCTCTTTCTGCCATTTAAAGTTATACTTTTCTTTGAGCAATCGTTCTACCTCTCTGTTGGTGTTGATGTTCAATATTTCAGTTTTAGACTCATTCATCTTGAAATTGGATACCTCCCCATATTGTTTGATGTTGCCTATTAAATATGGAAGGGTAGATTTTGGTTTTTCGACCAAAAATAGCACATCATCCGCAAAAGCAGCTAATTTATGCTCTTCATCCCCTGCTCCTATCCCCTTTATATTGGTGTCATTTCGTATTATAGCGAGCAGAGGCTCGAGCGACAGCACAAAAAGGAGGGGAGACAAGGGGCACCCCTGTCTGGTCCCATTTCCCATTACGAAAGGTGTCGATAGGGCACCGTTGATCCTGACCCTCGCTCGGGGGTGAGCATATAAGACCTAGATCCTCTCCCTCGTTCTTGGGCCCAGTCCTATATTTTCTAATATTTGCATCATAAGGCCCCAGTCTACCCTGTCAAACGCCTTTTCAGCGTCAACTGACAGGAGTAGACTGGGGTCCCCCTTTTCTTTCATTTGTTTCATAGCTAGAAGTACTCTTACCCCGTTGTCCTTCCCTTCTCTCCCTGGTATAAAACCCACCTGGTCGGGATGGACCAGAGGCGTCATGATTTCTTTCAGTCGCTCCGCCAGTATTTTGGCATATATCTTTATATCATTATTCAGGAGTGAAATTGGCCTGTAACCTGAGCATATCGTGTTATCTTTCCCCTCCTTTCCTATAACCGTAATGTTTGCCGTTGCAGCCTCTCTGCTCAATCCATAGTCTAACCCTAATCCATTGAGGTATTGACAGAGTCTTGGTATTAATATATTTCCAAATTTTTGTAAATATCTGTTTGTGAAACCGTCCGGTCCAGGACTTTTCCCTTTGGGCGAGTTTTTTAAGATCCTCCTAATCTCTTCCTCCGTTATTGGCCTATCTATGTTTACTGCTTCTTCCCTAGGGATTCTAGGGAGGTTTGCTTTTCTAAGAATTTCCTCTATTTTAGCCTCTTTCTCTCCGGGGTTCCAATTTTTTTGTTTAATATTATATAAGTCTTCGTAATAATTTCTAAATACTTCGGCTATGTCGCTGGTTTTGTATAGGACGTCCCCATTTTTTTTCCTTATTTTTTCTATGTAATTTCTAGCTTTTTTTTTCTTTACCATTCTGGCCAACGCTTTACTAGGTTTATCCCCCCAGATGTATCTTTCTCTTTCGATAGAATTTAGATCTTTCTTGGTTTCTTGTTCTATTAGCTCTCTATACTCATCTCTTTTCAAAGTTAACTTATGCCATATTTCTGTTTTTTGCCCCTTTGTTTTATGCTCTTGTTCTAGTTTAAGAATTTCTTTTACTGTTTCCTTTAGTTCCCTAGTTTTTTCTTTCTTCTACCTCGCTCCCTCCATAATTAGTATCCCTCTTATATAGGCTTTGTGGGCTTCCCAAAGTGTAGCCCTGGAGATCCCCTCCGTATCGTTCTCTCGGAAAAACCTTTCTAGTTCTCTCTGAATTCTTCCTACTATTACTTCATCTCCCAATAAGCTTTCATCTAATCTCCATTCTGGTGGGGCGGTTTCCTGACCTGAGATATTTATCTTAATGGTTATAGGGGCATGATCTGATATTGTCATGGCTTCGATGCCCGTCTCCACTATCCTTTCCAGGAGTCTATGTTCTATGAGGACGTAGTCTATCCTCGAGTACGTCCCGTGCACAGGGGAGTAAAATGTAAAATCCCTCGTCTTGGGGTGTTGGATTCGCCAAATGTCCATCAGCTGGTCTTTATGCAATCTTTGTTTTAAGCTTTTCAGCTGACCTTCATTAGTCCCCTGTGCCCGGGACGTACTGTCCTGTGTAGGATCCATACAGAGATTGAAGTCCCCCATTACTATCAGATGCCCTACCTTAAAGTTCTCAAGTTTCATCAGTACCTTGTTTACATATTTCGCAGAATTATCATTTGGAGCATAAATATTAGCAAATGTGTAGTTCATCCCTCTAAGCTTCCCTTTTAAAAATAGGAATCTTCCTTCAGGGTCTGTTAGTCTGTCTGTCAGCTCAAAACGGATATCTCTTGATAGACCGATTGCGACTCCTCTAGCACGTCTTGTAATTGTGTCCGCGTAGTACCATATCGGGTGGCTGCGCGAGTACAATTTTATATTAGATTCGATCGTTAGGTGCGTCTCCTGTAGAAAGACTAACTACATCTGCTTTATACAGATGAAGTTCCTTGAGAATCTTGTGTCTCTTTATCGAGGAATTTAAGCCCTTCACATTGTAAGATAAAAATTTGATATCCATTATGATTAATCTATTTCCTTCCTCCTTCTCTTAGGGCCCTTTTTCTTAGGGGGTGAGATACTGATCTAAGTGGAATCAACGAGATGGCCCCCCCTCCCCTACCACCCTTCCCTAGCCCTCCCTTATTCCCTTCCCTACCCTCCCCTCGCCCTCCCTCCCCCAACCCCCCCTCTCTCTCACCCCCCCTCCCTCCATGGCCTATTGTAGGCCTGAGAGCCGTGCTAGGTGTCGTCCTTCTCCTCACCATCGGCTCCTACCCCTCGAGGTAGGGTCTAGGGAGCGCTCCATGGCTCGCTAACTAATACCCCCCTCCCTCCCTCCCGACAACCCCCACCCCCCCCCCCCCTCCCCCAGTCATTTAGGACTTCCAATCGGGCAGGTCAGGCACAGGTATGTTCAATCTTTGGCAGAATCTCTCCAAGTCTTCCGGAAATCTTAGTCGAGCTGAGACCCCCCCCTTAATTCCTATGAGGCATGATGGAAACCCCCATTGGTACTTAATGTTCTCTGTACGCAACTGATCGAGTAGGGGTTTCAGATGTCTTCTCCTTTCAAGGGTTTCCCTGGATAAGTCCGCAAAAATTTAAATTACCTTTTCTCTGTATCTAATGGGGGGCACCCCCCTCAATCTTCCCCATATCAGTGCCTTATCCTCGTAATTCCGGAAACGTACTATAATGTCCCTTGGTCCTCTTCTCTCCATCTGTTTGGGGTTACCTACCCGGTGGACCCGCTCAATTTTGATGGACTTATCTTCTGGCGGTTTTTCCATCAGGGGTTTAAATAGAGTGTTCATTATCCCTCTTAAGTCCTCTCCTTGCTCTTCCTCTATCGCCCTTATTCTTAAGTTCTGACGCCTATTGCGATTTTCCTGGTCCTCCAACCGGTATGCTAATTCTCTTTGGGCTGTTGTCATCTCATGTACTTGGGTTTTTAGTTTGTCCAATTCTTGGTCTTGTTCTATCATTCTTTTTTCGGTCAGCTCCACTCTCTCTAGGAGCCCCCCTAAGTCTGTTCTTATCCTGTTTACCTCAGCTTTTATTAAATTTTCCATCCTCAGGAACATCATGTTCATTTCTGCTTTCGATGGTGGGAGAGTGTCCTGGCCTGGCTCCTCTAACCTACTTTGGTCAAAGTCACTTTCTGAGGTTGTGTCTCCTTTAGAATGGACCGCTGCCCCTTCTCCCGTTTTTTTCTTATCTGTTTTCTTTACCAAGCCTGGGCTTTTAGGATTCGCCTCTTGAGTCATATATTGCTGAATCAGACTTGTTCCCCCGATATTTTTTGGGGTCTTTGAGGCAGTGCCTCTTGTTGCTCTACTCATTTTGCTTTTATTTAATGGTCTTATTCTTTTCCCCAGTTTACCGATTGGGGAGAGGAAGGGAAAGGGAAATACTTTGCCTCTGCCCGGGGGTCTACCCGGGGCTCTACTGACACCCTAGCTCCCCCAGGGATCTCAACTTCCCGGGCCTAGTAGTTTTTTATTTATTTTTTTTTATTTTTTTTTTAATTTGTGTTGTTGTTTTTTATTTTTTTAAAAGGCCCGTGGTTTACACGGTCAGCAGTGACTTATATTTGAGGGACTTAACAGCTTGCTCTGCCCTATTGCGTTTTTGGCTTCCCGCCTTAGTGTTGAGTTGTAACGGACTCGCCTTTTCCTGTGTTGCCTTCTATGCTAGTGTTATTCCTGAGAGAGCAGTTTTAGGGATATTTCGTGACCCCCCCAATCCCAAACGTCCTAGGGTACTGACACCCTTCAGGGATCCCCCGTCATATGTGTCCGGGCGTATAAATGCGTATAAACACTCCGTCTCTCGGATACACGTCAGGTTAGATACTTCTGGTCCCCCCAACGAGAAAATTCATCTCGTTAGTTACCCTAAGCTGTTACACATACGTCCGATATACAGTATTTTAGCTCTGCACTGTTCACCGGAAAAGTATCTTTGTACTGATCCTTTAGCTGGGGGGCAAGTAGGGTGTAGAAAGCAGGGGTAAATAACGGGGGGGATTACGCTAGGCCAAGTCGTTTCACAACTCTGCTAGTCTTGTTCTTGAGTGTCCGGGCATAAGGATATTTTGTTGGGCTCTGCTCCCTTTACGTCCTGATATGCTGCCGTCATTCAGAGCGACTCAGTCATATGTGTTCAAAATATTCAAAAATATATTTATGAGCTCTATCTCAATATGCAAACCAGGCGAGGTGCCTCAGGTCCCCCAAAAGCAGGGTTGTTCATCATGTTAATCACCTCATACAGATACTCATGTCCATCTTGCATTATTTTGTGACCATATGCTTTGCCATATACTTTGCCATATACATCTGCCAATCCTTTAGCTGGAGAAAATAGGGTTTGTGTATACCAGGGGGGAAAGGGGGGGGGGGGGGGGGGTCGTCACGCCACCTCGGTTTCTCGGCTCAACTGAGCGCCTTACCCAACCCTTTGAGTCCTGTTCTCAATCAGCTTCCTGCTGATCTATACTTCTCTCTGTATCCTCCGGAGGGCAGCGTGCATCCTGATCCTGATACCTGCTCTGATCCGAAGTATGCCCGATGTCCAACCTATGTCCCCGTATCCTGGCGGCTTACATTGAGGTGGCTTCGGTCCGGGTATGGGCTGCCGCGATGTAAGTGTGGGCTGCCGCGGGGGGTGGGGGGTGAGCCTCTTGTGTGATCCGTGCTTGGCGCTGCCTCTCACGCTGCGCCTCGCTCAGCCATCACAGGTCTTCCGTGTGCTCACAGCTGTTTGCGCCGCTCACCTCCATGGAGCGCTCCGGCGACCCCTCCCTCCTCCTGAACGTCGCGCCGCTTCACGTCACGTCTCCATCGCCGTCGCTGTCAATCCACCTTCTCTCTGAATTTTTGGCCTCTAATAATTCTCATAGAAGGCCCTATTACTCTACTTTTCTACAGATTTTTATGAAGGTAAAGCTATATAGAAGTTTGCCAAGAGCTTATAGAACTGCAGAAAGCAAACATGACATTAAAGAGTTTGCAGATTGCTTTTTATGGCAGAATACAGTGTTGGCAGCTTACATGAGTGCATGTGCATGGCATATATGAAAAATAAACCTACAGTAATTCAGAATACCAGAATTCTGCTACAGTTGTTCACTTAAAATCTTCTAACTTTACATCATATAAATATTCTAAGTCAATATGAAGTCTAAATAATTAATATAGTAGAGCTGTTTCATGAAAACTGTTGTTACCAATTGCAATTTGCCTTCAGTTATATAGAAAAAACAATAATTTTGCTTGGTTGTCACAGCTAACAACTCCAATATTGAGCTTATTTCTATTTTTACCTGAATAAGATACATGTTTATATTACTTAAAATAATTACGTTTTTTTATTAAGTTTTGGGTGCAGTGGAGAGGAATTGGAACCCCTGTCAGTTTTTTTTGCAGTCTGTGCCCTTGTAAGGAAAATCCACACTTACTATTTGTCGTATTTACTGTCAGCTCTGAGAGTGAAAGTAAAAGACCATCCCAAATTTGGGGTTGTCAACAGAACAAAAATAGAGGGGTACACTTCCAGTGTAGACACTATTTCTGATGACCCTGGTGATAGCCAGGAATTTCCTCACTTCCCGTTTTGTCTATAGGGCAGGACGTGAATGGAGAGCTTTTCAAAGGGACACAGGTATAATTACCCCTGGGTTCCAGCAAATGACTCTAATGCCCTGTACACACGATCCGATGAAAACGGTCTGATGGATTTTTTTATCAGATACCTGATGAAGCTGACTTTCATCAGTCATGCCTACACACCATCGGTTAAAAAAACAATAGTTTCAGAACACGGGGTGAGGTAAAACACAACGACGTGCTGAGAAAAATTAAGTTCAATGCTTCCGAGCATGCAACGACTTGATTCTGAGCATGCATGTTTTTTTTTTTTTCATCAATACATTTTTATTGGGTTTATCAATTTACAACACTTGAGGTAGTTGCATTCAATATACAACTTAAGTAGTATAATCACCTTGTGCAGTCAAACATTTAACAGAAAATGAATACGGTACTCTGCAACCTAGGCCAGCCTACCCCGATTGGGTACAAACTGTAGGACTGGGAGGTCACCAAGATGATCAGTGGTACACCTATACAGCTAAAGTAAATACAAATAAAGGAGGGGGAGGGATGGAGAAAACTGAAATAAAGGCTGCCATTAGTCATTATCTATACCAAAGATTAAGTATTTTATAATGTTATTCTTCAGACTATAGGAATATTATTAAAGTAAGGAATCTTTTAAATATTCGGAAGCTTTCGGGTGGGTTAACCACATTATCCATTTTTTACAATTGGGTATTATAGAATCATTCTTATAGGCTAATAATAGTTCTAATTGAGCTTGGGTGTTTAATCTGGTGATGACCATTGGTAGGTTTGGGGCGTCTGCGGATTTCCATAGAGAGGCCACTGTAATTCTTGAGGCTATCAAAATATGTAAGACAATAGTCCTGTACATAGTGGGGTATTTGTCTAGATCTATACCCAATAATGCTTTGGTAGGAGTAAGCTTGGCAAGGTTACCCGTAAGATTGGCGATTAAAGGATGAGATACCATAGCATGGATTTTTAACCGATGGATCATGGACGTACCCACAGACAATCTTTTTTTCTATCGGTTAGTTAACCATCAGATAATTTTAAAACCGATGGATAAATAACCGATGGGGCCCATGCGGCATTAGGCATAGAGAAGCAGACAGAGTACTTGTCTCTAAATACTGTGTGGCAGAGCAGCATATTTGCCACCATCCCCACCCCCCACCTGTTACTGCTTGTTGGGGACACTATCGATTTCAAAATCCCTTTAAATTAATAATTATGAGTCACAAATACAGATCATTATAAAGAACATATGAAAATATTCAACAATTCATAAATGAATAAAGTGTCAACTAATTAAAAACATGCTAAGATTTTGCATGCCAGACGGGACCTCCAGCAGTGTCCAGCAGGGTGCGTGTAGATCCACTTTAAATGGACTGGACTTAATTACTTACTTTCTCAAATAAGTCAAGTTAGTGAAGTTATTTCATATATCTTATAGAGCCTGTTCTCCCAATCAAGCCCAAATTCTGTAATTGGTTTCCCAGCTTCTTGCTCTCAATTGAGTGCCCAGTGGCTTATCCAGGCCATAGTTACAAAGTAGGTGAGATTAAAAAAAAAGACAAAAGTCCATCAAGTCCAACCTTTTAAAATGGAGGAGTGATGCCACTGGTAACCAAGGAAATGATAGCAAAGCAAGTAAATACTGTATATTTAATGAACTTGGCTTCATTATTTGACTTTTAATGCCACTGTGGCATTGTTTCATAGTTGCATAATTGATCATAAATGATTCCTACCTCTAAACACCCCTCTATGTTAGCCTATGTCCATGCACACATAAAGGCATTTAGAGGCAGGAAAAAAACACTACCAGTGCATCCAGGAGCAGCGATATTTCTTCAGAAAAAAACACTTGATGCATGTAAACACATGTTAATGAGTCTAGATACATTTACATACACCAAATGTTTTTTTTTCTGCCAAAATGCTGCTGCCTGGAGGAATAGAGTTTAGGTAAGCTGGGCAAACACCAATATATTTATAAATGGTGATCGCATTACCCTCTTCTCAAGGTAAATAAATTCAGTTCAGCTAATCTTTCATCCTACCTGCTCACCTTCGTGCCTCTCATCAGTTTAGTTCTCTGCACTTTCTCCAATTCTCCAGGGGAGAAGAGTTGGTGTCCAAAACTGAATGCTCTGATAATATCTTACAATTAGAAAAAATGGCTTTGAAATAACAGAGCTTAACTCTTTGAGGACAAATGGGTGTATGCCATTTAGTACAGGTGCTTTATTCACTGTTACTTTGTCAATATGTTTCTGGACCAGAGACAAATGCCTCGTTTCCACTGAACGGAACGGTTCGGGTCGGTACAGTTTGGAGTTCTTAGAATGGTCCGGTCTATTCTTGTGAGCATTTCCACTGCAAGTCGGACAGTCCCGGGCCATTCAGGGTTTAAAAAAAATGCCTAGGGTGTCCACCAATCAGTGGAATGTATTGTAGGTCCGCCCTAACCGAACCGTTCCATTTTCTATGGCCCCACATCTGAAGCAGGACCCAGAATAGTCCGGTACGGTTCGCTTTTATTTCACACTTTCATAATGGAAACACCCAAAATAGCGTACCGAACCGAACCGTATCGAACCGATCCGCTCAGTGGAAACGAGGCAAAAGAAACATCATTTTGCCCCTGTACAAATCATTTGTAAGACCTCATCTAGAATATCTTATGCAGAAACTCATGCACTTAGTGACACATATTTGTTTAAATGAATTAATTTTAAATAAAGTAACCAAAATAAATAAAATAAAATAAATTAGAAAGCCACAATCCACAATGTGCCTCTATTCAAACACTAACAACAGATTAAAAATGTAGATGCACTAAATCCACCAATATTTGACCAAACATGTAATGTGAATTCGACACACTAAATCGTATAACAAAAGTGCACTTTATATTATATATTTTGCACAATATACGGGATAGAGATGTGTTTATTATTGTTATAAATTTCTATGCAGAGTTTGTTTTAAAAGTGAAGTAGCTGTGACCAGGTTGGAGGAGACTTGCTTCGCTCACAAATGTGTATATATAATTTTGTATATGACTTCTACATTTTTAATCTCAACTAGAATATGCAGTTCAGTTTTGGGCACAAGTTTACAAAAGGGATATTGGAGATCTGGAGAAATTGCAGAGAAAGGCAACCATCTTTCCAATAAGGAAACATTAGCTGAACTGATAATAAGAGATTAAGGTGGGATATGATCAACATGTATAAATACACAAGTGGTCCATATAGTGAACTTGGTGTAGAGTTATTCATTTTAAGGTCATCACAGGACAAGAGGCACTTTTTACGCCCTAGGAAAAGATATTTAACCTCCAAATATAAAAATACTTCTTTTCACAGTAAAAGCTGGGAAAATGTGGAGCTGGTTCTGGGCCAGCTCAGTAGATTTTTTTTAAAGTCCCGTATTCTTGATATAATGTTATATTATAATATAACTGGGTACTAAAATTTGTAGGTAAAGTTGATCCAGGGAATACCCAATTGCATCTTGGGGGATCAGGAAGGATTTTTTCCCCCACTGGAGCAAATTTGATCATGCTTTATTGTTTTTTCTTTCTCTGGATCAACTGTGGGTATAGGTTTGTGTATTTGGAGGTATACTATGTGCATGTGTTGTTTTGTTTTGTTTTGTTTGTTTGTCTGTGGGTTGAACTGGATGGACTTTTCTTTCAACCAGACTAACTATGTAAAAATATCAAAATGTCAATGCTATCCCCATTATGAACTTGAGTTCCCTCATTTTCCTTTGTTTACACAAAACTGGAGACGGTATCTAATACACTTGCCTTCTTTTTGTACCAAGTCACCAACTCTAATGCCCTTAGAGACACGCCCTTTTTTCATGATGAGAATTTTTTTTTAAATTGGTCATTAAAAACTATTGTGTGAAGTCTCCAGAGCATTTATCTCTACGTGAAAAATGGGCATTAAAAATCTAGAACATGCTCTAATTTTTCACATTGTTTTTCACGTCGTGAAAAACGGTCGTGTCTAGGCTTTAACGACGGAAAAAACACACATGCTCAGAAGCAAGTTATGAGACGGGAGCGCTTGTTCTGGTAAAACAAGCGTTTGTAATGGAGATAGCACATTCGTCACGTAACAGACTGAAAAGCCCGAAGACTGAAAATCGCGAATCGTCTCTCACCAAACTTTTACTAACACGAAATTAGAAAAAGCAGCCCAAAGGGTGGCGCCATCCGAATAGAACTTCCCCTATAGTGCCGTTGTACGTGTTGTACGTCACTGCGCTTTGCTAAAGCATTTTTTTTCACGATCGTGTGTATGCAAGGAAGGCTTGATAAGAATCACTTTGAGAAAAACTTTGTTTTTTCCATGACATTAAAAACGGTTGAGTGTGCTGGGTAGGGATGAGCTTCGCGTTCAATACGAACGTATGTTCGACTCGAACATTGTCTGTTCGTACGTTTGACGAAATTCGAACAAAAGCGGTCGTTCGCGCCAAATTCGAGTGACGCAAAACGGCCCATAATCCACAGCGGCATTGCGCGCTGATGATTGGCCAAGCATGCTGTATGTCCCGCATGCTTGGCCAATCACAGCGCGCAAAAAACGAAGAGCCATAATTGTCCAAAGCCTGGGTGGCACACACCCCACACTATATAAGGCCGCCTGCTGGGCGGCCTCGTGTAGTGTGTTCCGACTTGTTAATGAGAGCAGTCAGAGAGACAGAGAGATTGTTTTTTTATATAGCTAGATAGAGCAGGCAGGCAGGCTAGTCAGTTTAGCTTAATTTACAGTGTGTAGAGGATATACAGTATATACATCCCTAGGAGTTGTACATATATTTATACACTGTATAGCTTAGATCAGTTCTTCCTAATTTACTGGCAGGCAGGTGATTGTGCTATTTAAAGACGTTATCACACGTATAGACACCCAGCAGGTACAATATTTAAAGGAATTTTATTATAATTTTTTTAATTCAAGCATCATTAAAATTACTGCTCCTTGAGCAGTGATTTTAATAATGTTTAAATAAAAAAAAATGAACGATTCCTTTAAATATTGTACCTGCTGGGTGTCTATAGTTTGCCTGTGAAAACGTCTTTGAAAAACCCGGGTCTTGCCCGAGGGAACATGTATCAATGGGAAAAAAGTTTTAAAAACTATCGTTTTTTCAGGACTCCTTTTTTTATTTAAACATTATTAAAATCACTGCTCCTGAAGCAGTGATTTTAATGCTTAACCACTTAAGACCTGGACCAAAATGCAGGTAAAGGACCTTGCCCCTTTTTGCGATTCGGCACTGCATCGTTTTAACTGACAATTGCGCGGTCGTACGACATGGCTCCCAAACAAAATTGGCGTCCTTTTTTCCCCCACAAATAGAGCTTTCTTTTGGTGGTATTTGATCACCTCTGCGTTTTTTATTTTTTGCGCTATAAACAAAAATAAACAAAAATAGAGCGACAATTTTGAAAAAAATGCAATATTTTTTACTTTTTGCTATAATAAATATCCCCCCAAAATATATATAAAATTTATTTTTTTCCTCAGTTTAGGCCGATACGTATTCTTCTACCTATTTTTGTTAAAAAAAAATCACAATAAGCGTTTATCGTTGGGTTTCGCTAAATTTATAGCGTTTACAAATAGTTTTATTGCATTTTTATTCATTTTTTTTTTTACTACTAATGGCGGCGATCAGCGATTTTTTTCGTGACTGCGACATTATGGCGGACACTTCGGACAATTTTGACACATTTTTGGGACAATTGTCATTTTCACAGCAAAAAATGCATTTAAATTGCATTGTTTACTGTGAAAATGACAGTTGCAGTTTGGGAGTTAACCACAATTGGGCGCTGTTGGGGTTATGTGTTCCCTGTGTGTGTTTTCAACTGTAGGGGGGTGTGGCTGTAGGTGTTACGTCATCGATCGCGTACCCCTATACCAAACAGGGATGACGCGATCGATGCTGCCGCCACAGTGAAGCACGGGGAAGCCGTGTTTACACACGGCTCTCCCCGTTCTTTAGCTCCGGGGACCGATCGCTGCACTCCAGCGGCGATCGGGTCCGTGAGTCCCACGGTCACGGAGCTTCGGACCGGGTCACGGGAGCGCGCCGCGGGCGCCCGCCCGTGACCCATGGCTGGGTACTGGAACCGACGTGAATATACGTGGATGTGCCCAGCCGTGCCATTCTGCCGACGTATATGTGCAGGAGGAGGTCCTTAAGAAGTTAAATAAAAAATATATATATATACAGTATATTGTACCTGCTGGGTGTCTATAGCTTGCCTGTGAAAACGTCTTTGAGAACCCGGGTCTTGCCCGAGGGAACATGTATCAATGGGAAAAAGTTTTAAAAACGGTCCTGCTCCTGAAAAAACTACAGTTTTTTAAACTTTTTCACATTGATACATGTTCCCTGGGGCAAGACCCGGGTTCTCAAAGACGTTTTCCAACAATAACTTGAACATTGGTCTTTAAAGTGAGTGTTTTTGAATTCGAACGTTCGAGTCCCATAGACTTCAATGGGGTTCTAAATGTTCGCGCGAACGGTCAGTCTGTTCGACGGTTTTGGTGCGAGCCGAACGCGGGTATGTTCGGCTCATCCCTAGTGCTGGGCATAAGGCTGCTTTCACACTGAGGTGCTTTACAGGCGCTATAGGGCTAAAAATACCGCCTGTAAAGCACCTCTCCTCTCACTCCACCGCTCCTAAAGCACCCCTGCCCATTAAAATCAATGGGCAGCGCCACTGAAGCGACAGCAAAGCACCACTGCAGCGGCACTTTGCGGGTGCTAGTAACCCTTTTTCGGCCGTTAACTGGGGTTAAAAGCTCCCCGCTAGTGGCTGAAAAGCACTGCAAAAACTATGGTAAAGTGCCGCTAAAAATAACAGACGCTTTACCGCCATTCTGACAACCCCCCAGTGTGCAAGTAGCCTTAATTATCTTGTAAATTTCATACAGTATATACTCATACCTGACAATTTTACTATTAATATATTATAAAGAACTTTTGGGGGTTTGTCCTGCTCTCTTTTGCAACCATTCATTTTAAAAAATGTGTGCCCTTGATTTCCTTTTTACATTTTGTGTTATATTGTTTTTCATAATGACAGTATTCCTTAATTTTTATATTTTAAAAATGCTCTTTCGTATTAACTTTTTTTTTTTTCTTTTTAAATGTATTGTCCACAAGAATATATTTTGCGGTATGTTTACATACAATCAATCTGAATCATTCCCATTTCTTCAATGTCAATATGAGGGATCCAGTCTAAATCTTAGCATCCCTCAGCTGTTAAATATGAAGATTCTCTTTACAAACATTAATGCATATTTTGTTTAAGTTTCACACTGCATAGAATGACCCATTTAAAATGTATATTTATAAAATAACTTCTAAATCCTACCACCTAGGTAAATGCATTTAGGAACCCATTACTTTAAATATGCAGCAAAATACTTTCATGTGACTGAAAGAATTTGCATTTTCATAGCTAATTTATAGCATCCAGCATTATCTCAATATGACATGAAGGATTAGCTTTCACCATACGATTGAGTGCTAGTGAGATATGCAAATTCAATTGTTCTTTTCAAATTTATTTTGGCCAAGAGTGACTACAGAACAACTATGGTCAAAATGATGCATATGGTGCACATTCTTCAGTTTACAGCAGTCGTAGGGTCTGTGTGTTTATGAATTTAAGTGTTTATTAATGGTGTATCCATTTATTAAGCTGGATTTAAACTTTGAGCTGTGAAAATGTATGCTGCTTTAATTTTTAGAGTGTCGAATGCATTTTTGCAGATTTTTTTCCACATGCTAAAATAAATTTTTAAAGCACAAAACATATTTGTACCAAAATTCCCTGCATGCATCTTGCATTTCCTGCCTGCAAAAATACATTTTTTATTAATGAAGTGCTGTGTTAAAGTGTAATAAAATGCTCTACATATGCATTTAACTTCATTACTATAAATGTTCCTATACTGCCCGCAAACACAAATGCAGCAAAATTCCTGCAGACGTATGTTTGTCATTTCCTTCCAGTAGTCCACTGTGTTATATTGCTTGGAAAGACAGCCTAAATTATATTTTAGATACTGGTAGAGCAAAATGCAAATTCCATTCTTTGGTATTTTGCACCTCTTAGGCACTCTAGTAGAAAAGTTTTCCTTCCATCACGCTGTACTCTGTTCACATACACCAGGGGTGCCCAACCTTTTGAAGAGCCAGGGCCACTTAAGCAACTTGGTAACCTGTTACGGGCCACAATAAGTGGAGCGGGCGGATGATAGGTCCGACAGCCCACTCTACTCTATTAGTGCTCTGATCCGATCTGCCCAGATAGAAGGGGACGGATCCCCCCCTTCTGTTTCTTTTAGCAGTTTAAATGGAGGTCGGTGGGTGTAAATAGCCACAAGTCTGTTTACATTTGATGCTCCATAGAGGTAAAAGAAGAATCCGATTGGGTTGGACCGATCATATCAAAGGGGCCTAAGGCTGTTTTCACACTGATGCGCTGTGGTTTACCCGCACCGAGGCTAGAGCGCAGTGCACCTGTGGCTTTCATGTGGGTAAGCTGCACTTTGCCATAGACTTCTATTATATCATGCAGGTGTGGTGCATCAAACCCGCAGGTAATAACAGAAGTCTATGGCTCAGTGCAGTTGGCAACCCATGATCTTGGCTTGGAAAACCCACCATCCCAGAGCAGGAGGTCGCGGACCACATCAGAGGGCTCTGCGGGCCACATGTGGCCCCGAGATACTGGTTGGGCACCCCTGCCATACACCATACACCCATATACCCTTCTATAAGAGGAATCTTTCTAGGCATTCCTAATACTTTCACCCCTATTATAGGTATAAGAAAAAAAAATCCAACATAGACCCCTCTGCAGTTGGTGTAGAGCTCAAAAGCAGAGAAGCTACCATCATAGTCTGTGGAACCTTTAACTGCCTCCCACCCCCTGTATAGACAAATGACAGCAGGTGGTATCCCCTCTTGTTCTGGGCTGATGTCGCTCAGTCTCACCACGATCCTGTACCCGCATGCTGTGTCCCTGGGACATGGCGCGACCCACGAGCTCGGTAAAGAGCTGATGATGTGGTTTCCCATGTGTTCGGATGTGTCCAATAACATGTAAACCGGGAAGTGCCCGTAATCAGCTCTCTTCACCTCACACCGACAGAGTGTGAGGAGAGAAAAGCCGATCAGTGGCATTTTCTTACAGGAGAGTCTGTGCCCATCAGTGATAACAATCTGTGCCCATCAGTGATAATAATCTGTGCCCATCAGTAAAGCTAATTTGTTCACTTTAACTGACAATTGCACACTCGTACGAAGTTGAACCCAAACAAAATTGATGTCCTTTTTTCCCACAAATAGAGATTTATTTTGGTGGTATTTAATCACCTCTGCGATTTAAATGTTTGCATTCTAAACAAAGAGCGACAATTTTTTTCTATAATACATATCCAACAAAAAAAAATTATATATATATATATATATATATATATATAAAAAATATATATATTTATCAGTTTAGGCCGATATAGTTTCTTCTACCTATTTTTGGTTAAAAAAAAAATGCAATAAACAATGCTATGGGATAGATTTAGGGACTTTTATTTTTTTATTTTTTATACTGGTTTATATATATACTGTTATCCCCTTCCCTGCTAGTGTAATTTTTACATTGATCAGTGCTATAAAAATGCACTGATCAATGTAAAAATGACACTGGCAGGGAAGGGGATAACACTAGGGAGCGAGCAAGGGATTAACTGTGTTTCCTCAGCATGTTCTAACTGTAGGGGGGGTGGGCTGACTGGAACATGACATAGATCACTGTTCCCGATCACTGGAAACAATAGATCTCTGACATGTCCCCTGCCATAATGGGGATCCGCCTTGTTTACAAAGGCAGATCCCCATTCTGCCTCTGTACTAGACGATCACGGGTCGCTGGCATCGAGACCACCCGACCCGTGAGCACACTGCCATAGTTGTCCTTCAAAGTGTGACTGCGCTGAAAATTTGGCAGGAAGGGGGTGAAGTGTCCTGTATGCAAGTGGTTAAACTGTTATTTTTTTTCTCCAACATCTAAAATAAATATCAATATTTTGTTGGAATAGCTAATAATAATAAAATAAACCTACCTTTTATGTGATCCTTGTTAGGAAAATATATCCAGCTCAAATTTTCTTACAGCTACTCCCACAAAGATTACAGCAAGTTATTGACCTCCGGCAACCAACAGGGCATTTTGGGGTTTATTTACGAAAGACAAATCCGCTATGCAATACAAGTGCAATCTACAATTGCATTAAAAGTGCACTTGGAAGTGCAGTTGCTGTAAATCTGAGGGGTATATCTGAAATGAGGGGAAGCTCTGCTGATTGTATTATCCAATCATGTGCAAGCTAAAATGCTGTTTTTTATTTTCCTTGCATGTCCCCCTCGGATCTACAGCAATTGAACTTACAAGTGCACTTTCAGTGCAATTTCAAGTGCACTTTGCACTGGTAGTTTGCACTTGTAGTGAAAAGTAAATTTGTCTTTTGTAAATAGCCTCGTTTGTCTTTTATAACTCTTTCTAAAGGTGCTCAAACTAGATGACGTTTTGGGTTCTGCAGTGAATTCTCCAGTTAAGTTTATTGCAATAGGTAATGGAATTAAATTGCTCCTATAGTTTAGAGTACTGACAAATATTCAGTTCCTGTTAAAGATTCATACTAAAACTATGTGCCCAGCTTCTTTTTTTTTTTTTAAAGGAACAGCAATGTATTTAGTGAAAAAATAAGTTCTAAAGAGGAATGTTTATAAATTTCTTTTTCAGCCTTTTGCAAAACATCTGCTAAGTAAATGATGACTACTATAGAACAGCCTGTTGTGGCTTTTCAGAGTGAAATCTCAATTAATGCCTTATTGGGATTTTTTTATCAAAAATATGAAGATATTTGAGTTTTTTTATTGGCTAGGTTTTATAGCCGAAAGTAAAAAATATTGTTTTTTTTTTTTTTTTCAAAATTGACGTTTTTTTTTGTTTATAGCTCAAACAATGAAAAATGCAGCGGTGATCAAATACCACCAAAAGAAAGCTCTATTTGTGGAAAAAAGTATACAGATGTTATTTGGGCACAGTGTGGAATGAGCAGGCAATTGTCAGTTAAAGCAACACAGTATGTAAAAAATTTCTTGGTCATGAAGGGGGGGGGGGGGGGGGAACTTCCCAAAGTCAAATGGTTAAAAAAAAAGGTTTTGTGTGGAGTTAGGATGTAACATCAACACTCCAAAAAACATGTTGACAAAATACATGGCTTTGCATGTTGTAATAGAGTCTACAGCATCAAATATGCCAGTTTTGCACTTTTTTGTTATGCTACAGTTTGAAATTTCTGGGAACTGTCCACAGCATAATAAATGAAGGGGAAAATTAACATCAAATCACAGCTGTCGCTGGCAAACTGAGGCAAATTGGAGTTTCTTGAGTTCAGCCAACTTTGAAAAATCTTCCCTGACGCTCTTGATGCAATCTGTAACACTGATGGAGCTAATGTGGGTTTAATTGTTATATATTATGGAAATGTTAACATATAGATGATGAACTCCAAATTAACACAGCTCTGTATTTATTAATAGGTCATTACATTTCCTTTAAATGCAAGCATCTGAATTTAACTTATTACTGTATTTATCGGTGTATAACACAAACAGACGTATAACACGCACCCTAACTTTAAGTGGGAAGTTTCAGGGAAAACACTTTCCACAGCCCCCTGCTTATAACACACAGGTACAGTTTACCCTCTATTTTCAGGGTAAAAAAGTGTTATAGGCCAATAAATACAGTATTAACCTCTTAGGCCCTGTACACACGGGCTATGGCGACCCTAGGGGGGCCAGAGGGGGCCCTGACCCCCCCCCCAACATCATTATGCTGTGCCCCACCATGTGCCCCCCCCCCCAAATTTTTTTTGCATTTTTTTGTATTTTGTTCGGGCAGCCACTGAAGTTACAGTCTCTCCTAAGAAATAGATCGTCCCCAGTCAGCTCTGCGGGGCATTCGATCCTCCCCCTTCCTCTGCTCACTGACACTGCATAATGCGAGCA
The DNA here is from genome assembly GCA_029574335.1 of Rana kukunoris. Taxonomy (NCBI): domain Eukaryota; kingdom Metazoa; phylum Chordata; class Amphibia; order Anura; family Ranidae; genus Rana; species Rana kukunoris. The sequence goes on from CM056054.1 coordinate 96,545,547, forward strand.
CTCACACAACCACAGCCGCCCGATCTGCTCCTTCCCCTGCATCCTCATTGGCATGGAGAAGATTGAGTTGCAGAAAGGACTCCATGAGCACTGTGGGGGGGGGGGGGCCCAAGCCTTCATCTCAGTTACTGAAAAAACAGACTGATTTCTCCTGTCCTTAGGACAGGAGGACAGGAGAACCAGCCTGTAAATTCCGAGAGTGGTGACTGCAATCTGAGACGAGTGTTTGTCTATAACACTCTTTTACAGCCCAGTGAGTCCAGCCACCTCCCCCCGCTCACTCTCCTCACATATGAGCAGGGAGGAATACAGCTCCTCGTCCTTTCAGTCCCGCGGGAAATATGAAAATCAGCAGCATTCCTGGCTGTGTGTGAATGATGCCTGAGATTCTAGCCTGGACCGTGGGTAAGTGTGTGCACTGTAGACTGCAGTACACTGTAATCACTGAACTGCATTATCTCCATCCCTTCTCTCCCCCATCTGTCTCCCTCCCCCTCTCCTGTTCTTTCAAGACATTCACAATTTACTTTCACTTTCAGTTAGGCAGGTAATATACGATGCAATCTTCTTTCCTCCATCCACAGATTGCAGGAAAGAAACTTGCATGATTTCCCCATCAACACAGACAGTGCTGACAGGGGAATATCCCTCCTGCCCAGCAATTGTATTCTCCCGACAAACAGTGATTATCACTAGTGATGAGCGGAATACGCCATATTCGATTTCGCGATTATTTCGAAGAATATTCGCGAATATTCGTTAATATCGAATATTCGTGATATTTAAAAAAAAAAAATAAATTGCGAAATTTCGCCAATGCAAAATTTAGCTATTTTTTTGGGGATAAAATATCACGAATATTCGATATTTACGAATATTCGCTAATGCGAATGCGAAATTGATTGCGAAATTGATTGCGAAATTTGAAAAAATACGAATATTCGAAATTGCGAATATTCGCCGCGATATTCGAGTTATTCGCGAATACTCGAATATGCAATATTCATAGCGAATATTCGCAATGCGAATATTCGTGAGCAACACTAATTATTACTAGTGGTTTTAGCAACCACTAGTGATAATCATAAGAGAATCTGCTCATTAATGGTTCAAATCTCAGCCACTTCCTGCTGAACGGTCTATGGCTGGTCTTAGCTCTTAGGCAGCCCATACATTGATCACCTTTTTTCATTCAGCTATTAGCTTGAATGAAAAAAAAAAAAAAGAAATTATCCAATTCCCCCCATCTACACATTATAGGTGGATAGGGGAATTCTCCCAGTATTGACCAGTGCTGGAACAACCAACCAACCAAGTTGCTGTCCTGTCCCAACAATTCACAGCGCTGGTCTCTGTCTCCATGGCAGCGGCGGCAGCACACTGGAACCCAGAGCTGGTTACTTTATGGGGCTGATGTACAGGAGGGCCAGCACAATTTGTTGTTAGAGATGGGCATGTTCAAGATTCCACATGCCAGAGCCCGCCAGGAAGCCCACACTGCACAGCACTAACCACAGGCAGTGAGACATTTCCCGGTCCGAAGCTGCACAGATCAGGAAATGTCTCACTGCCTGTGATTAGCACTGTGGAGTGTTGGCTTCCTGGCGGGATTGGGCATGTGGGATTTCAAACATACCCGAGCCCATCTCTATTGGTTGTAGACAGTTGAGCTCCCTGCAGGTTGCTTAGCAGCAGTGGAGCCTTCTCTGACATGCTGATAAGGATGCAATCTAGGTGATGCTCCTAGTCAAATTCTAGTGTTAAATATCAGTGATTTTATTGATCAAAGCCCACACAGGCATAGAGCCCACATGGCTGTGGAACATACGGTTGATTATATATATGGTTGTACTCTTGATGCTAATAAATACTGTGTTTATTAAATCTGACTGGGAGCATCACCTGGATCACATCCCGATCAGCATGTCAACAGAGAAGGTTATACAGCATTACTGCTGCTAGGTGACCAGCTGGGGTCTCGGGTCACTATAACCAATAGTGCCAGCCTTCCCCTGCATGCATCCATAATGACACCAGCACTAGGTCCTAATAGACTGCCGTCGCTGCCAAGGAGACAGACGCCAGACCAGCGCTGTCAATAGCAGGGACAGGACAGCTAGGGAACCCCACAGTGGCAGAACACCAGGCCCCAGTGGCAAGACAACCTTTGCAACCCTGAGAGTTCTCCCACTGCTTTGGACCCTTATATTTTCTTGATGTTCTGGTAACATATATCTCTTGTTTTCTGCCACCCTGGGGGCCCCAGTATAGTAGGAAGGGAACTCACTGCAGAACATGTGAAAGGGCCCGTTGTGGGATCGTAGTAAAGGGCCCCAGGATATATATATATATATATATATATATATATATATATATATATATATATATATATAAATAAAAATTGCATTTTATAGTTGCCCTCCCTACTTTTATCCCTGTCCCCCCGTGTGCCCCCCTAAATATGAAAGCTGTAGACGCCACTGCACATGGGCAAGAATCTCGTCAGGAAAAAACTGTCGTTTTCCCTGATGAGATTCTTGGCAAGAATCTCTTGCAGCCTGAGTTTACACAATGACCTTTCAAAAGAACCGCGGTTCCCTTAAAAGGCAAGAACGCAGTGACGTCATCGCATACGACGAGCATGCGCTCATCACATTCGATGCTGTCGCCGCCATCTTGCTTCACCCTACCTATGCCGTGGAAGCTACCGCGCATGCGTCAAAGTCATTTCGAGCATGCGCGGCTTTCCACGACGACAGGTAAGTATACACACTCTTGGGTTTCTTGTCGGGAAACAGGCCGACAAGAATCTCGATGAAAAAAAAAAGAGCAGGTTCTCTTTTTTTTTTTCTCATCGTGATTCTGGCCAGATTTCCAGACGAGAAACTTGAAAGCCTCTTATACATGAACGGTTTTCTTGGCTAGAAGTTTTCTTGCTGTTTTTTGCCGAGAAAACCGGTCATGTGTACGAGGCTTTAGGCTGGGTTCACATATATTTGATGCGGGAAACAGCACGATTCCAGTTTCTGCATAGCATGTCACTCCCAGGCAGTTCATACTGCCCTCTGTGAACTGCTGCTGCCCCCATATCAGTTGACAGATCGCAGTAGGGACTGTCAAATGGTATAATAATTGGATCGCATGGGTGTGAGCACCCAAAAAACGCCCCAAAAAAGGGTCCTGCACCAGTTTTTATTGCGAAATTCACATCGAACAGACATTGCATGTGCTCTACACAGCAATGCGTTGCAAATCACATGCAATGTTTGTGTTTGCACCAGTGTGAACCAAATTGCATGACAGGAGATTGTGACTAGCTCCATATGGAGCCAGTTCACATATCTCTGTTGCAGCTCCGGAGCATCTTTGGTTCAGTTTCAGAGCCGAATTCAGGCAAAATTCGGCCCTGATTCACCGCTAAAATACAGTTCAGCTTTAGTGCACTTTCACACCAGGGCTGTGTTGGCATTAGCAGTAAAGCGCCGCTCGTTTTACCGCTGCTAGTGGCCGAAGAAAGGGTTAAAAGCGCCTGTGTTGCAGTGCTGCCAAAGCGCTTTGCAGGGCATTTTGGGAGTGGTGTATAAACTGTCCCAAAGATGCTGCTTGCAGGACTTTTTTTACCGTCTTGCAAGCGCACCGCCCCAGTGTGAAAGCACTCAGGCTTTCACACTGGGAAGGCATGAGAGGCGCTTTCAGGCACTTTACAGGCGCTATGTTTAGCACTAAAATGCCTGAAAAGCACCCCAGCGTAAAAGGGGTCTTAGAGTTGCAAGGCAAGAAACACGAATACATTCACATCTGTCAGGATATTTAAACAACATTTGCTGCACATAGTCCCTATGTTTTTCTATTCTCACCTCCCCTTTTTCCCTGTAGTCTGCCGCTGTAGCACGACCAAGCTCTTCTTCCTCCTTTCAAGTCTGGTGTTCTATCATTATGGGTCCCCTATCATAGTCCAAGGGGGAGGGGCTATATATGCCGGCTTTAAACAACCAGGCGGCGGCTCCGGCTCCTCTCTCTTACCCAGCACAGGTAGGTTGTGATATGGGGACATTTGGCTGCCATATTGGGACATCTGGCTGCGATATGGGAACATTTGGCTGCGATATGGGGACATTTGGCTGCAATGTGGGAACATATGGCTGCAATGTGGGGACATCTGACTGAAATATGCGGACATCTGGCTGCAATGGGGACACTGGCTGCAATGGGGACATTTTGCTGCATTGGGGAAACGCGGCTGCACTGGGGACACGCGGCTGCACTGGGGACACATGCTGAATTGGTAGACACGGGCAGGCTGCATTTTTGGGCACAGATAAAGATGTTGTTAATATTTATTTTTATAACTTAATTCTCCATAAAACATTAGTGTCATTTCATGAGATAATTTATTACGGCGTGTCTAGGGGTGGGATCAACGGGCGGGACATGGTAGGGGTTGGGCGGGGCAACTGGTGGCGAGTACATCTTGAGGCCTGGCTAGTAGCACAGGACTTGAAATTTTGAGCCCTGCCCTATCAGATAGTGCTCGGGCAGGGCTGGGTACCGCGCATGGTACAGGAGAATTAGTTTCCTGTGTTCCCGGCCGGACTGATAGGAAGTGAGTGTGCACTTCCTGTCAGTCCGGCTGGGAACAGGAAACTGAATCTCCTGTACGATGCGCTGTACCCGGCCGGACTGACAGGACTCCAGGAGGAAGGAAGAGGAGCTCGGCCATGCTACAGCCTGGGAAGTGGAAGTTGGGGGCCCCAGGCCGGATCGGGGCCACAAGCAATTGTTTGCTTTGCCTGTCCTGTAGCGACGGGCCTGACCCCATACCCTTTCCCCAACCAGGTTATATCTTCCAAATAAACAAAAACAAAACAAAAGCAAATGACTGTTCATTGTCTACTGCAGACTGGAGAGTGATGTATGAAGGTCTGGCAGCAGGCTGAATTTGGTGGATGATAGTGACTAGTAGCAACCATCTGCTACATTTAGTTACATAATAGGACTAGAACCAGCATATTCCAGTACTTATATAAAGTGTTTGAAGTAAAATCTGTTTATTTTCTTTTTAAATAAGTTTTAATATGTAGCGCTACCCCCGAAAGAGCCACTGGTTGTTGTTTGGGATCAGCGTATTAAGCGTATTACGTTACCTTGTAGTGTGTCTAGGGGTAGTAGCAGTGAGTAGTAGCAGCGAGCGAATGCCCAGTCATCAAATGGGTTTTCAAATGCTTTATTTCAAGGCCCAACACTGCTAACATCAACAGGAGGTAGATAGAAAAGTTTGATGAAGCAGTAGAGAACAGTGCGGTATCAGGCCTGGATAGCAAGGAAAGCAAGCATGCTTTCAGCTATATGTAGAACTCGTCGCCACTCCAGTCAGAGTGGGTGAAGTGCCCCCGGACAGACCTTTGTCACAAGCCTGGCAGCCGAAGTGTCACTTTTAAATTGCTGGGAGGAACAGGCCTCTGTTACAGGCCTGGCTCGGGCCTCTGCCACAGGCCTAGTACTTCAGTACTTCAAAGGACAAATAAGATTTGAGCAAATCCTCCCAGTAAATGCAATGAAGGGTCACTGAATGACAGCTGTCATGTACCTGTCAAATCCCGGTGACCAGATCCCCGATGGTTCATTCAAGCCCCTTTGGATAACCTGCCTCCGGGTTCTCCTCAAGCAGATCCCCCACCGAACGGCAACATCTGGATGGGTCTCCATGGAGCATGCAGCTCCGGCCAGGTGGGCCATGCGGGCGGGATCCGTGGATGCACGCACCCTGAAGGTGGATTCTGCACCTGGAACGTGGACCCCACGAGAAGAAGAGAGCGAAAAGATGGCCCCTGTCACAAATATACCCTCCCCCAGCATGCTCCCCGAGGTTCAACTCCTCCAATTGGCTGCTGGGAAAAGCGGCTCTGCCAGAACCCCTCTAGCGCCACCTGTCGCCCAGGGGTGGGATTGCACCCCTGGAACGCAGACTGACCTACAGGACAGTTCTGGAATGACAGCAGCCCATCAATTTTAACAAATTATGAACAGGAGCAAAATAACTCTCCCATTCCCCTCTAACTTTAGCTTAATGCCCATACTGAAAGTAAGGGGGCGCTACAAATATAAAGAGGCAGACAAAAAAACAAATCCAAAATAAGACTTCATCATTTTTGACTCTAGTCGGCTGACCAGTACTGATTTATTGGTAATGTGGTGTTAATGGATGTACAGGATCTTGAGATACTGATGTGCAAAGAATGTTTACATGGAGCTTCTGACTGGCTGAATGTCTGTCGCCCAAGGCACTATGACATTTTGACCAATGATTCAGTGTTGTCATGTAAACATCATAGTAAAATATGTTTTTTTTTTTTTTTTATCAATTTCCATGATAGTGTGTAAGCAGAATTTAACAGTAAAGGTGTGTAAATAATATACTATAAGTCTGCTTTAAGGACAGATCCACAGTTGTAATGATGTCTACTGTATGTGGCATTTTCAGGTCAGAAGGAACTCATTTGCATTTGCTTTAGAAAAGTGTTTTTTTTTTTTGTACAGTTGTATGCAAGCTGCTAGCTGTAAAAATGATAAAGTGAGACGTACACTCAAACATTGCACCCAGAATGTAGATGTGTGCGACTGGTAAAACGGCAGACTTGTTATATAAAAAAACAACATAGACATGTTTCATACTGTAGGCATGCTGTGTTTTCTTATTTAATTTTGAAAATGATGCTTGTACTAAACTGATACATTTTCAGGGTATTCCTCCAAGCAGTGGCGGTAAATGGTGCCCCACTCTTCCAACGCAACAAAATTTCCCTGCGGGTATAGTAGGTATATAAAATTTGGTCTACTTTCTCACCATGAGTTCATCGGTCACATTCAGCTGTAGATACAAAATAACACACATCAATAGGAACTGCCCAAGCATACAGTATTTGATAAGATCAGGTCCTCCTGGATAGATTCCTTGGGATTCTTACAACTGGATGTGGCTCCACCCGATCCTGATCAGGATCCTTAGTTTAATCCTGCCTAGGGCTGGGTGGACCACAACTTGAGAGGCACCTGTGCTTCCCCCCCTTCTTACCCCTTTGGTGATCTCCTGACCTTTCTCCCCTGCTCATTCCTCGCTTCCCCCTCCTTCTTTCCCCCCCTCCCCTAAGTTTATCCAAGACTCACAGGTCTGGGTGAGAATATTCTCCTGGCTAGATCTGTTAACCTTGTTCTCTTTGTTTTTTTTTTTTTTTTGGTATTATAGGCTGAATACTGTACAGATGTATGTATACAATGTACACTACTTATACTTGTGCATTGTGTATGTTATGCGATAAGTTGTGAACTGACATGTGTCTATTGACTTTGAATGAAGTTTATTTTGTCAAGAAAAAACTGATACATTTTAAATTTGAAAACAAATAAAATGATCAATTTATACACTGCAGCTAAATAGCTCTGACATAATTTTCATGAGTGATTAAAGCGGTTGTAAAGAAATAAAAAAAAAATAACAAACATGTTATACTTGCCTCCACTGTGCAGCTCGTTTTGCACAGAGTGACGTCTTCTGGGGTCCCTCGTGGCTGTCTCTGGTCCTCCCCGCAAGAACTTGCATGGTGTGGAGTCCTTGCCGGCACGGTCCTGTGATACAGCGAGTGGCTGTAGCCACTCGCTGTATCACTCAGGCCTGCCCCCCGGCGCGCCACATCATTGGATGTGATTGACAGCAGTGCCAGCCAATGGCTGCGCTGCTTTCAATCCATCTGCTCTAGCCAATCAACAGCCAGGCTGAGCGGCAAAGAGGATGTCGGGGCTGAGCGCAGGACACTTGAGGTGCCAGGTAAGTATAATGGGGGGTCGGCGGTATTGCCTGAAGTTTTTTCACCTTAATGCAAAGGATTATGCATTAAGGTGAAAAAATGTTTACCTTTACAACCCCTTTAAGCGTGTGCACATTTCATGATAAGGTTTCACAAATACCTCACTACCAGAAATGAGCAGCCAGTTTCACAAACTTTTATCACAATTATTCCCTAGTTTTGTCATGTGCGAAAACTTTATCTATGAAATTACCTTTTACATTTTACAGTTTGCATTTTCTTTTTATGTTCTCATGTTTTCCAGTCTTAGTGACTCCATTAGTGTGTTACGTGATTTAAATATAACATTATCCTAACCACTTGACCTCCGAAACCACTTAATCTATCTCTCCCTGAATAGGCAATTTTTTGCGATATGGCACTGCATGATTCTTAACTGACAAGTTGCAGTCATCCAATGCTGTACTCATAAAAAAAGTATGTAATCTTTTCCTACAAATAGACCTTTCTTTAAGTGGTATTCGATCACCACTGCGTTGTTTGTTTTTCTGCGCTATAAACAAAAAAAGACAGAGAATTTTGAAAAAATAACTATATTTTTTACTTTCTGCTACAAAACATATCCAATAAAAAAATAAAAAAATCTAATCTTCATAAATGTAGGCAATATGTAGTGGGTCCAGCAGATAAGCTCAGAAATTACATGTAATGCCAAGCTGCTACAAGCAAAGCCAACGGAATATTGGCATGCATTAAAAAGGGGATTAACTCCAGAGATAAGATGATAATTCTCCCACCCTACAAGACTTTGGTCCGGCCGCAATCTGAAGATATGCCGACCAGTTCTGGGCACCAGTCCTCAGGAAGGATGTGCTGGAATGTGAGAGGGTCCAGAGAAGGGCAAAAAAATGAATAAAGGGACTGGAGGAAATTAGTTATGAGGAAAGATTATGATCATTGAACTTATTCTCTCTGGAGAAGAGATGCATGAGAGGGGATATGATTTCAATGTACAAATACCATACTGGTGACCCCACAATAGGGATAAAACTTTTCCGCAAAAGGGAATTTAAAGACATGCAGCCATTCACTAAAATTACGTGAGAGAAGCGGTTTAACCTTAAACTACGTAGAGGGTTCTTTTTTTGTGAGAGCGGTAAGGATGTGGAATTCCCTTTCACAAGCATTGGTTTCAGCAGGGAGCATAGATAATTTAAAAAAACTATTAGTATAACTCCCAACCGTCCCAGATTTCCCAGGACTGTCCAGAGATTTCAAGGCTGTCCTTGAGTCCCGTAGATCTGGACTGGAGTCCCAGAATAAGTTTAGACAGTTGGGTCAACTCAGTGTGGGTATTCTTACTGGATGCAATAAATGCTCTCAGTGCGCTCCCCACCTCCATCTCCCTCCTTCAAATTTTCTTTCTCTCATCGGTTACTACTACCACCGGTGTCCTAGCAACTGATCACGTTTTAATTTGTAATCTTTAAAGCCTAAGTTCACCTTTTTTTTTTCTAAATTCCAGCTCCCCTATGTACCAATATCCCATTAATGTACTTCTTTTGCGGAAATAAAACAGCTTTCCATTTATTCTACACACGCTTACCTCACTCTTCCCATTTTTTTTATGAAATGCATTCAATTATTGATCACTGTTCTTACTAAAAACACAGGCATTGATTTTTTTTCTACCTTTCACAATCTGATTGTACGAATGTGTAGAATAAATGGAAAACTGTTTTATTGCTGCAAAAGAAGTACATTAATGGTCTATTGCTACCAGTGGCGACTGGTGCTGTGTATTTTTGGGGGGGTGGCAAACCGGACATCCCTTCACCACTCCAGAATCTAGAAAACAGGCTGTATCATATCTAAAATGTCTTAGGAATCATTTCCTGATTGGCTGGGAGGAGAATCAGGAAGACATTAGCCAATATTAATTAGCTAATGTCATACAACTTGGAGTCCACCCTTTTTTTAAAGTCAATTAGGGCCTCAGGCGACCGATGCCCTTCATGTAAATTAGGTGCCGGGCGCGGCCTTTCTAGGGGGCCCGGATTTTCCTTCAGGTCTCCCCAATTATTCTGATTATACATGGTGGATAAACTTGTATACCCTATCATTACATAAGCTGGTTGAGGACTCTGGGCCAGATTCACAGAGCGATTACGCTGGCGTAACAGGAGATGCGCGGCGAAAGTCTAAATGTGCGCATGCGTTTTGATACTCCGCATCCCCAAAACGAGATACGCAAGAAATCTACTTTTTTTTGTCCAGCGGAATTTCGTTAGACAGGCGCATCCGTCCGCGCAAAACTGCGCTAGACACACCATTGATTTGCTATTCAAATATGCTAATGAGGGAGTTACGGGGATCCACAAAAGAACGTTGGTGCAGTGCAGGCTACGCGCTGTGCGCAACAGCTGCACGGCCTGTCTAAAATTAGACCATAGAAAAGGTGGTCTAAAATTAGACAATTCGTCTACATGTCAGAGAAAGCAACACTGTTAGTGAGGAGCTGAGCAGTCACACTTGCTGCCCAACAAACTGTATGCCAACATGCCAGTGGCATCCATGCTCATAGCTATACTACTGACTTTAGATGAGCAAAGAAGGTGGAGGGCACGGAGGAGGGCACGGAGGAGGGCACAGGATAGGATTTTTTTTTTTTTTACCAAAAAAAAATCTTTGCTTTAAAAAACATTTTTACAAAAAATATACATACATATATACATCAATACATAACATACATACAAATTACAAACACGGTCTCACTATATTTCAATAGCCCTTTAAAACCTTGATGGATATAATAATCTAATCTGATACAAGCCCCTCACTCTTCACTTGATATATCACACACGCATAGACATCTTTGGCATGAGTGATTCTGAGGTGTCTCGCATCTTCAGATTTACCCCTCATGCCATTCTGGAATTAACCACAACCCTGCAGGAGCCCAACACATGACACCACCCATGACACCCATGACAGCTACATATACAATCCTAGCCCCATCCCCACAGATTTCGAACAGAACATGTATGGGGACAGCTGGCTGGTTGGTGAGTGACATGGGTGGCAGGCATGACTGTCCCCCCCCCCATGATGCTGAAATCACAAGGGGCACATGCACTACTAACATCCTCCTGTCTTATCCCTTCAGGGTGACTCTGCATATGCACTGGGACCCCATCTCATGACTCCTATACGGAACCCCCCTAACCAAGGCTACCCCATCTTCTGAGGGAAGAGCAGCCAGGAGCCAGCTCACATTAGGCATCTTTGCACATTAAACACACACATTAATCGTGGCACAATGAGAATGCATGCACCCCACTGTGGTCCCTAGCACAGACACATCACATCCCCATCACATTGGATTGGCACAAGCCCACCATGCAGGACTTGTGAGCAGCAACGCCATGCCACGGCTCCAATTATGTCACTGTACATTCATACACCATTCACACTGACCTGGGTATCACTTCTCCCTGGTCCTGGGGAACCCTTCTCCACCAAAACTGAGGGTGACACCCCTTTTCCGGCAGGAATATCACCCCCACATTCCAAAAACATTCACAACACAAAAAAATAAATGTCCAGCAAAAAAAAAAAAAAGCCCAGCAAAAAAACTAATTTGAAAAAAACACAACAAAGAAAACACAGAAAAGACAAAAATCACTCTGCAAAACAGTCACCAAATATCTCAAAAACACGTCACAAACAAACAAACAAACGCTAATAAACAACAGAACAAAAGCACCTTGCTGTATAGGGAGGGATACAAATGGATGTACTTTTGCAAAGGAAGTGCGTTTGTGTCTGTCTATTTATGCTGTCTGCGTAGTTCATTACGTTGCCCTAGTCCACTTCCATTTTCACTGATTGCGCCGTTCCCGAGTTGTGAGCATGCGCACAGAGGTGCTGACCATGGTCTGCTTCAAGCGCGCATGCGCGAGCCGGCCGGCCCTTCATTTGCATGGGGTCACGGCTCATTTCAATGTAACACGCCCACGTCCTTCCCAATTTGTATTACTCCGCCTTGCGCCTCTGAAATAACGTTGCGCAGGCGCAAATTTCTGCGTAAAAGTGACGAGAATAGGGTGATTGCGCCGCTACATTGCGCCAGTCTAACGTAAAGGCGGTGCGCTACGCCCGTCCAATAATGCGTAGATTTATGTGAATCTGGCCCCCTGAGTTTATCTCCTTTCAAACCCTGCAGGCTAAATATTTGGCCCCAAACAAAAACATTTTCCACTACTTACAGATCAAACATTTCTATATGTCACAGTATAAGATAGGTACAATGTCAAATCCCTCTCTGTATAAAGATATTTGCTTGCATAATCCTAGAGGCAAAAGTCTTATCTCCAAAACCTATACCTTCCTGAATAATCAACACACTTTAGACTCCCTACCATACAGAGCAAAATGGGAAAATGATTGTTCCTTTGAGCATGGTATCTTGATTTGGAATAACTGTATAAACAATTTAAAGAAATGTATGAGCTCCCTTAACCCCTTCCATACAGGGCATTTTCACCCCCTTCCTGCCCAGACCAATTTTTAGTTTTCAGCGCTGTTGCACTTTGAATGACAATTGCGCGGTCAGGCAATACTGTACCCAAATTAAATCATTATGTTTTTTTCCCCACACAAATAGAGCTTTCGTTTGGTGGTATTTGATCATCTCTGCGGTTTTTATTTTTTGCGCTATAAACAAAAGAAGAGCGACAATTTTAAAAAAAAACACAATATTTTTTCCTTTTTATTTAATACATCTCACAATATTTTTTTAAAAAAAACTTTTTTCCCCCTCAGTTTAGACCGATACGTATTCTACGTATTTTTGGTAAAAAAAAAACGCAATAATCGTATATTGATTGGTTTGCACAAAAGTTATAGCGTCTACAAAATAGGTGATAGATTTATGGCATTTTTTTTTTATTTTTTTTACTAGTAATGGCGGGGATCTGCTTCTTTTTTTTTTTGTGACCGTGACGTTGCGGCGGACATATCGGACACTTTTGACACGTTTTTGGGACCGTTCACATTTATGCAGCGATTAGTGCTATAAAACTGCACTAATTACTGTGTAAATGTGACTGGCAGGGAAGGGGTTAACACTAGGGGGCGCTGAAGGGGTTAAAATGTGTCCTAAAGTATGTTCTAACTGTAGGGGGAGGGGGACTCACAGGGGGAGGAGATCGATGTGTGTTCCTCTGTACTGGGAACACACATCAGTCTCCTCACCGCTGACAGGAGGTGGATCTGTGTGTTTACACACACAGATCCACACTCCTGCCGTGATTGCCGGAAATCGCGGGTGCCCGGCGGCAATCACGGCCGTCGGGCACGCGCGCGGGATCACGGGTGGTGCCGCGCGCGCGCGCGCGCGCCCTAGAACGCCGTGAAGACAGGACGTTGTGCAACGTCCTGTCTCATCGGCGAGGGGATCACCATGACGTGATTCCCCTATGGGCTGGTAGGGAAGGGGTTAACATCAGAGAAACAGCTCTAAAACACCACATAACAGACCCTGGTTAAAATCCATTCTTTTCCCCATGATTTTTCCACTATTTTTAGAGGATGTCACTCTTCAGGTACATTTTTCCATCTTTTTTGGGAATGTTTTCATGTGTCCCCGATTTGGAGAAAGCTGGGCACCTTTAACTCTTAAATAATAGGTGCTCAGCTCTCTCTTACCCCAATCCAATGTTTGTTATTTGCTTCAATCCAGGAGTCTATCACTACGTTGCAGATGAGATGTATTCATACAATTTCTGTTGCTATCCATTGGACTATTGCTTTGCATTGTAAATCCGAATTGATATTACTCTCCCAAGAAACTCTGAAATGATTCCATAAGCAGGGTGGAAAACTTTCATACCCTGTACCAGTGATGGCAAACCTTGGCACCCCAGATGTTTTGGAACTACATTTCCCATAATGCTCATGCACTCTGCAGTGTAGTTGAGCATCATGGGAAATGTAGTTCCAAAACATCTGGAGTGCCAAGGTTCGTCATTACTGCCCTATACCATTCTATGCCCTATTATGAGAGGAAATGGTAACCATCGTCAGATCATTGCACAATTTTTGAATGAATCCCCCTACCCACTCATAATTGTATACGTACTGTTATGTCAATGAAGATGTTTTTGTATTCTAGATGTAAAAGTATTCAAGTTTCTGTCACCACTGTTCTAACGTTATAATGTGATTGATACATAGTTGCCATTTGGTCTATCATTGTCAAGTTCTATAATTTTTGAACTAAAATGTTATGGTGCTAGTGTAAAATGTTAATTTATTTGTACCATCTTCTAATGAAAAAGTTTGTAAACACAGAAAGTCGGTGGCTGTGCAAGGAGTTTAGTAAAGAAGACCTCAAGAAGACCTACGCCACCCTAATGCCGCGTACACACGATAATTTTTCGGCATGAAAAAAACCTGACGTCTTTAAAATGTCATTTAAAATGATCCTGTGTGGGCTTCACATCGTTTTTCATCTTATGAAAAAAAATTCGAGCATGCTTTTTTTTTAATTTGTTTTAAAAAAAAAATGTTTTTTGGGTTGTAAAAAATGATTGTGTGTGGGCTAAAACGACATTAAAAACAACGTTTTAAACCTGCGCATGCTCAGAAGCAAGTTATGAGATGGGAGCTTGAATGGAACTTCCCCTTTAGAGTGCCGTTGTACGTGTTGTACGTCACCGCGCTTTGCTTATCATTTTTTAAGAACGATGGCGTGTGGGCAACATAGTTTTTAATGATGAATTTGGATAAACTTTGTTTTTTCTACATGCTGAAAAACAAAGTTTTTTTTTCATGCCGAAAAATGATCGTGTGTACGCGGCATGAGGCCTCATGTACACTGGACGTTAAAAAAAACGTTATACAAATGCCAGTAGCTTTGCAGTGAGTTTTTCACAACTTTTTTCAACGTTTTTTCAATAGCGTTTTTTAGCTTTTATTAGGGTTTTTAGCGTGTTTCCGCCTTAGCATTTTTTTAGCGTTTTTTAGTTGAAGATTTTTTTTTTAATGGATCAAAGACATTAAGTGAGTAACGTTTTTGAGCATTTATTAGCGTTTATCAGCGTTGGAGCATTTTTACAGCTGAAAAATGTCTTTGAGAACCCACTAGTTTTTTGTTTTTACTGCTCAAAAAAGCCACTGCCCAAAACTGCTATTACAGCAGCTTTTTCTGGCAGTAGACATTTTTTGGGCAGCCTATGTGTGCATGGACACATAGGATAACATGATGGAGAGTTTATTGATTGTAGAAAAAAATGTCTATTGCCAGAAAGCTGCTGTAATAACGTCAAAAAATGTCCAGTGTGCATGAGGCCTTAAAGTTAATGAGATTGGAGAGACAGAGTGCCTGGTTTATTAAAGGAGTTGAAATTCTTTATTAAAAAAATGTGTAAATATTCAGTTCAGTTATCCTCTTATATTAAAGTCCTGTTCACACTGAATATCTAGTCTTATGGACATGCTTTTCACATTCTTAGATAATCACTCCAGAAATGACCTTTGTAGTGAAACAGGTTATGCTCTGTACACACGATCGGTCAATCCGATGAGAACGATCTGATGGGTTTTTCCATCAGTTAACCGATGAAGCTGACTGATGGTCAGTCGTGCCTACACACCATCTTTTTAAAAAAAACGATCGTGTCAGAACGTGGTGACGTAAAACACAACGACGTGCTGAAAAAAATTAAGTTCATGCGTCGACTTGATTCTGAGCATGCATAGATTTTTAACGATGGACGTGCCTACAAACGATCGTTTTTTTTTTATCGGTTAGGTATCCATCGGTTAATTTTAAAACAAGTTTCACATTTTTTAACTGATGGATAAATAACCGATGGGGTCCACACACGATCGGTTTGGTCAGATGAAAACGCTCCATCAGACCGTTCTCATCGGTTTGACCGATCGTGTCTACGCGGCATAAAATGTAATTTAATATTTTAGGGTAAATCCATATAGGCAGGGCTTATTCTAGATGGGGTGATCCTTATAAAATAATTAATACCGTATTTTTCGCTCCATAAGACGTACCTAGATTTTAGAGGAGGAAAATATGAAAATAAAATCCTCAACCAAATGGTGTACTAAAATATTTAATAAAATTTAACAGAATAATATTTCTACACTGACAACCAATGTAAGGGACGCTCTACACTGATCCCCAATGTAACTGGAACATTTACATGACCTCAACACAACAGGAGTATTTGCATATTGAGACATTTACACTGACCAGTGATATAAATGGTGTATTTACAGTAACCCCCCATCTCTCTACCAATCTCTGCATTCTTATCTCCCTCTCAGTGCGAACATTGCCCCTCTAACTCATCTGCTAACCTCTATCCTCCAAACCTCTACCCTGCTAACCTCTGCAATCCATCATTAACATAACAATGTCCCTGCGATTTACATATCAATGCCGATCCTGTGGGGGTTAGAACAATACCCTTTTGTTTCTCTCCCTGTAGCAGCTGTAGGCAGGAGAGAAACAGGATTTAGCTGGGGCAGAGTGATTTATGGAGCATTATGGAGAATCCCCTTTCAGCGGCTCTCCTGGTCAGTATTCGCTCCATAAGATGCACAAATATTTCCCCCGTTATTTGGGGGGGGGGGGAGTGCATCGCATGGAGCGAAAAATATGGTACTTGCTCCTCTGTAAAGGGTGCCTCTAGTGCTGCAATAGACTCTAGATTAATTGAAGGTAGAGGGGTATTAGCTTTATACTGCCTTGACTGTTTCACTAATGACTTTTAGACCCGTGGGGTTATTGGGCCCTGAAGTTTGAAAAGATCATGGAAATGTGATGTGACGGGAGGGCCCGTGGAACCCAGAATCCCTTGGAAACTATGGGATACCCTTGTTTCAGCTCCCCATGCACCTCTTATGTCTAAGTCACCCTGTGTCTATTAGGGGCACAGGGTGAGCAAGAAAATAATGGACATTAAGAATCTGGCTTGGGTTACTTAAAATGGAACCCTGTATATGCCATATTAAAAAGACTGATTCATACAGTTAGGAGGTGCTAATGTCAACTCCAGCAACCTGTCTGTCTGTTGTTTGTTATAATGTAAATTAATCTAGTGTGGCTTCTCTTTCAGCCATTGTTGTCTGGGCTAATTAACCCTGCAATTGTATGACTGAGTTCTGTGTTGATATGCATGATAATGTATCCTCTACTGTGAGAAGATCAGTGACAACAAGTCTGACCTGTATTGAAATCCTGATTTATCATAACAATGACCAGGCTGCTTAAAGGGATCAGTTAATGAGCTCATGTTTATTAGGTTTCTGGTCACATGTGTATTTCCAGAGTAATATGAGCAGGATATGCACCTCCTCTTTTTACTGTATATAAGACTTGGATTCGTTTCAATAAATTTGATTCCTGCTTGACCCACAAGACAGAGCTTCGTCTCGTATTTGGGGGAGAATTATTCGTATGGGTTTCTTGTTCGGCTGGTTGGAGTGTTCAGTAACTGCCTTTGTGTTCAGGAATGGAATATCCTAAACGTCTTTAACCCCTTTCATACTCTGGGTGTCGTTACAACTGGTGGCAGTGGTGGGATGATTCCCACAGTCAGAAGGACAGCTACAAAAGGACACAGGCCAATGGAAGCGCAGTATGAACGGCTAAAGCGCTCTTCCCTCAAGGACTTACTGGAGAACTGGAGTCGACCGGCCAACAACTATAAGAGGGACATTATCGCAAAACTAGTTAAAATGGATAGAGCCGAAAGACCCAACATAACCGAAAGGCTAAGCATAACAGACAGGACACCCCAAGAGGCAAGTTTTGATCGGGCTGTTGACATAAGACTGCCACATTATGGTCCTAACCCTACAGCGGAGATCATAGACCTAGTTATAGTGGCTGTGGACACAAATTGGCTACAGCAAAGAGGTGCTGCAGCAGCAGAAGTCACAGCAGCACCAACTGAAAGGAGAGGAAAGGCACAGATACCAGCCGCCATGGAAGAGGAATTCAGAAGGCGGTTGCGAGAGATACAGATCCAGCATAGAGGACCAGTATCAGAGCAGGTCCTGCTGGGATGGTCTAGAAGGTGTGGTATCTCGCGCAAATAGTAAAAATTAATATGACAACAACAAATAATTATAGTGAATAAGAAGCTCCCCTAAAATTGAGACCTCATCAAAGGTCTGAACTGAACAGTAATGGTATATGGAGGGGGCACTAATAAAGAATAATAAGAGAATAAACAATAAAGTGAAATCTAATAAATGGTCCATCTGAACCAACAATAGCAGACCCATAGAAATAGGTCTAGCAGTTGAAATGGGTGGGGTTGGCCTATGATGAGCCTCAGTTCAAAAAAGCCGTATCGCAAAATGAAACAGAATGGATACATCGTTTAAGGACAATGCAGCCACTAGGGTTAAATATTGAGTTGGATTTAAACTGTTTTTTTTTACCAATGAATAATGATTTTATTATCTTTTTCTTTTATATATTTATATTTTATACATTTATCAGGCAATCAGTGGTTATATGTGTGTATGATACCCTAAATGTGGGTTTGAACACACGTTTTAATGTTTAAATTCATTAGCATGGGTTAACTAACTGTTTGCACCTGGGAACTGAGGCTCGTCATAGGCCAACCCCACCCATTTCAACTGCTAGACCTATTTCTATGGGTCCATCACGTATCTAGGCACGCTTCCTGACGACGTGTTAATCACGAAACATACGTCGAAGCACCTGGATACGTACAATTGACGCACTTCCGGTCCCGCTGGTCCTCTGGCTTGGAACGCACGCCAGCTCCCTAGCGAGGAACTCCTATCCGGCTTGGACTACACGCCAGTTCCCCAGTGAGGAACTCCCACCATAGCCTATCTTGCCATGCCGACTAGCCTCAGTGCCGGGTCCTAGGCACTACTAAATGTTTGATTCCGGGAAACATAGAGCTGCGCAGCTGAATCATTCAACTGGTTTAGTGACCAACTGCTGTATTTGACCTTTTCTAAACAATCAGGTCAACACCGTGCGGAGCTGGAGCGTTTTTGAGCGTTTTTGCACGTTTTTGAGCGTTTTTTAATCTCTGGCGTTTTTACAGCTCTATTGCTGGAGCTTCAGAACGCACTGGTCCCGCGTTTTTTTTGCAGCTTAAAAATGTCTCAGCTATCTACAGCTCAAAAACGTCATGGTGGGCATGAGGCCATAGACTAACATGGACAGGCGTTTTAAAGCTGCAAAAAACGCCCAGAAAAGTGGCTGTAAAAACGCCAGTGGAAATTAGCCCTTAGTGTCAGGTTCTGCATTTCCCCAGACAGTGTCAGATTATTGCCAGTAGCGCTAACACCCTTGCACGTACCATACACCACCCTTAGTAGTTAAGTGACTGAACGGATCGATATCTGATCTGATCAGATCTATACTAGCGTCCGCAGCAGTTTAGGGTTCCCAAAAATGCAGTGAATGCTAACAGTTTTTTTTTTTTTTTTGTAGAGTTTCAATCATTTGCTGACAGTCAGGAGCTCTTTTTCAATATTTTTAGCACCAAATCTCCTCCAAAACACCAAACTGATGATCTATAGGGGGCTTGTAAAGAATTGCCTATAGAAAATATAGGACACTGAAGTTTCTTGCCATTTAAAGGGCACATGCAAGTTTAGGGCTTGACATGTTGGAGTTGGAATTTACATGTTCTTTTTACTTGGTACGAGCTCATCTTCTATATTTTACTAAAAAAAATCAATAATGTGCGGTAATATCGTGTCATATAAAAAATTGGAACTACCACTATTCTATTTTATTTTCTAGGGCAGTGATGGCGAACTTATGGCACACGTGCCACAGCTGGCACGCAGAGTCCTCTCTGTGGGCACGTGAGGAAGAAGAGCACACACTGACCGGCCGTCCTATACAAGGTATCTCATCCATGCGGCACCCCCCCCCCATAGAACTACATCTTCCACATGCCTCTGGGGCCATGGATGGCGTGTCCAGGGTGGGCATGGATGAGACGAGGTGGTGCTGCCAGGTTGGAGGAAGTCACATCGATACTGGATGCCAGAGCCAGATGAGATTCTAATGTGCTGGTCTCACCTGCAGCCTGACTCTTTCTGTCCATGGTCATAACAGTCATCCCCCACACGTATCACTCCGCTCAGAGCTGCTGACAGGGGGGTACACAGGGGGATTGGTGCAGCAGGACACTGCACAGTTTCTCTCCTTCAGCAACTGAAAGCTGGCTTCTTCCCCTCTTTTCCTGCCAGCTTTCAGCTGCTGGAAGGAGAGAAACAGTGCAGCGTCCTGTAATTGTCCTCGTGTCCATGAGCCTGTCACTATTACTGCCCAGTGCTGCTACAGTGTTTATGGCTGATTGATAAAAAAAATTGCACAGCAGAAATAGCTCAACATTCTCATGTAAACAGAGCACTATTTATTTGTAAATAGTGTGGCATTCATATGTAAATAACATGACCAGCCATATGTAAATGCCGCCCCTACCCCAGTTCCTATCCACCGTAATCTCCTTAATGGTGCCAAAGAAGTTGATGCAAACAAATGGAAGCAGGCTTGAAAGTCCTGCTTGCCACTGCCTTGCTGGATGTTCCATCAGGTACAGCATTCAGGTCTCTGTAATACTGGGTCAGCAGTGAGCAGATGGAAGGGGTAGAGGGGAGGGTTAACTATTTATCGAGCACAAATGAGCAGGGGGTTGAGGTGCAAAGGTGGGCAAAGAGGTCATTCGGGTGCAGAGGTGAGCAGCTGGGTTGGGGTGCAATTACATATGCATCAGCCCTTGCTGTCCCTCTGAGAAGGCAGTTGGCTGGGAGGCGATATATCATCTTAGATTGCATAACTATTCCATTGGGGTCAATATCGCTTGGTCACTCTTACGGGCTAGAGATTGGGCAAATCTGCTTCAGCCAATCGGGGCTTTCAATGCACTGTGCGGCACACAGTGCATTGTGGGGTGCTTGCTGCCAAACCATTCAACCAACACTGGTGGCTGCTTAATTTTTTTTATTGTTTGCTTTTTTATTCCAAGTTCATGTGACATTGCAGCTATGAAATTAAACTGCATTTTGCTTAACCACTTAACGACCGCCGCACGCCTATTTACGTCCACAGAAGGGCACGTACAGGCAGATGGGCGTATATATACATCCTTGCCTTCTAGCGGGTCGGGGGTCCGATCGCGACCCCCTCCGCTGCGTGCGCCGGTCGGCTTACCTGCGGCTTACCTAGCCCCCTCGTGATCGCTCCCAGCC
This sequence comes from Rana kukunoris, assembly GCA_029574335.1. NCBI lineage: Eukaryota > Metazoa > Chordata > Amphibia > Anura > Ranidae > Rana > Rana kukunoris. The sequence continues at coordinate 96,566,636 of CM056054.1, forward strand.
AATCCCGTGCGCCACCGCCGTGTCACTTCCTCTGCCTGTGTAATTTTCAAACCGCTGAGATCAGAGAAGAGTCACAGTAAGTCCGCACAAACACTACACTGACACCACACACATAGGCACATTTAACCCCTTGCGATCACCCCCCCACCCCCTGTCACACTGTCACTGAATGCAGTGATCATATATGTACTGATCACTGCATTTAGTGTCAGTGTGACAGCTAGTGTGACAGGCAGTTAGTGTTAGGTTCAGGGTAGCCCCGTACCCCCCCTAATAAAGTTTTAACACCTTGATCACCGCCCTAGTTAACCCTTTCACTCCCTATTGCCAGTGTCACTAAGCAATCATTTTTCTGATCGCTGAATACATTTTGGCCTAAATGTTTGACTAAAATTTAGTTTATTCAATTTTTCTTTTAACAAAAAGTAAAAAATATATTGTGTTTTTTTTTTTAAAAGTCGCTCTATTTTTGTTTATAGCGCAAAAAAATTAAATCGCAGAGGTGATCAAATACCACCAAAAGAAAGCTCTATTTGTGGAAAGAAAAGGACGCAAATTTTGTTCGGGAGCCACATCGCACGACTGCTCAATTGTCTGTTAAAGCGACGCAGTGCCAAATTGTAAAAACGCCTCTGGGCATTTAGCAGCATATTGTTCCGGGGCTTAAGTGGTTAAAATACCATCTTACATATTACAAGCCATTTCACTTCTCCCTAAGCCTTAGAGAGTGAAATCAATCACATTGTCTTGTGAAGAGCTAATTCTGCACGTTCAGCACTGAACTTTAACTGCTTAGCAAAGCACAACTTGCTAGTATCAGTCACTTCTGCTGAGATTAGAACCCTATGGTGTATACATTTCAAACAATCTATGCATGAAGGCTCTCTGTAAGTGCTTTAGTCATTTTTCCTCTACAATTTGTCTTGGTTCTTATAGAAGGCTTCTATTCCTATATTGCCTGTGCTTCTGGCATCAGCACCTTCTATAAAGAATAAAAAATAAACTGTCAATGTGAAAATGGACCAAGAAGTCATTAGATCAGAGGCTAACGCCTGGCGCTGGAGAGTTTAAATAAGCTGAATTAAAAATTGTGACCGCCCTCCCTTTGTTTTTTCTTTCTTTATTTTTATAGTAGACAGCGCAAGAAATGGACAAAACATTAAAACATGTTTAAAATCAAATGAAATAATGATGTAATTATAAACACAGCAGACCATATAACTACAATAAAGCTTGCGAAATATACTCCATGTTTAGCAATTGTTTAGGCTTAGTAAAGAGTTTGTTATTGGAGAAAAAAAATGGCGAGATTAATATATTAGTAATATATGTAGCGGAGTGTACTATTAATATCCACGATCTCCGCTGGTATCCAGGGTAAATCCACAGTCAGCGCCGAAAAGTATGGCAATGTCCCAAATCTCCCCAGTAACCAGACGACACACAGCTCTGAGAGTCAACTGTCAACAACAACTCTTTATTAACGGGCTTCTATATTCATACAATTCCCCATGCAAGGGGCTTCCAGACAGATTTAGCAGGGGTAATACAGAGTGGACCACATGGGGAACTTAAAGGGGTGTTCCAGACAAAAATGGTGTTTATTAAAAGTCAGCAGCTACAAAAAGTGTAGCTGCTGGCTTTTAAAAAACACTCACTTACCTGCTCCTGCATTCCAGCGATGCGCCGACTGGGGCTCCGCTCCTCCCCCCCCCCCCTGGTCGGCGTCTCCATCCCGAATATGGGCACCCAGCCGTGACAGCCTTCGGCTTCACGGCCGGGCACCCACTGCGCATGCGCGAGCCGCACTGCGCATGCGCGCGTGGTGCGGCTCGTCGCTGATTGGACAGGCGATGGCATGGGACCTGTCATGTGTCCCATGCGATTGCCTACAGGGAGGGGCTGGTGTAGGGGATTAAGCTTAATCGCCTAACCAGCCCCTCGGCGGAAGCAGGAAGTGGGACAGGAAGTCCCACTCCTCCTGAAGCCCCCACTCCCCCCCAAAAAAAATTACATGCCAAATTTAGGAGTGGGATAAGCGGAAGTTCTATTTTTGGGTGGAACTCCGCTTTAAAGCGGAAGTAAACCCATTGATCTTACAGTTTCAAAAAGCAGTTACATTTCCAGCATGCCGGGACTGTCAAACCATCCAATGGCTGGTGTCATAACTGATCACATGTGCAGCATCATGGCAATTGAAGAGTAAACATAAGCCAAGATGGCAGCTTCCTTGCCTGAAAATGATAGGTGGGTTTACTTCTACTTTAACATTCTGGATATTTCTCCCATCAGGTATTGCTGCGGCAGAATACATTGCATATAATACAGACAACCCTTTGACATGTAACGTCCAGTGCTCCAGAAGTGGCTAGGTTTGCCACAATGCTCCCCCAGAACCAAGCCGGCATACACAGTCTGATCCCAACGGATCGGCTTGGGGATGTCCGGGGGAGTACTTTCACAGATTACTTTTCAAGTTCAGTTTGTCTAGATAACCCGTCGGCATTACCGTTTTGCTTCCCTGGGTGGTAGTGTGTTGTAAAGTCAAACGGCTGCAGCGCCAAACTCCAGCACAGTAGTCGGGCATTGTCCCCCGCCACACGGTTTAGCCACACCAACAGGTTGTGATCTGTGAGTAGCGAAATAGGTTGTCCATACAAATACGGCTGCAACTTTTTGAGGGCCCACACCATGGCCAGGCATTCCTTCTCAATAGTGGCGTAGCTTACTTCTCGTGGCAATCATTTTCGGCTCAGGTAAGCTACGGGGTGTTCTCCGCCATCAGCTCCCACTTGGCTCAGCACTGCTCCCAATCCAAACATTGAAGCATCTGTGTGGATAAGAAATCTTTTAGTTGGATCAGGAGCAGCAAGTACAGGGGCATTAGTTAGAGCAGTCTTTAGTTGTTGGAATGCCTGATCACACTCTGGGGCCCAGACAACCTGTCGAGGCAGGTTCTTAGTCAAGGGTTTGGCCAGGGCACTATAATTGGGTACGAATTTTCTATAGTACCCTGTGGTACCTAGAAACGCTAGTACTTGGGTTTTCGTCCTGGGGGTGGGCCATTTAGCTACGGCTTCAACTTTAGCTGGTTCGGGTTTCTGATGCCTGCTCCCCACCCGGTGGCCCAAGTACTTCGGCCATCCCTATATGACACTTGCTGGGATTCAGTGTTAACCCTGCCTCTCCAATATGATCTAGAATGGCCCCTATGTGTTGTAGGTGTTCTGCCCAGGTCTGGCTAAATATGGCGATGTTGTCTAAATAGGCACATGCATATTCCTGGAATCCATCCAATAACCGAGCGACCATCCGCTGAAAAGTTGCCGGAGCGTTCTTCATCCCGAATGGCATGACCCGAAATTGATATAGGCCAAATGGGGTGACAAACGCTGACTTGGAGATGGCCTCCTCGGCCCGTGGAATCTGCCAGTATCCCTTACATAAGTCTATAGTAGTGAGATACTGGCCCCGTGCCATCTTATCCAGCAGCTCGTCTATCCGGGGCATCGGATAGGCATCAGACACCGTTTTGTCATTTAGCCTCCGGTAGTCGACACAGAAACATGTCGTGCCGTCCTTCTTTGGTACCAGCACTATCGGCGATGCCCAGGGGCTATCAGAAGGTTCGATAACCCCTAGCTGCAACATCTCGTCAATCTCAGTCTTCATTTGCGTTCTGACTGTTTCGGGGACGCGATATGGGGGCTGCCGCATAGGTAACTGTCCCAGGGTCTCGACTCAGTGAGTGGCCAGCAGAGTGTACCCAGGTAAATTGGAGAAGATAGCTTTCTTAGCCACAATCAGCTCTTGTATCTGGGCACGCTCCTGAAGGCTTAGCCGCTCCCCCAGCCGAACCCCCTTTGAGGGCTCTTTTTCTAAGAGGTCAGGTAGTGGCAGATTCTCCTGATCCTCCGAGGCGGAAGCGCATATGGCGGCCACGTCCTCTATCCTCTCATGGTATGGTTTGAGCATATTCACGTGGAACATGCACCCCTACCCCTGAGCAGGGGCCAATCACATAGGTGGTGTCACATCTCTGTTCCACCACCTGGTATGGGCCTTGCCAGATGGCCTGCAGCTTGTCGGTGCGGACTGGCTTTAAAATCAAAACCTTTTGTCCCACCTGAAATCTGCGGTCTCTGGCTCCACTATCGTACCAGCGGCGCTGACGTTGTTGGGCCGCCCGGAGGTTGGTGCGCACGGTCTGAGTTAGCGCCTCCAGACGGTCCCTGAACTCCAGTACGTAGGATACAATAGGGGTTCCGTCTGGGCTACTCTCTCCCTCCCAATGCTCTCTAATTAGGTCTAGTGGCCCTCGCACTCTTCTCCCAAACAGTAATTCAAAAGGGGAAAACCCTGTTGATTCTTGGGGTACCTCTCCATAGGCGAAGAGCAAATGGTGTAGAAAGCGCTCCCAGTCTTTATGAGCCTCTCCAAATGTACGGAGCATCTGCTTTAGCGTACCATTAAACCTTTTGCATAGACTATTGGACTGGGGGTGGTACGCCAAAGTTATTATTGGCTTAATGCCACATATCTTCCATAGTTGTTGGGTTACCTCGGCCGTGATCTCTTGGGGAAACCTCATCCTGGAAAATATTTTCATTAAGGCCTCTGCCACAGTTTCGGCATTAATGTTGGTGAGGGCTATAGCCTCGGGGTACCGGGTGGCATAGTCTACTACAGTTAAAATATATCTTTTCCCGGAGGGACTGGGTTTTGGTAAGGGCCCCACTATATCTACGGCCACCCTACTGAAGGGTTCTTCAATAATGGGGAGAGGACATAACTTGGCTTTGTGGCGGTCACCTCGCTTGCCTACTCGCTGGCAAATGTCACAGGAGGTGCAGTATTGCCTCACATCCTTAGAGATCCCTGGCCAGAAGAAAGCATGGGTCAACCTGTATCGGGTATGCGTCATCCTTAGATGCCCAGACAGGGGAATGTCGTGGGCAATCCGAAGCAGTTCCTGCCTATACTTCTGGGGAACCACTTACTGTTTAGTCGTTACTGTAACTGACCCTCCCACTCCTCTTTCAGCAATGTGGTAAAGTAGCCCTTTCTCCCAGGCGTACCGCTTCCCCTCTAGCCCAGCCTGGTCAATGTGTACCCTGTCCCTGTGAACCTGTAGCGTGAGGTCTGACTTCACCTCGGCCTCAAACTTAGTTGGGGTATCCCAGGACATACGTGTCGTGTGGGGGTCATGGTCTCTTACCTGAGCTTCAGAGTGTGTCGCTGGAACTGTGGTGCGAGCCTGTTGCCATGTGGTTACTGGATGGGCTTATTGGTATGGAGCCTGGGGTATAAAAGCAGAGGTCATCTGGCCCAAATCATTTCCCAGCACAACATCTGCTGGTAAATTTTGCATGAGGCCCACTTTTACCGTCCCCTCTCCCACACCCCAATCAAAATGTACTTTGGCAGTGGGTAGTCGGTACACTGCTCCCCCCGCCACTCGCACTGCCACGGATTCGCCAGTGTGTGCCGAGTCAGGGACCAAATGGGGTGCTATCAAGGTTAAAGTAGCTCCTGACTCCCGAAGTCCCTGGACTTCTTTCCCCTCGAAGGTCACCAGCTGTCGATGATGCTGCCGGTTGTCTGTGGCTCGGACTGACATCACCTCATGCAAGATTCCCAGGGATTCTTCCGTTGGGATGTTCAACATCTCTTGAGCAGCCGGCTCCTGGTGATAATGATGGGCAGCAGCCTCTGGTGCCGGGTTCAGTCGGCCTTGGTTCCAGGAGGGTCTGCCTCGGTTTTGGATGCACTCGCGTGCCATATGTCCCCACTGTCTGCAGGAGTGGCATTGGATGTTGGCACGTCCGTTATATCTGGAGGGTAGTGGTAAAGTCCCTTGGGATGGATGAAAAGGGGAGGCTGTGAGAGCGGGGGGTGGTAGAGTACTGGGTGGTCCCGCGGGTCGAGGACAACTCTTGGTTAGGGGCCCATGATGCCCCCTCGCATCAAAATGCTGATCCGCTAATCGAGCCGCTTCGGTTAGGGTGAGAGGTTTCCTGTCTCGCACCCATTCTTGTGCCTCTGGGGACAAACCGTTAAAGAATTGCTCCAACAGCATTACTGTCGCAATCCTTCTATAGTAGTGGCTTGGCAGGCTTGTATCCACCCTTGGGAAGCTTGGTCCAGCTTGTGTGCCCATTCAGTATGTGAATCTTTCTCTGGCTTCCGTAGGTTTCGGAACTTGCGTCGGTATGCCTCTGGGGTAAGGGCATATCTCTCTAATATCGCTCGCTTCACTTTATCATAATCCTTGCTGTCCTCACTGGGTGCAGCGCGATATGCTTCTGCTGCCCGACCGGCCAGCTTGCCTGCTAGCAATGGGACTCATACTGTCCGTTCCAAGTCATGTAAATCACACAGTCTCTCAAAATCCTGTAAATACCCATCAATCTCATCCTTCTCCTTGCAAAACATTTTAAAGGCATGATGGGGAATTTGGGGTTTTATCTGGTTGTAGAGTGACGCAGTAGGGAATTCTGCTCGAGACTGTGTATACTGCGGACTGTGTGGCATCACGTACTCCTGCACATTCGCCATTACCATATGCAGCATAGCATCGGATATAGGCTGTGGCAAAAATTCCAGCCTGGTCCTCATTTCTCTCTGGTAGAGGGTTTCTTCTATGGCTGCTGGGGGTGTAGCGCAGCTCGGCAGTTAGTACCGCTTTGGATTTGTTGCTGGCTACCTTACCCCTGGCTTCTAGCAGTTTCTTTAATGTCTGCCGCTTTAGCCTAGAATAATCCGTCTCCATTCACTTTGGTAGTCGGTTCTTTTGCTGTATTCTACTTGCCTTTCCCTTTTCTTATTCGGCAGGTCAAATTGCCCGAATTGCGCTTTTCGGTATCCCACCGCTGCCACCAAATGTAGCGGAGTGCACTATTAATATCCACGATCTCCGCTGGTATCCAGGGTAAATCCACAGTCAGCGCCGAAAAGTATGGCAATGTCCCAAATCTCCCCAGTAACCAGATGACACACAGCTCTGAGAGTCAACTGTCAACAACAACTCTTTATTAACGGGCTTCTATATTTATAAAATTCCCCATGCAAGGGGCTTCCAGACAGATTTAGCAGGGGTAATACAGAGTGGACCACATGGGGAACTTAAAGCGGAAGTAAACCCATCGATCTTACAGTTTAAAAAAGCAGTTACATTTCCAGCATGCCGGGATTGCTAACTGTCACATTGGTTGTGTTCTCAACCAAACTGTCAAACCATCCAATGGCTGGTGTCATAACTGATCACATGTGCAGCATCATAGCAATTGAAGATTAAACATAAGCCAAGATGGCAGCTTCCTTGCCTGAAATTGATAGGTGGGTTTACTTCCACTTTAACATTCTGGATATTTCTCCCATCAGGTATTGCTGCGGCATACGAGTTATCATGCCCACCGAAGATCCAGCAGAATACATTGCATATAATACAGACAACCCTTTGACATGTAACGTCCAGTGCTCCAAAAGTGGCTAGGTTTGCCACATTATATATATCTAATATATGACTATATTAATTGTATGTAATTATCTCTGCTACTTATTGGAACTGCAGAAAGATTGGTGTCTCTACTGTAGGCATGGGGTCTAGGTGAGTTTGAAAAATGTAGCAGAAGACAACTGGGCAGAGCTGACACCACTCAGACCACAACAGGTCCTAGGATCCAAGTGCATTTCAGGCAGATTGATGGATATTTTTTTGTGCTTGCACAGACTTTAACCCTTTCACTGCTAGGCCCTGTGCTCCACTTTTAAACTCTGGTGGGAATACCAATTTGCAATTTTTCCATTGCTGTTTTATTTTTCCCCTACAGCTTTCATTTTATAAAAGACCCCCCAAACCATACATTTTCTGAAAACACATGACTAGCAGAATAAAAAGAAGGTGATACTGATTTTTAAACCCCTGTAATATTTGCGCAAATGTTGTTAAAAATCTGGATATTTCATTTTTCACTTACAGCTTTCAGAGTTTGTAAAATACCTCTAAACCATATATTTTCTTAACGTCACCAGTAGAATAAAAAAGGTGCTACTAATTTTTAAGGCCCCACAACATTTGCACAAATGTTTATCAAAACAATATTTTTTCTAAAAATACACTAAAACCATTAGTAGCAGATACAAACACAGCACATTTCACTCAATTCCTACTAAATTCCTACTAAATAAAAAAGTTTAAAGTGACACTATGGGCCAGATTCAGCAACACTTGCGCTGGAGTATTTCGATATGCGCCGCGTAACTGTGAAGATGCGCCGTTGTTTTTATGTGCCCGTACCCACCAAACTAGATGCGCCCAATAACGGGCCATTTGCGACCGGCGGAACGTTCCGACGCCAGAGTATCGTCAGCGCTTAATTTCGCTTGGCGCATCAGTCGCGCCTATTGATTTCCCCTGCAAATATGCAAATGAGGGATTTTTCCCAATTCACGAACGGATTAGCACCATACGCTGGCTACATGCGCCGCGCGTATCTCGTCCGTCCGGCGCAAAGTTATTTCTACAAATAGCTGCTTTCTCTTTACTCCAGACGGCCACAGGTCAGCAGGAGAGCAGCTACAGCAGCGTTACCGACGATAAGAGCTAGCTGAGCACCCCCACTTGCAGGACAACACCTCTGTCCATGCTTGTCTGTCAAATTTTACAGCCATGGAGGAAGACATCATAGGTCTCCATAGCCGAGATGACGGCTGACAGCTCCTGGCCATTAAAGTTCAGCTTTCTCCTGTGTGTTTGCGGGGAACGGGAGCAGCCATCTCAGAACAAAAGTAACATCACTGCGGGGAGGGGGAGCAGGATATACTTTAGTGCCGGAATGGCGCTTCTACGGGCGCATTTAAACGCCCAACGGAAGGCATTGCGCTGACGTTTCCCGTGAAGTGGTGCCGACGGAAGTTGTGAGCATGCGCACAAAGGGGGCGAGTGGAGCCTCACTCACTGCGCATGCTCCGTGGTTGATGCGCTGAACGTAAGCCTCTGCGCTGGGCTCCGCCCATCATTTACATATGATCACACCCACTTCCCCTTGCGTCGGGTTACGCCAGCGCATTATCGTTACTCTGGTGCAAGTTTACGCGCAACTGCTATGTGAATAACAGTACTTGCGCTGAAAGGGTCGTCAGAGTAACGTAAATGAGAAGCGTTACTCTGGAGCAAAGATGCTCTCATCTACCTGAATCTGGCCCTATAGGTTCAGGTTTTTTTCTTTTATAATAACAAACATGTCATACATACTCACTGTGCAGTTCGTTTTGTACAGAGTGGCTCCGATTGTCCTCTTCTGGGGTCCCACGGCAGCTCTCTCAGCTCCTCCCCGCAATAGAAAACCTCCTCTGGTTAGCTCTTTCCCAAGGGTGTTGCCGTGCGGGTGCGCTCCCGTGTCATACACTCAGCGTCCATAGCCGCCAAGTGTATGACTTGGCCCTGCCCCCCCGGCGGCTGCACCTTTCGATTTGATCCACAGCAGTGTGAGCCAATGGCTGCTATCAATCTATCCAATAAAGACCCGAGAATCAGTGGGGAGAGTGACGCGGGATTGCGCCCTTGGAAATTCGGGGCTCAGGTAAGTAAAACGGGGGAGGGGGCTGGGGGACCAGAAACAGCAAGGTGTTTTTTTTTTCACCTTAATGCATAGGATGCATTAAGGTGAAAAAAAACACAAGGGTTTACCACCCCTTTAACCTGTATTGAGTTAATAAATAACAAATATTGTAAATTTAAAATTGCGCCTATTTTGCACAATGGTGTAAATTGCACATAAGCAAAACTGCAAATAAACAATTTTTTTTTTAAATCGTGAGGTTTTCATTTTACACTTACATTCAGAGTTTGTAAAAGACCCCCCCCCCAAACCATATATTTTCTAAAAGTATTATGCCGCGTACACACAATCATTTTTCAGCATGTCCAAAAAACAAAGTTTTCCCAACTTCATCATTAAAACGATGTTGCCTACACACCATCGTTTTAAAAAAATTATCTAGCAAAGCTCAGTGACGTACAACACGTACGACGGCACTATAAAGGAGAAGTTCCATTCTCCTTTGGGCTGCTTTAGCTGATTCCGTGTTAGTAAAAGACAATTTGCGCTTTTCTGTCTGTTACAGCGTGATGAAAGTGCTTACTCCATTATGAACGGTAGTTTTACCAGAACGAGCGCTCCCGTCTTATAACTTGCTTCTGAGCATGCGTGGGTTTTTTACGTCGTTTTAGCCCACACACAATCATTTCTTACAACCTGAAAAACGACATTGCTTAAAACGACGTTAAAAATAGCAGCATGTTCGAATTTTTTTTTTTTTTGTCGTTTTTCAGAACCTGAAAAATGATGTGAAGCCCACACACGATCATTTTAAATGAAGTTTTTGAAAAACAATGTTTTTTTCATGCTGAAAAATGATCGTGTGTACGCGGCATTAGACCAGTAGAATGAAAAGAAGGTGCTACTGATATTTAAGGCCCTGTGATGCTTGCGCAAAATGTTTATCAAATCCCTTTTTCACAAAAAAAAAATCTTTATTTGCACACATAAACACAGCATAACTTACAAAATGTCTGCTAAATTCCTACAAAATAATTCACATGCCATGTACTAAAGCATTTGTTCATGGAAGGCTGTGTTTACCAGCACAAGGATGCACAGGTGTTCTATGCATCCCTGTGCAGGCAATCTTATTCATGTCAGTTGGGATGCAGCGGCTGCAAGGACAGATCTGATATCCATGTGGGTGTAGGTGAATGGTTGCATGGCCCCAAATGCAAATAGTGTGAGTTCAGGGATATGCACCCACACAGGTGTCAAGTTGGGAACAGTGACTGTGTACATGCAGTCGCTGCATCCTAATTGACATGGATGGCACTGAGAGCACAGGAATGGACAGAACAGCCATGCTTTCCCGAGCAGCTGCTGTGTCACAATTTACATCATTGGGACAGTCTGTATAGGAATACATGAAAAACCTGTGCATCCCTGTGCGGCGTTCAATTTCTACCTATTCACGATTTTCAATGCTTTGTCGAATTGAACAATGAAAATTCGACAAAGCATCGAAAATCTTCGTTTTCAGACGAAAACTTTCCCAACGAAAACAAAATAAATCAAAACAATTTTCGGGAGTAACAAAATAAATGTATTTTCCGGACAAAAACTAAATTACAAAACAAAATATTTCAGTCTGCACATGTCTAATGGACATTCATTGGACTTTGGACATGAAGCATGCAGGTGGTAAGGCACCACATAGTGCACAATTCTATTCAGTTACTGCTGCAAGTATGTGGTTAAACTTGCATTTCTAAAGGGCTGTGGTTTGTCTGCAATACTGCTAATGATGATAGCAGGTGTGCTGTGCTGGTCTGAAGCCTTCCTTTTAACTGAACAAGCCTGGCTTTACAGTCTTGACTTATTTTCTGCAGGTATGTTGTTAGTTTGCAATTCTGAAAAACATATATCACACATGTGAATGTAACTGGATGTCCGTAGTGCCACTCTGTTAACTAATATTAAACAGACTGAAAAATGTGTTTGCAGTATTGCTAAAGCTTGAACTGATAACAGGTGATACTGAGAGCCCTTTCATTTTAATGCAGGGCTCAGCCCTGCAGGATGGGCTCACTGTGTATTGAATATTGGTCTCCTTGGTAGTACATGCATCTAGGTAGGTTTAACCTGCTAGTGCTAATTGTCAGATGACTATTAACTTGCGCTGCTTGCTTGAGATTACATTAACTCCACAGTAGGTAAGGCTGTGATGTGTTTATTTATATGCATTTACATGCTGACCTTGGTGCTATATAAAAGTCAGGATCTATTTAGTCACATTCCTTAGTACTTACTTGTTAGCAATAGGTAATTTCTTGTGTTTGGGGTACCCCACAGAGAGATATGGAGTTTGTAGTGGTTACTATTTATGGAAAATAACCCTAAGCATGGCTCCAGGCTTTCAGCTCATCTGTGAACCAGTAGCAATCAGCCTTCCTAGAGACCAGCAACTTTAAGGAAGGTGAGAGCAGGTAGGTATATGCTATATCGTAAAAGAGTGCACATTATGGGCATAATGAGTGTAAATCTCCAGCCCTCAACACCAACACCAGTCTACCTGCTTCTGCGACAAGGGACAGATCCTCTTCAGCCCTGGAAAAAAAACACTATGTAGTTAACTGCCAGAAGGGGCAGATCAAGAAATCGCTACAGTAATCATAGTGGTCACTGGTGTGACGGCCAGAATGCAAAACAGGGTTGCAGGCCAAAGACAGTGACAAATGGGCAGAGACTGAGAAGGCCTACAGTCACTAATGGTCCCATACCAAGCCTAATCAAACAACTGTGTTTATTTAAAGGCAACCTCTACCTCAGAGCTTGCTTCTGGAAAATTACTCTGGCAAGTTGGCATATCAGAAGCAAAAGATGGAAACTTTAACCCCGTCCAAACTTACTGTGTGGAACCCAGGTACTAAGCTATTCAAGCAAAGTCATCTAAAGGGTACCTCTGCCTCAAAAGCAGCAGGCAGCAGGCCAAACGGGCTTCATCAGATTAACCAAGGGTGAGAAGTGCAGAGAACCTGGGACAGCAAATAGATCTGGAGGTGAACAAGGTTCATACTACTGTTAAGTAGTGTTGTGACCTGCGATTGAGCAGGATGAAAGCAGAGCTCTGGTAAGTGATAAGCTCTCTATGATGGTGGATCCTAGATTGAAAATGGAATAGCCAATGATGCAGTTCAGTCACTGCGGATACAAGACTGTATGCTGTTTCTCCACAAATATGGCCAATGAACCCTTATGGCCCATCCCACAAGTAAACACATGCTGCTTTAAGTCAGAGTGGTGACTGTTCAAGTCGGATCTGGCGATATCTAGAAGGAAGATTAATTCCTTATGTTAATCACCAATGACCAGGGGATAGCCAAAAGACTGACAAGTTAAACTTGGGAGAACTATAGCGGAGAATAAAGAACCAATGATCATCTTTATTTGCCTAAACCCAAGCCGACCAATAGGGTCAGCGGACAGTTATATGTAAATTTGAGCTTAGGATCCATGAGTCCTGTGCATTAAGGAAGTCAATGGAATTTTTTCATTTCTCTACCAATTCATTGCATTCCCTCCATGATGCATCAGAGCACAAGGATTGTGATTACATGGGCGTTAGTCAAAAGTAAAACTTGAATAACAAGAGGAAGGATGAAGATCCAAAATAATTACATAGGCCATTGTTGCAATTAACCTCTCCAGCTGTCAGAAAAACTTGACCTCTACAAATCCTACTACAGGATTTTTAAGGAGTATTGTTCATAGTAGTCCTTACACTACATTTGATCCCACTGGGGGCTATGGACATCAAGAATACTCAGGCATTGATTCAAGACGCATAGAAATCACAGAAAAATCGCACAATTTTATGTCACAATACTGGAAACCTAGGCTAAGACTGTAGATGGTCTTTAGACCTAGCAAGTTGCATGATCGCATGATTGCATAGTGGGTAAGGTTGAGGATAGACACAAGTCCAACCTAGGTGTGTGATGATAGGTAAGTATTTAACTTTTATACCCTGTATGTTGTGGTCGTTCACAAGGGTGTGTCGAGGTCCAGTAAGGGTCGACTTGCGGGCACAAGGACTTCTGGTGAGTCTTGTTTGGACAACAGAATGGCGCAATGGCTTCCAGGTTCTGGGAAAAGTTCCAGTACAGACTCTAATCTAGTCAGGAGGAGCCATCATTGAGAGACCAACTAGTCTTATCACAATAATCACCTACTGGGAGGTAATTCAGAATCTCTGTAAAAAAAAAAATAAATAAAATAAAGTTACACTCAGAGAGAGCAACAGTATAAGTATCTCATTTGAACAAATGGCTCTTTCCCATTGGTTGCATCCCACGGTCACAAGAGCGATAAAGTAGCCTGTAATAACCCATGTGGTCCGAGGGGGCCCAAGCAAGGTTGACAACTGTATTAACTGGTTTTGTAGTAAAGAAAGACTAACATCCCGCACTAGAAACAGTGACTCCACAAAGGAGAAAAGTCTCCTCTTGGGGAGGTAGCTAAGCTAACTAATTTTTCAGCGTATCAGCTATTCAGCATACCAGTCATCACAAGTTGTTACTTGTTATAGCGGTTGCAGACTAAAGTCTTTCCGAAACGCAACAAAAAGGAGCCTCAACTATGCTGAAAAGACTAAATGGGGAAGGCCTATCTTCACTGTCAAGAAGGAATGCAAAACTAGTCTATTTCTGTCAGAGGTATCTCCCAGCATGTTAGGTTAGGGTTTTCTAGAACTTACGGTCAGATGGCGTAAGATACAAATGCCGTTGGATGGCAAGGGACAGTCTCAAACAAAAGCCGGTCAAGGGATCGGCAATGAGTAAGGCTATCAAGATATTGGTCTGACAGTAACCTGGGTGGCTTCCCAGAGGTGGAAGCAGAGAAACTAAGGACAGCCAACCGGGTCGGCAGATAAGCCAATACGTATATATTTAACAAACCTAATAGTCTCCAGGATCCTTATCTGGATTTGCAGCCGTTCGGTGGTGATAACAATAATTGCCCTGTGGCTTGCAGGCAATTATACCTACGGGTACAGTCTCAGTTCCGAGAACTTCCTATTATCCTTACTGAGATTCAACACCTCATACAGCCTGGCCAAGTTATATCTAGATACAGGAGACCAAGAAGTAGAGGTCTCACCGTTAGTGTTTGAAATCCAATGGAGGTCAGAGCACCTACTCCAGACTTCAAGTACATTAGCTACAAGAAGAACCTACAGAATTTAAAGGATGGGATTCTCTGTTCCTTACTGTAAGGAATGAACTGTATACAAGCAAGCCTAAGGACGGCATTAAAGGATACTTGAAACTCAGTCGTGTCTTCACTCTCTGGGATGCAGTAACGGTTGCATATCTCAGCAACCAATTCCAAAAGACCTAGGCTGGTTATTCTTTCCCCCATGGGGTCTTCCAAATAGTGTGAGACACATTATCTCTCTCTCCATTTAGAGGGACAACACATCCTAAATATGGCCAGTAACATGGAATAAGTATTTCTTTTGGCAAATACAGTATGTAGAGTAGGTCGCAAACCTCCAAGTGTCAAACCATAAACTACCTTGTTGCTGAAATGATCAGGCAAAATGGCTCTAGTCTCTTCCTCAACACTATACAAAGGTTGGTATCTTTGCAACCTGAGTTAGATCTTCATCATCAACATCATCATCCTTCTGG
The DNA here is from genome assembly GCA_029574335.1 of Rana kukunoris. NCBI lineage: Eukaryota > Metazoa > Chordata > Amphibia > Anura > Ranidae > Rana > Rana kukunoris. The sequence goes on from CM056054.1 coordinate 96,581,877, forward strand.
CAGATCCAAACTAAAGTGTTTGAAGTTCCACAAACATTGAAAAAAGATTCAAGGTTGAAGAGAGATATAAAATTAGCCCTTCTTCTAGGAGAAAAAAACGATAGATTCATCAGGCCTAGCGGCATCGGAAAAGGACAATCTCGCTGTCCAACGAAGACAATCGCAGTTGTGTGGATATAGTTGGTCAAAGCTTAGATGGATAGGACAAATCCATCAGATGAGGGCAGAGACAGCTCTTCCAAACTGGCTGCGCATCCATTGACGGAACTCCAAAATACTGTAGTTCCTCCAGAGTTAATATGTAAACTATGACCTGGTCTACATTCAACACGTTGGGGGTCCATTCTGGTGGACCCAGCAGTCGTAACTACAATACATCTCAGTCGTTAGAGGGGATATATCTAATCCTCTTAAACACTTGAGCAGTACCCACCCTTGTTGTCTGGTGATTTGGTACATCCCATACGTATATGCTGTCATGCTGTGTCAGGTAATTTTCCTTTCCTGATGCAAGCATGACAGCATATAGGTCCCCTCCCGAAAAAACAAAACAAAAAAACACGAAAATGTAATAAAGGCCTTCGCAGTGATACTAAATTACAAGAATACTGCAGGTAGGTATTAGACCTACTTTTATAGTATAACCGGTCCTGATTGGGCAGGGAAGCGGAGCCCTTCCTATACGTATATGCATGGCTGGATTTGACACAAGGCCACCGAGGCCAGGCCTCGGAGCGGCAGTGGTACAGGGCGGCACAGCCGGCGCCACTTCTGCGGCGACTCCATGGCTTTCGCGGCCATTCCCCCGCATTTAAATAGTCTCCGGGCGGCGGCGCCAGCACTTTTTGCTAGGCTGGTTACGCTGCGGTGAAAGACAGGTGCACGGCGCACAATTACTTCCTGTTATTACTAACATTTACAGCAGGCGGCTCTGATTTTCCCCACCACCCAGCCGGGAGTCTTTGGCTGGGAGCGGGTGCACTGTGTTGTCTTTGGCTGAGGGCTCCATGAGTCGGTGGGGGTGAAGAGCGAGGGCGGCCAGAACTGATTGCCCTGGAGCAGTGAGAAGAGCTCCGAAGAGCTCCCAGCCCAGGACCAACAGACAGGCTGACTGGAAAATGAGGACGTGCAGGCAGCCAGAGATAGCAGCAAAGAGATCCACTGGATGGAGCAGCTCCGTGACCTCCTGTGACTACCCAGCTATGAGACTGGGCACTGCATGGAAGGTACTGTGTCTCTCACACACACACCTTCCCACAGGAGGGAATACAGACAGGACTATGATCTCTCTCACTTCCCCCCTCTGTGTGGGCACCGGGATCTCCCTGGAGCTTGTAGTACTCTCTCGAATGTCAGTGTATACAGAGGAGAGAAGAGGGGAGGGGCCTCTGACCCGTGCAGGTATCACTTTCACTCTGCTTGTACAGTGTTGCTGATGCCCTGGTCAGAGGCACCTCCCCTCTCTGCTGTATACATTGGGAGAATAACTACTAGCCCCAGGGAGACCCCCCTGGCTGTGGACACCATAGAGCTGCCGATCGCCACCTCCCACCTCCACCTGCCAGGTACAGGGGAACCTCTGCAAGGGGGGAGTAAGCTATATGTGGACCCTGATGTAAGAGGAGGGCTTTCTGGGGACACTAATGTAAGAGGGGGGCCTCTGGGGACAGTAATGTAAGAGGGATGGCTCTCTGGGGACCCTGGTGTAAGGGGGGGCTCTCTGGGGACCCTGGTGTAAGGGGGGGCTGTCTGGGGACCCTGGTGTAAGGGGGGCTCTCTGGGGACCCTGGTGTAAGTAAGGAGGCTCTTTGGGGACCCTAATGTAGGGGGAGACCCTCTTGGGGCCCTAATGTAGGGGGGGGCTCTCTGGGGACCCTGATGTAAGGGGAGGTTCTCTCGGGACCCTGATGTAAGTAGGAAGGCTCTCTAGGGACCCTGATGTAAGTAGGGAGGCTCTCTAGGGACCCTGATGTAAGGGGGGCTCTCTGGGGACCCTGATGTAAGGAGGGGCTCTCTGGGGACCCTGATGTAAGGGGGGCTCTCTGGGGACCCTGATGAAAGGAGGGGCTTTCTGGCGACCATGATGTAAGGGGGAGGCTCTCTGGGCAGCCTGATGTAAGGGGAGGCTCTCCGGGGACACTAAAGTAAGGGGGCTCTCTGGGGACCCTGATGTAAGTACGGAGGCTCTCTGGGGACCCTGATGTCAGGGGGGCTCTCTGGGGACCCTGATGTAATGAGGGGGGCTCTCTGGGAACCGTAATGTAGGGGGGCTCTCTAGGGACCCTGATGTAAGTAGGGAGGCTCTCTGGGGACCCTGATGTAAGGGGGGGCTCTCTGGGGACCCTTATAAAAGGAGGGGCTCTCTGGGGACCCTGATGTAAGGGGGAGGCTCTCTGGGCAGCCTGATGTAAGGGGAGGCTCTCTGGGGACACTAAAGTAGTGTCCCCTAGTGTTAACCCCTTCACTGCCAATGGCATTTTTATAGTAATCCAATGCATTTTTATAGCATTGATCGCTAAAAAAATGCCAATGGTCCCAAAAATGTGTCAAAAGTGTCCGATGTGTCCGCCATAATATCGCAGTACCGAAAAAAAACGCTGATCGCCGCCATTACTAGTAAAAAAATTTTTTTATAAAAATGCCATAAAACTACCCCCTTTTTTGTAAACGCTATAAATTTTGCGCAAACCAATCAATAAACGCTAATTGCGATTTTTTTTAACGAAAAATATGTAGAAGAATACGTATCGGCCTAAACTGGGGAAAAAAATGTTTTCCGATATTTTTGGGGGATATTTATTATAGCAAAATGTAAAAAATATTGCATATATATATGCAATATACCAAGCTTTAAACATCTTATGGAACACTGTTCCATCCATCATCCAAAAATGGAAAGTGTATGGCTCAACTGCAAACCTACCAAGACAGGGCAATTGCACCTAAACTGAAAGACCAGGCAAGGTGAGCATTAATTAGAAAATCAGCCTAGAGGCCCATGGTAACTCTGGAGAAGCTGCAGAGATCTACAGCCCAGGTGAGAGAATCTGTCCAAAGGACAACTATTAGTCGTGCCCTCCACAAATCTGGCCCTTATGGAAGAGTGGCAAGAAGAAAGACATTGTTAAAAAAAAGCCATAAGAAGTCCCATTTTCAGTTTGTAAGAAGCCATATGGGGGACACAGCAAACATGTGGGAAAAGGCGCTCTCGTCAGATGAGACCAAAATTTAACTGCTAAAATGCTATGTGTGGTAAAAAACTAACACTGCAAATCACCATGAACACGCCATCCCCACCGTGAAACATGGTAGTGGTAGCTTCATATTGCAGGGATGCATTTTTGCAGGGACAGGGAAGCTGGTCATAGTTGATGGGAATATGGATGGAGCCAAATACAATCTGTTATGCACTGTACACATGATAGGACCTTTGTCCGACCAAATTCACTTTGGAATTTCGACGGAATTCCATCGGAGTAAAATAGAACATGTTCTCTATGTAAACCCTGATGGAATTCATTGGAATTTCCGATGGAATTACTCTGATGGGGCATATACTGTACACTGTCGGAATTTCCGATGGAAAAAAACAGTCAGACTTTTTCCATCGGAAATTCCGATCGTGTATACAGGGCTTAAGAGTCTGCAAAAGACTTGAGACTGGGGTGGAGGTTCTCCTTCCAGCAGAAAAACAACCCTAAATATACAGCCAGAGCTACAATTGAATGGTTTAGATCAAGACGTATTCATGTGTTAGAATGGCACAGTCAAAGGATTTGTAACAAGACTTGAAAATTGCTTTTCACAGACACTCTCCATCCAATCTGACAGAGCTTGAACTATTTTGCAAAGAGGAATGGTCAACAATGTCACTCTCTAGATGTGCAAAGCTGGTGGAAACATACCCAAAAAGACTTGCAGCCAGTAGTGGTGCATCCATAAAGGGCGCACGGGCACTGCCCATTCTCCTGCAACCTCTCTTTCACCATTAGGGATGAGCTTTATGTTTGAGTCGAACATGAGTTAGACTCGAACATTGGCTGTTCGCCTGTTCGCCGAACAGCGAACAATTTGAGGTGTTCGCGGTAATTTCGAAAAGCCGTGGAACACCCTTTAAAAGTCTATGGGAGAAATCATAAGTAATCATTTTAAAGGTTAATATGCAAGTTATTGTCATAAAAAGTGTTAGGGGACTAAAAAAAGGTTCCAACTTTGTAATCCTGTCTCGAGCGATCCAAAAAAAAAACGCTACTATGAACAATACCGCTTAATAGGAGGCGCCCGCCCCAATGATGGTCTCTCGGTGTGACAGTTCTTTTATAGCTGCTCGGGTGACCCCGCCCCCTCTCTGATGCAAGGAGAAAGCCTGGGGTTACCCATTGATGTGTACGGGTGACCCCGCCCCCTCTGGCGTGTCATGGGTAACCCACATTGCGCCTTTTTTTTAAATAAAGGACCCTAAACTCCTGTGGTCTCCTGTGTTCTTTATCATTTTGACACTTTTTTTTGTGAAATGTTAGGGGTACAATGTACGCTGTTACCAATTCACATAGGGCCAGATTCAGGTAGATGCGCGCATATTTTCGCCAGCGTATTGCAGCGCATATACGCTGCGCTGACGCAAACTAGCGAGAGAAGTACAGTATTCACCAAGCGCCTGTCCGTTACTTTGCGCCAGAGTAACGGAAATGCGCTGGCGTAACCCGACGCAAGTGGAAGTGGGTATGATCACATGTAAATGATGGGCGGAGCCCAGTGCAGAGGCTTACGTTCAGCGCATCATCCACGGAGCATGCGCAGTGAGTGAGGCTTCACTCTGCCCCCTGTGCGCATGCTCACAACTTCCGTCGGCACCACTTCACGGTAAACGTCAGCGCAATGTGTTCCGTTGTGCATTTAAAAGCGCTAGCGGAAGCGCCATTCCGGTGCAAAAGTATTTCCGTTTCCCCCCACCCCAGGGAAGTTACTTTTGCAAAGAGATGGCTGCTCCCACTCCCCCCAAAGAGAGGAGAAACCTTAATTTCAATTCACAGGAGGTCTCTGTTATAATCTCCGCTATGGAGACTTTTAATGACTTCCTCCACGGCAAAAAAAGTCGGAAGACCAGCCGGGATAGGAAGCAAGCCATCCTGGAGACCATTGCTGGCAGGGTGAATGTTTTGGGGTACTCCACCCGGACTGCTGGCGATATACCAAAAAAAAAAAATGACCTGCGGCGCAAGGTCCGTGGCAAAGTGGCCACCATCAGGAGGCATGAGAGGGGCACGGGTGGTGGACCCCCATGTGTGGTCAGCCTGACCACGGAGAAGGAGGTGGTCGCCCGCTGCCTGGACAGGGAGCAGTTGGAGGGGGTCCCTGGATATGACTCCATGGAGGAATGCTCCAGGACAGGTAAGTGATTTTTACCCCCTTTTTGGTGTGTTGCATGTGGGGGGGGGAGGGTACATGTGCCAAGTGTGTGGGACCACCCAACATGTGTCTGCTTTGTGTCATCCACAGATGACGGAGCTGGGCCATCATCTGTTGGCGGCCAGTCCACCCCATCCCCCCAACGGCATCCTGTGCCCGAGCCCCTGGGTGGTGAAGAGACCGAGATGGAGGAGGAGAGTGCCCACATCTCACCTGCAGAGGTGGTTGAGGAGCAGCCTGTTGTGGCAGAGCAGGACATTATTTTATTTTTGGAGGAGTCCTCCTCTTCTGCAGGGCCCTCTGTAATACCCTCCCCCATCCTAGGAAGCCCCTCAAGGGCGACTCCATCCCCCCGGGGACAACCATCTCCTGGCCCCAGGAAGGCCACCCGGAAGACCAGGGGGGTGTCTGATCTGGTCCAGGACCAGGTGGCGAGGGATCACGCCAGGCAGACCCAGCAAATGGGGGACATAGTTGGGCACCTGGACAGAGTGGCTGACAACCTGTGCTCCGTGGCCCAGATATCCAATGCAGTGCAGGATGTCAGCTGCAACTGCGCTGCAGTGGTGACCAGTCTGGGGGAGGTGCAGGGTGATATAAGGCACCTCACTGCAGCCGTCCAGGCAAACACTGCTGCCATCCGGGACCAGGGGAGGCAGAGTCGGCGGGCCCAACAATACCAGGTCACCCGGCAGCTCAGGATGCAGGCCCAGCAGCTCAGGATGCAGGCCCAGACAAACTGTAACCTCGGCCGGATAGCCATGGCCTTGGAGGGCATGCAGGCCACACCTGCCAGGAGTGGCCCACCCGGGGATCAGCCACCTCCAGATGCCCCCCCACCCCCACCCACTCCATCCAGGCAGCTGAGGAGCCAAAGAGGGGCCACCAGAAGGAGCCCCCGGCATCCCAGATGATGTTTTTTTTTTTTTTTTTTTTGTTCTTAATGCTCAGGATATGAGATTTTTATTTTATCTGTTCTTAATGCTCAGGACATGAGATTTTTATTTTATTTGTTCTTAATGCTCAGGACATGAGATTTTTATTTTATTTGTTCTTAATGCTCAGGACATGAGATTTTTATTTTATGTGTTCTTAATGCTCAGGACATGAGTTTTTTTTTTATTGATACTGCACACGTTGCAGTGTGAATGGTGTGTGAATGTGAGGGGGTGGCACTCCTGCCAGTAAGGGGTGTCACCCTCGGCCGTGGTGGAGAAGTTATCCCCACGGCTGTGTGAATGACGTGTGAAAGGTGTATGAATGGACAGCGACATTATTGGGGCCTTGACGCTGGCGTTGCTGCTCCCAAGTCCTACATGTTGGACTTGGGCTAATCCAATGCGATGTGGATGTGGTGTGTGTGATCTAGGGACATCAGTGGTGTGCATGCGTGCATTGTCCGTGTGATCATTGTATTTGTTTAGTGTCCAAAGATGCCTACGGCGAGGACCCTCCTGACTGCTCTTCCATCAGCTGAATGGGTCTCCTCTGGCAGGGGGGGCTGTCTGGTTGGGGGGTCAGGTCATCACGTATGTCAATCTGCAGGCCTTTTCTCATGGCAAAGTTGTGCAGAATGCAACATGCACCGATGATCTGACACACAAAGGTAGGGGAATACAATAGGGCCCCCCCAGACTTATCCAGGCAGCGGAAACGGGACTTCAAGAGCCCAAATGTTTGCTCCACCACTGCACGGGTTTTGATGTGTGCTTCATTGTATCTTCTTTCTCCTCTGGTTTGGGGGTTCCGGAAAGGAGTCATGAGATGGGGTCCCAGTGCATATGCAGAGTCACCTGTAAGGGAAAAGATAGGAGGATGTTAGTCATGCATGTGGCCCTTGTGATGTGTGCATCATGGGGGGGGGGACAGTCATGCCTGCCACCCATGTCACTTACCAACCAGTCAGCTGTCCCCATACACATTCTGTTCGAATTCCATTGGGATGGGGCTCTGATTGTATATGAAGCTGTCATGGCTGGATCCGGGGTGTTTGGCACGGACGTGCCATATGAGGTGTTGGGCATCAGCTATCACCTGTACGTTGATGGAATGCCAATGCTTCCGATTGCGGTATATGTGCTTGGTGGCACTGGGGGGCTGTAGGGCCACATGTGTGCAATCAATGGCCCCCACAGTGCGTGGGAATCTGGCAATGCTGTAGAAATCTGTCATTGCCTTCAGCCGCAGCTCCTCAGTGGTGGGTCTGATGAACTGGTTGGACATGCGTCTGAGGATTGCAGGGACAACCTGGTGCACACATCTGCTCATGGAAGACTGTGCCATCCCAGCCACCACTCCACTTGTACGCTGGAATGATCCACTGGCAAGGAAATGAAGTGTTGCCAGTACCTTCACCAGTGGCTGCACTGCTTGTGAGCGGTGTGTCTTGCTGGTGATGTCACCCTGCAGGGTTGTGGTTAGTTCAAGTATTGCATTAGGGCTGAATCTGAAGAGGCGATACACCTCCTCATCCCCCATGCCAAAGAGGCTCATGCGCGTGCGGTATATCCTCTCACGTGCCCGCCTCCTCCGTACCGGGGGACCCAGTACTAGTGCTAGGACCGCGACTGCCCCTGGCATGTTGGCACACAGAGGTGTTGTCCTTGCACGTGTGGTTGTTCAGCTTGCTAGTTTCGTCGGTAACGCTGCTGCTGTAGCTGCTCTCCTGTTGACCTGTGGCCGTCTGGAGTAAAGATAAAGCAGCTATTTGTAGAAATAATTTTGCGACGGACGGACGACATATGCGCGGCACATGTAGCCAGCGTATGGTGCTAATCCGTTCGCGAATCGGGAAATCTCCCTCATTTGCATATTTGCATGGCAAATCAATAGGCGCGACGGATGCGACAAGCGAAAATATGCGCTAACGATACTCTGGCGAGGGAAAGTTAAGCCGATCGGAAAAGGCCCGTTTTCTGGCGCATCTAGGTTGGTGGGTACGGCCACACAGATACAACGGCGCATCTTTACAGTTACGCGGTGCATATCGATATACTACAGCGCAAGTCTTGCTGAATCTGGCCCATAGTTGGGGCGGGATCTGGAGTTCCCCTTTGTTAAAGGGGGCTTCTAGATTCCGATAAGCCCCCCGCCCGCAGACCCCCACAACCACCGGGCAAGGGTTGTGGGGATGAGGCCCTTGTCACCATCAGCATGGGGACATCCTCCCCATGTTGAGGGCATGTGGCCTGGTATGGTTCATGAGGGGGGGTGCTCTTTCGTCCCCCTCTTTCCTGTGGCCTGCCAGGTTGCGTGCTCAGATAAGGGTCTGGTATGGATTTTTGGGGGGAACCCCATGCAATTTTTTTTTTATGCAGGGTTCCCCTTAAAATCCATACCAGACCTGAAGGATCTAGTATGGATTTTGGGGGGGGGGGACACCACACCATTTTTTTTAAATGGCTCAGGGTTCCCCTTAATATCCATACAAGACCCGATAGGCCATTTTTATTCATAATTTCTTTTTACTGCTAAGGCACTGATTACTGTGAAAATTACACTGGCAGTAAAAGGGTTAACCACTTGGGGGTGCTGTAGGGGTTAAGTGTGACCCAATGTGTGTTTCTTACTGTAGGGGGGCGGGGCTGGACGTGTGACGTCAGTGATCATCATTCCCTATATCAGGGAACAGACGATCACTGACCATGCCACAGAGAAGCACAGGGAAGGTTTGTTTACACTCATCTCTCCCTGTTCCGATGGACCTGTCTGCTCGCCCGTACACACGATTGGATTTGTCTGCTGAAAGGGTCAGTCGGACCGGTTTCAGCAGATAAATTTGATCGTGTGTACGCGGCCTGACACATGTCCCTTTTCCTTAAAACCATTTTCTTCTACGCACTGTCATAGGAAATAGGGGTCACGTTTTAAGTGACAACTAGCGCTGCTGTAGTAATTGATAAGATTTTCTTATTTCTTATTTTATATTTACTATACATTTTAGATGTTTGTGTGTTTTTTAAGCGGCTGCTGATATTTATATTGAATGATAAATGGTAACATTGAGTCATTAGTCATCTGTTGCAAATTTCCTTTAGCCCATAGCGCTAAAATAGTGAGAGAAGGCCTTGATCTTCACTATATTTTATTGTATTTTAGAACACTGCCTATTCCACTTACCATATCTTATCTTCAGAGTCTGCAATCCACTCTGAACCTCTTTATTTGGGGAAAACAACACCACTGCTTCAGGAATAAGATCTTATACAGACCTAAATCAGCAACTGGAATGGGAGTGCCACTGCCCAACTTCTTGTATTACTCAGTCATCCTGGACCAGGTTAAAGCATGGTGGCACTCACCGCCTGGGAAGCACCGTCTAACTACCTCAGGGTGAAAGCCGCTATAAAATCCTGGAATTTTAGTAGATCCTCCCAACATTGACAGCCCTCCTTAAACTACAGCCATTTTCCTCCCTGCTCCCTCAAACTCTTCACCAAAGACCTCTTCTTCAGCAACTGGGTAGATTCAGGAATCTCTTCCATTGGTCACATTTATGAAGGTGCAACACTATTGTCATACTCAGACTTACAATCACGTTTTAACCTTCCTACACACATAGGCCCGGATTCGCAAAGCACTTACGCCGATGTATCTCCAGATACGCCAACGTAAGTACAAATGTGTGCCGTTGTATCTATGCGCCGACCCACAAAGCTAGATACATCTAAAAGTAGGCTTCAGCCGCCCAGCGTAACTTTCCTACTCCGGCGTATAGTGGGCGCATATTTACGCTGGACGCATGTGTCGCTCCCATTGATTTTCAATGCAAATATGTGTAGCGCTACCCCCGAAGGAGCCGCTGGTTGTTGATTGGGATCTACTTTCTCTCTGTTTAGCTCACCCCTCTTTAACTAGCTCGAACCCTCCCTTGACACATCAGAAGTCTTGTCTAGAGGGTACAATGACAGGGCATACAATACACAATAGCCAAGAAATAACAGTATTACCTGAATTTTGGAAGGTCCCTCCAGAAAAGAAGAATTCACTTTACACAGTATTATATTTGAATCAGAAGGAGTGAGTTTACTTCATAAACACTCAAAGAGAACAAGCATACATTTTAATCAGCAAATAATAGTTGCTAGGCAACCACACAATATGATTTTGCAAGGGCCCTTGCAGAAATCAACAAAAGACACTAATAAATGAAACAGATCTATGCTAAGGAATGGTACCATTCAGCCAAACTAAAGTGAAACAGTCTGTGCTCATGAGCTCCCTCTAGCGAGCGATCCTGCAGGCAACTAAAGTTCACGTTGCGGCCGAGATAGTGCACGTTAAGTTTGTAATCCACAAGGAACAGGTAACAAAGGGGACTTAATCCGGTAAAGGGTGATGAACATCAACATTGGTGAGCTGATCGCTAGTCAGTGTCATTCACGTCTGTATGAACAGTGAAAGGCCTATAAGTTTAAGCTGGAAGTCAAACAGGAGCGGGAGGCCTGTGAAGTGGCACTAAAGTGTCTGTCTAAAGGGAGAATTAATAGCTGAGCATGTGCCCTCTCACCCGACAGGCCGATCCGCCTGAATTCCTCTCATTATGGCTGGTCTCTCGGTAAATTTAGGCCCAGGCTTCTGGGCCTAGCAGCATGGCTGTCTCTGTCAGCAGCTCCGCAGAGGAGAGAAGGCTGGTCCCGAGAGAGCGAAAAGGCGCCACTTCCTCTCCTTAAGTAACCTCCCCACCAGTCCGTGTGGAGGCGTTGCATAATCCAACAGGGCAAGGCATTGCGGGAAATGTAGTCTATTTCTCCTAAGAGTCAATGGAGTCCATATCTCCTGCTACTTGTAGTCCCGCAATGCATAACTTCACAATAATGTCTAACATATTTACAAGCATGTATAAAGTCCTAGCGGGATGACCTGTCATTAGACTCAGACAGGGGGACCCCGCTACATATGCAAATGAGGGAGATACACCAATTCGCGAACGTACTTGCGCCCGGCGCATAATAGACGCGGTTTGCGTAAGTCGTACGTCCGGCGTAAAGTTATTCCCCATATTGGAGGCGCAACTCATGCAAAGGTATGGACCAGGGAACGAATGCCGTCAAATTTTACGTAGTTTACGTTGTACATGAATAGGGCTGGGCGTAGGTTACCTTCACGACGTAGGCAGTGATTCGACGTATCTTAGGCAGTTGTTTCCAAGTGATTGTGAGCATGTGCATTGGGATACGTCCACGGGACGGCACATGCGCCGTTCATTTTAAGTACTTGCCTAGCACTCGGCACATCATTTGCATGGGGTCACGCTTCATTACCATGTATCACGCCCACTTCCAGCCCACTTCCACTTAAGCTGCCTTACGCCGACGAATATACGCTACGCCGGCGCAGAGTTGGGAGCATTTTCTTTGTGAATTCCATGCTTCCCTTTCTGCATTGCGCCGGCTTAGCGTAAAGAAGATACGATACGGCGGCATATATATGCGCTGATGTATGTGAATCCGGGCCAAAGACTTCTACAAATACAGTGCCTTGAAAAAGTATTCATACCTCATGAAATTTTACTAATTTTTTTCATTTTGAAACCAAATTAGTAAATGTATTTTATTGGGATTTTATTTGATGGACCAACATAAAGTGGGTAAAGATAAGGGAATGATGGTACGGCGCAGCGCGCCAGGTTTATGTTATTGGAAAAACACATGAGCGGTTCCCAAACCAAGTACGAGTGATCACATCCAGCACTCATCTCATCGGCTATGCCCCCATTGATGACCTTCTGGGGATACGGACTCAACAACCTTTCTAATATCAGGTAGACTTTACCCTGTATCCACTGGATGTCAGTGCTATTATCTCTTTAACCTTGGAAATGGTAAGACGGACATGAACAAATATATCCGTCTTGTATAATTCCTTACTTGGTTTTGCACGGATGCTAATTTGATGATGAAGAAACAATTTGTATGAGAACTGTCCAGCTATATCCATAACAAGCCATGGTCGCATAGCTACATAATATAGATCAATTAGACAATTGTTGTCAATCCATTTTTCAAGTGATGTCATCCTTTTCTGACCTTTTGCATCTATACACTTGATATGTTTTATCATGATTGGGAAAAATATTTATGCCACAGTAGGACATCAGTCTAGAGCATAATTCACCTTAAGGGGCGGCCTCTTTCATCTTGTCCATTATTATTAAATACATGCAGGCATTTCCCATCCCCTTTTTCCTGCACCATCCATCTCCCTACCTCCCGCGGGGTCACATCTGCTGTTTTGTTCCTCAGTATATATATACAATTTTTCTTTAGAGATTATTACGTACACATATTTCGGTATATTCCGATTGGAAACTACAGCAGATGTGATTATACAGGTGTCCGGACTGTTTGTTTGTATATATATATATATATATGTTATGTGTTCGTTATTGTCTTCCATGTATATTTATTCTTGGCACATAGTAGTATCTTACTGGTGCATATTGCTAACATACAGAGATCCTTGTTTTGCTTATTTCTTGCAATAGCACCTTAACTGCTAAATATATATATCTTGTTTTGTAGTGGCACATCTATCAATAAACCATTTTTTTAATTTTTCAAACCTTGAGTACTGCCCCTCTTTACCTATAGTAGCCCCTTTTTTACCCCCAGGGCACCTCCTTCTTGAGGCTCTCCCTAAGGGTATATCTTGTATTCAACACAAAGTGGGACATCACTGTGAAGTGGAAAGAAAATAATAAATGGTTTTGATTTTTTTTACAAATAATTATGTGAAAAGTGTGACGCGCATTTGTTTTTAGCCAATTTGCTGCAATTACAGCTGCAAGTCTTTTTTGGGGCTATCTCTACCAGCTTTGCACATCTAGAGAATTACATTTTTGCCCATTCTTCTTTGCAGAATAGCTCAAGCTCTCTCAGATTGGATGGAGAGTGTCTGTGAACAGCAATTTTCAAGTCTTGCCACAGATTGTCAATTGGATTTAGGTCTGGACCTTGACTGGGACATTCTAACGCATGACTATGCTTTGATCTAAACCATTCCATTGTAGCTCTGGCTTTATGTTTAAGGTTGTTGTCCTGCTGGAAGGTAAATGTCCACCCTAGTCTCAGGTCTTTTAAAGACTCTGAGGCCGCGTACACACGATCAGTTCAAATTGATGAAAACGGACTGAAGTCCAGTTTCATCGCTCCAAACCGACCGTGTGTGGCCCATCAGTCTTTTGTCCTTCAGTCCAAAGTTTTAAAACTTGCTTTAAAATGAGACTGATGGACGCCTGACCATGGTTAATAAGCAAAAGCATCAGTTCAAAAACCCGCGCATGCTCAGAATCAAGTCGACGCTTGCTTGGAAGCATTGAACTTCGTTTTTTTTCAGCACGTTCTTTTGTTTTATGTCACCGCGTTCTGACACAATCAGTTTTTTAACTGATGGTGTGTATGCACATCAGACTATCAGACCATCAGTCTGTGAACCAATGAAAATGAACTTCAGTCTGTTTTCATCAGTTTGGACTGATCTAAGTACAAGGCCTCAGAGGCGGCTCTCTAATTAGGCAAATTAGGTGGCTGCCTTAGGCCCCGCAAAGTCAGGGGCCTCGCAAAGTCATGGGCCCCGTGCGGCCGCTTAATTTGCCCATGCCTCACCTTCCCTTTCCTGGCTATTGTCATTCCCGCGTGCTGCCGCAAGCTCCACTTTGTATGGCAGAGAGAGAGCCGAGTCAGCCAACATCTCTCCCTGCAGCCCCCGGATGCCTGGCCCTGACACACAGTGCAGAGTGAGATGAGTGAGCTGAGCCCGCCCCCCTCCTTCTCGTGCTGTGTGATGTTTCCTGTGTACACAGAGGAGGAGGGGGGAGGAGAAGAAGGCTCACCATGCTGCCAAGACAAAGCTGCTCATCTGACAAAATGACACATCATCTCCTAAAGCAGAGTAAGTGAGCCTTCCAGAGGGGGAGGGAGGGGGTCATGCCTACAGTTTACTTTGAGTAATTGTGGGGGAGAGGATATGTTCTAGGGGGCACTTTATGACGTATGCTGCAAGGGGGCTTGGATATGAAATCCACCCCCTTAGCACATATCCCCCCCAATTAAAGATGCTGTCTACCACAGAGGGGGTTGGCCCTTGGCATCCCACAAGAGATGTGCCAAATTGCTCCAGCAGGTGCCCATACTAATGCCCCCTTTCCAGGCCAGTTAGCAAAGTGTGGGTTCCAGGTCACAGGTCCAGGTTCACACTGAAAAAAAGGAACACGTTGTGCGTTCTGTGCAATTTCAGCCCAATTATGTCCACACACTCTCTGACCATCTCCCGTACCATGTCTGCAGTCTCTAACTAAGGATGAGTTCCAGCGTTTTCACACAGCGAATGTGCAGAGCCCACCAGGAAGTCAGCACTGCGCTAATCACAGGCAGTGAGACATTGTCCCGTTGTGCAGCTGCAGAGATCGGGAAATGTCTTGCTGCCTGTGATTAGCGCAGCACAGTGCCAACTTCCTGGGGGGCTCTGCACGTGGGCTGTGCAAACACGCCGGAGCTCATCCTTCTATCTGACCATCTCCAGTGGTATGTCTGCAGTCTCTGACCATCTCCTGTAGTATATCTGCAGTCTCTAACCATCTCCTGTAGTATATCTGCAGTCTCTGACAATCTATTGTATCAAGTATGCAGTCTCTGACCATCTCTTGTAGTATGTATGCAGTCTCTGACCATCTCCTGTAGTAAGTATGCAGTCTTTAACAATCTCCTGTAGTATGTATGCAGTCTCTGACCATCTCCTGTAGTATGTATGCAGTCTCTGACCATCTTTTTTACCATGTCTGCAGTCTCTAACCATCTCTTGTACCATGTATGCAGTATATTACCATCTCATGTATCATGTATGCAGTCTCTGACCATCTCCTGTACCATGTCTGCAGTCTCTGACCATCTCCTGTACCATGTCTGCAGTCTCTGACCATCTCTTGTATCATGTATGCAGTCTCTGACTATCTCTTGTATTATATATGCAGTCTCTGACCATCCCTTGTATCGTGTATGCAGTCTCTGACCATCTCTTGTATCAAGTATGCAGTCTCTGACCATCTCCTGTGGTATGTATGCAGTCTCTGACCATCTCTTGTACCATGTCTGCAGTCTCTGATCATCATTTGTACCATGTCTGCAGTCTCTGACCATCTCCTGTACCATGTCTGCAGTCTCTGACCATCTCCTGTACCATGTCTGCAGTCTCTGACCATCTCTTGTACCATGTATGCAGTATATGACCATCTCTTGTACCATGTATGCAGTCTATGACCATCTCCTCTATCATGTGTGCAGTCTATGACCATCTCCTGTATCATGTATGCAGTCTCTGACCATCTCTTGTATCATGTATGCAGTCTCTGACCATCTCTTGTATCATGTATGCAGTCTCTGACCATCTCCTGTTGTATATTTGCAGCCTCTGACCATCTTCTGTATCATGTATGCAGTCTCTGACCATCTCTTGTATCATGTATGCAGTCTCTGACTATCTCTTGTATTATATATGCAGTCTCTGACCATCCCTTGTATCGTGTATGAAGTCTCTGACCATCTCTTGTATCAAGTATGCAGTCTCTGAATATCTCCTGTGGTATGTATGCAGTCTCTGACCATCTTGTGTACCATGTATGCATTCTCTGACCATCTCTTGTACCATGTCTGCAGTCTCTGATCATCTCTTGTACCATGTCTGCAGTCTCTGACCATCTCTTGTACCATGTCTGCAGTCTCTGACCATCTCTTGTACCATGTATGCAGTTTCTGACAATCTCTATCCCCCCTTACCTTAGTGCGTTCACTCTGGGGAAGGTGCACACTCTCTGCCCGTCTCTTTTATCATGTATGAGGTCTCTGACCATCTCCTGTAGTATATCTGCAGTCTCTGACCATCTCCTGTAGTATATCTGCAGTCTCTGACCATCTCTTGTATCAAGTATGCAGTCTCAGACAATCTCCTGTAGTATGTATGCAGTCTGACCATCTCTTGTACCATGTCTGCAGTCTCTGACCATCTCTTGTACCATGCATGCAGTCTCTGATTATCTCTTGTATCATGTATGCAGTCTCTGACCATCTCTTGTACCATGTCTGCAGTGTCTGACCATCTCTTGTACCATGTCTGCAGTCTCTGACCATCTCTTGTACCATGCATGCAGTCTCTGACCATCTCTTGTATCATGCATGCAGTCTCTGACCATCTCTTGTACCATGTCTGCAGTCTCTGACCATCTCTTGTACCATGTCTGCAGTCTCTGACCATCTCTTGTACCATGTCTGCAGTCTCTGACCATCTCTTGTACCATGTATGCAGTTTCTGACAATCTCTATCCCCCCTTACCTTAGTGCGTTCACTCTGGGGAAGGTGCTCTATGGTGACCAGAGTTCCCCTACTTTAGAGTTTCCATGTTAAATGCAAGTTGGAATGCTAATGTAAAGGGGAATGCAGTTATCTAATATAGATATAATTTGATCTCATCACCAGAGCCCCACTTACATTAGAGTTCCCCCTTACAACAAAGTCTGCAACATTCCAGCTTACATCAAATTTCCCCTTGCCGTGTAAGGAGGAATCCTGCACACTCTGATGTAAGGGGGAACTCTGTGTTGGGTTATATTAACTTGACCTTCATTCAAATAGAGAAATGTAATTTTGAATCTTGTTATATCTTATACATATTGCAAGTAGCAGCTGCACAAATGTTATCTATTTTTGTGTGCGTTATATATATATATATATATATATATATATATATATATATATATATATATATATATATGTATATAATTGATTAGAATAGAATAATTGATTGATTGAATAGAAGAATTGGTTAGAGCGAGTTCTAGAAACTGTAATTCATAGTTCATAGGATTTAAGGCTCTTTATATATGTAATTTTTAGCTTTAATTTTTAACGCTTGAATTATTTTTCCCATTATGGGAGTTGGTGGGGCCTCATATCTAAGGTTTGCCTAAGGCCTCACCAAGCCTAGAGCCGCCTCTGCAAGGCCTAACAGGTTTCCTTCTTAGATTTCCCTGTAATTGACTCCATCCATCTCCCCATAAACTCTGACCAGCTTCCCTGTCCCTGCTGCAGAAAAGCATCTCCACAACATGATGCTGCCACCCTCATGTTTCATGGTGAGGATGGTGTGTTCAGGGTGATGTGCAGTGTTAGTTTTTTGCCACACATAGCATTTTGCTTTTAAAAAGTTAAATTTTGGTCTCATCTGATCAGAGCACCTTCTTCCACATGTTTGCTGTGTCCCCCACATGGCTTCTCACAAACTGCAAATAGGAAATGTTTTGGCTTTCTTTCAAAAAACAATTTTTCTCGCCACTCTTCCATAAACGCCAGATTTGTGGCCTGCACGACTAATATAGTTGTCCTGTGGTCAGGGTCTCCAACCTGAGCTGTGGATCTCTGCAGCTCCACGAGAGTTACCATGGGCCTCTTAGCTGCGTCTCTTATTAATGCTCTCCTTGCCCAGTCTGTCAGTTGAGGTAGACGGCCCTATCTTGGTAGGTTTGCAGTTAAATAGAGCTCCGTGAGATGTTCAAGGCTTGGGATATATTTTTACAATTGAACCCTGCATTAAACTTTTCCACAACTTTATTACTGATGTGATCCTTGGCCTTCCTGATGCTTTTTGTTCACCAAGGTTCTCGAAAGGTGGACTCTTTACTAATTAGGTGACTTCTGAAGGCAATTGGTTGTACTATATTTTAGTTAGGGGAATCAGAGTAAAGGGGGCTAAATACAAATACATGCCACACTTTTCAGATGTTTGTAAAAAAAATAAAAAAATAAAACCATTTATAATTTTCCTTCCACTTCACAATAATATGCCAGTTTGTGTCGGTCTATCACATAAAATCAATAAAAAATATTTACATTTTTGGTTGTAACATGACAAAATGTGGAACATTTCAAGGGGTGTAAATACTTTTTCAAGGCACTGTACCTACATAGCAGACATGTTATTGACTCCATCTGTAAGGAAGAGATCAAAATTCCATAGGATCTTCTCTACTTTATCCAAAATGACTCTACACTAATCAAAAGGATTAACATACAGTACCTCTACCATTGGTTTCTGTCTCCCTCTTCCAAGGAAAAATGTCACTCTATGATGTTGTGGGAAAAACATCTCTCCAAAACTTTCTACACACTACAATGGTACAATGCCACCAGCAATGTGCTTAAACATTCAAGATGTATTACACACTGGGAATCCCAACTAAAAACGTGTTCATCGTTGGTACTAAACTCCAACACGCCCAAGTTCTCTCCCTCCTACTCCCCACTTTGGAGAACAAGGATCTCTGCTGCACACGTGGTGGCAGTTTTCTAAATTATTTCAATTCTGAATCAGTGTTTTTCAATTCATCTCCTCAGTAATCAGTTTGAAACTGGATCCAGATCCCGCATTGACACTCCTCCTAAAATATGATCGTGGGCCAAAACCTCACCTCTCTCTCATCATACACTGCATGATTACAGCCAGGAGAGCCATCATCACATTTAACTGGAACCAAGTAGAACTTCCCGATCTCTCTTCATTCACCATTAATCTCAATACACAAACTCAATTTGAACTTATGTCCTCCATCAAGGATGGCAAAGGCCAATCCTTCTGGTCTCACTGTTTACCTTGGTTACAACATCCGTCATGCACAGCACGTCCGTTAGGGATGAGCTTCATGTTTGAGTCGAACGTACGTTCGACTCGAACATCGTATGTTCGATCGTTCGTCGAAAAACGAACAAAACGGTTAGTTCGTGCCAAATTCCAGTGAGACACCACGGCCCATAATTCACAGCGCCGTCGGTACAGAGAGCCGTAATTGGCCAAAGCTAGGGTGGCTTTGGCCAATTATGGCTCAGGGGGTTTAGTACACGCCCCACACTTTAAAAGGCCGCCTGCAGGTCGGCCTTGTGTAGTGTGTTCCGGCACTGGTTAGAGATCAGTCAGAGAGAGAGAGAGTGTCATTTTTTATAGGTAGATAGAGCAGGCAGGTTAGTCAGTTAATGTTACAGTGTGTAGAGGATATATATACATCCCAGGTGTTGTACATATATTTATACACTGTATAGCTTAGCTAGATCAGTTCTTCCTAATTTACTGACAGGTAGTTGATTGTGCTAGCTGCAGTATTCTCACATGGTGTATTGCCTGTGTCCTCTGCAGTGTGCACCATAAAGCTACACAGGCATACTATAGACAGGTAGTCAGCAGGTGCAATATTTAAAGGAAATTTTCCTTTTTTTTTTTTTTATTATTATTATTTAAGCATCATGATGCTTAAATAAAACCAATAAAAAAAAAATCCTTTAAATATTGTACCTGCTGGGTGTATATAGTATGCCTGTGAAAACATCTTTGAGAACCTGGGTCTTGCCCCAGGAAACATGTATCAATGGAATTTTTTTTTTTTAAATGGTAGTTTTTTTCTGGAGCAGTGTTTTTAATGATGCTGCATCATTAAAATCACTGCTCCAGAAAACTTTTTTCCATTAATACATGTTCCCTGGGACAAGACCCGGGTTCTCAAAGATGTTTTCCGGCAATAACTTGCATATGGGCTATAAATGAGCACTTTTGAATTCGAACGTTCGAGTCCCATTGACGTCAATGGGGTTCTAAATGTTTGCGTGACCGTTCGGTCCGTTCGAAGGTTCTGGTGCGAACCGAACGCGGGGGTGTTCGGCTCATCTCTAACGCCGGTAATGATTGCACGATAACAACAAATGTTTCACAGGGAAGCCATCCTTTAAGCAAAAAATGTTTAAGGAACAATACCACAACAAGATCATTAGACAATTACAGGATGAAACCACCTACAAGAAATTATTGGGTAATCCCAACAATAAATACAAAAAAGAATTACAAGCCTTAGTTAATTTGGGACTAAAGAAAAACATACTAAACAAAAAAAGACTCCAAATATCTTGTTCCAGAGGCTTGTAGAATACCAGTAATTTATACCTTACCTAAAATACATATATCTAAGGAAAACCCACCTGGCCGACTGATAGTTAACGGGATTGATTCCCTGACCTCAAGGATGGGGCAGTATATAGACTTTTTTATACAACCAGCCGTACAGAAATCGAAGGCATTCTTAAGAGATACCAAACAAGTAATACAAATACTAGACACTATACGGGTGTTAGAAGGCAGAACTGCAGATGTTGCATCATTGTACACAATAGTGAGACACCATGAGGCAGTTGATGCAACAAAATGGCTGCTAAGGGAACACAGTAATTTGATCTGCAGACAGAGAAATTTTTTAATTAAGTGTCTAGATTTTTGTTTGAAATACAATTTCTTTTGGTATCACCATGGCTATTATACCCAAGTTACATGAATAGCCATGGGATCAAAGTTTGCACCGAGTGTTGCCAATGCTTTTATGGCGAAATGGGAAGAATGTACTATATATAATGATACCCCACCAGAACTTTCCCTTTATAAAAAGCTATATAGACGATCTTATCATAATATGGAATGGGAGCAAAGATGCCTTGGAAAACTTCCTGAATAAATTAAATGAAAATGAGAAGAATATCAAGCTAGTCTGGAAGATAGACGAACGATCGGTCGATTTCCTAGATCTGAATATTAGTATAGAAGGAAATAAAGTCGTGACCAAGACTTATTTAAAAAATGTCGATACTAATAGTTATCTGTCTATGGACAGCTGCCATTTCAAGCCGTGGCTCTACAACATTTCAAAAGGGCAGTTTGTAAGATTGAAGAGAAACTGCACAAAAGAGGAAGATTTCAGATGTCAGGCAGAAGTGTTAGGAAAAAGATTTAAGGCTAAGGGATTTGAGGATACATGGATCAAGAATCAAATCCAAGATGTTAATAAAATGGATAGAGATGCTATGCTAAAAGACAAAGAAAATAAGTTTGACGAGAAACAGATGGCTCCAAGTCTTATTTTACATTACAATAGTCAATACAAGGATGTGACTAAGATCATAAATAGACATTGGCACATCCTAAAAAATGATAAAGACTTACAGAACATATAACAGGAGAAACCAAGGATCTTGTATAAAAAAGCCCCCACACTCAAAGATGTAATTGTCAAATCAGTAAAAGAACCACCCCTGAAAAACAAATTTTCGTTCTTCACAGGGAAAGGGTTCCACCCATGTAAAAACTGCTTTGCATGCAAACATGCACACAAATTTCAAGGAAAAAGGATGGAATTTATATCCACCAATACAGAAGAAATGCACAATATTCGGGAATTTATTGGTTGCCATACGGAAGGAGTCGTATATGTTCTCCAATGTAGTTGCAAATTGCAATATGTAGGAAGAACAAAACGAGCATTAAAAGTTAGGGTTAAAGAGCATGTCAAAAAGATTATAAAAGGGTGCCCTAAACACAATGGGCCAGATTCACGTACATCGGCGCATTTTTTGACTGGCGTAGCGCACCTCCTTTCTGTTAGACTGCCGCAATGTAGCGGCGCAATCACCGTATTCTCGTTTGATTTGCACAGAAATTAGCGCCGGTGCAGCGTAATTTCAGAGGCGTAAGGCGGAGTAATTCAAATTGGGAAGGACGTGGGCGTGTTACATTGAAATGAGCCGTGACCCCATGCAAATGAAGGGCCGGCCGGCTCGCGCATGCGCGCATGAAGCAGACCATGGTCAGCACCTCTGTGCGCATGCTCACAACTCGGGAACGGCGCAATCAGTGAAATTGGAAGTGGACCCGGGCAACTTAGTGAACTACGCAGACAGCATAAATAGACAGACACAAACCCACTTCCTTTGCAAAAGTACATCCCTTTGTATCCCTTCCTATACAGCAAGGTGCTTTTGTTCTGTTGTTTGTTGCGTTGTGACTTGTCTTTGTGATCTTTATTGACTGTTTGGTGTTTGGTAGAATATATTTGAAAGTGTTTTTTGGTGACTGCTTGTGAGACTTTTTGGTTGATAGATTTTGATTTGTTTGTTTTGTTGCTTGATTTTTCCTGCTTGTTTTTGTGGGTGATTTTTGTTGATTGTTTGGGAGAGAGTTGTTGTATGAGTATGACTGAGAGGAAGAGGAAGTAGATTTTACTTTGGGGGAGAAACAAATAATTGCCCGGGCCATTACCCAAAATAGGGGCGTTTCCTCCACGGCCCGGAGAGTGCCAACACCACCCCGGCCAGGAGGAGGGAGATTTTGCAGCACATTACTGACCAGGTGAACTCAGCGGGGGGGGGGGGAGACCCGGAAAATCAATGACCACCGGCGTTTGGTCCGAAAGAAGCTGACCAAAATGGCAGCCCATGCCAGGGGCACAGGAGGGGGCCCACCATGCCCTGTTAGGCTGACAGCGGAGGAGCGTGCGGTGGCCCAGACCTTTCATAGACAACAGGTGGAGGGCCTGCCTGGCTATGACTCCAGTCATGAAGCCGTGATGCTAGGTAAGGTTTTTTTGCCCTATCAGGTGTGTAGCATATGGGGGGGGGAGGGAAAATGTGGCAAGTGTGTGAATCCGTAGGTGATGGGGGTGGTGGCTCTATCACTAATATGTTGTTTGGCTGACCCAGTAGAGTGATGGGTGAGTTTTATTGGGACAACATTCCCTAAAGTAATGTATAAAAAGGTGTGATAAAAGAAATATCCTATAATGAGTGGCAGTGGTGGTGCTTCCAGGTGCTGCCAGTGGTGTGTCACCAATAAGAAAAAATATATAATAATAAAAAGATATAGAACTGAGTGTGTTCTTGCAATGAGAAAATTACACCGTACTCTAGTGCAATTAATTAGCAATTAGCAAAGGCTTATTTACAAATGCGCAAACATGCAGTAAGTTAATTCACATAAGGTTGAGTGAGGAAGAGGTGGTCAAATAAACACAAAATGATTCACATAAAATAGTCCATAAATTATAAAGCAGGTGAATGTGGGTGATGTGACAGTCAGGGTGCACCTATATGGATAGGTGATACATCAAGTGGATATCGCAGTGGATCCGGTGATCCCCCTTATGGGTCCCCACTCACCAGAAGCAGTCACCCCTGCAGGGGTAGAATGCGTGTCAGTCAAAACGTATGCTCCACCGTGTCGTGGCTCCTTCTCCTGGATTCCAAATCAGTCACCTGGATTCCTGATGTATATCCTTGGTATAAGTGGTTGGTATGGGATTAAAAAAATTCTAAACACAGTCCTTGTAGTCTCCCCTCCAAGCCTCACATCTTCTCCATCACCACAGATAGAGCACTTCCTCCTTAGTGTTCCAGCTTCCTGCTTCAATCCTCCAACCTATGAATGTTTTGTGTCATCCACAGATGTGCAGGAGGGTGCTGGGCCATCTGGCCTGACCGCACCATCCCCAGGACAGCAGCCTGATGAGGATTCCCCGACAAGGCCGGAGTCCTCGGAGGAGGTTGAAGAGGAGGAGGTTGAGGGGGAGGAGTTTGAGGAGGAGGAGGATGTCATGTCAGCCAGTGGATTGTTGTTTTTGGAGGAGTCTTCCTCTCTGGCTGGCAGCAGCCAGCCCTCCATAAGGGCTAGCCCCTCCCACTCCTCCCCCAACAGGGCTCCCCTCCCAAGGGGCTCCCCTTCTCCCCAGCCACAAGCCTCAGCTGGAGGCAGGAAGTCATCCCAGAAGACCAGGGGGTGGCCGAGGTTCTGCCCGCCAATCTGAGAAGGGACCAGGCCCTTCAGACCCGCCATCTGGGACAGGTCAGCCAGACTTTGGTGCGGATGGAGGAGAGCCTGTCCTCCATAAAGGATACGCTTGGGGACCTGGACTGCCACTCCCGGGCTCTTACAAACTGCCTAAATGTACTGCATACTATAACAGCAGACGTTGGGCAGGATGTGAGGGCCCTTACCCAGGCTATCCAGGCCAATACGGCATCACTAAGTGCGGGCCTGACCAGAATTGCCGTGGCCTTGGAGGGCAGGCCGTCAGGTGGGCAGAGACCAGGGGCTGCTCCTCCTTCCCCGGATTACCCCCCCCATGAGTCTCCCTTGAGAAGCCGTGGCCTGTGGCCATGGGCGCCCCAGGCGTGGCTCACGCCAGCGGCATTAATTTGTTTTTCCCCTTTTTTTTCATGTTTTTTTTTTGCTGGAATTTTTTTATTTTTGCTGGAATGTGGGGGTGATATTCCTGCCGGAAAAGGGGTGTCACCCTCAGTTTTGGTGGAGAAGGGTTCCCCAGGACCAGGGAGAAATGATCCACAGGTCCGTGTGAATGGTGTATGAATGTACAGTGACATAATTGGAGCCGTGGCGTGGCGTTGCTGCTCACAAGTCCAGCATGGTGGGCTTGTGCTAATCCAATTAGATGAGGATGTGATGTATCTGTGCTAGGGACCACAGTGGTATGCATGCATGCATTCTCATTGTGCCATGATTAATGTGTGTGTTTAAGGTGCAAAGATGCCTAATGTGAGCTGTCTCCTGGCTGCTCATGCCTCAGAAGACGGGGTAGCCTCGGTTAGGGGGGGATTGTTTGGTTCAGGGGTCAGGTCATCACGTAGGTCAATCTGCAGGCCCTTTCTCACTGCGAAGTTGTGCAGCACGCAACATGCACCGATGATCTGGCACACGAAGTTTGGGGAATACAACAGGGTCCCCCCAGACTTATCCAGGCATCGGAAACGTGACTTCAGGAGGCCAAAGGTGCGCTCCACCACTGCACGTGTTTAAGCGTGGGCTTCATTGTATCTTTCCTCTCCTGGTGTTTGGGGGTTCCGGATAGGAGTCATGAGATGGGGTCCCAGTGCATATGCAGAATCACCTGTAAGGGAAAAGACAGGAGGATGTTAGTAGTTCATGTGCCCCTTGTGATGTGTGCATCATGGGGGGGGACAGTCATGCCTGCCACCCATGTCACTCACCAACCAGCCAGGTGTCCCCATACACGTTCTGTTCGAATTCCATTCGGATGGGGCTCTGATTGTAGATGTAGCTGTAATGGCTGGATCCGGGGGGTTTGGCACGGACGTGCCATATGAGGCCTTGGGCATCGACTATCACCTGTACTATGATGGAATGCCAATGCTTCCGATTGCGGTATATGTGCTCTGTCTTATGGGGGGGCTGGAGTGCCACATGTGTGCAATCAATGGCCCCCACGGTGCGTGGGAATCTGGCAATTCTGTAGAAATCTCTCATTGCCTTCAGCCGATGGTCCTCAGTGGTGGGTTTGATGATTTGGTTGGCCATGCGTCTGAGGATTGCAGGGACAACCTGGTGCACACATCTGCTCATGGAGGATTGTGACATCCCAGCCACCACTCCACTTGTTCTGTGAAAAGAGCCACTGGCAAGGAAATGGAGTGTTGCCATGACCTTGACCAGTGGCTGCACTGCATATGAGCGGTGTGTTCGGCTGGTGATGTCCTCCTGCAAGGTTGTGGTTATTTCCAGGATAGCATGAGGGGTGAATCTGAAGATGCGATACACCTCAGAATCACTCATGCCAAAGAGGTCTATGCGGGTACGGTATATCCTCTCTCGTGCCCTCCTCCGTGCCCTCCTCCTTCTTTGCTCCTCTAAAGTCAGTAGATTGTTGTGCAACAAGTGTGACTTCTCAGCTCCTTACTAACAGTGTTGCTTTCTCTGACATGTAGACGGATTGTCCAATTTTATACCACCTTTTATATGGTCTAATTTTAGACAGGACGTGCAGCTGTTGCGCACAGCGCGTAGCCTGCGCTGCAACAACGTTATTTTGTGGATCCCCATAACTCCCTCATTAGCATATTTGAATAGCAAATCAATGGTGTGTCTAGCGCAGTTTTGCGCGGACGGATGCGCCTGTCTATCGAAATTACGCCGGTCCAAAAAAAGTAGATTTCTTGCGTATCTCGTTTTGGGGATGCGGCGCATCGAAACGCATGCACAAATTTAGACTTAAGCCGCGTATCTCCTGTAATGCCGGCGTAATCGCTCTGTGAATCTGGCCCAATGTATCCAGACATTTTGACCGGGTACACAATAAAGACCCCACTTAGTTACAGTTTTGGGGTATTGAAAAATACAACAAAGCATGTAGGGGTAGTCACCTAGTAAGGACCATTAGCCAGATGGAGTCCAAATGGATACACACTATGCGTACGCTAGTACCAGGGGGTTTGAACGTAGAGTTCGATCTGAACTGCTTCCTCAGCAATTTTTTATGTATTCATTTAGTTGTTATATAACTGATGGAGCTGGATTATGTAACACGTCTCTCCAGGTGCACGTTATACCGAGCCCTAGATGGGTTAGTCTTTTTAGTTACATGTGGGTCGTTATCCTTAGTTAGTCGGATATTCTACTTTCTCCCCTTGTTAACTATGGTAGCAGTATAGTCACCAATTCAGGACGCTGTGCAGTCGATGTCATGCTACAAAGTGTAATATGGTTTGAATAATAGCATGATATTGATCTCTTCATATGGATATTTCCATTATACATATATTTCTATATATTCTGTCTCTTCCCATTGTGGATTGAATTGGATTTTATACATTTTATCTATTATGATATATGATTTTATATTGCATATTTTTATATTGCATATTTTATATATTTTGGTATATATCTGCCATATCCCGGAATGTGAATAGGACAATTTAGATGTAGAGTAGTGGATGCATTTGATCCGATATCTTCGTCTATTTCTATGTTAGTAAAACCAGACCACAAGTAATTGAATACTACATAGATTACTAATGTCCCTAGATAGAAGCGGGCTCCGACAAAATGGCCGAACGACAACTTCCGCCGACACCGCGAAAATGGCGGAACGACTACTTCCACCGACACCAAGAAAATGGCGGAACGACGACTTCCGCCGACACTGAAAAAACGCCGGGGTCATATATAAAGGATCACTTCACACTCGATCAGGTTCCCAAGATGAAGGCATTTGCCATAACGCGTAGGGAATAGCGGACACCGGGAGTGACGTGAGAACTCGGCTGATGCCGTTTATCTTTGATTTTATGTAAGGAGATTTTATATTGAATACATTGTGCATTGGTTTACCATACTACACCATTGGAGGTCCGTCCTTTGTTTCTCTGAGTACTATACAGATTCCAGATACTCGGTGAGGACTTGGAGGATAGATGAACAGGGGTGTATCATACACCGGAGATGTCCATTAGTTTGATATGATGCGATTATCCTTCTCAGTGAGGTGAGAGGCTTGTGAGGCTGCTCTCCACGGATTGGCACTTGCACTTTATGTGGTGATACTGGATGAATCACAGACCTACTTTGATGGGCACTACAGCTCACTGATTTCATGTGTGGGCTCACTTATGGACTCTTTTTAATTTATATTTGTATTCTTGTTGATATGTATACACATATATTTTGATCACTTGTTTGTGTTCTGGGTAGCGCTAGATCACATTAACACTCATCCTTTAAGCCATCCTTCATGTTTCCCAAGCCTATATTTGTGTTTCCCCTTTTTTAGAAGTACCCAGCTGGGTTCTTCTTCCTGGAGTTGGTAAAAACAGTTAATGCATTTATATATCTATCATTTTGCATATTTTACCCTATGTACACCTGAACAGCCTTCAAGAACTTACCAGCCAATCATGGCTCAGGGGGCTAAGTCCATGCCCCACACTATATAAGGCTGTTTACGCGGCAGCGCCAGCCGTATGTAGTGTGATGCATGGAGGAGATTGCATTGGCAATCAAATACCACCAAAAGAAAGCTCTATTTGTGGGAAGAAAAGAACGCAAATTTTGTTTGGGAGCCACGTCGTACGACCGCGCAATTGTCTGTTAAAGCGACGCAGTGCCGAATTGTAAAAACGCCTCTGGGCATTTAGCAGCATATTGGTCCGGGGCTTAAGTGGTTAACTACTTGCTGACGGCCGTACGACTTTGTATGGCCGCAGCGCAGCCCTGAATCTCTAACAGGCCGTGTTTTTACGGCCGCCCCTTTCCTCGTTCCCCGCGCGCGTTTCTGAGCGTGCAGCGGGGAACTCCTGTGCTGGCCGTGTCCCTCGGACACAGCCAAACAAAGATCGTGGTAAATAGCCAAACAGCGGCTATTTACAGCGCGATCTGTACGGCCAATGAGGGATGATCTCATATGTAAACATATGAGATCATCTCTCATTGCCGACTCTCCGCTCCTCACGCAGACAGCACGTGTGAGGAGGGAGAGAAATCTGTGACCAGCGCTAAAAAAAAAAAAAAAAAAAAAAAGTGACTAACCAGTGCCCCCAGGACTACCTGTGCCCCCCACAGTACCACAGTGCCCCCCAGTACTACAGTGCCCCCCAGTACCACAGTGCCCACCAGTACCACTGTGCCCACCAATACCACTGTGTGCCCACCAGTACCACCATGTGCCCACCAGTACCACCGTGCCCACCTGTGCCCACCAGTGCCACCATGCCTACCAGTACCACCGTGCCCACCAGTACCACCGTGCCCACCATGCCCACCGTGCGCCCACAAGTACCACCGTGCCCGCCATGCCCACCGTGCGCCCACCAGTACCACTGTACCCACCAGTACCCACCTGTGCCACCAGTACCACCTGTGCCCAGTGCCCATCTGCCACCTCAGAGCACATCTGCAATCAGTGCCCACCTGTGCCACCTCATCACTGCCCACCTCATCAGTGCCCACCTGTGCCGCAGTCAATCAGTGCACATTAGTACCCATCTCATCAGTAGCCATCTCAGTGCCATCTGTGCCACCTCATTAGTGCCCACCTGTGTCCACCAGTACACAGGCCTAATCGGAGCACATCAGTACAAGGACCCATCTTAGTGCCATCTGTGCCGCCTCAGTGCCATCTGTGCCACCTCAGTGCCATCTGTGCCACCTCAGTGGCACCTGTGCCGCCTAAGTGCCATCTGTGGGAATTTGTACTTTCCTGGCTTGTTAGGGTCTCAAGAAATGAGAGAGGCCTTCAGTACATCAGGTGTGATCAGATGTGATAATTTTTTATGATTTGCACTATAGCTTGTAGACTCTAAAACTTTCACACAGAGTCACAGACCAAATAATTTCCAAAAACTTTGGGTTATTTTTATCAAAGACATGTAGCAGTATAAATTATGGCCAAAATGTATGAAGAAACATTAATAATTTGCAAAGTTTTATCACAGAAACTAAGAAAAACTATTTTCCCAAAATTTTCAGACTTTTTTCATTAATAGCGCAAAAAATAAAAACCACCAAAAGAAAGCTCTATTTGTGGGAAAAAAAGGACAAAAAAATCATTTGCGTACAGTGTTGCATGACTGAGTAATTGTCATTCAAAGTGTAAGAGCACTGAAAGCTGAAAATTGGTCTGGTCAGGAGGGTGTTTAAGTGCCCAGTATGGAAGTGGTTATGCATCATGATGCTTAAATAATAATAAAAAAAAATATGAAAAATTCCTTTAAATATTGTACCTGCAGTGTCTATAGTATGCCTGTGAAAACGTCTTTGAGATTTTTTTTTTAAATGGTTGTTTTTTCTGGAGCAGTGATTTTAATGATGCTGCATCATTAAAATCACTGCTCCAGAAAAAACGACTGTTTTGATACATGTTCCCTGGGGTTCCCTTTGATACATGTTCCCTGGGGCAAGACCCGGGTTCTCAAAGACGTTTTCCGACAATAACTTGCATATGGGGCATTTTTTTTGAGCACGCGGGGGTGTTCGGCTCATCCCTATTCACCATCCCTTGACTCCATTATGCTGTTGACTCCACAGTTATCTCCTACTCATGTATTATACCTTTATGGTTTTAACTTGCAAATGGACAGTACAACTGTAGAATAACTAGTCACTCCAACACTATACATATTAGCACCCCCTTTAGCCTCAAACCTAGGTTAAAAAGGGGGGATGTTACATGAGGATTTTTGGACGATCGCATAGTCCATTCGCTATCTCTGGTCACATGTTGCACTACAAATTTAATTTTTTCAAGCGGTAAATATCTTTACATCACTTGTATTCATCTATGTCAGTATTTTTGTTGGAATCATAATATTTTTTGTTGTTTCTGATACTGTATATTTTACCAGAGTACAAATCCCCTTGAAGAAGACTGATGTTAGAAATGCGTCGGGGTACTCATATGGAAGCCAATACACACATGGCATATAATGTACTGTATTGTATCGTTGATCATTTTATTATTGTCCGTATATTTTTCAACTTTCTATAGCCAGAGATTTACCATTTTTTAACCATTGAAATTTTTTATTTTTTTTACCCATTATATAATAAAATGCATTATTTCTTTATCTTTTGAATTCTATACACTCATTCACCCCAAAAAAAAGTGTCACAAATTTTAAACTACAGCAGACAGTCTCTGACCATTCCTTTATTTAAAAAAATAAAATAAAAATGTCCATCCATCTTCAATCATGCCGTCCAACAGACCCAATCCTTTATTTTTCATCTATATTGCCAGGACGCCTCCATTACATTACAGCCACGGGCAAGTTTAACCACTTACCCACTGTGCACCTACACCCCCTTCCTGCCCAGACAAAATATAAGCTTCCGGCACTGCGTCGCTTTAACTGACAATTGCGCGGTCGTGCGACGTGGCTCGCAAACAAAATTGGCGTCCTTTTTTTTCCACAAATAGAGCTTTCTTTTGGTGGTATTTGATCACCTCTGCGGTTTTTATTTTTTGCGCTATAAACAAAAATAGAGCGTCAATTTTTAAAAAAATGCAATATTTTTTCCTTTTTGCTATAATAAATAACCCCAAAAAAATATAAAAAAAATATTTTTTCCCTCAGTTTAGGCCGATACGTATTCTTCTACATATTTTTGGTAAAAAAAAAATGCAATTATCGATTGGTTTGCGCAAAATTTATAGCGTTTACAAAATAGGGGATAGTTTATGGCATTTTTTTTTTTTTTTTTTTTACTATTAATGGCGGCGATCTGCGATTTTTTTATTGGGACTGCGACGTTATGGCGGACATTTCGGACACTTT
The DNA here is from genome assembly GCA_029574335.1 of Rana kukunoris. NCBI lineage: Eukaryota > Metazoa > Chordata > Amphibia > Anura > Ranidae > Rana > Rana kukunoris. Next base: position 96,613,218 of record CM056054.1, read on the forward strand.
TCTGAAATTTTTGGGACCATTTACATTTATACAGTGAAAAATGCTATAAATATGCATTGATTACTGTATAAATGTGACTGGTAGTGAAGGGGTTAACCACTAGGGGCGGGGAAGGGGTTAAATGTGTGTCCTATGAGTGTTCTAACTGTAGGGGGAGGGGGGGGTGACTGGGGGAGGTGACCGATTGTGTCCCTATGTACAAGGGACACAACCGCTCTCCTCTCTCCCTGACAGGACGTGCAGCTCTGTGTTTACATACAGCGCGGCACGTCCCCGCTCAGTTACTGAGCAATCGCGTGTGCCCGGCGGCGATCGTTGCCGCCGGGCACTCGCACGGGATCCCCGCAGAGCGGCGGGTGCGCGCGCGCGCGCCGCCGGCGACGCGCGCGCGCCCGCCCGCGGCTTTAAAGGGACATCACGTCATATGACGTGATGTCAGAACAATGGAGTCGTCTGCCCGCCGTCATTTGACGGTGGGCAGATGACAAGTGGTTAAATTACCTTTTTTTCCATTTAGAAATTTCATTTTGCTGTGGCACTGTTCTACACATTGCACATATGCACCACTTTACAGGCAGATTAAGGGGACCCCCCAGGCACAATATTTAAAGGAATATTTAATTTTTATTGATTCACTTTGGTATTCCAGAGTGTGTCTCAGGGGGGGAATTTTCAGAACCAAAAGTGGAAACCCTGAGCCACACTCGGGATCGCATTTCAGGATCCATGTACAGTTTACTTACATTGTCCCCTGGATCTGGTGATGTCTCCCCACTGTGTTTGTGAGCCGTGTGTCCTCCACTCGATTCACAGCGCTGAGCTTCGTTTCCTGCGGCGTGGTGACGAACGGGGACGGAGCTTGGTGCCAAATTCAAACAGTGAAAAACACAGTATACATACAGTACACTGTAATCTTACAGATTACAGTACTGTATCAAATAGTTTCACATCCCCTTTGTCCCTAGTGTTTGTCCAGTGCACTGCATCCAGTTTTATAAATACTGCCTGGAAACTGCCTGGAAACTGATGATTGTCCATAGCAACCAAAAAGTGTCCTTACTTATGTCAAAGGTGCTTTTAGACCAGCTAGAAAACAGCGATAATAAATTAGAATCACTTGCAGAATTGAGCAATAGCGATTTGTGGGGAAATTCGTCATCAAACACTGAAAGTAATAACAGTGACAATTCTGCAACTGATCAAATTTCAGTGTTTTTGTTATTATTATATTATGTGTTATAATTATTTATAGTTATTTATTATATTATAATTTATGATTTTGTGTTTCAGACTTTATCATACCCGGGATGTCTACTAGACTCTTGTTTGGACAGATTTCAGTGAATTATTTCTAAGGATTACAGGCTTACAATATAAAACGCCAAATTTCCATGCAAAACAATTGTACAGCTTTCAGCGTCAAAAATATGACATAATCATACCGCCAGGGAGGTTAAGCATTAATAACTTACTGCTCCTGGAAAAAAATGTTGTGCATCGATACATGTCCCCTAGGGCAGTACCCGGGTCCCCAAACACTGTTTAAGGCAACAACTTGCATATAAATCCCTTTCGCTGCTAGGCCCTGTGCTCCATTTTGTACCCTCAGGTGGCCAGACCATTTTTGCAATTTTTCCTTTTGTTTTTTATTTTTCACTTGTAGCTTTCAGAATTTGTGAAAGACCCCCCCCCCCCCCCCCCAAACAATATATTTTCTGAAAGCACCTTATAATTAGAATAAAAAGAAGGTGCTTCTGATTTCATAGACCCTGCGGTATATGCGCAAATGTTTCTCAAACCAATATATTTGCAAAAAATACACTAAAACCATTTTTAGCAGATAAAAACATAGAACATTTTACAAAATTCCTACTAAATATAAAAGCTTAACCTGTATTGAGTGAATAAATAACAAATATTTGTAACTTTTAAAATTGTGAAAATTGAACAGACGCAAAAGTGTAAATATCCAAACTTCTCCAAAAAATGTGAAGGTTTACAGCTTTCAGAATTTGTGAAAGACCCCCAAAACCATATATTTTCTGAAAGCATATACCCTCTAGAATAAAAAGAAGGTGCTACAGATCTTTTAGACTTTGCGGTATTTGCACAAATGTTTATCGAACCAATATATATGCAGTGATGGTGATTATGTCCCTTTTAGGATTATGTTTGTCACTTGTATCATATTTAACAAGACAATATATCAGGATAAATGTATAGGTCAAAATTACAACATTTAATTTATCAAACATACTCAGGGGGCCTCATTAATAGGAGAAACATGTTCAGGGTCATCTACCATGAGTTCCACACTTGCCCTCATTAGTGTAATGGATATCACATTAGATCATATTTTTACATCATATTTTAAAATAATTTACTCTTTTAATGTATCTAAAGGAGATATTTGAAAATAACTTATGTATACTGCAAAGTTTTAACTGATAAGAAACTATTTCAGATATAACTAGATGTCATTTAATTCCATCTCCCACTCTCTTCATTCTCTTTAATGCAAATGTTACATTATGATAAAATTACCAGACATAAAGTCATCATTATCCTGTAAGGGCCTTCACTCTGGATTCATTGGTATACATTTTGTTACATTTCCCATTGTAGGAAAAATGTGTCCATCGGAGAAAAAAAAACATTATTTTGAATAGGGTCTGTTTAGACCAATGCAGCACTTTGGGAAAAAATGCATGCTGCATTTTGGTGGTATTGATTGTATTTTGCAGATTTAATCACCAAGTAGATGAATAAAGCTGCATGTATCTGAGGAAACCAAGTGTTTTGTAATGTAAGTAACTACAGTATACAACACTAGTTTTCCATTAGCACTCACACCATCTCCCCAGACCCACATGAAAGAACACTGCCTATTACTCCATTTACAGAACTCATCCCAATATGTGCCGAACAGGGGTTGCAAGTGTTATATCAAGTCGCACTGGAAAATTTAAAAGCCTGCAAATCAGAAACCAAACCATATCCCCCAATGAAACTGGCATATTTACCATGGTAACGCTTGGCAATCTCTCCTTTTTTGTCCTGTGCATGTCAGTACATCTCAAGTCAGCCCCAGTCTCCTCCCATCTATCTTCCTTTTACCAACTTACAACATTGTGTGGATAGACAGAAGTCCTCTTAAAATACTGCCATCCTTTCACCTGTACAAAGGACCTCTTCTTTACTTCTTTATTTGTCTATCAGCTGTCTCAAAAGTTTCTATTTTTTTTTTTACCTATGTATCCTAAAATGCCATCAAGTAACCCAATATTTCCAAATGCAGGTATGATATGTAGGACAATTACCACAAAATACCTTAGCAAAATCAAAAAAATTATGGATTTGTAATTTTTAGATTGCCAAAAACTGTAAATACTGTAGCTTGCACAGATAAAAAAAAAAAATATACAGCAGCAAGCGACTTTATTCACACAGATCTCAAGGCCATTTATCACATCTTATCTCAGAAAAACATCCATGTAATACATTTACTGGCAGTTGCAGTTCTCATATCCTCTCTAATAACATCCATAAATTCATTCAGGCCAGTTACACAGCTGATAAAAGCTCTGTAATAATACATACCACTGTAGACACTCCGTTTCACACTTCTTTTGGGAATTAGTAGGGGTAATTGGATATACTACAACTTGGAATATATTGCATGGGGATTTCTGTGGTGATCCTACTGTGATCAAGAGTTCTGCAAAATGCATTTTAATTGTAATTTAAGTAAGAAAAAAAAAGAAGCTATTTCAGATATTTCTAAAAATAACAACATGGCTAGGCAAAATAGTGTTTCTTAACTTTTTTCTAGGTTAGAGTTACCATGGCATTTCTATATTTTTTTGTTACATGCTTCCAAAATGAAACACATTTAGACAGCTGCAGTTAATAACTTTGATGTCAGTATGTCACATACATGTATTTAACATTGCAGTTTCTACTCTATCAGTTTTGAAGATGCTACCAGTCGATTGTGTGTGTGTGTGTGTGTATTAGTATTTTTTTATATTGTTTATTTCTGGTGCAAAGGTGTACAGTTTATATTAAGAGCTTGTCTTCGCTTCTATTCAAAAGTATAGGAGGAATATAAAGAATGTGAAACCAACAGATGTAATGTCACCTTACCAGCACAAGGTTATAGATGAATAAAAATATACAGCAAGTTATGTCAAGGCTTTAAGGAACATTTTTACTTAGTTAAGCAGAAAAGATTAATATTTGGAAAAGCTACATTCCTATGGGAGTAATGTTCTGAAGGTGGAAGATAGCCTTGTTTTGCATTCCCCATACAACAAATGCTGTTATCTTGTTCAACTGTGGGTATAGAATTATTTTTATGGAGGTTTTCTATATATTATTTTTTATTATTTTTTCTATTGGTTGAACTGGATGAAGTTTTTACAACCTAACTATGTAAAATACATTAGAGTGCATAAAGAAAGCAAAAAAACATTTTCACTATATTAACACCTTATGTAATATATGCTCATTATATAAAGTTAATAAACTATGGTGATAGGAAAGGCATTGTTAAGGGGATCTAAGAAGTACTCTCCATAACTACAATTTACCACAGATCTTTGTCAGGTATCCTTTTCCACTTCCGGGAGTCCCTGCTGCGGAGCTGTGACCTCAGGCTTCCACCTCTCCCCTGGCCGCCGGGCCAATAGGAGAGAGGAGCGGGGCCTCGTGCATATGCAGTAGGGTTCCCGGCATCAAGCCGAAAGGCTACACTGCCTGGTTCCCGTACCCGCAATGGCGGTGGAACACCCGACAGCCGTCATCGCTGGACTCCAGGACAGGTAAGTGTCCATTTATTAAAAGCCAGCAGCTGTAGTAAGTGTAGCTGCTGGCTTTTAATGTTTTTTTTTTTTTTTTGAGAAACACCGCTTTAAGTCCAGGGTCAACGTAGCCGTCTACCTGGAGATTTTTGAGCACTTCATGCTTCCTTCCACAGATGAGCTCTATGGGGATGCTGACTTCATTTTCCAGCAGGTCTTGTCACCTGGTCACACTGCCAAAAGCACCAAAACCTGGTTCAATGACCGTGGGATTGCTGTGCTTGATTGGCCAGCAAACTCACCTGACCTGAACCCCATAGAGAATCTATAGGGTCGAACAATGCAGAAGAGCTGAAGGCTGCTATTGAAGCATCCTGGTCTTCCATAATACCTCAGCAGTGCCACAGGCTCATAGCTTCCATGGCACGCCGCATTGATACTTGCTGAAAAAGGGGCCCAAACCAAGTACTGAATACATACAGTATGCATACTTATACTTTTCAGATGTCCAATATTGTTCTATGTACAATCCTTGTTTTATTGATTGCATGTAATATTCAAATATTCTGAGATTTTGGATTTGGGGTCTTCATGAGCTGTAAGCCATAATCATCACAATTATGACAAATCACGGCTTAAACTATCTTGCTTTGCATTTTAGTTTCACCTTTTAAATTGCATTAGTGAAATCAATGAACTTTTTTGAGTTTCACCTGTACCTTCTCCTTCCTCCTCCTCTACTGCTTATCCCACTGCAGCCTCCCAACTGTCATACAGGAAGAGTAAGCAAATCTTTTAATCATATAATTACCAGCTTGCTACAGGTGGAAAATCTTCATTATATGGAAGCATTCCTTGTTTTAGATATGGATGAAGTAGGTAGCACCAGGACCACAGAGGGCAGGAACCTCAAATATTCCAGCAGCTACAGATGTTAATTAGTGCACACATTGGAGAGGAGAATGTTCTAAGGGAAAGCGAGCACAACAAGGAGGTTTCATTTCATATAGCAGCAGGGGGAGCTAGCAGAAAACTGGAGGGAGTAACTGTCCTAATCCATCTGGCAGCAGTGTTCCACAGCTACAGGCCACTGCTATCATCATGTTTGGTCTATAAATCCTGTCAAAGTAGCCCCTTTTAATTTATCTGCTGTTGGCAGGACTTTTGTGTATTGTATGCACCATTGAGCTTCTGCCTCTAGTATGTTACCCATGTTAAAAGTACCAGTCATGTGCACATGCCCGGCGGCTCCCAAGATAGCGGTTTGATTCAGGAATTTCTTACCACTCCAGCCAAGTAACTACCTCAGCGCCAGCTAATGAGAGTTGATCTTGTCCCTCACAACCAGCCCACACTCCGGACACTCCCAAGCCTCAAATTGCTTGTCAGGAGAGCAGCAAAGAAGAGAAGTCGCCTGCCAGCTCTGCTTTCAAGATCAGGCCCAAGGACGGCGGCTGCAATTCATCCAGGAGGACACTCGATTGACACAGACTCCATAGTGGACCCACTCCCTGCACCTCAGGATGCCTATGGCCTTCCATCCACACCAGTAATTCTCCCTGCAGCCTCCCCTGCATCTACAGAATAACTCCTGGGCAGATTATTTCATGAGCTTCTGGGCTCACCAATTAACAGCCCTGCAGACCTCAATGCATTACATCAGGCTGCTCCTATCACCTCAGGTCAGATCTCAGACATTGCTCAAATTCTTACAACATTTTCTGAAATGCTGGCAAATGGTTTAGACCACACTGCACCACACATAACCAAATCTATTAAGATGGATCTACAGAACAAAGGCACACGCATAGACGCCATTGAACAGACTGTAGACAAAACAGTTCTGTGGGATAACCAGAACACCAATTGTATCCAAACACTGCAGGAACAACTGGACACAGCATTGTATAAAATTGATGACCTGGAGAACAGAAGCAGACGCTATAATTTTCGTTATAGGGGTCTACCAGAATCAATTTTGAATGTCCAGGGGTCAGGTAAATTCCTCATTAAGGATCTCATTCCGGATATCCAGGACCACAGATTGAAGCTGGATAGAGCACTTCTTTGTCGTAAATTATGCAGTTTTGAGGAAGGCTCTAGATTCATATAACCTTGCAATACAAACTTGTCTCCCACAACTATCCAAAGCAGGAGGTCCTTTAATCCCCCCCTTGGGGTCGCTATCCCATAAATCTGTGAAATACTAGTGTTTTTTGCTGGATTCTGCCGAGGAAACCGGTTGTGTGTATGCGGCCCTAGGCGACTGGTTTCCTCGGCAGAATCCAGCAAGAAACTTGTTGGGAGACGTATTCTGCTGAGGAAACCGGTCGTGTGTACATTTTACAGGAACTCGACGAGCCAAAAAGAGAGCATTTCTTCTTTTTCCTTGACGGGAATGGAGAAAATTGGCTAGTCGAGTTCCTCGACAGCCGAACAAAGAACTCAACGAGGAAAACAATGTGTTTCGCCAGAGGAGTTCCTAGATCGAGTGGCATCTCACAACACCCAAGGCCTTAACTCTCAGATAAAGAGATGAAAGGCATTTCAACATTATCATTCTCAGGGTCTTGATGTCCTGTTACTTCAGGAGACTCACTTCTCTGGGAACTTTAATCCAGTGTTTTTACACCCTAAATTTCCCACATTATACCTAGCAAACGCAGAGGCCAAAAAAAGGGGAGTGGCTATATTTTTCCATTTTTAAACGATTAAGGAATGGGAGGGTCGCAACATCCTGGTTAAAGGACATATTAACGGCTACCTTTACATGTTCATCTCATACTATGCCCCGAATAATGTCGCATACACACGATCATTTTTCAGCATGTAGAAAAATAAGCATTTCAATGGTGGACAGACACAGGCTTATATAGGCTAGGGCATTTCATTAACCCGAAGGTCCACTTTCTTATAGCCACTGTTCAAACTTGATATGCCACTCTCTGATAATATTTGCTTCATCCAAATTTCTCACTTGTTTCTCGATTTGGGTGACCAAAGCCATTCACAGTTACACCCTATGAACAATGGTGCTGTAAAGTCACAGAGATGAGTGGAGGTATTTCCCTAATATTTTTGGCCTTAGTGGAGTCCACTGAGAAAATCTCTTATATGCTGGGATGGGAAGAGGGCCTAGATTTTGAACGCTATCTGAACACTTGGCACCGCGGTTTCACATGTTCCTTTAAGGGTATACAAAATATATCTCTAAAAGAAGCCAACCCGAAAGTCATATTATCCCGTTGCAAAAATGTATCCCACTGTCTCCCCCTTATGTTTTAGAGATTGGGGGCATACGGGTTCACTGCTGCACATCTTTTGGCAGTGCCCCAGAATCAGAGGGTTCTGGAATAAATTGTTCTACTTAATCCGCAAACTCACTGGAGTTTTAGTACCTCAGGACCCCAGGAAAGCTCTTCTCAATCAACAAATAGCTAAGGCCCCTAAATTTACTGCTTAGGTTTATTCTACTTGAGGCTAAAATTATGATTGCCTGGGCCTGGAAGAGCCCTAGCATCTCATTTATCTTGTCAAAACTGAAAATCTCCTGGATAATGTCACAAGAGAAGTTGACAAGCATTCTTCAGAACTCTTTAAATTTAAGCTGACCTGGGAACCCTGGGCCACCTATTTGAATGTTGCCCTTCATTATACTGTGGCAGGTCGGCAAGATTCTGCGAACCATTGTAGCTGTACATGGGTCCCTTTAAGCACGATCACGGGCACGAGAGATAGAACAGGGACGTGTGTGTGTAAACACACAAATCTCTGTTCTGTTCTGTGGGGAGAGACAGATCGTAAGTTCCTAATAGCCAGGAACCACAATCTGTAATTTCTTCTAGTCAGTCCTTTCCTCCCAAGGTTAGAACACACAGTCAGGGAATGTAGTTAACCCCTTGATTGAGCCCTAGTGTTAACCCCTTCCCTGCCAGTGACATTTTTACAGTAATCATGGTCCCAAAAATGTGTCAAAGGTGTCCGATGTGTCCTCCATAATGTCGCAGTCCCAATAAAAATCGCAGATCGTCGTCATTACTAGTAAAAAAAATGCCATAAATCTATCCCCAATTATGTAGAAGAATACATATCGGCCTTAACTGAGAAAAAAATAGCTTTTTAAAAAATAAAATAAAAATGGGGATCTTTGTTTTAGCAAAAAGTAAAAAATATTGGGCCAGATCCACAGAGCTAGTACTTTCAAATTACCCGCGTTGTATCATTAGTTTGAATCCTCAAACCATGATACGACGGCTTCGAGCTTCGATCCGACAGGCTTACGTCTTCTTACGCCTTCGGATCTACGCTGCAATATTTTTGCACCCGCTGGGTGGAGTTTGTGTCGTTTTCCGCGTCGGGTATGCAAATTTGCTTTTTACGGCGATCCACAAAGATACAATCGGCCGTCACATTCTCTCATGTCGTCGCTAGTCGGCTTTTTCCGGCGTATAGTTAAAGCTGCTATTATGCGGTCTATAGTTACTGTTAAATGTTAAGTAGGGCCGTCGTTGCCGCGTCACAAAAACAACGTTTTGACATAATTTCGCGCAATGCACGGCGGGAAATTTCTGAACGGAGCATGCGCAGTTCGATCGACGCGGGGACGTGCCTAATTTAAATGATTTATGCCCCCTAATCGCGTAAATCGATTCCGCCGCAAGAAATACACTACGCCGCCGTACCTTTACGGGCCGAAATCTTCCTGGATTCGACTTAGAGCCAGGTAAAATACGGCGGCGTAGGCAATTCTCTGTGGATCTGGCCCACTGTGTTTTTTTTCAAAATGTAAGATTCTTTTTGTTTATAGCACAAAAAATTCAATCGCAGAGATGATCAAATACCATCAAAAGAAATCTCTATTTGTGGGAAAAAACTAATGTAAATTTTGTTTGGGTGCAGCGTCGCACAACTGCGTAATTGTCAGTTAAAGTGACGCAGTGCCGAATCGCCAAAAATAGCCCGGGCATTGAGCAATTTTCAATTTAATACTTTCACCATTTTGTATTAAGGTGTTTTCTAACCATCCACACCGGTATCTCTCCTTTCTTTTGCACTCTTCTGTTTTCTCTTTACTTTTCTCTGGTGCTCTTCCTATCTAAGACTACATCCCTCCCTGAATTCCTTATCTTACACAGTTAATTCTGAGTTTTTGGCACCTTTTCCAGGTTCTCTGTTTAATTAGTAGTTGTCACTGCTGATGGGGTGGTATGACTCTAATGGATTACACGACCCTAGCCCGAGGGGCAGACCTCCTGCTCCTATTAGGCTTAAAATCCACAGCCTTACTGGGCAGTGGGGTCACATTTCCCATTGACGTTTATTCTTTTGACTTGTTCTTAATTTAGGGACAACATATTTGATGTTATACTGTTTAACTGATTAGGGAATACATTTCCCAAATGACATAACTCTGGTGACATTAAGAAGTCTCACTAACACATCTCTATGGTAAAACCTCTAGAGACTCCTGGATCGCAGTGCTACTTGGTATGTTATATCTACAGCAATGTAATCGTATCGTACCCCCTACGATTCTTTTTCTTGGGTGATATTTTACTGATTTTGTAAGGTTATTTACCTATGGCAACCAATGTGTTTTCTCATTTGGTATTGATTGTCTATATTCAGTATTTTTTTTTATCAATTAAAATTATAGAAAACACATGACTCTGCACCACAGGACTCAGTGAGAGCTGCACCTCAATGAGACAAGTCAGAAACAATCATCCGCACTCCTGCTACATCACCCTCCTCACTTTTTGCATTTTCCACCCATACATAATATTCTCTTGCTGCATCTTTTGCTAAATCTGTTGCCTCTAGTGACATCTCACAAGGGGATTCAGAGGCTGGGTAAATACCAAATCAAGTGGGTTAGGGAGTCTTAGGTTTATGCTAAGCAGTGTCAAGAGAAGGCATGGTTCTCTGTAGAATGTGTCTACAACTACCCAGATTCTCTAACATCCTTCCCAAGACAGTTTTTCTTCTGCAGCTGATACATTGGAAGCAAATAATGTCCCCAAATCATCCCCATACCCAGCATCTTAATGCAAGCTTAGTAAAACTTCTGGCTTTGCAGCTGATCCAATTCCAGCAAACTAGAAACACTGATACTAGATGTGATTAGCAAACTAAAAACACTGGCACTGGCTGTATTCTGGTACTGACTGTAATACTGTGCTGATTGTAGCTGGCATTGGCTGTATCTGGCTGCATTTTGGCTCTGGCTGTAATTGGAGAATGGGAGCACTGTGATCAGATTTATTGGGGCACAATTAATGTGTAAGGCGGTAGACGGCAATCCGTCTAACAGTGGCAGAAGTGTGCAGGAAAGCAATGGGCTCAGGCATATTGACCACCTGAGCTCTGAGGCTGGGAAGCCGTTAAATCAAATCCTGGCTCAACAGCCTGCCCCTTGTTTACTAGAGGCTGCAGGGTGAGGACTTCTGCGCCTATTTTTAGCCGCTGGCTTTGCCGGCTTTCAGTAGGTATAGCTTGGATGGTTCGGGCTTCTGTTCAAATGAGCCTGAGCTCATCCTCATAGTTCACTGGGCTGATCCCCACTGACCCTCATCTCGAGCCCACCCATGGAGCATTTAGATGACATATGCAATAGGCAGGAGAAGAGGGCCGGGGAAGCCAAAAGTAGAATAGCTGCAGTAGGTGTCCTGCACTGTGCTGCATCAGTAAACTCCTTTTGTGTCCATCTTGAGCCCCCCCTGTGGTTTACCCTCCTAAGCTCCTCAATGGTGTGCCCTCCTGAGCCCCCTGTGGCTTGTCCTCCTTAACCCTTAGTGTGGTTTTCCCTCTTGAGCCCCCATGGTTTGTCCTCCTAAACCCCCCCATGGGTGTGCCCTCCTGAGCCTCCTTGGTGTACCCTCCTGAGTCCCCCATGGCATGCCCTCCTGAGCCCCCCATGGTTTGGCCTCCTGAGCCTCCTCTGTTATGTGCCCTCCTAAGCTCCTGTGTTATGTGCCCCCCTGAGCCCCCTGTGGCTTGCCCTCCTGAACCCTCTTTGTGGTTTGCCCTCTTGAGCCCCCCATGGTTTGCCCTCCTGAAGCCCCCTATGGTGTGCCCTCCTGAGACCCCAATGTGCTGTGCCCTCTTGTGCTCCCTCTACCACGACCTCTTGTACCCCCTTATCCCTCCTGTACTATGTCCTGCTGACCACCCAGTACCATGCATCTTGACCTCCCAGTACTGTGCTCTCCTAACCTTCAAGTATTGTGCTTGCCTGGCCTCCATGCATTGGTCCTTCCCCCTGTCCTCTGCCGTGCTGATGCCCTGTTCTATGTCCTGCTTTTCTCTGTACCCTGCCCTACCTTCTGCTGACCTCTATACACTTCACTACCTACTGGTGACCACTGTACACTGCCCTACCAACTGCTGACCCCTGTATCTAATACTGACCTTTATACACCGCCCTACCTACTACTGTTCACTATACACTGCCCTACCTACTACTGACCTCTGTTGACCCCTGTACATTGCTCTACATACTATTTACATTGGCCAGAACTCAGAGCAGACAGCTACACTAGCATTGAGGCAAGCCAGGCCTGAACTAGTTAAGCAAGTCAGCCTGCAGTACCAGCTGTTCTGCCTTTTATGATGGATCCTGCATCAGACTTTGGAGGGTGACCAATTACTCCCCAAACATGACATTTTTTTAAATGAAAGTGAATGTAGAGTTTTTGCTGAAGCTAGCTTTTAGGATGAATTCATACTTGTGCGATTCGGGAACCAGCGCAATTCCTCTGCGGGTTCCTGTGTTGCACCTGAATCACCGGCGGTTCACACTGAAAGGGGTTCTCAGCTAAATGGGGTTCTCAGCTAAATGTGTGTTTCTTAGATTTCAAGTCAGAGGCCCAGATTCAGGTACATCTGCGCATTATTGGACCGGCGTAGCGCACCGCCTTTACGTTAGACTTGCGCAATTTTGTTGCGTAATCACCCTATTCTCGTAGCTTTTGCGCAGAAAATTGCGCATGCGTAACGTTTTTTCAGAGGCGTAAGGCGGAGTAATACAAATTGGGAAGGACGTGGGCGTGTTACATTGAAATGAGCCGTGACCCCATGCAAACGAAGGGCCGGCCGGCTCGCGCATGCGCGCTTGAAGGAGACCATGGTCAGCTCCGCTGTGCGCATGCTCACAACTCGGGAGCGGCGCAATCAGTGAAATTGGAAGTGGACCCGGGCAACTTAGTGAACTACGCAAACAGCATAAATAGACAGACATAAATGCACTTCCTTTGCAAAAGCACATCCCTTTGGGATCTTCCTATACAGCAAGGTGCTTTTGTTTATTAGCGTTTGTTTGTTTGTTTGAGACGTGTCTTTGAGATATTTGGGGACTGTTTTGCAGAGTGATTTTTGTCTTTTATGTGTTTTCTTTGTTGTTATTTTGTTTAAAATATATTTTTGCTGGGCATTTTTTATTTTTGCTCGTCATTTATTTAATTTTTTTGGTTCTGTTTGTGTATGATTTTGGAATGTGGGGGTGATATTCCTGCGGGAAAAGGGGTGTCACCCTCATTTGTGGTGGAGAAGTGATCCCCAAGTCCGTGTGAATGGTGTATGAATGTACAGTGACATAATTGGAGCCATGGCATGGCGTTGCAGCTCACAAGTCCTGCATGGTGGACTGGTGCCAATCCAATGTGATGAGAATGTGGGGTGTGTGTGCTAGGGACCACAGTGGTGTGCATGCATGCATTCTCATTGTGCCATGATTCATGTGTGTGTTTAACGTGCAAAGATGCATATGTAAGCTGGCATGAGATGGGGTCATAAGATGGGGTCCCAGTGCATATGCAGAGTCACCTTGAAGGGAAAAGACAGGAGGATGTTAGTAGTGCATGTGCCCCTTGTGATGTGTGCATCATGGGGGGGGGGTGGACAGTCATGCCTGCCACCCATGTCACTCACCAACCAGCCAGCTGTCCCCATACGTGTTCTGTTTGAAATCTGTGGGGATGGGGCTCTGATTGTATATGTAGCTGTCATGGGTGTCATGGGTAGTGTCATGTGTTGGGCTGGTGATGTCCTCCTGCAGGGTTGTGGTTAATTCCATGATGGCATGAGGGGTGAATCTGAAGATGCGAGACACCTCAGAATCACTCATGCCAAAGATGTCTATGCGTGTGTGATATATCCTCTCCCGTGAAGAGTGAGGGGCTTGTATCAGATAAGAATATTGTATTAGATTAGATTAAATTGTAAAGTTTAGATAAGCAAAAAAATCTCCAGTGCCCTTCTTAGTGCCCTCCTCAGTGCCCTCCTCAGTGCCCTCATCCTTCTTTGTTCATCTAAAGTCAGTAGTATAGCTATGTGCGACGATGCCCCTGGCATGTTGGCATACAGATTGTTGTGCAACACGTGTGACTGCTGAGCTCCTCACTAACAGTGTTGCTTTATCTAACAAGTAGACTTTTTTTCTTTTTTTAGACCAGCTTTTATAAGCTCTAATTTTAGACAGGACAATTTGCTGTTGCGCACACTGCGTCGCCTGCGCTGCCCCAACGTTGTTTTGTGGATCCCCGTAAGTCCCTCATTAGCATATTTGACTAGCAAATCAATGGTGTGTCTACCGCACTTTTGCGCGGACGGATGCGCCAGTCTAACGAAATTACGCGGGACAAAAAATTGTTTTGCGTATCTCGTTCTGGGGATGCCGCGCAACGAAACGCACGCGCACATTTCGACTTACGCACGCGCATCTCCTGTTGCGCAGGCGTAATCGCTCTGTGAATCTGGGCCAGAGTTTACAAACCCTTTGTGAAAAAACATGAGTAGAATGAACACAAAAGAGTCACTGTAGGAAATAAAGTGTTAAATATATTTATCACAATGGTTCCAACGCATGTACTTTTGATTTTTGGTCACTGCACCTTTGATTTCTAGTCCCTGCTATTTTATTGCATGACTGCAATTACTTCATGAAATGTTGGCCTCCATAAGATTGAATTTCAGTGACTACTATTATTAAAATAGAAGGGACAAGAGCAGACAATGCACAGATTTTAATCATATAGCTTCAAATCTACATAAATGTTTCCTTTGTAGATATATTTTGTGGAGATTTCCATTTAATTTAGAAATCGCCTAAAAAAAACAAATGACTCTAAGACCAATCATTAGCTTTTAACTGGGAAAACATTGAGGAAATGCTGGATAAACCAGTTCTCCATGCTGAATTTTTATCTGATTCTACCTGATCCAAAATCACAGTTTCAGAATATTACACCTTTTAGGCAAATATAAAAACTGATCTGGTGAAACTGTTGCAGTATGTGTTCAGCCCTTTGTTCTTTTTATTTTAGCCATGATTTACAGCAGTTTGATTTTTTTTTATATGTTCTGATTTTTTCCTCTGTGCAGTCTATGGGCCAGATTCGCATCGCCGTTTTTTTCCCCGGGTTTCTATGCGAGTGATTCCTAGAATCACTTAGGCATAGATACCGGTGAAGATCCGACAAGTGTTATACAATTACACTTGCGGATCGTAGATGTAATGACAACTCCGGCCACTAGGTGGCCTTTACGTTGTTTTCTCATTTGCCTATGCAAATGAGGCTACTACGCAGATTCCCGAACGCTTTTATGCCGCCCCGTCGTCGCTTACGTCGTTTTCGTACGCGTAAGGTTACCCCTGCTAATATGTGGAGTAACCTTACGCAGTACCGTCGGATGCCGTCGGGTGCCGTCGGATGCCATGTTAAGAATGGCGTCGGGTCAGCGTCGGCTTTTTCCGTCGGTTACATCATTTTACTAAGTCGTTCGCGAATAGGGCATTGCGTAAATGCCAATCACGTTGTTTTGACGTCGGTTTCAACTACGCTTTCCGATGTGACCTGGAGCATGCGCACTGGGCTTTTTCCCTGGCCGGCGCATGCGCAGTTCGATCGACGCGGGGGCGCTCTTAATTTAAATACAAGCCGCCCCCTTTGAATTACGCGGCCTTACGCTGGGCCATTTACACTACGCCTCCGCAAACTACGGAGCAAGTGCTTGGAGAATACGGCACTTGCTCTGTTAAGTTGCGGCGGCGTAGTGTAAATGGCTTACGCTACGCCAGCGCAAATCTATGAGAATCTGGCCCCATGATCCTTACAAATGCAAGGACTATTTTTAAACAATATTTTCATTCTAAACACCTCCTTCAACCCTCTTTTGTGCCTTAAAGTGAAGGCTCTGCTAAATACAGGAAGAGTACAAAAGCTATGGAATAGGAAGGTAGGAATATTAGGGGTAGCACCTATTGTAGCTATACACTGCAACTATCCCCGCCCCTACATACCTTTTGCAAGTGCATACTACGTTTCTGACTGTGCAGAATCTTTTTTTTTCCTACTGATCTCTCTGCTAGTCATTCCTGATGTAGCCCTGATACATTAAGGAGAAGGTAATGGGATTTACAGTGTTTGTAAAGGCTCAAGTTTTTTTTACCTTTATGCATTCTAGGGTTTTGTAAAAATCATGTCCTCCCGTATACTATATGATTTGGGGTCACGTTACCAGCCAACATTCAAAATGGAAATGGGAGCCTGCCTAATTACAGAAAAGGGACACTTTTATGTAAGTAGATGTTACAACATTAAAAATTGTCAGCATGGAAGTTGAGGTAATAAAAGAGACATACAGCATTCAAAGTGTCTCTCATAAAAGCCTGGACTCATTATAGAAATCCTATGAATACATTGTCAATATTAGCCTCATTTAAAAAAATAGTGCATAGTGGGGAGACAGGATTTTTTTACGCAAAAAAAAACCATGTACATATAACAGAACTTAAAATATGTTTACTAATTTTTATTAAAAGTCATTGGCCCGGATTCACATACATTGGCGCATATATATGCCGCCGCAGCATATGTCTTTTACGCTACGCCGGTGCAGCGCGGAGAGGCAAGCATGGAATTCACAAAGCAAATGCTCCCAACTCTGCGCCGGCGTAGCGTATATTCGTAGGCGTAAGCCAGCGTAGGTGGAAGTGGGCTGGAAGTGGGCGTGATCCATGGTAATGAAGCGTGACCCCATGGAAATGATGTGCTGAGTGCCAGACAAGTACTTAGAACGAACTGCGCATGCGTCGTATCGTGGCCGCATCCCAGTGCACATTCTCACAATCACGTCGAAACAACTGCCTAAGATACGTCGAATCACTGCCTACCGTGTGAACGTAACCTACGCACAGCCATATTCACGTACAACGTAAACTACGTAAAAATTGACAGCTTGTGTTCCCTGGTCCATACCTTTGCATGGGTTGTACCTCCTTTATGGGGAATAACTTTACGCCGGACATAAAACTTACGCAAACCGCTTAAATCATGCGCCGGGCGCAAGTATGTTCGTGATTTGGCGTATCTCCCTCATTTGCATATTTGAATAGAAAATCAATGGTAAAGCCACATGGGCCCAGCGTAAATATGCGCCCAATCTACGCCGGCGTGGGCAAGTTACGTTGGTCGGATGAAGTCAGTTTTTAGGCGTATCTATGTTTGTGGGTACGGCGCACAGATACGGTGGCGCATATTTGTACTTACGCGGCGTATCTGGAGATATGTCGGCGTAAGTGCTTTGTGAATCCGGGCCTTAGTTTTTATGTTTTTTTTTCTTTCAATTCTCACTGAAGCAAGTGTCTTGGGTATTTAAATAGTTAAAGCTTGGTCCTTGTACCCTATTCTGAGGACAATTCACAATGAGGATGAAACACTGCATAAATATTACATTCATCTTTAAATATTAAATGCATCATTAATGAGTTCATGAATTTGATTTAGATAGAAATATATCTTAGTCATATTTTTAAACTCATTAATGTGTTGCTGGCATCTCTCAAACCTCAAGGAAATAGCAATTCTCGTGTGCATAAAATTGAGATGCTCACAATGTTTGATTAATGAGTGAGTTTTTAACCACCAAAACAGAAGTGCCTGATTTGGCTGTGCTGAAACTTAATAATTTATAATCACTGTTATGTAATTACAGTATTTTGTATGTCACCTAATTACTTACCATATGTGCAATAGATTAAATGTTCTGCACTAAATACATATTAGTACATTTATTTAGATTTTGTTTTATAATTTACCTCATTGAAAGTGTAAAAAAACACTTTAAGGGCAATTCTTTGGACATGCATGCAAATCATTATATTTCTGTAGTGTTATTCTATGTTATTCTATACTTCTGCTACAGAGTTCAGCTACTGTATATACTCGAGTATAAGTCGACCCGAGTATAAGCCGAGGCCCTAATTTTACCACAAAAAAATGGAAAAACGTATTAAATCGAGTATAAGCCTAGGTTGAGAATGCAGCAGCAGCTACTGTAAGCGGAAAAGAGGGTCAACAATGCCCATTTGCAGCTTTACTGTGCCCATTTACACGCCTCACTGTGCCCATTGCAGCCTTTTTGTGCCCATTCTCACTGTGCCCATTGCAGCCTTACTGTGGCCGTTGCAGCCTTACTGTGGCCATTGCAGCCTTACTGTGGCCATTCTCACTGTGCCCATTGTAGCCTTACTGTGCCCATTCTCACTGTGCCCATTGTAACCTTGCTGTGCCCATTCTCACTGTGCCCATTGCAGCCTCAGTGTACCTGTATTCTTGACAGGCTGCGAGCATTCATTTTTCAAAAGTTGCGGCTTCCTCATGGTCCCGTTTCTTCCGTGGTAGTCAGTGTACCTGTCGGGTCGAGGGTGTCCATTTTTCAAAAGTCGCGGCTTCCTCCTAATAGGCGTTTGACACTGTGTTCCGCTACCGCCTATCACGGAGGTCCTCTCATCCTCGGACTCCGTTTCCCAGCAGACACTGTGGTCAATGTTCCGCCAATCACGGACCTTCTTTCATCCTCAGACAAGAGGACGTCCATGATAAGCGGAATACTGAACACAGTGTCTGCTGGGAAAGTCCAAAGATGAGAGGACCTCCATGATAGGCGGTAGTGGAACACAGTGTCAAACGCCTATCACTAGCCAGGAGGAAGCCGTGACGTTTGAAAAATGGACTCCCGTGACCCGTCAGGTACACTAACTCGAGTATAAACCGAGGGGGCTATTTCCAGCCGTAAAAAAAATGGCTGAAAAACTCGGCTTATACTCGAGTATATACGGTAACTTAATTTAAAAAAAATCAGTACTTGAATCACAGTTCATTTATATTTCCAAAATCCACGATGATTTGCTACCTCAGCTCTGCCAACTGAGAACTATAAAAGGGCCATCAAATAAATGTATCAAATGCATGTTCAATCCTATCAGATTGCACATGTACATGTTGTTCACAGATAAATTAGCATAAGATGTCTAATATTTAATGATGTTAATTTGTCTGGTATGAATCCATTTTTATTGAAAAGGAACTAACAAATGTATAGCAGCTTGTAATCCAGCTGCAAGTGGATCATGTCTACTGAATCTATCCTTTTTTGCACAGTTGTACGCTTTTAGCAAAACAATTATCCTGGTTAGGGATGAGCCGAACACCCCCGGGTTCGGTTCGCACCAGAACGGCCAAACAGTCCAATCGTTCGCACGAACATTTAGAACCCCATTGAAGTCTATGGGACTCGAATGTTCAAATTCAAAAACGATCATTTTAAAGACCAATTTTCAAGTTATTGTTGGAAAACGTCTTTCAGAACCCGGGTCTTGCCCCAGGGAACATGTATCAATGGAAAAAAGTCTTAAAAACGGTCGCTTTTTTAAGGAGCAGGACTCCTGAAAAAACGTCCGTTTTTAAACCTTTTTTTTCCATTGATAGTAGTATCAATGGGAAAAAGTTTTAAAAACGGTCGTTTCGTTTCACTCGAATTTGCCGTGAACGATCGTTTTGTTCGGAATTAGACGAACGATCGAACGGACGATGTTTCGAACGCGAAGCTAATCCCTAATCCTGGTGATTACAAGTCGTTTAACTAAAAAATCCACAAACATTAGTTATCAGCAGCACTATTTAATACAAATGTTCACTTATCCTGTTCATTAGCACTTGCAATCTTTACTTTGTTACTTTCTGAATAGCTGAATGCAAGCCATTTGGTATTATTGGCAATTTTGGATTGAACAAAGGTAACATTTAATTGTCTTCAGTAACCTTGCTAGACAAGATCTTTTTGGTTCTTTGTAAATAGAATGCCCATCATCTGCATTCAAAGCTTTTTTGTAAATATTTTTAGTTCCAATTAATTTAAAAACAAATTCTCTGCATTGTATACAGGGCCAAATGTATAATTTTTTATAACTTAGGACAATTATCTTGCCTGCCCTCAACTGCCCTGGATGCCATTCCCTCAGCCACCACCATCACACAGACCATACAGGCTGTCCCACATAGACATTGTTATAAACAAGTGTATGAAAAAATATTAGCACAAAAGCATAATACCTCAACAACAAAATATCATATATAGAAAAAAGCAAGTTAGCAAAGCAGGACCTGTGGTCAGGTAAGTGTCCACTAACTCCAGGAAGCACTTTACCATACTGACACTGACCTGCAATGTAATGGGAACCTTTAATTTGACCTCTATATTTGCTCTGTATAATATATATGTTGATGTTCAGTGGATGAATAGTTACAACTAATCGCACTTGTTTACTTTTTTTTTTTCAATGCAGTTCAGCACAGCTTAATACATCTGGTGTGAATTCCTCGAGGAGTGACAAGGAATCACGCGACTAGTGATGAAATGCATCGGACTAAAGCAGGAAATATATCCTGTTTTTTGATTGACTCTAAATAAAATACAGATTTTACACAGTTTAGCACTATTTGGCCTTTTAATCTTTTGAGCATTACCTGCATGAGGATTACTGCACAATCAGAAGCAAGTCTCCCTTGAACAGGAGGACAGTGGAGATCCCAATGTATATGTGAAATGTTGTCGCCCTTTGGTCCGTTGTCATAGTCCTGATACCAGTCTTTCTATAAACCTGTTAGACCAATGTTGCTGTGCAGCTAATTATTTCAATTTGTTCTACATGTACATGGTTGCGAGCCGGAGCTAGCACCCTGCCCTTCCTCTCTCGTAGATCATCATATGCACCTAGAGCAGTGATCTGTTGAATTTTTCCCTTAGAAGGACATAAATCCCCTAAGGGAAAGCCATGTTTAGACTTTTTACAGATCTGAATGTGAGGTGAATGCAAATTTTGGCTGGTGGAGAGACACAATGGCCCAGATTCACAGAGCGATTACGCCTGCGCAACAGGAGATGCGCGTGCATAAGTCGAAATGTGCGCGTGCATTTCATTGCGCGGCATCCCCAGAACGAGATGCGCAAAAAATCCTGCGTAATTTCGTTAGACTGGCGCATCCGTCCACGCAAAAGTGCGGTAGACACACCATTGATTTGCTAGTCAAATATGCTAATGAGGGACTTACGGGGATCCACAAAACAACGTTGGGGCAGCGCAGGCGACGCAGTGTGCGCAACAGCAAATTGTCCTGTCTAAAATTAGAGCTTATAAAAGCTGGTCTAAAAAAAGAAAAAAAGTCTACTTGTTAGATAAAGCAACACTGTTAGTGAGGAGCTCAGCAGTCACACGTGTTGCACAACAATCTGTATGCCAACACTGACTTTAGATGAACAAAGAAGGATGAGGGCACTGAGGAGGGCACTGAGGAGGGCACGGGAGATTTTTTTTTTTTTTGCTTATCTAAACTTTACAATTTAATCTAATCTAATACAACATTCTTATCTGATACAAGCCCCTCACTCTTCACGGGAGAGGATATATCACACACGCATAGACATCTTTGGCATGAGTGATTCTGAGGTGTCTCGCATCTTCAGATTCACCCCTCATGCCATCATGGAATTAACCACAACCCTGCAGGAGGACATCACCAGCCCAACACATGACACTACCCATGACACCCATGACAGCTACATATACAATCAGAGCCCCATCCCCACAGATTTCGAACAGAACATGTATGGGGACAGCTGGCTAGTTGGTGAGTGACATGGGTGGCAGGCATAACAAGGGGCACAAGCACTACTAACATCCTCCTGTCTTTTCCCTTCAAGGTGACTCTGCATATGCACTGGGACCCCATCTTATGACCCCATCTCATGCCAGCTTACATATGCATCTTTGCACGTTAAACACACACATGAATCATGGCACAATGAGAATGCATGCATGCACACCACTGTGGTCCCTAGCACACACACCCCACATCCTCATCACATTGGATTGGCACCAGTCCACCATGCAGGACTTGTGAGCTGCAACGCCATGCCATGGCTCCAATTATGTCACTGTACATTCATACACCATTCACACGGACTTGGGGATCACTTCTCCACCACAAATGAGGGTGACACCCCTTTTCCCGCAGGAATATCACCCCCACATTCCAAAATCATACACAAACAGAACCAAAAAAATTAAATAAATGACGAGCAAAAATAAAAAATGCACAGCAAAAATATATTTTAAACAAAATAACAACAAAGAAAACACATAAAAGACAAAAATCACTCTGCAAAACAGTCCCCAAATATCTCAAAGACACGTCTCAAACAAACAAACAAACGCTAATAAACAAAAGCACCTTGCTGTATAGGAAGATTCCAAAGGGATGTGCTTTTGCAAAGGAAGTGCATTTGTGTCTGTCTATTTATGCTGTTTGCGTAGTTCACTAAGTTGCCCGGGTCCACTTACAATTTCACTGATTGCGCCGCTCCCGAGTTGTGAGCATGCGCACAGCGGAGCTGACCATGGTCTCCTTCAAGCGCGCATGCGCGTGCCGGCCGGCCCTTCATTTGCATGGGGTCACGGCTCATTTCAATGTAACACGCCCACGTCCTTCCCAATTTGTATTACTCCGCTTTACGCCTCTGAAAAAACGTTACGCATGCGCAATTTTCTGCGCAAAAGCTACGAGAATAGGGTGATTACGCGACAAAATTGCGCAAGTCTAACGTAAAGGCGGTGTGCTACGCCGGTCCAATAATGCGCAGATGTACCTGAATCTGGGCCAATGTGATTGGTCTACAAAGAACGAGAATTCACAGGAGATCGTTCACTTATAAGGACGCTGTGCATTTTTATTGTTTTATTTCAAGAGTACTTCATACATCCAGTTTTATTGTCAGGAGGTGTCACCATCACTTGTTTTTATTTTTATTTTTATTGTCACAGATGCTGCCATTCAGGTATTTGCACTTTGGTTTGAATGAGTCAAGTAGTTTTGGCCATTTTGGGTTCTACCACTGTTGTATATGGTTTTTTTTTCATGTTGTTTGCTAATACCATTATCAGTTATTTGTATTTATAACACCCATACACAAATTATTATTCTAGAGGGCTTGCACTTCACTTATTCTTATTATTCACATTTTGTCATATGTGGGAACACAAATTGATGTATAGCAGCAAGTAACATAAATGTTTTACACATGTAATTGGATTAAATAGAGTTGGCACAAAGCAGTGTGGAGGACTAGACACACGATTGTGAAGGTATTTTTTTTTTCTAAACAAACATGTCTATGCTTACCTTCTCTGTGCAGTGAAACGTGAATCTTGTCCTCTCCCTGACGCTCCTGGCCCCTTCTCTCTGTCTGCTTCTCATGGGGGCAATCTTGCATGCTCACTCCTGAGCCGCACTGTCTTAATAACAGCACTGGGAGCCAATGGCCTGCTGCAAAGCCAGTGAGACCCAGAAGTTAGGGGAGAGAAGAGCTCCAGACATGCACATCGCTGGATCGAATCAGGGCTCAGGTAAGTATGGGGGCATGGCCTGAAGGATGGGTCTTGAAGGGTAACTATGGTATAGGAATTTTATACTTACATGTAGCAACTGCACACTCTTGTACTCTAATGTTTTAGAGAAATATGCTTTATATTCCTCCATGTAAATGTTTGTATTTTAACCTAAGGTTTCCTGCTTGTTTGTGACTATAGATTTTTTAGGTTTTGTGTGTTAGTTTAGACTTTGTATAAGCTCTAATAAATGTTTATTATATTGAAGCTTTCACTTCTGGTCAAAAGAACTCTTATTTAACTCATATCATATCTTTATGATATTAAATCTTAAAATATAGATTTAATGTCAACAATTGGCAGGGGGGTGATGGGGGATGCTGATGCCTAAATCTTTTAAACCTAAATGAAAGGGATGCATTAAGGTAAAAAATGTTTAGGCTTTAGAACCACTTTAAGATTTTTCATGTTGCCTTTTAACACTAATATTTGCACATACATTTGATGGTGCTGTTATTGTTCTTTTCAGTTATTTCTTAATGTATTTAATTGGACCCTGCATTACTAAAAGGTGCTTTTAGATTAAACAGCTGAAGTGAAAAATGTCAAGTTGAAGCTACTTTCAGCTGCTGTCTGATAACGTATAATTGTATTTTAATTTAAATAGAACAAAGTAAGGGTGATGAATAGTAGTTTGAAATACATTTGTCAAATTCAAGTGTTGATTGCATTATTCTTGTTAACTTTTCATTAAATTGGCCTTTATTAGCAATATAGCCAAGGTGCACAGCTGACTTCAGTGATAATGTTAATAGTCTTGTGATGAGGATACATTTGTTGTATTTAGAAAATCATTATGTTATCACTGATTCATTTGCTTCTGCACAAAAATATCTCTTTTGGCCCATATAAAATATGGTTCAGATGATATCTGTTTGTAAACTTAGAGATGACAGTTGCTCATGTTTAATCGCTTGCCCACTGGGTACGTATACCCTCTTTCTAACTAGGCCAATTTTCAGTTTTCGGTGCTTCCACACTTTGAATAGCAATTACTCAGTCATGAAAACTCTGTACCCATATGACATTTTTGTCCTTTTTTTCACACAAATTTAGCTTTCTTTTGGTGATATTTAGTCACCACTGTTTTTTTTTTTTTTTTTTTTGCACTATAAATAACATTTTGTAAAAAAAAAAAAAAAAAGATGTCTTAGTTTCTGTTATAACATTTTGCAAATTGATATTTTTTCTTTATAAATTTTGGCCAAAAGTTATACTGCTACATATCTTTAGGACAAATAACCAAAATCAGTGTATATTATTTTTGTCTTTGCGAAGGTTATAGAGTCTACAAGCTATGGTGCTAATTAGGGTTGTCCCGATACTACTTTTTTAGGACCGAGTACAAGTAACGATACTTTTTTTCATGTACTCGCCGATACCGAATACCGATACTTTTTTTAAATGTCATGTGACAGTTTTCAAACCACAATACAGACTAAGGATATTTTCTTTAGAATTATGAAGAACTCTAACTCAAGACATTATAAAATAATAAAAATGAGTAAAAATGTTTTATTTGCTTGTCACGCAGTAGTAAAAAACTCAAAGAATTTTCACAGAACATGTTGATAAATACAAAAAAAGTATTCGGCCAGGCATCGGGAGCATTTGCGCGAGTACAAGTACTCCCGCCAATACTCAGTATCGGTCCCGATACCAATACTAGTATCGGTATCTGGACAACCCTAGTGCTAATCATTGAAAATTGATCACACCTGATGTACTGATGGGCAAACAAGGAGAGAGGCGCCTCTGGGTGTAGTATGTTAAACAAATTTAATCACAAAGCCAAAGATAAGAAAACCACTCACATTTTGGTGGTGATATACAGGCATATCAAAGTTTCTCCAGAAGGGAGGGGTGGCTGTCATCTGGTGCGCTCGTTCATCCACTTTGTGTCCACTGGTGTAGCGCTGTGTGGTGAGGAGTCAGTCCTGTTTCCCTTGATGTTATGAGTGGGTGCAATGGATGGGACAGTCCTCAAAGAGCACAGCGCCGTGCAGCAGGAGCAGCGGGCGATGGATGGTGACGTCACCAGGCAAGCGACGCGTTTCCGAATGCTAAGGCAGAGAATGACACGACTGCCGCATTCATTTCTCAAGCTGATGGCGGTGAGGCGGGGAGCTAGTTTTTTAGTAACAAGACAGGTGGAGGGAGGAGACCAATGATTGGTTGCGGCCAGAATGGTGGGAGGGGATTTGCGCTGTTTTATCCAAAAGTACAATTCCTCCACCCTTATCTGCCGATTTTATAATGATATTGTCGGCGTGAATGAATTGATCTAAAGCCTTTATTTCAGAAGGTGGTAAATTATTGTAGTTGGATGTTGAGGTGGAGTTGCACATTTTCAAAAGGTCTGCATAGACTATTCTGTAGAAGCTCTCGATGTGAGGGCCCTTAGAATGTACCGGAAAGAAGATTGATTTAGGTTTAAGTGATGAATGAGTAATAGGGGGTGATGTAACAGCATATTGTGTGTATAATCTCAGGGGGTCGTCTTCATCCAGATCTGTACTGTCTTCAAACTGGCTGGTGGGTGATTCGAGTGGCACCCGAGAGATAGGCTGGGTGGAGCTGGTGACGATGTCTTGGCTATCATTCGCCTGTTTGATATGAAAGTGTCTCTTTAGGGTTAGACTACGTATGTATTGGTTGAGGTCTTTGAAGAGTAAGAAGGGATTGGGTTTGTTGATTGGTGCAAAACTAAGCCCTCGGCTTAGGAGGGAAGTGTCGGCTGCTGTGAGAATGTGGGAGGAAAGGTTGAAGATTTTGATGTTTTTTTGTGTTGCTGGTTGTTTGGATAATTGTTTTCTTCGTCCTCCTCTGCATCCTCGTCTGTGAGTTTTCTTTTTCTTGACGTGGTGATCGGAGGAGGACTCAGTACTAAAAAAGATGATGGTCCAGGGTCTGGGGTAAAGGGGATGGGTACTTGAGTAGAGGCTGAGGGACTGGGGTCACTATAAACTTGGTCAATTGTTTCCATGGAGCTTGGTGGTATATGGCCGTTGGTGGTGTTAGTTGGAAGATCACTGCTACTATGGGTATGGTCTCTTGAAGTGGTAAAAGTATCTCCATGGTTGGTAGATCTATTGTAAAACATTAAGCCTTTTTCCTTATCTCTATGTTTTTCGGAGTTGATGGTCCTGTGTAGGCTTGATCTATATTTAGGGGTCTGAGTTTTTTTCCAAAAAGGTGATACAGTTCTGTGGGTATAGTTTTGTTCTTTTGGGAAACTCTTAAGAGCAAAATTATTCGGTAGTTGTAAACTTATTAAGGCAGGGATAGGCTGGTAACTTGAATTTGTGGGAGCAACTGATGGGCTCGGTTTCTTCCACGTCGGAACCATAATGGTTTGATGGCTATTCTTTTTATTCCATGTGAAGATACAGTTAGAATTGTAGTCATCTATATCACGCTTGAATTTTCCAGTTTTTATGCTGATGAGGTGGTCTTCATCTTTTTTTGTATTATATTGAAGGATTTCTAGCCAGCTGGATGGGATTTTCTATTATTTCCATCTCTACTTTAGTTATTATGTGTGTATGTATATGTGTATGTACGCATGTATGTGTGTATATGCACATATATGTGTGTATATATCTTTTCTCATCTTTATTATTTACCATCTTCTATTATTTTATTTATTATTATTTTTTATTACCATATATATATATATTAATTATTCATTATTACTTACTATTTTTCATTTATTATTAATTATTAGTTTTTATCATTTATTATTTATTTATTTCTCTTTCTTTTCACTTATTCCTAAAACTAAGTCCATTAACACCATTCCAATACTTCTAAATTTCTAGCCCCAAGTCCATGATTCCATATTATCCTCGTTTTGTTGTTTTTTTGTTGTCTTGTATTTTCGTTTGTGTCAGCTATTACACTATTGATGTGTTATCAATCCATTCCGTGAACGTGCTTTCCCGCAAATCCCCTCCCACCTCTCTGGCCGCAACCAATCATTGGTCTCCTCCCTCCACCTGTCTTGTTACTAAAAAACTAGCTCCCCGCCTCACCGCCATCAGCTTGAGAAAGGAATGCGGCAGTCGTGTCATTCTCTGCCTTAGCATTCGGAAACGCGTCGCTTGCCTGGTGACGTCACCATCCATCGCCCGCTGCTCCTGCTGCACGGCGCTGTGCTCTTTGAGGACTGTCTCATCCATTGCACCCACTCATAACATCAAGGGTAACAGGACTGACTCCTCACCACACAGCGCTACACCAGTGGACACAAAGTGGATGAACGAGCGCACCAGATGACAGCCACCCCTCCCTTCTGGAGAAACTTTGATATGCCTGTATATCACCACCAAAATGTGAGTGGTTTTCTTATCTTTGGCTTTGTGATTAAATTTGTTTAACATACTACACCCAGAGGCGCCTCTCTCCTTGTTTGCCCTTCTAGATTTGGAACTTGGTTTCTGTTCCCCACTGATGGCAGCCCTGAGTGTATATCTCCATCAACTTAATAACAATTTATTCTAAACAGCCTGAACTGTTTTTATTTTTATTTTTATTTTTAATAATAATTTTTACTTGGACCTTTTATTGGACCCTGGTTTATATCACGCTGTTGGGATATATATATATATTTTTCTTTGATTTTTGCGCAAAATTTACTTGTTGTACCTGATGTACTGATGGCCTATCTAATTTCTTGAGACACTAAAGCTGGCCATACACCATACAATTTTCTTATTCAATTTCCTTTAGATTTACCTTCAACTGTGTAGTACAAGGGCCTGCCTGATTGCATACAAATTGAAAGTGTTTAGATTTGACTAACTATTATATGGTATTGTAAAGCCCTGTTGCTGCATGTTTATTGCAGTATAGTTTAGTGCGTTAGTGCACATTTAACAAAGTAAATTTCAGTGTGTTACTGCACGCTTAACACTGTATATTTCAGTGTGTATGTGCAGGTTTAACGCAGTAAATTTCAGTGCAGTATATTTAAGTGCATTATACTTCAGTGTGTTAGTGCACATTTACCACAGTATATTGCAGTTTTACTGAGGTATTATTGTAGTGTGTCAGTGGAGTGTGTCTCAGTAGTGAGTACTCAACTTAAAGTGCACCAAACACCACTTTCAATTGATTAAAATGCATCCACGTACACATTCCCACATTTTTATTACATTTTGTTAATAAGCACCCCCCATCATGTCTGGGAGGCCAACAAGGAGAGGCATATAGAGAGAAAGGAGTCACCGCTCCAGGTGAGATCACTAAATGGTTACAGGTGGTGCAGGATACCGAGGGTGCTGGCGGTGCACTAAGCAAAATGAAGACAAAGAAAAAATGGATAGCCGCACTCCAAAACCTGATGGGTGGTCTTTTATTCAATAGACAGCATGTACAAAAATAGGGTCACAGCAGTGGAAACAAGGAACAGCCGACGCGTTTCGCACTGGATCAGTGCTTATTCAATAAGCACTGATCCAGTGCGAAACGCGTCGGCTGTTCCTTGTTTCCACTGCTGTGACCCTATTTTTGTACATGCTGTCTATTGAATAAAGGACCACCCATCAGGTTTTGGAGTGCGGCTATCCATTTTTCTTTGTCTTCAAGGAGAGGCAGATGTTCCCATGGCACTGTGAGGGGGCCAGCAGCGTATGTGTCTACAGGCAAAGGTGGATATGGTCCCTCCTCAGGCAGGGCATCATTTTCTCTGTTTAGTGAAGTTGCCTGTGCTATGCAGCCACATCATGCAGAGGAGGTGGTGGACTGGCTTACTAAACCATCTTCATCCACCTCATCCTCTGCCACCAAAGCAGAGACTAGTGTGCAGTCGACTCCAGATGCCAGAGTGGCTAATTCTGCCTTCTTGTCCACAGCTACTCTGGTCATAGTCTTAGCATCAGGCATGGAGGAGTCAGCCGAGTTTGAACACAGCATCAGTTACCTGCTCCTTGACGATGCACAGCCATTTGTTGATTCATAAAAACAAATGTAGTGATATACTGCGCCAACCTTGAAAAATGTGAGCAGCCAAACACAACAATCAGGCTAATTGTAAAAGAATATTAAAATATAAAGTGTGGCGCTTTGAATATTTTTGGGTGGGTGACCCAACCCAACTTGAAAGACAGGTTAGAGGAACCGTGAAATAGGTGTATGACTGTCTCTTATTAAGGGAACATATGTAGTGAAACCAAGGGTCAAGTGCTGGGGGAAAAAGTGTAGGAACTCCCACCCAAGATCCACTCCCTCACCAAAAAAAAAAAATGATACGCTCATATGCATAATTACTAAACCACATGGTTTTTTTTTCAATTCACTGCAAGTTCTTTCTAAATCCCGCGATAACTCGTGACAGACCTCCGCAATGTCTTCTGGGAACAATGACAAAAGCTCCCATGAGACTTTGCGTCATTGAGGAATTGACGGAATACCCACACAATACCCGATTAATCCATATACAGGAAGGGACCATTAACATAAAGGATTACTAAGGTTTGCATGCCCTTGACAGTGACTCGAGCTGGGCATCACCGCTTAGTGAAGGATTGGCTTGGGCGGCTCGGCTGCTCTTGGCTGCTCTAGTCCTGCAAAGGGAACTGCATTCCTGCTGTGAAAAAAGTGCAGGAACTCCGTTCCTACGTGTTCCCGCAGGACTTGAGCCCTGAGTGAAACACACTAAAGTGCATATAGAGATCTCTTGCAATGTGATGTCACAGAGAAAATTGCTAACAGTTACAAAGAAAATGCAAACATAAAAATGTGTAATATAGATCAGATAGATATTGAGAGTAAAACAAATATAACACTTAAAGTGCATATAAACCTCTCTTGCGGTAAGATATCGCACAGAAATTACGAACATTAAACAAATAAAAATGAAAAAATATTTAAAAAAATATAATTACAAATATATATTTCAGCAAAGTAATGGTGAACCCACTATATGGGCAGATGTGATTCACAACTTAATAATCACTAATGGTGCATCAAAACCATATATGAGATGCAGTCCAAGTATCACTACAGTGAAAACCCAAAACTGTAAAAATGATAATAGCTGGAAGTCCATAAATAGAAATCAGCAGTGACGTAAGGAGAATGACAAACTGTTGCTACAGATAACTGGCTGTCCTTCCAACCAATGTCATACACAGCAAGTATTAACACCCGGGAGTGCCTTCACCTTAAATGGGATGGGGGAAGAGAAATGGCTACTCTTACCCAAGATTGTGGATCCAACACACCATACGGTGGTGGATCGACCAAGCTTTTATCCACAGACTGTGTACGGAGTGCGGAGTGCAGATACCCCAGTTGAAGTCTTTGTGGACGAAATGCATAGGGTTTATGCGCTGGCCTAAACTGCCCTATACTGCGCTTTTTTTTATATTGTTCAATTGAATCATTTTTAATAATATTCATTTGTTTGGATATTTTTTACGTTTTTCAATAAAACCAAATCATTTTGGATTTACGCTATGTGGAGGTCCCCTCTGTTTTCCTTTTTTATATATATATATATATTTTTTTTTTAAGTGTATTTTGTGCGTGAACTCGAGAGAGAGGAGCCGGACTGCAGGAGTTGGGAGTAGGCAGACCCTCCCCCCGGAGGCATTCGCCATCCTTCTCCATGCCCCTGGTGGCAATGGCGGGTGTGAAGGGGGGCCTCCCACTCACCCCGCCCTACCTGCTCCTCTTGGGAGCCCAACTGGGGCCCAACGGGACCCCAATGGGGCAGAGGGACTCCCCCTATGAGGGAGTGAAGGGGCCTAGCCCACCCAGCCAGCCCCGTAGGTCCTTCGCCTCTCTTTATTTTAAGAGACCACATGGCCAAAGTGCGTGTGTTTTTAAACCAATTTTGTGTGCGTGCAAGTGTGGTGGTTTTTGGGGGGGGGGGAGGTGGGCGTACTAAGCACAGGCGTACCTTGCATAGCACACCCACCGGGAGGCGGGCTGAGACCACCAAACTCAATTCACATGTAGCCGAGACCGGGAACTATTTCACAGTTTATTTATTTGTTTACTAATTAGAGGTGTTTTTGCATTGTCAAGCAATTTTAAGTATAACATCTATACACATAAACAGCGCTGCACTTTCCATACCCACATATTTATTTTTGTCTATAGCTGTGCTGGCTGCTGTTTTTGTACTTTTTCTATTTTATAGATCGCCGCTATTCCATGCTGTAGTGATTTTCCGGTGGAGCAGAGTTTTTCTATTGGGTTCTGTGCTGTGTCATCTCTTATTGGTGCTGGCAGTGTGCTAACAAAGTGCTTCAATTGTAGGTATTCCCAGTCGGTTATGTGTTGAACCCCTTCAACTGTGGGTATATACTCTTTTTTTTTTTTTTCCCTTGAGTGACTATTTCCCCCAACCTTATACGCCCTAATTTATTTCCCAATTTAGTCCTATTTCCTGGTGCAAAAAAATCTGTATTAGCTAATGGAATTAATGGGGAGTTAAATTCCCATTTTTCCTGTTTACATATTAAATCCCATATCTTAAAATCCTGCTTCGTAATACTGTGAGTGTCTGTGTTACTTATCCTAAATGTTGGTGGAATCCAAACTGTTGTGTTTAATTGTTGCTTACTTTTTTTTTTTTTCCATCTGTGCCCATTTTTTTAACGTGTTCCTATTTGTCCATTCCACAAGTCTTGCTAGAATTACGGCTTGATAGTATCTTTTTAATGTCAGGGAGGGCTAATCCTCCTCTTTTTTTTCTCGGGTGAGGGTTGCGTAACTTATTCTTGGTTTTTTGTCTTGCCAGATATATTTTATAATTATGGTTTTTAGTATCTTAAAAAAACTTGGTGGAATGTTGATTGGGAGCATTTGGAATTTATATATAATCTTAGTTAACAACATCATTTTAAACATATTAATCCTCCCCATCCAGGAGATCTGTCTTTTATTTAAGTTTTTTACATCTCATCTTATTTCGTTTAGTAAAGGGATATAATTGGCCTCATAGAGGTCTTCCACTTTGGGAGTTATTTTTATACCTAGGTAGGTAAATGATTTTTGTTCCCACGTAAAGGGAAATGCTCTATGTAAAGCCGCCTCTTCCTCTGTCTTTATTCCTATGTTCATGATTACGGTTTTTACTGGATTTATTTTAAAATTTGACAGATACCCATATCTTCTTATTTCCTCTAATATTTTAGGTATAGATGTTTTTGGTTTGGTCACGTATAGGAGCACATCGTCGGCATATGCTGCCACCTTATGTTCCTCCTCTCCCACTCTCACCCCCCCTATGTCTGGGTTGTTCCTTATCCTGCACAGTAATGGTTCCATAGCTATTATATATAGGAGAGGTGAGAGTGGGCAACCCTGCCTTGTTCCGTTCATCATGTTTAGCACCGATGATACGCTCCCATTGACCTTTACTCTTGCCGATGGGGATTTATAGATTAGGTTACCCACCCATTTCATATATCTGGGACCTAGTCCTACGCTTCTCAGGGTGTCCGCCATAAACCCCCAGTCGACTCTGTCAAACGCTTTTTCAGCATCTAATGACATGAGTACGACTGGGGGTTTCTTCTTTTTTCCTTCCTGTAGTAATAGGATCGTTCTTAGACTATTGTCCCGACCTTCCTTGCCTGTTACAAATCCTGTCTGGTCTGAGTCTATTAATTCCGGCATGAACGGTTTTATCCTTGTTGCCAGTATCTTAGCAAAAAATGTTATGTCGGCATTCAGTAGTGCAATTGGGCGGTAATTAGAGCAAAGGGTGTTATCCTTTCCTGTTTTGGCTATAATTGAAATATTAGCAAGAAGTGATTCTTTCCTTACTTCTTCTGTTTCACCTATTTTGTTAAAGTAGATACACATCTCTGGGGTCAATTGCTCTTTAAATTTTTTATAGTATTTGATTGGCAGTCCATCTGGGCCTGGACTTTTCCCCCCGGGTGTTTCTTGAATCGCTTGGTTAATTTCTTCCTGTGTGATTGGGTCTTCCAGAGTTTCCACAGTTTTTTGCATTAATTTTGGTAAATTTGCTTCCTTTAAGTACTCACTAATTTTCCTTTCCCTTACCTCCTTCTCCTCTCGCTTCTCCCCCTTCCTAATTGTATATAAAGTGGTATAAAATGTCCGAAAGGCTTCTGCAATTTCGGACGTCCTGTACCTCATCTGGCCTTCCTGATCCTTTATTTTTTCTATATAATTTATATTCCTTTTTTCTTTTGAAATCCTAGCCAAGTATTTCCCCGGTTTATTTCCCCATAAGTACGTTTCCTTCGAGACATTTTTAAATATTTTCCTGGTTTCTGTTTCTATTAGGTCTCTTAATTGAGTCCTCTTTATTATGATTTCCTGGTAAACTTTGTTGTCTTTTTGATTTTTGTGTTTGACTTCTAATTCTTGTAGTTCTCTAATTATCCTGTTTCTGTTCGCTTCTCTTCTCTTCTTTTTTCCCGCACCTAGGGAAATAAGTTTTCCTCGGATGTAGGCCTTGTGGGCTTCCCATATAGTTGATATACTCACATCCGGTGTTTTGTTGGCCGTGAAGTATTCATCTATATCTGTTCTTATTGTATCGCAAACTTCTATATCGTCTATTAACTCCTCATTCAGATTCCAGGTCCCCTTCCTCTCTTCAACATCTGTGAAGTGTATTTTCACCGAGACGGGGGCGTGGTCTGAAATTGACATCACCCCTATCGCGGCATTGTTTACATACTCTAAAATTTCATGGTCTACCATTATATAGTCTAATCTTGAATACATTTTGTGTACCGGAGAGTAGAATGTGTAATCTCTTTTGTTTGGGTATGTGATTCTCCACGCGTCTATTAAGTGGTTTTTAGAGAGTTTTCTTTTCACTATTTGTTGTTGCATACTATTCCCTTTCCCTACCATTGATACTCTATCTAACTGTAGATCTAAAGTAAAATTAAAGTCTCCAGCTAGGACTACGCTACCTTGTTTAAAGTCCATTAACTTATTAAGGATCTTCTTTAAATATCTCTGGGGTTGTTTATTAGGGCAATATACATTGGCCAGCGTATATCGTTTACAGTGTAGGACTCCTCTAAGGAAGAGATAACGCCCGTCTGTATCCACTATCCTATCTTCTACTTTGAAGCTTACGTTTTTCCCTATCCCTATAGCTACCCCTCTGGATCCTTTCTGGGGGGAGTCACCATAGTACCATGTTGGGATTGTCTGAGAGTACAGCCTAACTCTTGAATCTAAAGTTATATGCGTCTCCTGGAGGAATACTACATCTGCAAATAGTCTCTCGATCTCCTTTAAAGTCATGTGTCTTTTCCGTGGTGAATTGAGTCCCCTCACGTTATAGGTGACAACATTTACATTAGACATATGTTTGTGTTTTTTTGTTTTTTTTCCCTTTTCCCTTTTTTTTCTCTCCTCTGTTCCCTCTCTTTATTGTGATCTGGTGGTCGACCGTCCCTTTATTTCTGTCTTTCCCCTCTATCCCTCCCCCGCCCCCCATCCTCTCTCCCCATGCCCTCCCTCTCTTCCCTCTCCCTCCCTTGAGCCTCCTCCCTCCACCCCCCCTCCCTCTTCCCCTCCCCCCTCCCCCACCCTCATCTCTCCCCTCCCCCCTTTCCCAAGGTGGAATCTTGACCCTACAGTCTACTATGGGGGCCAACCTTCTTGCACTCCCTTGTGCAAGGGTGCTCTCCGGCTGAGGCGGAGTACAATTCGACACTACCTCTCTTCCCCTGTTCCCAGGGGAGTTACCTCGAGGCAGTCGTAAGCTCCAGTTCCCCGGTCGCCCCGCAACCCTGCGCCTAGTTACTT
Organism: Rana kukunoris; assembly: GCA_029574335.1. Classification (NCBI taxonomy): domain Eukaryota; kingdom Metazoa; phylum Chordata; class Amphibia; order Anura; family Ranidae; genus Rana; species Rana kukunoris. The sequence goes on from CM056054.1 coordinate 96,648,564, forward strand.
ATTAACTGAAACATTTCCTGCATGTCAATCTTAGTTGGTAATGCCAATCCTAATATTTGTTCTTCTGCGTCCTGTATTATGTCTGTCTCGTGTTCTATTGCTGTCTCTGATAGAGTATCAGGATTTGCTGAGCTGTTCGGGTTAATTGAAGTGAGTTTTATCTTTTCCTTTTTTCTCTCCTTCTCCCTCTCATTCGTCCCTGTGTTACATACTTGCTCATTGGCCCCGTGCTTAGCTGTTCTTGAGTGTGTATAATTTAGCCCCTCTTAAAGGTACAGGTTCTAATGGGGGAGAGAGAGCTAGCACAATACAGAGTACAGAGTACAGAGTAGTATTCTTATTGTTGTATTGTTGTATATTGCATCAATTTTCTCTGCAATGGTCAGCTGTGTCAGCTGTGTCGCAGTGTGATAGTAGTGCTGTTTGTAGTCTCCGATAAAGAGGAAAGTAGAGCGCAATAGCTCTTCCAGCGCACTAATAGTTTACTTATAGTTTACATATAGTTTACCAGTTCTTTCCTCTTATTCTGCTGCTTACCTCATCAACTTCACCAACCATTACTTATTTCATAAATTTCACTTATTTCAACTCATGCTTTACATGTCACTATAATTCAGCAGTAGATGATTTCAGGTGATGTTTTACTTACTGTCTGCAGAATCGGTATCTATACCGGTCTTACAGGGCCCTGAGCCCTAGTCCAGGTCCGGGATCTTGGGTCTGAAATACTTTGTTTCTTTGTACTTACAGTTTTGCTGGTTTTCCTGTGATTTGGTGGTTTGGTGGTTGTGCTGTGCTTTGTGATATTATGTAGGGGATGCCGAAATGTACAGGGCTGACTGTGAATGCCGTTCACCAACTCCCTCTGGTTTGCAGAGTGGCTTGCTCCCAGCTCGCATCTCTCACATGTGAGCCGTGTCCGGTGTCCGGGACCCCCCACCGCTACCAGTGATTCCTCTGTCTCGTCAGCTCGCCGTGTGTCTCTCTGTAGTCAGGCCGGCGTAGCAGAGACGCCGCAGGCGCGACCACGTGACCAGAAGCCGGGACGGGCTCTGGAGATACCAATGCCGCGCGGACTTTGGAGTGATGGTAGGGCGATTCCCTAGCTCGGTTCAGCTCGGTTCAGCAGTGGAGGGAGGGGGGAGGAGCGGAGGGCATCAGCAAGAGAGCGGGGCCATCAGCCAGAGGACGGGTATATTCACTCGACCATCGCAGCGCTGCGGGACCTGCTGGAGCTCACATCCTAACCGCCCCGACATGAGGACCGCGTCATCCTAGACTCCTCCCTCCCAGCACATTGGATGTGCCTGGTTTAATCTTGACATCACCTTCAGGCCCAGTTATAAAAATGCTCACACTGACACCTTGTCCAGATCATTTGTCTTAGCTGGCTCTAAGTGTAATGTTAAACCTAAACCTATTATTCCTGCCAATCGTATCCCCCCATCTTTAGACATCAAGTATTCTGCCCATGAACGACATGTGTGGTGCCCACTCTTTGCTCCAAGCTTCTCAAATGAGCACATGACTATAAACTCTCAGGACATCTTGGTGTGCAACATACCTGTGCCTTCCTGCAGTGTTACTACTAGTGGCCCTCACTTGGGAAGGATGTTGAAGAATATGTTTAGGGTTGCTCCATCTGTGTGCAGTCTTAGTCCTCTACAGCTCTACTCCGTTTACCTCTACCTGTTCCAGATGTACCCTGGCATTGCATCTCCATGAACTTTATCTCCAAACCACCCTCCTCAGCGGGCTCTACCATTATCTGGGTGATTGTGGACAGGTTTTTTAAAATGTGTCACTTAACTTCACTTCAAGGACTACCCTCTGCTGTCACTTAGGCTGAGTTCAATTTAGAGCCCAATTCTGGAGGGTTTTGGCCACAACCTTTGGAACCAAGTTGGACCTCTCCTCAGCCTTTCATCCACAGTCAAATGGACAAACTGAAAGGATCAACCAGAATGTGGAATGGTATCTTCATGCCTTAATTTCTGCTAATAAAGATGATTGATTATACTTTTTACCCTGAGCAGAATTTGTCCTCAATAACCATGCTAATGCCAGCATTGGAGAGTGTCCCTTTTTCACAGTATATGGTCGCCATCCTCTGGTGGCTGCTGCTGCATAGATGCAATGATTTATCAATTCTATCTGGGCAGATGCTTCCAAGAATTTACTTCTGCCAACTTCCAAGTACAAAGTAGCTGAAGATCGTCATTACCGCATAAGTCCCAAATTTATTTCTGGCGACAACATTTGGCTCTCTACCAAGAATATCCATCTCTGAGTACCTTCTATGAAATTTTCCCCCTGTTTTATTGATCCCTTTACAGTACTTTGCCAGGTTAACCCTGTTGATTTGAAGCTCCAACTCCCATCACATCTAAGAATCCCTAGCATCGTTCATGTTTCTCTCCTGAGGTCGTACATCATCAATAGGTTTTCGAGTCCTCTTCGCCATCCTTCTCTAACAGTTAGTACCTCTGATCAGAATGAAATCGGGTAAATATTGGATTCAAAATTCTCCAGGTGGAGGCTTTTCTATCTAATTGACAAGAAAGGATATGGTCCTGAGGAAAGGTGTTATCTTCCTTCTACTGATGTTTTTGCCGCTCATTTGGTAAAACTTTATTGTCATGCCGCGTACACATAATCAGACTTTTGATGGAATTTTATGATAAAGCTGACTTTCATCAGTCTTGCCTACACACTATTCCTACCTAAAACGCGTGATGTAAAACACTACGACGAGCTGAGAAAAAGGAAGTTCAATGCTTCCGAGAATGCGTCGACTTGATTCTGAGCATGCGTGGATTTTTCTCTGATGGAGTTCCACACAGACGATCGGAATTTCCTATCGTTTTCTTTTTATTGGAAAAATTTAAAACACGCATTATTTTTTTACACCGATGGAAAAAAGTCCGATGGGGCCCACACACAATATTTTTTTCTGATGAAAACCAATCATGTGTACACGGCATCAGAAGTTTCATCTCAAGCCTAAATGAGTGGGGAGACCTTGTAAGAGGGGGGAGGGGTACTGTCACAAGTTAGCCTGCAGTTCCCTGCTTGTGTATTCGTACCTCCTTGCTGCAGTGCTTCTCTACCCTAATTCCTTTCACATGTGTAATTTGGCTGTACTCATCTATGGGCGTCACCCGCTATTTCTTTCCTTTCCTTCCACCACTTCCTGGCCCACCTCCTAGTTTACTTGCCTATATAAAACATGCTCAGTGTAGCCCACATTGCCTGATCAACTTCACAGTTCTCTGAGCTTATGTTTGCTTGTGACTTGTGTATTCTGTGCCTGACTACCTGTGTAACGATCCTGATCTTGTTTACTTCTGTTCACTGACCTGACCTGACCTTGGCCTGTCTTCTTGATTTCCTTTTGTTTCCTTCAGCTTGTACTCTGCACATGCGAGTGGTCTTGGCATCCTCAGCTGGGTGTACCTGGGGGCCACAACTTAGTTCCAGCTTGCTGCAAGTCCATTCCCACAATCATAAACAAAAAAACTGCGCTAATTCAAAAAATATACATATAAAAAAACATTAATGTTTTTAAGGCTGCAGCTGTCGTGTGATAACACTAGGACACATAAAAACAAAAGCAAAGCCGCGCCAATAGGAGGTATATACCAAACACTGTATAAATATTTAGGCAAAGAAATGTGAACCATGCAACATATATCAACAGGTTTAGAGAGTACCAACAGTCTATATTGCACATCAATTCAGATATGCTGTGTAACATAAAGGAAAGTCCATTTATTAACACCGCTGTGAATGTGAACCCAATGATGTCTCCTTCATATGTTTGCACATACATAAATGTCCATCCCTCACACCACAAGGAAAAAATTGTGTAACTGAAAGTGATCCCTTCACCAACTATGTAATGGCTGCTTACCAGAGGCAAGCTGAGTTAAAGCAGATGGCTACAGCCCAGCCACGGCCCTGGCTACCAGAGGCTCCAGTAGATTCTCACGAGTCTCACGATTCTCAGGAGTCAGTCTAGCAGTCGAATGGTATAGCGCAGCTCACAGTCCGGGCGTGAAAGTAATGGAAAAGTATACCATAGTGTGATAACGTTTTAAATTTATTCATAAAAGCAAGTAAGTACTCACATATAAAAACATGTATATCTGCATGTAAAACCCGGCCGGCAAACGGAGCGATACCTTCCCCCTACGTGGTGACGTCACTGCGTGTCCCCCAGACGTGTTTCGTCATCAACAGACGTTTTCAATGGGATGGGTCCTCGCAATAACACACCACATTATATATCCAACCCTCGCTGTGAAATGCATAACGAGCGCACCCGGATGCCATCTTTAGTATGGGAAAGAATGCCCACACCATGACGTTATGATCTCAATGGTTAAATCGCGACTGTACATAAAAATAGAAATAAAATAAAAATAAAATAAATGGAATTGCAATAATTCCTGTAACATGTAAATGCCTATAGAAACTTTATATTCGGAAAGTGTTGGAAATAGGTGTAGATTTTCAACATGGATGATGACATCCCAGTCAGGACGGAACGGAGAATGTCCGACCTAAAACGCCATCTTAGGTGTGGGAAGAAAGCCCACAACACCGTGTTGTAAAATCAATCCGGACGGGACGGAGGACATCCGGTCTGGACGCCATCTTAGGTGTGGGGAAAAAAAATGCCCACATCACCATGTTACAAAATCAGTGTTTCAAACGTAATATAAAATTTTTTTTTTTTTTTTTCTGCTATTTGGTATTCTTATAAGGAAGAGGGAATCCTTATATTTGAAGAGTGATATTTTGAATACAGATTTAAACTTAAATCTAAAGCAAGAGCAGTGACCGTCCCAACGGGAGCAGCGCGGATGACTTCCGGCCTGGCACTTAGCCGCAAGTAAACCCCCACAGTCCCACGTCAGGACGTACACCAGCGTGCTTGTAGAAACAGGCACCTAAAAGGAATTATGTGTCCTAAATGAGCCTCCACTGAAATTATGGTACACAGTTAGTAGGACTCCTATATAGTCAAATATCCAACATGGTCACCAGCATATAGCCCCAATTGGGACTCTTACGCCCAGTGTATGTACCATAGGAAAAAATGTTTTATTTTCTTAATAATGTAAACGGTGAATACATTTTTTTTTTATATACATATAACAACCCAGTGAGGCCCTACACTAGAGTGCATGAAGTGTCAGAAATGTGAAGGGCTTTCCTAAGGGGTCAACATACAGGTGGTTGCACCCTAATGAAATTAATTGACACCTTAAGGGTTATCACCATAAGGTATATAACCAAATTAATTTAGAACTGTGTGACCTAGTGTGTGTAGTACTAAGGACACTATTCTAACTGCCCCTTTGTGTAACACATATTCAAGAAATGAATTTATTGTGTTAAGGGAAAAATTTATTTATTTTAGAAAAAAAAATTGTGAAAAAAATGTATTATGAAAAAGGCGTGAATATATATATTGAAAATTAGTAAAAAATATAGAAAATAATAATTGGACATATTTCAATATTACCAATTGGCAAAATGAATATGTAGATAGGGATTAGGATTTTTGAAATTCAAGAAAAAAAGGGTGTTCCAGGTTCGCGTTAATGAGCACATCACGAACATTTTGGCCGGATTTAAAAACCACTCGGTTTCCAACCACTATAAACTCAAACACCACAAAGACCCGTCTAATACCCTATTTTTAGGAATAGATAAGTTCAAACCACATTGGAGGGGGAGTCATTTGGTACGAGAGATATCAAGGATGGAAATGAGCTGGATATACCGCCTTAAAACCTATGCTCCTTTCGGCTTGAACATAGAAACTGACGTAAACGCATTTATTAATAATGCTTAATGTGGGAACTTGAAATGTGAACTCAATGTGAAATGCATTAACATAGGCGGTAACCCCCCTTTTTTTCTTGAATTTCAAAAATCCTAATCCCTATCTACATATTCATTTTGCCAATTGGTAATATTGAAATATGTCCAATTATTATTTTCTATATTTTTTACTAATTTTCAATATATATATTCACGCCTTTTTCATAATACATTTTTTTCACAATTTTTTTTTCTAAAATAAATACATTTTTCCCTTAACACAATAAATTCATTTCTTGAATATGTGTTACACAAAGGGGCAGTTAGAATAGTGTCCTTAGTACTACACACACTAGGTCACACAGTTCTAAATTAATTTGGTTATATACCTTATGGTGATAACCCTTAAGGTGTCAATTAATTTCATTAGGGTGCAAACACCTGTATGTTGACCCCTTAGGAAAGCCCTTCACATTTCTGACACTTCATGCACTCTAGTGTAGGGCCTCACTGGGTTGTTATATGTATATAAAAAAAAATGTATTCACCGTTTACATTATTAAGAAAATAAAACATTTTTTCCTATGGTACATACACTGGGCGTAAGAGTCCCAATTGGGGCTATATGCTGGTGACCATGTTGGATATTTGACTATATAGGAGTCCTACTAACTGTGTACCATAATTTCAGTGGAGGCTCATTTAGGACACATAATTCCTTTTAGGTGCCTGTTTCTACAAGCACGCTGGTGTACGTCCTGACGTGGGACTGTGGGGGTTTACTTGCGGCTAAGTGCCAGGCCGGAAGTCATCCGCGCTGCTCCCGTTGGGACGGTCACTGCTCTTGCTTTAGATTTAAGTTTAAATCTGTATTCAAAATATCACTCTTCAAATATAAAGATTCCCTCTTCCTTATAAGAATACCAAATAGCAGAAAAAAAAAAAAAAAATTATATTACGTTTGAAACACTGATTTTGTAACATGGTGATGTGGGCATTTTTTTTCCCCACACCTAAGATGGCGTCCAGACCGGATGTCCTCCGTCCCGTCCGGATTGATTTTACAACACGGTGTTGTGGGCTTTCTTCCCACACCTAAGATGGCGTTTTAGGTCGGACGTTCTCCGTTCCGTCCTGACTGGGATGTCATCATCCATGTTGAAAATCTACACCTATTTCCAACACTTTCCGAATATAAAGTTTCTATAGGAATTTACATGTTACAGGAATTATTGCAATTCCATTTATTTTATTTTTATTTTATTTCTATTTTTATGTACAGTCGCGATTTAACCATTGAGATCATAACGTCATGGTGTGGGCATTCTTTCCCATACTAAAGATGGCGTCCGGGTGCGCTCGTTAGGCATTTCACAGCGAGGGTTGGATATATAATGTGGTGTGTTATTGCGAGGACCCATCCCATTGAAAACGTCTGTTGATGATGAAACGCGTCTGGGGGACACGCAGTGACGTCACCACGTAGGGGGAAGGTATACATGTTTTTATATGTGAGTACTTACTTGCTTTTATGAATAAATTTAAAACGTTATCACACTATGGTATACTTTTCCATTACTTTCACGCCCGGACTGTGAGCTGCGCTATACCATTCGACTGCTAGACTGACTCCTGAGAATCGTAAGACTCGTGAGAATCTACTGGAGCCTCTGGTAGCCAGGGCCGTGGCTGGGCTGTAGCCATCTGCTTTAACTCAGCTTGCCTCTGGTAAGCAGCCATTACATAGTTGGTGAAGGGATCACTTTCAGTCACACAATTTTTTCCTTGTGGTGTGAGGGATGGACATTTATGTATGTGCAAACATATGAACGAGACATCATTGGGTTCACATTCACAGCGGTGTTAATAAATGGACTTTCCTTTATGTTACACAGCATATCTGAATTGATGTGCAATATAGACTGTTGGTACTCTCTAAACCTGTTGATATATGTTGCATGGTTCACATTTCTTTGCCTAAATATTTATACAGTGTTTGGTATATACCTCCTATTGGCGCGGCTTTGCTTTTGTTTTTATGCATTCCCACAATCAGTTGGCAATCTACAAGTGGATAGCAGAAGCTTGACTGGGTGATACATAGAACCACTTTTGCCATTACAACAGGTGAAAATCTTATCTAAAGAGGCACCCTGCAAGGATAGGAGCCTAAGAGTTGGACCTTTGCCTGTCTGTTAGGACACTAGGGCTATAATAGAACATCAGTAGTTGTGTTTTAACTTTAGGACTGTGGAATCATGCATAGTGAGGGATGGTATTTATAATATTGGTCAGAGCATAATGTTTCTTATGGAAATACTATACTCGGGCGTAGAGATCAGAATATGAAATCCCAATTTTTTAGTGTTTAAAAAAAGCTGTGCTTATTGATTGCTTGGAAACATTATTATTGCAAGTAATTTAGTACACATTTGGTGAATTTTTTTTTGAAGATATGGTAATTCTTTTATGCTGTGTTAATTAAAGCATGAAAAAACTAAATGGTATGAGTCAGTATTTGGATAAGATCTAGATGATTTTAACAACTGCAAAACTAGTTCGCGGAATGGGGGGCAATTGTTTTTTTTTTTTTTTATTTCTGCAGATCACCTTGATTTGCACAGTTGAACATCCACATTAGAAACTGATTATTTTATTTCAAATAGACCATGGACATGATTACATAATAGTAAGGATGAGTTTTATGTTTTATTACATGTTCATGTAGCAAACATTATGGGGTGTTCATGCCAAATTCGAGTGGCGCAGAATGCCCCATAATGCACTGCAACATTGCAGTTCGGATCAGCAATAAAGAAAAAAAAAATATATATATATATATATATACACACAGGCTTGTGTGTGTACATATATATACAGTATATATATATATATATATATATATATATATATATATATATATATATATATATATATATATATATATATATATATATCCACTGCATTCTAGTCTAGCCAAGCCTATACCTGAGTGTAGGCCATTCCTGATGTACGTGTTCAAAGACACTTTTAGGCAGGCAGGCGACTCAGTGATCTGCAGTGCATAAAATATATATACAGTCTCTGACATATATAGTTAGTTAGTCAGGTTGAAAAAAGACACAAGTCCATCCAGTTCAACCATAAAAAATAAAATAAAACACAGTACATCCCATACACCCAACTCCATACCCACAGTTGATCCAGAGGAAGGCAAAAAACCCCAGCAGAGCGATGATCCAATTTGCTACCGGAGGGGAAAAAATTCCTTCCTGATCCCCCGAGAGGCAATCGGATTTACCCTGGATCAACTTTACCTACAGAACTTATGCCGCGTACACACGGTCGTTTTTTGCAATGGAAAAAAATGACGTTTTCTGTGAAGTAAAAAACGACGTTTTTGAAACGTCACTTTTCAAAGACAATTTTGCATACACACCATCGTTTTTTCACAAAAAGCAAGGTTACGTTCACCACTCTTTTCCATTGAAGCTCGCTTCATAACTAGCTTCTGGGCATGCGCGGGTTGAAAAACGTCGTTTTGAACAACGTTTTTGCTACACACGGTGACCTTTTGTTAAACAAAAAACGACGTTTTGAAAAACGACAAAAAAAATTCAAACATGTTGGAATTTTTTTTTGGTCGTTTTTTTGAAGACAAAAAACGACGTTTTGCCCACACACGGTCAATTTAAATGACGTTTTAAAAAACGTTGTTTTTTTTCATCGCAAAAAACGACCGTGTGTACGCGGCATAAGTACTCAGTTATATTATGTGTATTTAGGAAAGAATCAAGGCCCTTCTTAAAGCAATCTACTGAGCTGGCCAGAACCATCTCTGGAGGGAGTCTGTTCCACATTTTCACAGCTCTTACTGTGAAGAAACCTTTCCGTATTTGGAGGTGAAATCTCTTTTCCTCCAGACGTAAAGAGTGCCCCCTTGTCCTCAGCGTTGACCTTAAAGTGAATAACTCAACACCAAGTTCACTATATGGACCTCTTATATATTTGTACATGTTGATCATATCCCCCCTTATTCTCCTCTTCTCAAGAGTGAATAAATTCAGTTCTTCTAATCTTTCCTCATAGCTGAGCTCCTCCATGCCTCTTATCAGTTTAGTTGCCCTTCTCTGCACTTTCTCCAGTTCTTCGATATCCTTTTTGAGAACTGGTGCCCAAAACTGGACTGCATATTCCAGATGAGGTCTTACCAATGATTTGTACAGGGGCAAAATTATATCTCTGTCTCTGGAGTCCATACCTCTCTTAATACAAGAAAGGACTTTGCTCGCTTTGGAAAACGCAGCTTGGCATTGCATGCCATTAATTGAGCTTATGATCAACTAAAACCCCCAGATCCTTCTCCACTACAGATCCCCCCAGTTGAACTCTCCCTAGCATATATCCACTGCATTCTAGTCCAGCCAAGCCTACACCTGACTGTAGGCCATTCCTTGTGTACGTGTTCAAAGACACTTTCAGGCAGTCAGGTAGGTGACTCAGTGATCTGCTGTGCATAAAATATATATATATATAGTCTCCTACATATATATCCACTGCATCTAATTGTACAGTATGTCTGGAAGGCCATGAAGGAGAGACAGACACTCACAGGCCACTAAAAGGGGGCAAGCAGGCTTTGTGTCTACAGCCAATAGTGCTAGTAGTGGACACGGTGCATCATCAGCACGTGGCCTCGAGGCACACTTGTCCTTTTTTTCGGCAGCTGCCGTGTTGAGTCACAACATGTAGAAGAGTAGAAGAGTTGGTAGAGTGGATGACCAAGCCGTCCTCATCCTGTCACCCAGGCTCAGAGTATTTTGTCTGCCAATGCAGCTGCCAAAATGGCCTCTTCCATTGGCTCAATGTATTCTGTCACTCCTTCCCTAGCCCCACCGTCATGCTCTGAGGGGTCCCCCGAACTGTTCGACCACAGTGTCGGGTACATGCTGCAGGAGGATGCGCAGTATTTTGAAGGCACCAATGATGGTACCCAGGTTGAGGATAAAGGCAGTAACATGAGCCCAGAAAAAGGGGGTGCCCAAGAAGGACAAGAAACTGGCAGGCATGTTCCCCCAGCTGCAACATACTGCCAAGTTTGCTCCAGTGGCGAGGAGGAAGGGGATGATGAGGTCACTGACTCTACGTGGGTGCCTGATAGAAGAGAGGAGGAGGCACATCTACAAGAGGCAGGATGCCCTCCAGGGGCCAGCTTAAGGGCAGCCAACTGACTGCATCACACCGCAGAGCTCCGCATGTGAAGGATGCTGCAGTTTTTCAAAATGTCTTTGGTGTGGGCCTTTTTTGAGACGTGTGCAGCAGATCCCACTGTTGCTGTTTGCAACATATTTCTGAAGTGTATCAAGTGTGGCCAAAACACCAGCCACTTGGGCACCACATGCTTGACCAGACATATGTCGACTTGACATGCAGTCCTTTGGCAACAGTAATAGACCCAAACCAAAGAACAAGACGGACCTCTCCTTGCTCCTCATCAGCTGAGATCTCCAACCCCACTATACCTTCAGTCCTCTTAGAGACCTACACTGAGAAGAATGAAAGTGTAGAATTAGGTGTCCCAAGCACTTACGGGCAATCTGCTATCGGTACACGTAATTACAATTTTTGATCTAATATTTCTCAGCAGGGCCCATTCCTGTGCTCAAAAAGAGTATCTGTGAGGCTTTACAGTGTTGTGCCACCACCACCACTGCCTAAGGCCGAATTTTTCTGTTCCTGTTTAACAGGGGAGCGTAATTAAAATTTTTGATCTAATACTTCTCAGCAGGGCTGTTCCTGCACCCAACAAGAGTATCTGTGAGGCTTTACAGTGTTGTGCCACCACACCACCACTGCCTAAGGCCCAATTGTTCTACTCCTGTCTAACAAGGGTGGCACAATTACAAATTTTGATCCTTAATTTAATGCAGGGTCTGTTCCTGCGCTAAACAAGAGTATCTGTGAGGCTTTATAGTGTTGTGCCACCACCACCACCATCACCACCGCCTAAGGCACAATTTTACTGCCCCTGTATAACAAGGGCGCCTAATTACAATTGTTGATCTAATATTTCTCAGCAGGGCCCATTCCTGTACCTACCAAGAGTAACTCTGAGTCCCCTTTCACACTTATAAGACTTGTACCGCGATTTTGGACGTCATGTATACTGCTGTACGGAGTATATAGGGCCTGGGGGCCCCACACCTTTGCTTTTTTAATTTGTGTGTGGGGTTCCCCTTAGTATCCATACAAGACCCAAAGGGCCAGTTTTAAATGACTTTTATGCCTTTAGAAATGTAATTTTGTGCAGGGACTTTTCTAAACACGGGAAACACGCGCCACTTTACAGACATACTATAAACATCCCCCAGGTACTATATTTAAAGGAATATTTCACTTTTATTTTTTTCACTTTAAGCATTATTAAAATCACTGCTCCCAAAAAAACAGCCATTGTTAAAACTTTTTTTTTGCATTGATACATGTCCCCTAGGGCAGGACCCGGGTCCCCAAACACTTTTTAGGACAATAAATTGCATATTAGCCTTTTAAATTTTAAACATATTGGTAAAGGTTTGGATAACAAGTTAATACTTTTATAAACTGAAATGTATTAAACTAAGTTTAATGTAACTCAAACAGCAAAGTCAATTTGTAAGTCATATTTTCCAATTACCATAACATAATCTACTCATTAGTAAAATTGCTTTGTGATTGTCAATTAACTGTCAGTGTTGACTAAATACATGAGAAAACAACGATGCAATTAAATGAGCTACTAATTACATTAATTAAAATAACTAAACTGTAAAATAATTTGGAAGCAGCATGAGGAAATCAAAGATCCTTTGTGCAAACTCTACTCATAACAAGTTATATAATGTTGTTTACACATGTAACTATAAATCGCCTTTATGGCTGCAGATGTGTGTCCTGTAGCCTTATCACAGCCTCTCCATGCGCACTGTCTACATTCATAACAGACTGAATTTGTGTTTTTGAGAAGTAACAGTAGTTTACTAATCACTTTTGTAAATACTTTTTTGTGCTTTAACTGTGGTCCTGTGACTGTTCTGTGTCTCTTTCTTGTAATCAGCTTGCAGAGACTTTTAAATATTCTGAAAGAAAGACTGAGAGGAGTTGAAGAATGCAATCGATGAGAGAAGCACTGACAATGCTTGGGTGGTTGGAGTCTTTAACAGAAGAATCATTGCAATAAATAAAGGAAGCTCTGGCAACATAAACTGGAGGGGTTATTTTAGTCTTCCTTTGGCAAAGTGCAGGATCAACAAAGTAGAAGTGATTTTAATGATGGGCATGAATTTCAATGACAACTATAAAGTGTTGTCTGTCTTTCTTCAGAAAGTTTACACACAATTGGAAACTGGCAGGATCAAGAGGTAATTGGAAAGGAATACAGGCAGTCCCCGATTTAGGAACGCCCGCCTTACTAATGACTCCCACTTACGAACGTCCTCAATGCCGGCTGCTTGTGCTCCATGATGGTCCTGGATACCTCCGAGCAGCCACATTTCACACTGCAGTACTTCATGTACTGCATGGCCAGAAGAGCCCCAGAAGTCACACTTACAGGCAGTGTTCCGACTTACGAACAAATTCCACTTACAAACAAACCTACAGTCCTTATTGTATTCATAAGTCGGGGACTGCCTGTATGAGTGAAAACACTTAAATAATATTAGTGTTTATGAGACGTAATATACTATGCATATACTAGGTTTTTTTTTACTGGAAAAGCACTTTAACCACTTAAGCCCCCGTCCATTTTGCTGGTCAAAGACCAGGCCACTTTTTTGCGATTTGGCACTGCATCACTTTAACTGACAATTGCACGGTCGAGCGACGTGGCTCCCAAACTAATTTGACGTCCTTTTTTTCCCACAAATAGAGCTTTCTTTTAGTGGTATTTGATCAGCTCTGTGATTTAAATTTTTTGCGCTATAAACAAAAATAGAGCGACAATTTGGAAAATAATGCAATATATTTTTTGCTATAATAAATATCCCCCAAAAAATATATATCATTTTTTTTTCCCTCAATTTAAGCCGATATGTATTCTTCTATATAAAAATTGCAATAGGTGTATAATGATCGGTTTGCGCAAAAGTTATAGGCCCAGATTCACGTAGATCGGCGCATTATCGGTCCGGCGTAGCGCACCACTTTTCCGTTAGACTTGCGCAATCTAGCCGCGTAATCCCGCGATTCACGTAGCTTTTGCGCAAGAGATTGCGCAAGCGTAAGGTTTTTTCCGGAGGCGTAAGGAGGAGTAATACAAATTGGGAGGGACGTGGGCGTGTTACATTGAAATGAGCCGTGACCCCATGCAAATGAAGGGCCGGCCGACTCGCGCATGCGCGCGTGAAGGAAACCATGTCAGCTCCGTTGTGCGCATGCTCACAACTCGGGAGCGGCGCAATCAGTGAAATTGGAAATGGACTAGGGCAACGTTGTGAACTACGCAGACAGCATAAATAGACACACACAAACGCACTTCCATTGCAAAAGTACATCCCTTTGTGTCCCTTCCCATTGAATCAAGTGCTTTTGCTCTGTTGTTCGTTAGAGTGTGTCTTGTAGTTGTCAGATTAGTGTTCTGTGTGATCTAGTGCTTGTTGGTAGTTTTGTGAAAGTGTGTTTTGATAAGTGTTTGAGACTGTTTGTTTGATTGATAGATTTCTGAGCGTTTGTTTTCTTGCTTTATTTTTTCATCTGATTTTTTTGTGTCTGTTTCTTGCTAAGTGCTAGTGTGATTTTTGGGTGTTCTTTTTCTCTTTGTGTGTGTTCTTGTCTGATTGGTTGTGCTTGTATTTGTGACAGATTTTTGGTGACTGCTAGTGAGTTTGTTTGGAAGTATGACTGAGAGAAAAAGAAAGCTTAATTTTACAGTGGGGGAAAAAAGAATTCTTGCCCGGGCCATTACCGACTATGGGCGTTACCTCCACGGCCCGCAGAGTGCCACCACCACCCCGGCCAGGAGGAGGGAGATATTGGATATGATCACGGAGCAGGTCAATTCATCGGGAGAGGGGGAGACACGGACCCGGTCTGGGATTGAAAAGAAAATAAATGACCTCCGGCGTGAGGTGAAAAAAAAACTGGCCGCAATAAATGCCCATGCCAGGGGCACAGGAGGGGGCCCACCATGCCGGGTTAGATTTACAGCGACGGAGCGTGTGGTGGCCCTGACCTTTCACCGGCATGAAGTGGAGGGCCTGCCAGGCTTTGACACAAGTCCGGTCCCCGCGGTGCCAGGTAAGGTTTTTATTTCTCTCAGGTGTGTAGCATGTGTGGGGGAGGGGGTGAAAGGGAATATGTGGCAAGTGTGTGGATCCTCCAACCTGTGAATGGTTTGTGTCATCCACAGATGTGCAGGAGGGTGCAGGGCCATCTGGCCTGACCGCTCCAACGCCAGGACAGCAGCCTAATGAGGCCCCCCCAACAAGGCCAGAGTCCGCGGAGGAGGAACAAGAGGAGGAGGAGGATCATGCGGAGGACGATCATGAGGAGGAGGAGAATCATGAGGAGGAGGAGTCCATGGCAGGCACTGGCCGTTTGGTTTCTGCGGACTCTTCCCCTCTGGCTGCAAGAAGCCTGCCCTCCCTAAGGGTGAGCCCCCCCCCCCTCCTCCCCCAACATGGCTCCCCTCACAAGGGCCTCCCCTTCTCCCCGGCCACAACCATCAGCTGGAGCCAGGAGGTCATCCCAGAGCACCAGGGGGGCGCCCAATCTCCTGCCCGCCTGTCTGAGAAGGAACCTGGCCACCCAGACCCGCCTTCTGAGACAGCTCTGCCAGACTATGGGGCGGGTGGATCAGAGCCTGTCCTCCATCAACGATAGGCTGGGTAACCTGGACTCCCACTCCCGGGCCTCCACAACCTGCCTAAATGACCTGCAAACTACAGCAGCAGGCATTGGGCAGGATGTGAGGGCCCTTACCCAGGCTATCCAGGGCAACACGGCAACACTTGGTGCTGCCCTGGACAGAATAGCCGTGGCCTTGGAGGGCAGGCCGCCAGGTGGGCAGATCTCAGGGGCTGCTCCTCCTTCCCCGGCTTTTCCCCTCCCCCATGCGTCTCCCCTGAGGGTCCGGGGCCGTGGCCGGGGGCGCCCCAGGCGTGGCTCAGGCAGAGGGCATTAATTTTTTTTCCCCCTTTTTTTGGTTTGAAAGCATTTTTATTTTTGTTCTCTGCATTTTTTTTTTCTATGCATTTTTTTATTTTTTTGCTGACATTTTTGGCATATTTTGGGTTGTGAATGATGTTTGAATGTGGGGGTGACATTCCTGCTGGAAAAGGGGTGTCATCCTCAATTTGGGTGGAGAAGGGTTCCCCAGGACCAGGGAGAAGTGATTCCCAGGTCCGTGTGAATGGTGTATGAATGTACAGTGACATAATTGGAGCCTTGACGTGGCGTTACTGCTCACCAGTCTTGCATGGTGGACTGGTGCCAATCCAATTTGATGAGGATGTGGGGTGTGTGTGCTAGGGACCACAGTGGTGTGCATGCATGCATTCTCATTGTGCCATGATTCATGTGTGTGTTTAACGTGCAAAGATGCATAATGTGAGCTGGCATGAGATGGGGTCATGAGATGGGGTACCAGTGCATATGCAGAGTCACCTTGAAGGGAAAAGACAGGAGGATGTTAGTCATGCATGTGCCACTTGTGAGGTGTGCATCACGGGAGGGGATAGTCATGCCTGACTCCCATGTCACTCACCAACCAGCCAGCTGTCCCCATACATGTTCTGTTTGAAATCTGTGGGGATGGGGCTCTGATTGTATATGTAGCTGTCATGGGTGTCATGGGTGGTGCCATGTGTTGGGCTGCTGATGTCCTCCTGCAAGGTTGTGGTAATTCCATGATGGCATGAGGGGTGAATCTGAAGATGCGAGACACCTCAGAATCTCTCATGCCAAAGATGTCTATGCATGTGTGATATATCAAGTGAAGAGTGAGGGGCTTGTATCAGATAAGAATATTGTATTAGATTAGATTAAATTGTAAATTTTATATAAGCAAAAAAAATAAAATAAAAACATCTCCTGTGCCCTCCTTAGTGCCATCCTCCGTGCCCTCATCCTTCTTTGTTCATCTAAAGTCAGTAGTATAGCTATGCGCGACGATGCCCCTGGCATGTTGGCATACAGATTGTTGGGCAACACGTGTGACTGCTGAACTCCTCACTAACAGTGTTGCTTTATCTGACAATTAGACTTTTTTTCAAAATTTAGACCAGCTTTTAGGTCCTCTAACTTTAGACAGGACATTTTGCTGTTGCGCACATCGCGTAGCCTGCGCAGCAACTGCGTTTTTTTGTGAATCCCCGTAACTCCCTTATTAGCATATTTGACTAGCAAATCAATGGTGTGTCTAGCGCAGTTTTGCGCGAAGGGAAGCGAATGTCTAACTCAATTACGCCGGACCAAAAAACGTAGATTTCTGGCGTATATTGTTTTGTGAATCGCGTGCAACTATACGCACGCGCACATTTAGACTTACGCACGCGCAACAGCAGTTGCGCACGCGTAATCGCTCTGTGAATCTGGGCCATAGCGTCTACAAAATAGCGGGTAGAATTATGGCATTTTTTTTTTTTTTACTGGTAATGGTGGAAATCTGCGATTTTTATCGTGACTGGGACTTTATGGCGGACACATCAGACACTTTTGACACATTTTTGAGACCATTGTAATTTTTACAGCGATTAATGCTATAAAAACACACTGATTACTTTGAAAATGACACTGGGAGTGAAGGGGTTAAGTGTGCCTAGGGATGTGTTCTAACTGTAGGGGGGGCTGGGCTATGGTTACAGGAAACTGTGATCACTGTCCTGTCACTAAGACTGGGGAAATGCTTGTTTACATTAGCATTTCCCCCTTTCTTCCTCACCGTCACACGATCGCGAGTATGCTTGCGGACATCGAGTCCTTGGGACCTGTGGTTGGAGTCACGGAGCTCCCGATGGGTGCACGCATGTCCACAATGCCGGTTTCTTAAAGGGGACGTATATATACGTCCTTTTGCCTGTCCATGCCATGCTGTCAACGTAAATAGTCATGTGCTGGTTGGCAAGCAATTCATTCAGCAGATATGATCGCTTGTCAGCATATCAGTAACAGCCTTTTCATCTTCACTGTGTTTGCTTAAAGAGTTGAGAAAAAAATATTCCCCTCTGGGTGATCTATGTACATTACAGAGATTTTAATAAATTTTTTTTGCAGTTTTACCTTTTGATATTCTGAAGAAATAACCAGTCAGTGTGCTGAGTAAGGCCTCTTACACACAGATCAGTTTTTCTTCAGGTTTTTCTTTTCAGTTTACCAAAACTATGTAGTAGCCTGCCTGATTGCATACAAATTGAGACTCTTGAGGTTTGACCTCATATTAGATGGATTTGGTAAACTGAAAAGAAAAACCTGAAGAAAAACTGATCTGTGTGTAAGAGGCCTAAATCTGTATAGGAATGGCTTTGTAATTATCAATCAGCTGCTGCACCTGAAGGGCTCTAATAAAGAACCTTGACGGGTCAGCATTCCTTGACTTGATTCCCCTTTGAGACTATCTCAACAGGTAGCCATACTGCATTGCATTTTACGAAAAATTACATTGCTTCAAATTTAAATGAAAATTACATTTTTAATAACATTCAGTTATAATAATACTTTGTTGCAATTGTATGCACTATATTATTATTATTATTTGTTTACAATTTTTTTCCCCTCAAAATTACACTCGCAGGGATGGCCATACAAAAAAATTATCAAAAATAATTTAAACAACACTAATTTGTAAATACTGTAAAATAATTTTTAACACAAAAAAAATGATTGTGGCAGGTGGAAAAATGACTGGATCTGGACCAGTGTTTGGCTCTCAGCACCATCAAAACTCAGGTTTCTGCCTTTTCTATCTTTTTTAACCACTTGCCGTCCGCGCTATAGCTAAAAGATGGCTACAGCACAGGCATAACCCTACTCTTATGTTAGGGTCACAACCGACCCGTTTTCAGGTTTTGAATGTATATAAGTATCACATAAATTTGTTTATTGCATCAAGATTGTTTTACTTTGTCAGGAACCTCTATTTAAACAATGTAATAGTAAAATAATCCTTTTCACTAAATTATAAAATACTGTGGTGAAAATTAAGACGTTTATGATGTTAGGGTCAATTCTGACCCAGTTATAATATAGGATTATAGGACACTAATAAGTGCCAAAATTGAACTCATAAACACTCTCTCTGCTTAGTAACACTGACAGCCAATCACCTCTCAACCATGTGAGCTGTGGTTAGGGAGGGGCCTATCTCTTTGTCTGCTTCTCTAAATAAAGTAAAGAAACATAGGACCAATACATTTCAGAGTTGCTGACTTGCAGAGTAATCATCTCCAATATGCAGCATGCAAGAGTGAGAAGATTTACAGGAAGCCAAATACAAAATACTGAATTACATCTTGGATAAAAATGAGGCAGAGGATACAGAGCAGCATAGCGATATGGATGAGCAAGTTTCTGAGGCAGAAGATGAAGTAGAGTATCAACCAGAATAAAGAGACACATCTGATGAGTCTGAGCAGGAGGCCACCAGTGCTGAACCTGCTGCTGTTCCTGCTGAAACATTCAAATCCAAAAGTGGTAAGATCTGTTGGAGTTCAGAACCTCCTGACTTACATGGCAGGGCAGCTGCTGCAGATGTAATCAAAAAGACCCCTGGGATCACACGGTTTGCTATGACGAGAGTAAGTGACTTTGAGCCCTGGTTCACACTGGTGCGTTTTGACATGCGATTTGGCATGTCAAATCGCATGTCAAAACGGCGGATTTTGCCGCAAATTGCCGGCAATGGCACTGTCCTAATCGGCGCGACGCTGCATCTGCGGCATTGCACCGATTTCAAAAAGTAGTCTCTGTACTACTTTTTGCGATTTAAGGCTGCAATTCACATTGACATCTGTGCAGAAAACTGCACAGATGTCTCTGAAATCGCGGCTGAAATCGGGACTGCCGGGCGAGAGGGAAATCGTGCGAGTTCAGCTGAACTCGCACTGCTTCACTCCCGCAGCCCAGTGTGAACCAGGAGTAAAACATGTTTTGAACTGTTCATGCCATTGTCACTAAAAAAAGTGATCATTGCAATGACAAACCTTGAAGGAAAAAAAGTCCATGGCAACATGTGAAATTACATAAATAAGGGATGCCTAGATGCTTATATTGGTGTTCTTCTTCTTGGTGGAGTGTACAGATCCTATAATGAGTCTCTGGGACAAGTCAAGAGGCAGAGATATCTTCCCAGCAACAATGTCACTTCACACCTTTCGAATGATATCAAGAGTTTTCAGATTTGACAACAGAGATACTAGAGCAAAATCTGACAAGCTTGCTCCCATAAGGGATGTCTGAGAGAAATGGGTTCAGCTCCTTCCACTAATGTTTAACCCTGTGCCTCAGGTAACAGTAGATGAACGTTTGATCCCTTTTGTGGAAATTGCCCCTTCCGGCAGTATATGCCCAGTAAGCCATGCAAATACGGCATAAAAATCTGGGCAGCCTGTGATGCAAAAACAAGCTATGCATGGAACCTACAGATTTATACCGGCAAACCCGAAAGTGGCATCCCTGAGAAAAAACAAGGACAACGTGTAGTCCTTGATTTTAATACTGGACTGCGGGGTCACAATATCACGTGTGACAATTTTTTTACCAGCTTTGACCTTGGACAAGAACTTCTCAGGAGGAAACTCACCATGGTAGGCACATTAAAAAAAAATAAACCTGAGCAGCACACTGAAATTTTGCAGGTGAAGGACAGAGCTCCACTTTCTTCAAAATTTGCTTTTACAGACACCACCACTGTTGTTTCATATTGTCCAAAAAAAAAAGTGATACTTATTTCCACTTTTCACAAAGATGCAGCTGTGTCATCAAGAAGTGACAAACAGCCCACAATTATCCTGGATTACAATAAAAACAAAGGAGGAGTGGACAACCTGGACAAGCTGACTGCTACTTATACTTGTCAGCGAATGACCAGGAGATGGCCGATGGCTGTGTTTTCTAACATCCTAGATGTGTCTGCATACAATGCATTTGTGTTATGGACCCACATCCACCCAGGTTGGAACACAAAAAAAAATAGCTAGGAAGTTCCCTTGTCAAGACAAACATTGAGCAAAGGAAACAGGTGTCTCGAGATCCAATCGCTGCAGCCGTGATCAGACAGATGCAGAGTTCATCAAGCACTCCATCCACACCATCAACAACACAAAGAGAATCAGTGCCAGCATCCTCATCATCATCTAGCCTTGCCTCAACATCAACCAGCACAGCCACAGCCACAACTCCAGTGATGCCATCTGATTCTAAAAGAAGGACAGAAAGACACACACATTATGCTTCCACTGTAAAAAAATATATCTGCAAAGAACATGCTAAAAGTGTCAGCTTTTGCCACACATGCATCTAAAAACACCCACACAAACACATGCAAGTTCTTGCACAAATATGCTTTGAAACTAGTACTTGATTTCTATTGGTTTGCCTTGCTTGATTGTGTGTTGTTTGTTTGACCTTGCAAGTCTACATTTTGTATTATTACTTGCTTTTCATTGTTTATGAACGTTTTATGTTAAAAAAAAAAAAAAAAAAAATCAATGGCCCAGATTCATAAAGCAATTACGCCTGTCTAACTGGTGTTAGACAGGAGTAATTTCAAATTTCGCGCGCCGTATCACTAGTTTGAATCCTCAAACCATGATACGGCGGCTTCGGGCTTCGATCCGAGAGGCTTACGTCTTCGTAAGCCTTCGGATCTACGCTGCGATATTTTTGCGGCCGCTGGGAGGAGTTTGCGTCGTTTTCATGCTTCGGGATATGCAAATGTGTTTTTACGGCGATCCACGAAGATACGAGCGGTCTTCGCAATCGCTTACGTCTGGTTTTTTTTACGTACTGTTAGACCAGCTTTTTGCTGGTCTAACGGTGCGTAGCCCATGTTAAGTATGGCCGTCGTTCCTGTGTCGAATTTAAATTATTATTTTTTTTTTTTGCGTAACTCGTTTGGGAATAGAAATGTCCGTAAACCACGCTACTCAAACAACGAATGATGTAACGATGTGATTTCGCGCAATGCACGGCGGGAAATTTGCAAACAGAGCATGCGCAGTTCGATCGCCGCGGGAACGCGCCTATTTTAAATCCTTCACGCCCCCTACTCGTCTAGATGGATTGCGACGGGAGAAATACACTACGCCGCCGTCGTTTACTGGACAAAATCTACCTGGATTCCACGTAGAGCCAGGTAAAAAACGGCGGCGTAGTGTATTTCTGATACGCTACGAGAATCCAATTCTCTCTGAATCTGGGCCAATGTTATTATAGTTAATGTTATTAAAAAAAATATATATACTGTATATATAATAAAAATGTAAGAGATGTGTTCAAATACTCCTCAGCAACATTCTGGTGACATAACAAACTTTTATTTACTTATAATATTCTATTGAGGTTTATTTTACCATTTTTTAAATTTGAAAATGAGAGGTATGCTATCAAGACAAATATCTAAGGGGTCACACCAAAAATATTAAAACCAATCTTTTCAAAGATAAAGAAGCCTAACAAGGTAACCAAGAGGTAAGAAACAAATTGGATGATAAATAATTGTTCAGAGGGTATTTTATGGCTGATTTAAGACACAGGTCAAAACCGACCCGTTAACATCATGGATAGTAACAGAAAGCTAACATAAGAGGAGGGTTAAATTAGCAGGAGGGCGTACATGGACATCCTTCTGTTCTTGTGTTCTGTGATCGCTGGGACTTCTTAGAATTATTGTATTTGTTGATTTGTTTTAATAACATTTTCTGTACTTTTTTTTTGCACAATGAGGTTTCTTGCAGCACCAGTGATTGAGACTCACTACCCAGTAGGGTTATTTTATAATATTTCAGTTAATGGAAGCTACATATGTCATGTTCACACTATAATACTTGTTGCAGCACCATGCACTTGGGATCAATACCCTGTAGGTTTTTTTTTTTTTTTTTAACCTTTTTGATTTTTTCTATATATATATTTTCAGGCTGTCTGGTCATGTTATTCCTGTGTGAGCCAGTGGTGTATGCAGGGAAGAGGAGGGAGCACCAACAACAGATGGGACATAGGAATCTATATTTGATGTCACCACTCCAGGCTTTTCCAGTCATTGACGAGCACGCTCTCCTCTCCCCTGCAGCCACCGCTGGCTCACACAGGCCCAGACTGGAGCTAGCTGAAAATAGGTACGTCTGCGAGTCGGGGGGGAGCAAATTACCCCAGGCGCTGACAACCCACGCTACGCCAATGTGTAAGCGCAGATACAACCGGCCCTTTGAGGGCAACGAAACTGCTGATGCGGCCCCCGATGAATTTGAGTTTGCCACCTCTGTCCTAGACACTACAGTGTACATCAGGGATGACAAGCTTCACACTTCGATATACAGAAAACCGACTGACCGATGCAGCTATTTTCATAGTTCCAGTTATCACCCCCAACACACTAAACGAGCCATCATACACAGCCAGGCCATCAGATACCATCGAATTTGTTCAGATCCAGAAGACAGAGATAAACATCTCAGAACACTGGTGTAACGGCTACCCAAGTAGGGAGAAGGTATCAGCCGTTGGAGACGTCATTTTCCCTGGCAAGTTGCTATGCAAGTAAGTCCAGTATAAGCTCATCCACGAGAGCCAGAGGGAGAGTCAGGTTCAGTTGTAAAATGAACAGAATAATAATCCCCTTGCATGCCCTTTCAAGAACGAGACGGGCTACGTTTTAAAGGGTCAAGTAGACTAACTTTAATGGTACTTTTCTTGGTTTATATCTAGTTACAAGCTTGTGAGTACTCAAGGAACAATGGAACTCTCTGCCCCCTCCCTCCACAGGGGGGCCCCAAGGTAGACCCCCTGGTACCAGGCCAAAGAAGCCACATTCCTTTCTCAATATAATTCAATCAACCCCCAGAACAATACTCAATCACAGATAATCCCATCAGTAGCTAAACATTTCGGCAGCGCAAAGCCTGACAAATTCTTCTGAACATAATTGACATGCTAATTCAATACACTGACAGGAGACTGTTAATTTGTAATACAATACACAAAAGAGAGAAGAGGACATTTAGAATTTAGTAGTGAAAGAGTCACTCTACAATTAACCCTTAGAGCTCAGAATTAACAAACTTAAAATAGCCTTACAGATATCTCAGAGTATAATGTGGATAATCCATATCTAATAATCCTATCTCAGGTAGTCCCAGCTATCATTATTATAGATGTACAGGCAGAATACATAGTTCCGTTACACTGGCAGGCTCTTTCCATAAGAAAGGTTACAAAGACAAAACCATCAATAACAGCATTAACGTAGCCTTGAAAACACAGAGAGAAAATCTCCTTCAATACACAGAGAAAAAAAACAAATAACCGAGTACCTCTGGTCACCACATACAACCCAACACTAGAAGGGTTAAAAAAGATAATCAAAGATTTACAACCCATTATTACTGAGGATGAAACTCTGAAAGGAATATTCCAACAACCCCCATTATTGGCTTTCAGACAACCACCCAACCTTAGACACAAACTAATCAGCAGGAAACTTCACTCTGATTATGAAGTCACTAATAATGGAAGCAAACCCTGCAATAAAAAACGCTGCAAACTATGCAACCAGATCAATCCATCCAAAAGTGTCACACACACAAATGGGACCTTCAAAATTATGGGATCTTACAACTGTACCTCAAGTAATGTTGTGTACCTCATCCAATGCAAAAGGTGTGGCAAAGTGTCTTATGTTGATGAAACAGGACAGAAGTTACAAGCGAGGATGAATTTGCACAGACATACCATCAAGGAACACAAGGAAGACAGTTTATGCACACCTGTGGGACATCACTTCTCACAACCTGACCACACTATAGAAGACCTTAATGTCTTAGTTCTTAACCACTTCAGACCCGCGCTATTGACAAAATACGTCAACAGCGCGGACCTGTGGCACCAACTAGACGTCTTTGGACGTGATTTGAGGTGCATTACCCGCGCGCGCCACTGGGTGGCTCGCCGCGGGTAAACACTGTCCCGTCGCATCGCTGAAGAGCCGATGCATGTACCTGGCGGCCGCGATGTCCGTCGGGTACATGCGATCGGCGGGAAAACGAGCAGATGGCAGCAGGGACGTGGAGCTCTGTGTGAGCTCTTTTTATAGCACGGATCGCTGTATAAATGTGAATGGTCCCAAATTTGTGTCAAAAGTGTCCGATATGTCCGCTGCAATATCGCAGTCCCAGTAAAAATCGCAGATCGCCGCCATTACTAGTAAAAAAATAAATAATAAAAAAAATCATAATTCTGTTCCCCATTTTGTAGGCGCTATAACTTTTGCGCAAACCAGTCGCTTATTGCGATTTTTTTTTTTTTTACAAAAATATGTCGAAAAATACGTATTGGCCTTAACTGAGAAAAAAAAGTCAGTTAAAGCAACGCAGTCCCGGAAGCTGAAATTTCGCCAGGGCACAAAGGGGGTGTAGGTGCCCAGTAAGCAAGTGGTTAACCACTTGCCTACTGGGCACCTACACCCCCTTCCTGCCCAGACAAAATTTTAGCTTCCGGCACTGCGTCGCTTTAACTGACAATTGCGCGGTCGTGCGACGTGGCTCCCAAACAAAATTAAAGTCCTTTTTTCCCCACAAATAGAGCTTTCTTTTGGCGGTATTTAATCGCCCGTTCGGTTTTTATTTTTTGCGCTATAAACAAAAAAAGAGCGACAATTTTGAAAAAAGACACAATGGGCCAGATTCACAGAGCGATTACGCCGGCGTAAGAGGAGATGCGTGGCGTAAGTCTAAATTTGCGCATGCGTTTCGATACTCCGCATCCCCAAAACGAGATACGCAAGAAATCTACTTTTTTTTGTCCAGCGTAACTTCCATAGACAGGCGCATCCGTCCACACAAAACTGCGCTAGACACACCATTGATTTGCTATTCAAATATGCTAATGAGGGAGTTACGGGGATCCACAAAATAACGTTGGTGCAGCGCAGGCTACGCGCTGTGCGCAACAGCTGCACGGCCTGTCTAAAATTAGACCATATAAAAGGTGGTATAAAATTAGACAATTCGTCTATATGTCAGAGAAAGCAACACTGTTAGTGAGGAGCAGTGTTGAGCGGAATACGCCATATTCGATTTCGCGATATTTCACGAATATATAGAAGAATATTCGCGAAATATTCGTTAATATCGAATATTCGTGATATTTTATCAAAAACATTTTTTTTGCTAAATTTCGCTAATGCGAATGCGAAATTTCGCTAATGCGAATGCCATCAATTGCTGCCAGTGTGCCATCAATTGCTGCCAGTGTGCCATCAATTGCTGCCAGTGTGCCATCAATTACTGCCAGTGTGCCATCAATTGCTGCCAGTGTGCCGCCAGTGTGCCATCAATTTCTGCCAGTGTGCCATCAATTGCTGCCAGTGTGCCATCAATTGCTGCAAGTGTGCCATCAATTACTGCCAGTGTGCATCCCCCAAGTAAGTACCTGATGATGATGTCTGTCAGTGTTCTGCTGCCTGCAGTCCTCGGCCATCTCGGGGCTTCTACAGCAGCCTGTGCAGTGTGCACAGTGTAAGGTGAGCCAAGGAGGAAGGCTCTCGGGAGTCGGGACCGGGGCATCACTTTAGGAATTGGGGACACTCGTTCCACGTGGTGACGGGCGGCTGGGAATGCCGTCAGCGGGGGGCGGGAAAGGAGGGAAGGCTAACACGCCCATGGCTTCTTTGGCCGAATCAGCGGGGGGGGGGCGGGAAACGAGGCGCTGCTTACACCCACGGCTTCTTCGGCAGCACCAGCGGGGGGCGGGAAAGAGGTGCGGCTAACGCCCACAGCTTTTTTTTTTTCGGATGAAAAATCAGACTCGGGAGGGGGGGGGGAAGCGGCGCGCAAGTGACGTCATCAAAAATCGATTAATGTAAGTCGTAGCATCGGAATCGCATCGTGAGTGGTCGAATCGCGATTCACCGATGCTACGATTAATTTCAACACCCCTACTCTGCATCAGCCTGCTCAGTGGGAATCAGTGGAAAGATCATCCACTGAGCAGGCGCATCTGCTTGACGAAAAAGGGAAAGGCGTCTTATACTATGTATACTTTTTTCTTTTTACAATTACATTTTTTCTTTTTTTTGCATGGGGGTGTCTTTGGTGAGATATCAGAGGTATAAACATATCTCTTTTTTGAGACAGAGAAAGTCTGTTTCTCTGCAGCCTAAGCTGCATGAATGAATTCAGTGGAGAATTAATTACATGAATGAATAAGGAGTCTGTATAGAGACTCCTCATTCATTCATAAACTGACGCATAGTAAACTTTGTTTACTATGCACAGTTATCAGTGGACACAGGAGTGATTCATAGTGATCACTGTCTGTGTCCATTGTAGTACAGGGAACCAAGCCCCAACCTCGTCCGCACCCGCACTGCTCCCCCTCCCCCGCCTGTCAGCTTGTCGGAGCAGCATCTGCAGGTGGCAGAAGGGGAGGAATGTAATGCAGAAATGCCAGCAAGAGCAGAGGAGGATATGGGATGTGGAGGCCATTGCAGGGGGGGGGATGTGATGGGGGAACATAGTGTTATCCCCCTTAAGCCCCTTCAGCACCTTAAGCTGGTGGAAGTAGAAGAGGCGGGAAGTCAGTTTCTTGGGCTGCAGGGGGGGATCTGGTTTGTGAGGGGTCAGATCGGTGTTGGGAGGTGGTTCTAGGGGGTGGAAGGTCGAGGAAGAAGATAGAAAAAAAGGGGGTGACCTTTTTACAGGAATAGGAGTGGCGGGAGGTGAAGAGGATGGGGACAGGTAAACGGCGGCATTGGGGTTCACATTTTAGATAAATAACTCTGATCAGCGCACTGTAATCCACTGGTCAGAGGTATACGATTGTTTTTCGATTGAGTCTTCTGAACAATTCTGCCATAAGTTTCTGGTCACTGAAGTAATCATGAGCTTATATCAGAAGGAGGAATGAAGTCGGCTGGAAGCAGAGCGTACGGCAGACAGACCTGGTAGTGAAAGGGTTAAAGGGACATCCTGCGCATGTAAATGAAAGTATAGGTGTCCATTCTCCAAGAAGAGAAAAAGGAGAGAAATGGAAAACAATTAAATAAGAAAAACCCTGTCTGCTGTATGATATTTTATTTTTTATTTTTGTATGTATACATGTCCCAAATGGCAGTGTCTAGCTCCCAAATGCCCTTTGTAT
The DNA here is from genome assembly GCA_029574335.1 of Rana kukunoris. Lineage (NCBI taxonomy): Eukaryota > Metazoa > Chordata > Amphibia > Anura > Ranidae > Rana > Rana kukunoris. The sequence goes on from CM056054.1 coordinate 96,676,731, forward strand.
GACAAATCTTTTAAGAGAGAAAAGGGATGGGGAGAGAGATGCCAAGCTGCCAATAGTGTAGCAGGTTTTTATTAGAAGAGAAAGTTAAAATACAAAGCGTATGCATTCACAGACATTGCTGGTGTTATTCATTGAAACAAGCTCCATGTAAAAGTCATCAGTTCCAAATCCAGTCCACATCCGAGCCACTGACAGGAGCACTGTGAAGCTGGGGCGGGATTTCAAGCAAGCAATCCATCACAGGAGACTTGTGTCAGGAAACTGTCAACCATCCACGGTACTGTGACCACTCAGCCTCACAGTGCTCCTCTTCCAATCCCTTTTCTCTCTTGCAGTGTTTGGGTTCCCAGCCCACTCAGGAGGCAGCCTTTTCCCCAGCCAGCTGTGTTAGCAGTAGACTCAATAACTAGTATTGATACCTACGGGACTGTGTACATTATATATATATATATATATATATATATATATATATATATATATATATATATATATATATATATATATATATATATATATATATATAGTATACTGCTCCAAAAAATTAAAAGAACACTTTGAAAACATATCAGATCTCAATGGGCAAGAGTCTCATTCTGGATATCTATACTGGTATGGACTGGGTAATGTGTTAGGAATGAAAGGATGGCACATCATTTGATGCAAATGAAAATTATCCACCTACAGAGGGCTGAATTCAAAGCAAACTAGTCAATTTTGCTGAAATTTCACAACTTCTCATAACTCAAAATGGTCCTCAGTAGTTTGTATGGCCACTAAGTGATTGTATGCATGCCTGACAACATCAGGGCATGCTCCTAATGAGACGACGGATGGTGTCCTGGAGTATTTCCTCCCAGATCTGAACCATTGCATCACTGAGCTCCTGAACAGACTGAGGTGCAACCTGGCGGCACCGAATGGACCGAAACATAATGTCCCAGAGGTGTTCATTTGGATTTAGGTCAGGTGAGTGTGGGGCCAAGCAATGGTATCAATTTCTTCATCCTCCAGAAGCTTGGTATATGCTCTCGCCACATGAGGCCGGGCATTGTCGTGCACCAGAAGGAACCCAGGACCCACTGCACCAGCTTAGGGTCTGACAATGGGTCCAAGGATTTCATCCCGATGCCTAATGGCAGTCATGCTGCCATTATGTACCCTGTAGAGATCTGTGTGTCCCTCCATGGATATGCCTCCCCAGACCATCACTGACCCACCACCAAACCGGTCATGCTGAACTATGTTACAGGCAGCATTAAGTTCTCTGCAGCTTCTCCAGACTCTTTCACATCTGTCACATATGCTCAGGTTGAACCTGCTCTCATTTGTGAAAAGCATGGGGCACCAATGGTGGACCTGCCAAGTCCGGTGTTCAATGGAGAATGCCAATCTTGCTCCACAGTGTCCGACAGTGAGCACAGAGCACACTAGAGGATGTCGGGCCCTCAGGCCACCCCCATGAAGTATGTTTCTGATTGTTTGGTCAGAGACATTGACACCAGTGGCCTGCTGGATATCATTTTGTAGGGATCAGGCAGTGCTCATTCTGTTCCTCCTTGCACAAAGGATCAGATACCGGTCCTGCTGATGGGTTAACCACTTAAGCCCCGGACCAATATGCTGCTAAATGCCCAGAGGCGTTTTTACAATTCGGCACTGCGTCGCTTTAACAGACAATTGCGCGGTCGTGCGACGTGGCTCCCAAACAAAATTAGCATCCCTTTCTTTCCACAAATAGAGCTTTCTTTTGATGGTATTTGATTGCCTCTGCGATTTTTATTTTTTGCGCTATAAACAAAAATAGAGCAACATTTTTGAAAAAAAAAACAATATTTTTTTACTTGTTGTTATAAGAAAAATTGAATAAACTAAATTTTAGTCAAACATTTCGGGCAAAATTTATTCAGCCACATGTCTTTAGTAAAAAAAAAAATCGCAATAAAAAAAAATTAGCTACCTAGCGGCAACAGCGACACTAATACAGCGATCAGAAAAATGATCGCTTAGTGACGCTGGTAATAGGGGGTGAAAGGGTTAACTAGGGCGGTGATCAAGGGGTTAAAACCTTATTAGGGGGGGTACGGGGCAACCCTGGACCTAACACTAACTGGCTGTCACACTAACTGTCACACTGACACTAAATGCAGTGATCAGTACATATATGATCACTGCATTCAGTGACAGTGTGACAGGGGGGTGGGGGGGTGATCGCAAGGGATTAAATGTGCTTATGTGTACTGGTGTCAGTGTAGTGTTAGGTGCGACTTACTGTGACTCTTCTGTCCTCTCGGCAGTTTGAAAATACCACTGAGAGGAGAGCTGCATCACTTCCTCTGCCTATGTTTACATTTTACAGGCAGAGGAAGTGACACGGCAGCGGCTCACAGGATTGCTGGGAGCGATCACGAGGGGGCAGACAGAAACTAACAGCCGCCCCCTCGAGTGGGATCGCTCCCCAAGGTAAGCCGCCCGCCGCCCGATCGGACCCCCAACCCGCTAGAAGGCAGGGACGTAAATATACGCCCATCTGCCTGTACGTGCCATTCTGTGGATGTTAAGCGGTTAAGGACCTTCTACTGCTCTGTCCAGCTCTCCTAGAGTAACTGCCTGTCTTCTGGAATCTCCTCCATGCTCTTGAGACTGTGCTGGGAGACACAGCAAATCTTCTGGCAATGACACGTATTGATGTGCCATCCTGGAGGAGTTGGACTGCCTGTGCAACCTTTATAGGGTCCAAATATCGCGTTGTGCTACCAGTAGTGACATTGACCCTAGCTAAATGCAAAACTACAGTTATGCCACGTACACACAATCGGTTCATCCGATGAAAACGGACCGATGGATTTTTTCATCAAATATCCGATGAAGCTGACTTTCATCAGTCTTGTCTACACACCATCAGTTAAAAATCTGTTCGTGTCAGAACGTGGTGATGTAAAACACTACGACGTGCTAAGAAAAATTGAAGTTCAATGCTTCCGAGCATGCGTCAACTTGATTCTGAGCATGCATGGATTTTTAACCGATGGACTTGCCCAAAGACGATCATTTTTTTCTATCGTTTTTTTAACCATCAGATAATTTTAAAACAGGTTCTACGTTTTTTCACCAATGGGAAAAAAAACGGTGGGGCCCTGTGTACAGGGCATTAGAAAAGATGAGTAGGGAAAAAAAATGAACCTGTTATTAATTTCAATTAACAGCAAAGCAGCTGAAACTGATTAACAACCCCCTATGTATACACCCCTCCCCCTCTGCTACTTAACTGACCAGATCAATATCCCAGGAGTTCTAATTAAAAAGTGTCCCTTTAATTTTTTTAAGCAGTGTATATATTTGCATTTTAAATGTAACTGTAGTGCTGAACCCCATGGTTTTGACATAATCCACATAAAAGCCCTAATTAACATTATTGTGACTACTGCAAAACCTGCTAATCCATCATAATTGAATAAATATCCCCTAAACTTTGCTAACTAATAGCCTGGTTACATTTACATGGATAGTCAACAGAGTAGATACTCCCTGTAAACTTCAGTTATCCATTCACACCTCCCACATGCCAAAAAGCTTACGAAGTAACATTGGGCTAATTAACATTAAATCAGCTCTAATTGGATCTGATTCAACAGACTTGGCTCTTAGGAAAAATTTGTCTCAAGATTTAGTGAAGTGGAAATCTGGTGCTGACATAAGGGATTGAGAAACTGTGCAGTACCCATTGTAGAGAGGAATGGGAGTTGTAAAGTAATTGGCCTCTGGAGAATTCCTCAAAATTCTCATTTGATTATACATTTTTATTTTGCATATAGTCACTAACCATGCTGGGATGGAACAAGTCATGTACGGTAACTCAGCACGATACATTTTTTAGAATTAATGTCTCACCTTCTGCCAGTGACACTGTGTTTAAATTGACCCTCAGTGGCGAGTGACAATGGAGTGACAAGGGAATAAAAAATCATGCTGAGTAAGAATCCTATTGTGGTTTGTGCAGGTAAAGCTTTTGTAGACCAATTCTTCACTTCATATATGTGACTAAACTATTGCTCTTCATGTGTGTTAATATGGGTCACCCCTCATAAATAAATAAAGATAGTATGCATGGAATTAGCAGTTACCTATTAAGGTATATATATATTGTGAAATGGCGAGCCTCCTTCACTGTGAAGTTGTTCAGGAAAAGGACACAAACCTGTGCACCTTTGCAGGGTGCAAGACTACCTAGCCTTAATTTTGAATGGAGAAAACTGCTTTGCAGCTTTTTCCAGATTTTGGTATTTCTGGATGGGGCTTCATATTTTGGAGATTTCAAAGGGACTTGGGATGGAAGAAATCTCCAACACGCTGTCCTGGTTTTGAGGACAACCAGCAGGTTTGCCCTTATAATGATGGGCTGGTGAGAATTGCAGGTGGAGTATGAGTTGTTGTTGGAAAAGTTGATGCAGCCAGGAGGGAGGTGTGCTCCTGTTTAGGAACCAAGTCTTATCCTAGAGAACGCTTGTAAGAGAGAATCTGGGAAACTATAGCCAAGATGACTTGCAGAGTCCTGGGGACCAGAGGAACCGTGAGTCTCAGAGGAGTAAGAAAGTCTGGGCTGTCAGGGGAACACCTTCCTAGAGGCCAGGAATGGGCCTGTACAACATGGTATTGCGACCAAGGCCGAGTGGCATTTTCCATTGTGTATATGTTGCTGATGAAGACCCCTGCATTGGAAACTTTATGTTGGACTTAATAAAGGTGGGCTACCAGGCCCTCAAACACAGTTCTGTCTAAGGCCGCGTACAGACGATGAGACATGTCCGCTCAAACATGTCCGACGGACCGTTTCCAGCGGACATGTCTCATCGGATTTTGGTCCCATGGCGTGTACACACCATCGGACAAAAATCCCCTCGGGCTGAGGACGCGGTGACGTGGCGATGATGTTGACGCCACCACGTCACCAATCCAGGAAGTAAAATACTTCCACGCATGCGTCAAATCCATTCGGCGCATGCGGGGGATTTCTGTCCGCTGGTTAGGCGTACTAACCAGCGGACATGACGGACAGACAGGTTTGCAGCTGACAAATTTCAAAGCATGCTTTGAAATTTGTCCGCTGGACAAACCTGTCCGCTAGCCCGTACACACGATTGGATATGTCTGCTGAAACGGTCCGTCGGATAACAAAATAACTGAAAGTGGGAGGAGTTACCCACCCCTGCGTGAGACATGAGTGTGTCTGGCGCGGAAGAGTCTGGATTGCTCGATCGTGGAGAGAACATCGGTTGCAGTCATGTCGGCATATCCATCTTCATCGGAGAGGCTGAGGCCCACTATGTCTCAGGCTGGATCTAGTGCAAATCCTGCACCCACTGGAGCCTTGTTAACGGATACGGGTATCCTGATGAAGCAGCGGGGGCGTTTCCTGCTCTACACGAGTGGCAATGTGGAGGCACTTGGTATGTCGTGCCTGCGATGAAAATGTTTTTGGGCCGTCAGCGGATGCTACTACAGAGAATGCTACAGAGAATGCTTGTACAGTGATCGTACCTGCCATGTTTGCCAAAAAGAAGGTGGGTTAAGTGAACGCTTCCCACAGCCGCGGTCAAGGCCTACCCCAGTGTCAGTGTACCAGGACCGGACTCCGAGGAAGATGCTGCCCTCGTGGAGACCGCGATGGGAACCGGTAAGCGGGCTGGGGACAATGTTGTAACAGCATCCCATGCACGGAACAGACTGCATTGATAGGCACTGGTGAGGCTGCACTGATGGGCACCAATGAGGCTGTGCTGATTGGCCACTTGACTGGACTTTTACCTCAGGCCTAAGGCTGCCAGCCCTCCCCCAGCCAAAAGTAACCTAAATGTGCATCACCTGCTACTTTAAATAAAATAAATATAAATAAGTCATTATGACTAAATGTTCTGACGTGGCCTTACGGCAACCAGTTTTTAACGCTTGATGCTATACCGGATGCTCAGAGGATCACAATCTGGCACCTGCTACTGTATCTCAGCCAACAAGGAAGGGGAGTCCCAGACAGGCAAGTCTTTTGTGCAACATCGCTGGATCGAGAGGAGGCTCAAGTATTAGGGGGGCTGAGATGGGCTGCTACACACAGAAGGCTTTTAATAGAATGTATTACGATAAAAAAAACTTCTGCCTTTAGAACCACTTTAAAAAATTAGATAGGCCGTTAGTACATCATAAATATTTGAATTTTTAAATATATATACCATAGTTTGTAGACTCTATAACTTTCACATATACCAGTTTATATACACTTTTGGGATTTATTAGGATCAAAAACACATAGAAATATGTTTTATGACATTAAGTGGAAAAATATTGGGGTATATACTACGCAATACGGGGGGCGGGGCCTTATGCGCCGGGGAGAACTTTTTCTGAAAGGACGTCAATCATCTTGGGACCTCCCAGATGACATGCCTCCTCAGCATAGAAATGCCTACTCCCGCGGGGAGAAGTACCCAGAAGCCGTATTGCAAATATAGATTAGAAGGTATGTACAACCTAACAAAAAAAAAATTATTGCGGACTGTACATGTTAGGCCGCGTACACACGATCGAATTTGTCCGCTGGAAATGGTCCGACGGACCATTTCAGCAGACAAATCCGATCGTCTGTACGGGCTAGCGGACGGATTTCTCCAGATTTGTCCGGCGGACAAATTTCAAAGCATACTTTAAAATTTGTCCGCCGGAGACATGTCCATCGGATATGTCCGCTGGTTAGTACACTAACCAGCGGACATATCTGCCCGCACATGCGTCAAAGCCGTCGTATGGATTCGACGCATGCGCGTGGAAGTGTTTCACTTCCTGGTGCGGTGACGTGGCGGCGGGGATTTTGATCCGATGGTGTGTACAGCCATCGGACCAAAACAGCCCGGTGGACATATCCGATGAAAACGGTCCGAGGACCGTTTCCATCGGATATATTCGATGGTGTGTACGCGGCCTTAGAAGTATAAAGAAGTTGGTCTGATATAAATGTTATTTGGATGAACCTCCACTTTAAGATGTGGTTGCTAAGTAATACCGACTTTAAGTTGACAAATATCTGTAAACAAACACTAATGTGTACACATATATAGCAATTATGGTTTTTTATTCTCAGTTCACTCTAGAGATCATGAAGGCTGCAGCTGGTAGGTATTCTTGTAGCATGAATGCAAAGAAAGCTATTTATTTTGTGCATCCTCAAGTTCTATTACCACTAACTTCTATCTATCTATCTATCTATCTATCTATCTATCTATCTATCTATCTATCTATCTATCTATCTATCTATCTATCTATCTATCTATCTATCTAAATAACTAATATGAGCTGGTATATCAGTTTAGTATAGTCCTTCTCACCCAGGGTTCTGTGTAACCTTAGGTTTCTCCAGAAGTTGCTAGGGGTTCCTTGAGCAGTGACCATTAACACCTTTTAGCTGTAAGGGCTCTTTCACACGGAGCGGATCCGTATTGATCCGCTCCGTTAGCCCGTTTGCTCAGCAGGGATTACTCCGTAAAATCCCCGCTGAGCTGTCGGCTGACAGGGCGGTCCCCGCACACTGTGCAGAGACCGCCCTGTCTTTCCTCCGCTCTCCCCTATGGGGAATCGGATAAATAAGGACCGTGTGTCCGTATTCAGACGGAAGAAAAATAGGATTTTCTTCTGTCCGAAAAAACGGATCTTGACGGAGGCGGATGTTTGCGGACGTTAGCGGATGCTCATCTGCTAACGTCCACGATCCCATAGGGAAGCATTGTGAGTCCGTAAACGGACTTATGAAAAGCGGACCGTTCGTCCGCTCGTGTGAAAGGGCCCTAAGGATGGGATTCCTCTGACCACAAATGTAAGGAGCAGGGATTGACCCCGGCGTAAAGTTACCCCTGCTATATGAGGTGCAGCCAATGTTAAGTATGGACGTCGGGACAGCGTCGTATTGTACGTCGTTTACGTTGTTTGCGTAAGTCGATTCAGAATGGGGCTGGGCGTAAGTTACGTTCACCTAGTTTATATTGACTATTTGCGACGTGATTTGGAGCATGCGCACTGGGATACGTTCACAGCCGGCGCATGCACAGTATGTTCAGTGCCTTATTTACGCCGGGGGTCAGTGTTAATTTAAATACAACATGCCCCCTACCTGCCCTATTTGAATAACGCTGGGATACGCCAGCCCACTAACGGAGCAAGTGCTTTGTGAATACAGCACTTGCCTGTAAAAGTTGCGGAGGCGTAGCGTAAATCGGATACGCTACGCCCTCACAAAGATACACTCTCCATCCTGAATCTAGCCCATAGTATTCAATCCTGGTACCAGAAATTTATTTTTAAGGCTTCCTCTATGTTAAAAAGTTTGAGAATGGCTGGTTTATCATGTGCCATACGTTAACCACTTAAGGACCGCCTACTGCACATTTACGTCGGCAGAATGGCACGGCTGGGCACATCAACGTATATATACGTTGGTTTTAGTACCCAGCCGTGGGTCGCGGGCGCCCGCGACCCGGTCCGAAGCTCCAGGACCGGGACCGCGGGATTCGCGGACCCGATCGCCGCTGCAGTGCGGCGATCCGTCCCTGGAGCGGAAGAACGGGGAGAGCCGTGTGTACACACGGCTTCCCCGTGCTTCTCTGTGGCCGGAGCATCGATCGCGTCATCCCTGTAATAGGGGGACGCGATCGATGACGTCACACCTACAGCCACACCCCCCTACAGTTGTAAACAACACATTAGGGCACACATTCCCTACAGCGCCACCTGTGGTTAACTCCCAAACTGCAACTGTCATTTCCACAGTAAACAATGCAATTTAAATGCATTTTTTGCTGTGAAAATGACAATTGTCCCAAAAATGTGTCAAAATTGTCCGAAGTGTCCGCCATATTGTCGCAGTCACGAAAAAAATCGCTGATCGCCGCTATTAGTAGTAAAAAAAAAATAATTAATAAAAATGCAATAAAACTATCCCTTATTTTGTAAACGCTATAAATTTTGCGAAAACCAACCGATAAACGCTTATTGCGATTTTTTTTACCAAAAATATGTAGAAGAATACGTATCGGCCTAAACTGAGGAAAAAAAATGTTTTTTTATATATTTTTGGGGGATATTTATTATAGCAAAAAGTAAAAAATATTGCATTTTTTTTTAAATTGTCGCTCTATTTTTGTTTATAGCGCAAAAAATAAAAACCGCAGAGGTGATCAAATACCACCAAAAGAAAGCTCTATTTGTGGGAAAAAAAAGGACGCAAATTTTGTTTGGGAGCCACGTCGCACGACCGCGCAATTGTCTGTTAAAGCGACGCAGTGCCGAATCGCAAAAACCCCTTGGGTCATTTGCCAGCGTATTGGTCCGGGTCTTAAGTGGTTAATTAACTTGCTCAGCTCTCATCTCACATCATTGGCAGAGATTACTCAAAACAAATGGCAGGCACTGTGCCCACTAAACAAAACAGTGTGGTAATCTGACATTTTTTATACATAATGTTGTTTTTGTTCATATGGAAACGTTTTTAATGAGAAGACACAACACTGATTTTATTTGGTTTTACTGTAATAAACCCCTTCTTATTTTATAAAATGTAATGTGGCAATGTAATTTTTGCAAAAAAAAAATTGTGCTTCTAGGTATGACTGCAGTTATTTGGTACATCATTTTGTCCAGTGTAACTCACCTATCAGTTGCAGTGATTAGGAAGTGCCTTAACCTAGTAACATGGACCTGACTGAAGTTGCAATTTGACTATAATAACCTAGTACCTCTGGCTTTTTTCTTTGTACTTAAAAGCTGTCATCCTTGACTGAGGTTACTCTGTCTGCTGCCTGCACTCATTATAGTAAAGTGTGGAGCAAACACGTCTAAAGAAAAGGACTAAGAACTACAAGAGAGGGCATCTGCCTAACTTATCTGTTTGAGTCAATGAATATGACATTGCATGAGATGAGTATTTGTATACAGCAATGCACTCTGAGGCCCCGTACACACGAGCAAATACATCTGATCAAATCGGTCGGACAGATCAAACCAAAATCCCCGCCGGCAGACAGCGCGCTGACGTGGCGGTGACATTGACGCCGCCACGTCACCGCACCAGGAAGTAAAACACTTCCGCGCATGCGTCGAATCCATTCGACGCATGTGCGAGCAGATATGTCTGCTGGTTAGCGTACTAACCAGCAGACATATCGGTCCGACGGGTTCCCAGTCGACAGATTTGAAAGCATGCTTTTAAATCTGTCGGCTGGCCAAATCCGTCTGTTTGCCCGTACACACGATCGAATTTGTCTGCTGAAACGGTCCGTCAGATGGGTTTCAGCAGACAGATTTGATCGTGTGTACGCGGCCTAAGAAGGCATATGTTATCACTGAAGTAAGGACATAAAATATGTGCTCACTGAAATTGCACCATACAAAACATATTCATACGAAGGCCAAAAAAAAAAAATTAAAACATATTAATACTAATATCTTAGGTTTATGTTCTTTACAACATAGTCTTGGCAACATTCAATACTCTTCTTCCAGGCTACAGGCCTGTCCATAATAAGGATAGGGGCGTTGCCCCCCTAATCCATGCGCCCAGCCCCTAATCTACATGAAGGGCACCGGATGCATGGATTTAATTTTTTTTTTTGAAGCACATGATTAGAGCCTGAGGCTCTAGTTGGCTTAAAAAAAGGGGTGGGCTCGGTGCGCAGATAACTGCGCCCTGAGCCCACCCAGCTGTGTGACAATGGAAAATTAATATTCACTATTTTCTTCCTAATTCTCCTTCTGGCCACGTATTGGCCACCGAGGAGTAGGAGATGCAGGGTGAAGCCATCGTGAAACAGAGGAAGAGGGGATGCAGAATGAAGCCACTGAGTAGGAAGCACTGCCCCCAACCTAGATGGGGTAGGTGTGGAGCTGGTGGGCTGATGAGTGAGCGATGGATGGGGGGGATTTGACTTATCTACTTACTGACCAGGGGGTTGCGGGTGGTTTGTTTGCACCCCCCCACCCTCAAAAAAGGAGCACCATCTCTGGTTGTGTGGCTAAAGGCTTTTAGGCCTTATTCACACTGGAGGTTTTTACAGTTGCTTTTTTTTTTCGCTTAAGGCGTTTAATTTTGCAGGCAGTAAACTCCCCAGCATGTTATCCTATGTTTCCATGTACACAGGCTTTTATCAGCATTTCTGGCTGGGGCGTTTTCTGGCTCATTTTTAGAACATTCAGTGTGCATGAGGTCTTAATCTTAGCTCAGCAATTACAGCATTCAAAATGATAGATTCATAACTAAAAAAAAAAGAGTTTACATTTTGTCTTTGTGCTTGCCTGGGTTTCCTACCACACTCTGAAGGCATGCTGGTAGGTTAACTTGCTCTAAACTGACACCAGTATGTGTATGTATTCATATGCAGTAGGCACCATAGACTGTTAGCACACTGAAGAGAAGGAATGATGCGTAAAATGTTTGCACTAAATAAATAACTGAATGACAGCCTTCTAGAAAATGCCATGTAGGTTTACAATTTTTTTTTAAAAAGTGTATCCATCTAACTTTCTGGAGCTTTTTAATACATTTAAGCTCTTGGTGCCGAGCGCATGCAAATATGCGGTCTCTCGGGAGGTGGGTTTTGGCGCCAAATGGGCTGCATATTTGTGTGCATTAGTGAAAATAGAGCTGTGCTGAGAGCATGCTCCCTGCGTACTCCAGACACAGTTATCAGTAGCTAAAGGAAAGCTCTCAATCCAGAGGCGTAACTAGAAACTTCAGGGCCCCGGTGCAAGAAATCGTGAAAGGGCCCCCCCCCCATCACCTCTGTTGTAGAAGTAATGGGGGGATAGGGATGAGATCAGTGGTGGGGGGGATGGGATCAGTAAGAGGCACAGTGGTGGAGGTTGGCATAGATTGCTCATCTCTGTCACTTTATTGACTTAAAGTCAATCAGTGGTGTCACTAGGATTGGTGTCACCTGGTGCGGAAAAAAATTGGTGTCCCTCCCCCCCTCAGTACAGACCCCTTTCCACTAGGGTTGTCCCGATACTAGTATCGGTATCGGGACGGATGCCCAGTATTTGCACGAGTACTTGTACTCGCGCAAATACTCCCGATGCCTAAATAGAATACTCCCCCCCACCGCTGCATCGCGCCGCCGAATCGAAAGCCGTTGCATCGCAACGCGGCATCGAAAGCCGCGCAAGGGGTTAAACGCTGTGCGGGAACATCACAGCATTCATTTGAATAGCTGTAGTGTTCCCGCCCGTATAGACACTCCCCCTTGCTCGGGATTGGATGGGTGATCGTTATCTGTCCAATCCCGAGCAAGGGGGAGTGTCTATACGGGCGGGCTATTCAAATGAATCCTGTGATTTTCTCCATGCGGCTTTCGGCGGCAAAGGTATGGGGGAAATGGCTGAAGGGACATGGCTGCATATGTGAGGGACATGGCTGAAGGGACATGGCTGCATATGTGAGGGACATAGCTGGAGGGACATGGCTGGAGGGACATGGCTGCATATGTGAGGGACATGGCTGAAGGGACATGGCTGCATATGTGAGGGACATAGCTGGAGGGACATGGCTGGAGGGACATGGCTGCATATGTGAGGGACATGGCTGGAGGGACATTGCTGCATATGTGAGGGACATGGCTAGAGGGACATGGCTGCATATGTGAGTGACATGGCTAGAGGGACATGGGACATGGCTGCATATGTGAGGGACATGGCTAGAGGGACATGGCTGAACGGACATTGCTGCATATGTGAGGGATATGGCTAGAGGGACATGGGACATTGCTGCATATGTGAGGGACATGGCTAGAGGGACATGGCTGAAGGGACATGGCTGCATATGTGAGGGACATGGCTGAAGGGACATGGCTGCATATGTGAGGGACATGGCTGAAGGGACATTGCTGCATATGTGAGGGACATGGCTAGAGGGACATGGGACATTGCTGCATATGTGAGGGACATGGCTAGAGGGACATGGGACATTGCTGCATATGTTAGGGACATGGCTAGAGGGACATGGCTGAACGGACATTGCTGCATATGTGAGGGACATGGCTAGAGGGACATGGGACATTGCTGCATATGTGAGGGACATGGCTAGAGGGACATGGGACATTGCTGCATATGTGAGGGACATGGCTAGAGGGACATGGGACATTGCTGCATATGTGAGGGACATGGCTACATATGTGAGGGACATGGCTGAAGGGACATGGCTGCATATGTGAGGGACATGGCTAGAGGGACATGGCTGAAGGGACATGGCTGCATATGTGAGGGACATGGCTAGAGGGACATGGCTGCATATGTGAGGGACATGGCTGGAGGGACATGGCTGAATATGTAGGGGACATTGCTGGGGGGACATGGCTGCATATGTGGGGGACATGGCTGCATTTGGGGACACATGTAAAAAAAAGTATCGGTATTCGGTATCGGCAACTACTTGAAAAAAAGTATCGGTACTTGTACTCGGTCCTAAAAAAGAGGCATCGGGACAACCCTACTCTCCACTAACTACAGACCCCCCCTCTCGCAGTATAGATCCCCCTCATCAGTACAGACACCCCCATCAGTGTAGAATCCCCCCTCTTAGTGCAAACACCCTCCCCTAGGTGCAGACCCCTATCAGTATAGAATCCCCCCTTAGTGTAGAACCCCCCCATCAGTATAGAATCCCCCCTTAGTGTAGAACCCCCCATCAGTATAGAATCCCCCTTAGTGCAGACCCCTGCAGTATAGACACATTCCTTAGTGCAGACCCCCATCAGTAAAGACACCCCCCTTTAGTATAGACACCCCACTCGGTGCAGACCCCCACAGTATAGACACCCCACTCGGTGCAGACCCCCACAGTATAGACACCCCACTCGGTGCAGACCCCCACAGTATAGACACCCCACTCAGTGCAGACCCCCACAGTATAGACACCCCACTCGGTGCAGACCCACTGTGTATTACACAGCCCCCCTTATTACAGACACATATTTTTACCTGCAAAGATATCTGTATTTATTATTTTTTCACACACATTAGTTCCCCTCTGTTACCCCCCCCCCACACACACACACATTACTTCCACTCTGCCCCCCCCCCCCCCACACACACACATTACTTCACCTCTGTCCCCCCCCAGACACACACACACACATTACTTACACTCTGACCCCCCCCCCCACACACACACATTACTTACCCTCTGACACCCCCCCCCCCACACACACACACACACATTACTTACACTCTAACCCCCCCTACACACACACATTACTTACCCTCTGACTCCCCCTACACACACACATTACTTACCCTCTGACCCCCCCCCCCCACACACACATCACTTACACTCTGACCCCCCCACACACACACACACACACACATTACTTACCCTCTGACACCCCACACACACACAAACATTACTTACACTCTAACCCCCACCTGCACACACATTACTTACCCTCTGACCCCCCCCCCACACACACACACATTACTTACACTTTGACCCCCCCACACACACACATTACTTACACTCTGACCCCCCCCCCCCACACACACACACACACATTACTTCACCTCTGCCCCCCCCCCCCCCACATACACACACACACATTACTTTACCTCTGCCCCCCACACACACACACACACACACATTACTTCACCTCTGCCCCCCCCCCACATACACACACACACACATTACTTTACCTCTGCCCCCACACACACACACACATTACTTCACCTCTGCCCCCCCCCACATACACACACACATTACTTCACCTCTGCCCCCATACACACACACACACATTACTTCACCTCTGCCCCCCCCCACACACACATTACTTCACCTCTGCCCCCCCCCACACACATACACACACACACATTAGTTCCCCTCTGTACCCCGCACACCTGTTTCCCTTCATACACAATACAATGCACTTGTTTTGCCTGTTCTCCCACTATCTGAGACAGCGGCGGTGGTGGTCTCACCTGAATGGAGACTGGTGCAGCTGCCTGTCCTCTCACCACAGATCTCCGACAGTCCAGGAAGAGGGAGGGGAAATCACGGCAAGCCCTGACCTAACATACAGTACTCCAGCCGACTGCTCTGTGTCCCGGCTCTCTCCCCTCCTCTTCTCACTGCCGCTGATAGAGCGGCATTGTAGGCTGGGGACAGAGCTTTAAAAACCAGGCTGCCGGAACGGGGGATGGAGAGGTGTGTGGAATGTCTTCACATGTGCGTTTCAAGCCCGTCACCCGCCCTGCACGGGCGGGTGGTGGGCCCCCCAGACATGGCGGAACTACAGGGCCCAGTCGCAACTGCGACTGCTGCGACACTGAAAATTCCGCCACTGTCTCAATCGAAGTTTGAGATCAGGAGATTTCTGATCATATAACCACCATGATAGCCAATCATGGCAGTCACATGACCATAAGCCCTGCCGCGTCTCCCAGCATTCTAAGCCCTTATATAGAGTTTGGGATTAAAAGTACAATGTTAGTGTTTGCAGATGACACCAAGTTATACAGTGGAATAACGTCCTTACAATAAAGTGACCAGATTTTTAAAATGAAATCTGGGGACATATTTTTTCTTTACTAGTAATGGCAACAATCAGTGACTCTCTGCCCATCGCCGCCCGCCTCACAGCCTGTCAAGTCTCACTCTCCGGGCCCCGTCTACTACTGGGTGGGGAGCTGAGGAAGATCACTTTGCAATGAAGGCAAGGAGATAGGCAGGTGGCTGGCCAGGAGAAGAACATGCAAATGAAGCTAAATGGGCATGCACCCGAAACTGAAGAAACTGAAGAAATATTCCCTCCGCTCCGACCAGCACATGATCATCAGAAAGGGGCACATATAATGTTAAAAATACAACCCCCCTATGCTAGTAGGCACAGCGGAGCACGGCAGAGCAGGGGGGGGGGTGTAATTCTAATTTTTTTATTTGAATTCTGCACTGATTGTCTTTGAAATTGCCCCTGCCCCCTATTAAATCCAATCTGGGGACAAAACCAGGGACAGACTTGGTCCAGGGACAGTGTCCTCAATCAGGGGACTGTCCCCTGAAACCGGGGATGTCTGGTCACCCTACCTTACAAGATGTCTCCAATTTAAAAGCCGGCCACAATGTACTATTTAATTGGGCAACTACAGTATGTGGTAAATATGGTTTAATGTTGATAAATGTAAACTTATGCTCTTGGGAGTTAAAAACATGCATGTATCATGCATACAAGGAGAATAATAGCTGGGGGAGTCAATGATTGAGGATCTGGATGTTCTGGTAGAGCATAGACTTGTTAATAGAATTACGCTTAATTTACTAAAGGCAAATAGGCTTTTTCTGCAGAAACAAATAACATAGAAAGGCCCACAAACAGATTCCTGAAGTAATACAAGAGCAGTGGTTTAACAAAACCTTGTCATGAAGTACATGTATACTTTGATTCCACCTAATTCATATCAAGAATCTGAACAGCTTTTTTTTTCTGAAGCTGTCCACTGCAAAGTATTTTTTCTGGCTCCTGGCTAAGGCTGGGTTCACACTACGATTTTCCCGTCCGTCAGCTGCATGCGAATTATATGAAAAAACGTATGCAGCTGAAACGGATTGAACCGTACGTAAACGTATGCCCAAAAGTGAAACGTATGCGTTTATAAAACGTATACGGTTTCAAAAAGTGCGTACGGTTCCATCCGGTTTTGATTAAAAAAACGCATACGTTTTTTGGAATTAGTGTAATTTAATAAATAAAGATTTTCTTGTTTTATTGAAATTTGGCAGGAAGTAGGAGTGGTTTCACATCTGCTTCGAAAAACGCATACGGTTTATACGTATGGAACCGCACATATGTGCGTTTTCCATTGACTTTCATGTTTAAAAAAAACGTATGCGTTTGCCATACGGTTTCAAAAACGGCCTCAAAACCGTGGTCGAACACGGTTTTACGTACTGTTAAAAAACGTTTTGCCAGCAAATCGTACGCACCCGGATGCATCTGAGTGCATACGATTTGCAATGCATTGTCTATGTATGCGTTTTCCCGTACGGGCCCGTACGTTTTCAAAACTGAAATCGTATGCGGGTGACGGACGGGAAAATCGTAGTGTGAACCCAGCCTAACCCATAGTATCTTAGATAATTAGAGCTGACATAGTGCGTTGCCTTTTAGCAGATTATGCAGGTTTTTGCAGAAGTTGCATTGAAAAGGATATGGCTGAAATTTGTTTCATAACTTCAATGGCCTTGTCCTGAATATATTACAGGTTAAGGGAATGTTAACATCAATTATGCATAAAGACTGTCTTGTCCAAATGAATCAATAATTCACATAGGTTATATACAATATAAACAAGCTATATAAGGAAATCCACTTACGTAACGTTAGCACAATCTAAAACATTTTATTCTGTCTTTCTGTTGATGAAAACTACATATATTGCTCAATACTGGAATGTCATTACAAATAGAACAGAGATTTTACATTCTTCCCAGGCTGATTTAACGTAACTATTATTTTATTCATGGAGCTAATTTCAAATGTTTGTTTTAAATTTTCCTTGCCAGTTTCAATCATTTAAAATGTTATGTTTAAAATGTCATGAGTAGAGTGTTACAAGGGCAGACTGTAATGCCGCGTACACACGATCATTTTTTGCGATGAAAAAAAACTACGTTTTCAATCATGAAAAAAAAACGACGTTTTTCAAACTTAATTTTCCAAAACGACGTTGCGTACACACCATCGTTTTTCTACAAAGCTCTAGCAAAGCGTGGTGACGTACACCACGTTCGACGGCACTCTTTTCCATTGAAGCTCCGTCTCATAACTTGCTTCTGAGCATGCACGGGTTTAAAAACGTTGTTTTCAACATCGTTTTGCCCACACACCATCACTTTTTATGACACAAAAAACGACGTTTTGAAAAACGACACAAAAAATTCAAGCATGTTGGAATTTTTTTTGGGTCGTTTTTTTTTAAGACAAAAAACGACGTTTTGCCCACACACGATCAATTTAAATGACGTTTTAAAAAAATAATTTTTTTTTCATCGCAAAAATCAACCGTGTGTACGCGGCATTACAGTGAGACTGTTTACTTGACAATGTATATGTTTTCTCAGCTTAACACGTTATGATGTCCTTAGAGAACACACTGCTCGCACGGCCACAGGACTATGCAGCATTGTGGTCTATCTCCGGCTGTGTTCGCCGGACACAGCCTGCTGCCAGTATCCTGTTTTTCGCTGTTACCAATCACAGCAGATCACACGACAATTGTATACAATTGTCATCCACTATAATCCAATCATTGTATACAATTGTTTTGCTTGCTGTGATTGGTCACAGTGATCACATGGTACAGAAAAGGCCAATCACAGCCCATCTTATTTTATTTCTTAATTTTCCCCAAAACTGTGACAAAAAAATACAACTTCAAAAACAAAATACCTTTGACTGTCTTCTTTACAAAAATGGGTCATTTAGGGGTATTTGTCCTGTCCTGGCATTTTTGGGCCTCAATAAATGAGATCCCAGTACATCGGGATTGATTCATTTTCATTTTTGATTTGTCAATTCATCCACCGCAGGATTAGATGTTATGGATATAGGATGTAGGATATAGGAGGTATAGCGTCTACAAACTATGGTGTATGTATTAGGATGATGAGCGCATATACATAAACACTGAGGCTGTCAAATACAGTTCTGTAAAAAACAAAGTGCAATCCGTGCAAAAAGTGCAAATGCATAAATGTCAAATGATAAACAGTTCCATCCGTGGTGCAAATGCATATATATCAAATGATAAAAGTTCCATCCGTGATGTTGCAGCTAATTCTGAGAAATAAGTGACTTTCTTTAAATAAATGAGCTCACATTGCGCTTACCTTAATAAGGCAATGATTAAGCCTTAATGTTTGTGTGGCACTTTCGTGGGTCTCCAGTAGGTGTCCCTCTATCCTCTCTGTGAGATGGTATAGAAATCCTGGTTGTGGTCCAATGTTCCAAGGTATGGAAAAGGGAGGTTTCCAGTGGTGCTCAAATGAAGAAAAGTAGTGCCATAGTGAAGTATATAGGTGTCATTTTAATAATAAAGTAGAAACTTACATCAAAGTGTTAAAACAGTCGAACGAACGTTCGGATACACGATTATACGTTTTACTTCCGGTTCCGGGTCTTACATGTTACGCCACGCCTCGCAGCTTCATCAGAGATTCATTTGATATATATGCATTTGCACCATGGATGGAACTGTTTATCATTTGACATTTATGCATTTGCACTTTTTGCACGGATTGCACTTTGTTTTTTACAGAACTGTATTTGACAGCCTCAGTGTTTATGTATATGCGCTCATCATCCTAATACTCTGTCACTGTTGTTTTATTTTATATCACAATTTAGATTGAGCAGCACGTACACCCCCCCCCCCCCCCCCATTGTTTCACTTTATTTATTTGGTGGCGCAAGAGCTTCACTTATTCATATGGTGTATGTATATATATATATATATATATATATATATATATATATATATATATATATATATACACACACTAATATATATATATATATACATATACAGTGGGGCAAAAAAGTATTTAGTCAGCCACCAATTGTGCAAGTTCTCCCACCTAAAAAGATGAGAAAGGCCTGTAATTGTCATCATAGGTATACCTCAACTATGAGAGACAAAATGTGGAAACAAATCCAGACAATCACATTGTCTGATTTGGAAATAATTTATTTGCAAATTATGGTGGAAAATAAGTATTTGGTCAATATCAAAAGTTCATTTCAATACAGGCATACCCCACTTTTAAGGTGTACTTTGTTATATATCCTTTGTTGGCAAAGACAGAGGTCAAACTTTTTCTGTAAGTCTTCACAAGGTTGTCACACACTGTTGCTGGTATGTTGGCCCATTCCTCTATGCAGATCTCTTCTAGAGCAGTGATGTTTTGGGGCTGTCGCTGGGCAACATAGACTTTCAATTCCCTCCAAAAGTTTTCTATGGGGTTGAGACCTGGAGACTGGCTGGGCCACGCCAGGACCTTGAAATGCTTCTTACAAAGCCACTTCTTCATTGCCTGGGTGGTGTGTTTGGGATCATTGTCATGATGAAAGACCCAGCCACGTTTCATCTTCAATGCCCTTGCTGATGGGAGGAGGTTTGCACTCAAAATCTCACGATACGTGGCCCCATTCATTCTTTCATGTACTGTCGTCCTGTTCCCTTTGCAGAAAAACAGCCCCAAAGCATGATGTTGCCACCCCCATGCTTCACAGTAGGTATGGTGTTCTTTGGTTGCAACTCAGCATTCTCTCTCCTCCAAACACGACAAGTTGTGTTTCTACCAAACAGTCCTACTTTGGTGTAACATGTACTGGCTTAAGCAGGGGGACACGTCTGGCACTGCAGGATCTGAGTCCCTGGTGGTGTACTGTGTTACTGATGGTAGCCTTTGTTACATTGGTCCCAGCTCTCTGCAGGTCATTCACTAGGTCCCCATGTGTGGTTCTGGGATTTTTGCTCACTGTTCTTGTGATCATTTTGAGATCTTGCATGGAGCCCCAGATTAAGGGAAATTATCAGTGGTCTTGTATGTCTTCTATTGTCTAATCATTGCTCCCACAAGCTGCTTGCCTATTGGAGATTCAGTCTTCCCAGCCTGGTGCAGGTCTACAATTGTTTTCTATTGTCCTTCAACACCTCTTTGGTCTTCACTATAGTGGAGTTTGGAGAGTGACTGTTTGAGATTGTGGACAGGTGTCTTTTATACTGATAAGTTCAAACAGGTGCCATTAATACAGGTAATGAGTGGAGGACAGAGGAGCCTCTTAACCACTTGATACCCGCCCGCCGTCATTTGACACACATTTGATACTCTATGGTCCTTGTACATAGGGACACAATCGGTCACCTCCCCCTGTCACCCCCCCTCCCCTTACAGTTAGAACACAAACTAAGAGAAATATTTAACCCCTTCACCGCCCCCTAGTGGTTAACCCCTTCCCTTCCCTGCCAGTTACATTTATACAGTAATCCAAGCATATTTATAGCATTGTTCACTGTATAAATGTAAATGGTCCCAAAAATGTGTCAAAAGTGTTCAATGTGTCCGCTATAATGTCCCAGTCCCGAAAAAATTGCAGATCGCCGCCATTCCTAGTAAAAAAAAAAAATCATAATTATGTCCCCTATTTTGTAGGCAATACAACTTTTGCGCAAACCAGTCACTATACGGTCACTGCGATTTTTTTTTTTTTTTTTAACAAAAATATGTAGAAGAATACGTATCGGCCTAAACTGAGATAAAAAATGTTTTTTTTTTTTTTCAAATGGGATATTTATTATAGCAAAAAGCAAAACATATTGTGTCTTTTTTTAAATTGACGCTCTTTTTTTGTTTATAGCGCAAAAAATAAAAACCGCACGGCGATCAAATACCACCAAAAGAAAGCTCTATTTGTGGGGAAAAAAAGGACGTCAATTTTTTTGGGAGCCACATCGCACGACCGCGCAATTGTCAGTTAAAGTGACGCAGTGCCGGAAGCTAAACTTTTGTCTGGGCAGGAAGGGGGTGTAGGTGCACAGTAGGCAAGTGGTTAAAGAAGAAGATACAGGTTTGTGAGAGCCAGAAATCTTGCTTGTTTGTAGGTGACCAAATACTTATTTTTCACCATAATTTGCAAATAAATTCCTTTCAAATCAGACAATGTGATTGTCTGGATTTGTTTCCTCATTTTGTCTCTCATAGTTGAGCTATACCTATGATAACAGTTACAGGCCTCTCTCCTCTTTTTAAGTGGGAGAACTTGCACAATTGGTGGCTGACTAAAGACTTTTTTGCTCCACTGTATATACAGTATATATACACACCATAGTTTGTAGAATCTATATCTCCTATAATCCTACATCCTATATCCATAAAATCTAATCCTGCGGTGGATGAATTGACAAATCAAAAATGAAGCCTGAGAAAATAATATGCACCCCTAGAAAACTCAAGGGCATGTTCACAAATGCCAGGAGCCATCCAACAAAATGGAGCAACTGGAGCTTCTATTACACAAGGAGGATTTAGACTTTGTGGGAATAACAGAAACTTGGTTTGACAGCTCACACGACTGGCTGGCAAATATCCAGGGATATTCCTTGCATCACAAAGACAAGGAGGGTAGAAGAGGGGGGTGGGGCATGTCTATATATAATATATACATTGTAAACGGGGCAATGGTGGAGGTGGTATTTGTGTGGGTGGAACTTCAAAGGGAATAATCTAGTGGGAAATTAATAGTGGGGGTATGTTACAGGCCCCCACCCTGAATGAGGAGCAGGGGCTGGACCTCCTATCACAATTAGAAATGCCAGCGAGAGAGAACTGTCATCATAGTTACATAGTTGGTAAGGTTGAAAAAAGTCCCAAGTCCATCAGGTCCAACCTGTGTGTGTGCTTTTCTGTCAGTATTATATTGTATATCCCTGTATGTTATGGTTGTTCAGCTGCCTAGCTAATAGTTGTTTGAACTTATCGATGCTCCCTGCTGAAGCCACTGTCTGTGGAAGAGAATTCCACATCCTTAACGCTTTTACAGTAAATTACCTTTCACGGAAGAGTTTTATCCTTATTATGGGGTCACCAGTACAGTATTTGTACTTTATAATCATATTCCCTCTCAAGCGTCTCATCTCCAGAGAGAATAAGTTCAATTCTTGCAGTCTCTTCCTATTGCTGAGGTCCTCCAGTAAAAAAAACAAAAAACACAGGGTATTTCAAAAGAAATTCTTCACGGAGGAACAACCAGATTAGACTACAAATATTTATTAATTATCCACATATAAAATCTTTCGACTCTAACATCGTATGTTCGACAGTTCGTCAAAATACAAACGTTATGGGCTGTTCGCACCAAATTCGAGTGGCGTGTCACGGCCCATAATTCACTGCGGCATCGCAGTGCGTTGCTGGCTGATGATTGGCCAAGCATGCAGGATGACCCGCATGCTCGGCCAATCACAGCTTGCAAAAAATAGAGAGCCATAATTGGCCAAAGCCAGGGTGCAGGTCGGCCTTGTGTAGTGTGTTGCAGTGGTTAAGAGAAGACAGAGAGAGAGTGTCATTTATTGCAGGTAGATAGAGCAGGCAGGTAGGCAGGCTAGTCAGTAAGGCCCTGTACACACGGTCAGACACGTCAGATGAAACTTGTCCGACAAACCGTTTTTTTATCGGACCACGCTGAAGTGGTCTGTTGGTCTGATGTGCGTACACACCATCGGACCAAAATCCCATCGGACCAGAACGCGGTTGATGTAGAACACAACGACGTGATGAAAAAACGAAGTTCAATGCTTCCAAGCATGCGTCGACTTGATTCTGAGCATGCGCGGGTTATTGGTCCGATGATTTTGTGTACTAACCATCGAACCTGTCCGACGGACAGGTTTCCATCGGACAGGTTTTAAAGCATGTTTTAAAACTTTGGTCTGCTGGAAAACAGTCCGATAGGCGGTACACACGATCGAACATGTCCGCTGAAACTGGTCTGCGGACCAGTTTCAGCAGACATGTTCGATTATGTGTACGCGGCCTTAGAGTGTAGAGGATATATATGCATCCCAGGTGTTGTATATGCCTATGCTGATGCTGAGTGACTATCCTGTTATGCTGAGTGACTATCCTTTACCTCCTCAATGATCATGCTGATAGCTTGTAAGAATATTTTTGGTTCTGGGCACTGCCACCGGTGGCTAAGGCCCAGTTTTTCTGCCCCTGTTTAACAGGGGCGTGTAATTACAATTTTTGATGCAATACTTTGCAGCGGGCTCATTCCTGTGCTCCAACTAGAGTATCTGTGAGGGGTTGCAGTGTTGTGGCACCAGCATCAATGCCTAAGGCCCAATTGTTCTGCCCCTATTTAACAGGGGCGTGTAATTACAATTTTTGATTCAATACTTTGCAGCAGGCTCATTCCTGCGCTCCAACTTGAGTATCTGTGAGGGGTTACAGTGTTGTGGCACCAACACCACCACCACCACCAACAAAGGCCCAACTTTTCAGCCCCTGTTCAACAGGGGCATGTAATTACAATTCTTGATCTAATATTTCACAGCAGGGCCCATTCCTGTGCCCAACAAGAGTAACTGTGAGGGCTTACAGAGTTGTGGCACCAGCACCACCACCACCAACAAAGGCCCAATTTTTCTGCCCCTTTTCAACAGGGGCATGTAATTAAAATGTTTGATCTAATATTTCACAGCAGGGCCCATTCCTGTGCCCACCAAGAGTAACTGTGAGGACTTACAGTGTTGTGGCACCAGCGCCAGCACCAAAGGCCCAATTTTTCTACCACTGTTCAACAATGGCATGTAATTACAACTCTTGATATAATAGTTCACACAGCAGGGCGTTCCAGCGCCCACCAAGACTAACTGTGAGGGCTTACAGTGTTGTGGCAACACCAACATTTAGGGCCCAAATATATCGCAGGACCATACTTTCAAACATCCAACTTACAAACGACTCCTACTTCCAAACGGAAGGAGACAACAGGAAGTGAGAGGAAATCTACCCCTAGGAAGGGAAATTCTCTTCTGTAAGAGGTGTCTCCTGTCAACTGATGCTTTATCACCAATTCTTGTTTCACTTAAAAAAAATCATTTGTCATTGGGACAGAAAGTGAATTGCAATCTTCTGAACAGATGCACACAGACAGCAAAACAAATGTTACAGGGGTGATAAGCCTTCTCTATGTTTTCAGAAAAGCTTAAAAATTAATTTTATGGCTGGAGTTACACTTTAAAGAAGTACCAGTTCAAAATTACAAACAGATTCTACTTAACAACAAACCTACAGTCCCTGTCTTGTTTTCACCGCCTGTATACTGCTGTTAAAAGTATATAGGGCCAAAGGGGCTGGTAATGACCTGGGTGAGGGGGTGGGAAAACACATGCTATTTTTCTTAATAATGTTCATCCATATTGCAGGGACCAGACATTACATTAAAGCAGCAAGCAGTTTTAAATGACCTTTTTCTTATAGTAATCACATTTTGTGCAGGGACAGTTCTAAACACGTACACATGCTATAGACACCCAGCAGGTAAGATATATTTAAAGGAATTTAAAAAAAATATTCACTTTCACCAATTTCGCCTAGACCTCTCGGAGGCACTTAAGGACGAATTAGCTTGAGTTGGAGTTCCCAGTTCCTTGGAGGATCCAATTATCCATTCAGATAGAATACCGCTAAAGGGAACACAGATCTGAGAGAACTATGTAAAAGAAAATCAATCAGCGCAATAAAAACACAAAATAATATAATAGTGAGCAGCAACGCTATATAAAAGTCCATCCAAAGATCCTCCTTGTGAAAATCCAATAGTGGTAAAGATCAAACACATGCAGGTGATGAATCGTGGATAGAAGAAAGACACCTCCACCAGTAGTAAAAGTGGCCTCTCACCTCCCAGATCAGACCCTATAGCAAGATCAGGGTCAATAGCGCTTTCCCATAAGGGATAAATCCAGGGGATGAAATTGCCAGCTGACAAGCATGAAGCCAAAACAGATACACTCCGGGCAGATGATGATTCATTCATATAAAGAAAGGAGATAACATAGTGTACTCAGTCATTAGATGTGGTGGCTGCATTCATTTTTACTTCTTCATGACTTCATTTTCAGTAAGTGCAGAAAACACCTGCTGATCCTGCCAATAATGCAGTGTCCTTGTCACTTCTTGTGGGCTGACGTCCTCGAAAAAATGCTTTACGCTAAGAGCTCACACATGCAAACTAGCCAACTCCGCCCTGCGTGGATGCTACCCAGAGTACCCAGCAACTCGACAGTCCCTGTCTCACCGCCACCTGTTACTATCTCTGAAGCCCCCAAGCCAATGCAGATAGGCCTACTTTGCGCACCTCTTCCACCAGAAGAAAAGCAGCGCCGCCACCAGAATAACCTTTGCTTATATTGTGGGGGAACTGGACATTATGCAAGCATGTGCCTCAACAAGACTAGTAAGTCTGATCTTAAGGGTAATATGCAAGTTATTGTCATAAAAAGTCTTTGGGGACCTGGGTCCTGCCCCAGGTAACATGTATCAATGCAAAAAAAAAGTTTTAAAAACTGAATTTTTTTCGGGAGCAGTGATTTTAATAATGCTTAAAGTGAAACAATAAAAGTGAAATATTCCTTTAAATTTTGTACCTGGGGGTGTCTATAGTATGCCTGTAAAGTGGCCC
Organism: Rana kukunoris; assembly: GCA_029574335.1. Classification (NCBI taxonomy): domain Eukaryota; kingdom Metazoa; phylum Chordata; class Amphibia; order Anura; family Ranidae; genus Rana; species Rana kukunoris. The sequence continues at coordinate 96,702,992 of CM056054.1, forward strand.
ATTTTTCTTGTGTTTAGAACAGTCCCTGCACAAAATGACATTTCTAAAGGAAAAAAAGTAATTTAAAATTACTCGTGGCTATAATAAATTGTCAGGTCCTGGCAATACAGATAAAAGTCATACAAAAAAAAAGGCAAAACCAAAATGTAATTTTTTTTTGCATGGGGGTCCCTCCAAATTCCATACGAGGCTCTTCAGGTCTGGTATGGATATTAAGGGGAATCCTGCACCAATTTTTTTGAAAAAAATAGCATAGGGGTCCCCCACAAAATCCAAGGGTCTGGTATGAATATTAAGGGGAACCCCAAACCAAAATAAAAAAAATAATCCATACTAGACCCTTATCCGAGCACGCAACCTGACAGGCTGCAGGAAAAGAGGGGGGACGAGAGAGAGCCCCCTCCTGAACCGTACCAGGCTACATGCCCTCAAGATGGGGAGGATGTCCCCATGTTGATGGGACAAGGGCCTCGTCCCCACAACCTTTGCCCGGTGGTTGTGGGGGTCTGTGAGGGGGGGCCTAATCGAAATTTGGAAGCCCCTTTTAACAAAGGGACCCCCAGACCCTGGCCCCCCTATTTAAATTGGTAATGGGGTATGTGAAAAAATGGTAAAAAAAAGCACAGACACAGCTTGGGACAAGTTCTTCAATAAAAACAAATTTCCAGTTATTGTAAGCCTTCCACGACCTGATTCTAAACACCGCCATGATCAATTCCGCCTCTATGGGAGACGCCTGCCGAATGACACAAGACTGTGGCATCAGAGGGGGGCGGGGTCACCTGTGACACCACGGGGAAACCATTGGAAACCCCCATTGCGTCAGAGGGGGCAGGGTCACCCGCACACGTCACGGTGGCCTCGCCTTCGGGTATTTAAAAGCTGCCACGGCGAGTCTCGTGTCCGTCGAGGTGGAATCAATCGTGGCAACATGTATCGTTGGGATCATGGAGGGATTACATTGCTGGAATTTTTTTTACCCCGTCACCAATTCACATGGGGGGGCAGGATCTGGGGGTCTACTTTGTTAAAGGGGGCTTCCAGATTCCGATAAGCCCCCCGCACGCAGACCATCACAACCACCGGGCAAGGGTTGTGGGGACGAGACCCTTGTCCCTATCAACATGTTGAGGGCATGTGGTCTGGTACGGTTCAGGAGGGGGGGCACTCTCTCGCCCCCACTCTTTTCCCACGGCCTGCCAGGTTGCATGCTCGGATAAGGGTCTGGTATGGATTTTTGGGGGGAACCCCATGCCATTTTTTATTTTGGTTTGGGGTTCCCCTTAATACCCATACTAGGACTGAAGGGCTTGGTATGGAATTTGGGGGACCCCAATGCAATTTTTTTTTAAATTTTGGTTCAGGGTTCCCCTTAATATATATATTTTTTTTTTCTGTGCCATGACATTATCGTCTTTATTATAATCTGCAGGTGAAATTAGACCTCCCTCTTGGGTCTTCCAACCATTGTTTCCTCCTGTGCTGGCATCTAGAGAAGTTTCCTCCTTGGTTGTTGTCACCATCATTTCAAATTCCTTCATAGACAGCTGATTCCCCCTCATATATGTTTCGTCTTCTGCTTTAACCTCAGTTTTGATATCAAACACTCCTATCGCCTGATGATAGTGAGGGATGGTGTGACCTTCCTGTGTGGAATCCCGGGAATACAGAGGGCGGTGACATCTATCTGGTGGGTTCCCATTACCGGATCCATCCGGTGATGTGAGGGGCGGCTGATTCTCCATAATGACGTCCTTGTAGAGATCCTTGTGTCCTTCTAAACACTCTGTCTCCTTCATAACACTGTCCTCCTCTTCTCCATCTTCTATCTCTTCTTTGATAATAACATTAAAATTGCTCCAGTTTTCATTCTCTTCCATCAGGAGGTCAGTGATCTTCTGGGTGACTTCTTGAATCTTCTGTTCATTGTTTCTTTCTGGAACCAGTAAGGAATGTAGAGGGACCACAACAGCGTTCTTTCCATCTCCCGATGTCTTCTTCACAACTATGTTATCCTCCCCGGTCAGCAGGTAGATGATCTCCAGGGTGAGCCGTATTATCCTCTCCGTCAGGTCGGGGCAGTTTGCCTCCATTCCTCCGGTTCCCCTTAATATTCATACAAGACTCAAAGGGCCTGGTAATGGACTGGGGGGGGGGGGAACCCATGCCGTTTTTTTTCAATGACTTTTATCTGCATTGCCACAACCCGACAATTCATTATAGCCGCAAGTAGTTTTAAATTACTTTTTTTCCTTCAGATATGTCATTTTGTGCAGGGACGGGAAAATTTGGCCATTTTACAGGCATACTATAGACTATAGACTTTTTTGTACTGGAGCTGATAAACTGCAGTTTATTGGCGTTTTGGCTTTTTTATTTAAAGCCCATAAACTGAACTCTATGTTAGCCTATGTGCCCATGCACACCTAGGTGTTTTTTAGTGTTATTGAGCTTGGGAGTTATTGGCTTTTTTCTGAACGCCCGAAATTAGCGTTCAAAGTGCCGTTTCTTCGCGGGAAAAAATGCTAAAAACAGCAAAACGCTGAAAAACGTCCAAAACGCTCAAAAACTCAGACGCCAGCCTTTTTTAGCGTTTTTTTATTCCATTTAAAAAAAAAGTAAAAAAAAAAAAAAAAAAAAAGCTGATAAAAGCTACACTGGAAAACGCTGATTAAAGCTATTGCAAAAACGTTGCAAGGCTCCGTGCAAAGCTAGGGCGTTTTTTTTTTGGCATGTGTGCATGTAAGGCTGAAGCTGATAAAAGCTATAAAAAAACGCCAGTAGCTTTGCAGGGAGCCTTGCAACGTTTTTTAGCGTTTTTGCAATAGCTTTAATCAGCGTTTTTCAGTGTAGCTTTTATCAGTTTTTTTTTTTTACTAGCTTTTTTAAGCGTTTTTCAGCATTTTAGCGTGTTTTCCCGCCAAAAAACGGCACTTTGAACGCAAATTTTGGGCGTTCAGAAAAAAGACAATAAACTCCAAAGCTCATTAACACTGAAAAACGCCCAGGTGTGCATGGGCACATAGGCTAACATAGAGTTCAGTTTATGGGCTTTAAAAAAAAAAGCCAAAACGCCAATAAACTGCAGTTTATCAGCTTCAGTGTGCATGGAGCCTAAGCATTATTAAAATCACTGCTCCCGAAAAAAATCGAACATCGGGCTCATCCTTAGTAATTAGCTATTGCTGTGTTTCTTGGGTTTTGCCCATTTTAATATATTTGGACTAAATCACATTTAAATAAGAGTAAATATTTTTATTTTCCACAGATATTGTCATAAAATACTGCTAGTCATTTGAAGGCCTTCGAAGTTTAACCACTTGCATACTGGGCACTTACACCCCCCTCCTGCCCAGGTAAAATTTCAGCTTGCGGCACTGCGTCGCTTTAACTGACAATTGCGCGGTCGTGCGACGTGGCTCCCAAACAAAATTTACGTCCTTTTTTCCCCACAAGTAGAGCTTTCTTTTGGTGGTATTTGATCGCCTGTGCGATTTTTATTTTTTGTGCTATAAACAAAAAAGTGCGACAATTTTAGTGAAAAATACAATATTTTTTACTTGTTGCTATAATAAATATCCCAATTAAAAAAAAAAAACACATTTTTTTTTTCTCAGTTTAGGGCGATACGTATTCTTCTACATATTTTTGGTAAAAAAAAAAAAAAAATCGCAATAAGCGACTGGTTTGCGCAAAAGTTATAGCGCTTACAAAATAGGGGAGAGAATTATTATTTTTTATTATTTTTTTTTTACTAGAAATGGCGGCGATCTGCGATTTTTATTGGTACTGCGACGTTATGGCGGACACATCGGACACTTTTGACACATTTTTGGCGCCATTCACATTTATACTGCGATCAGTGCTATAAATATGCACTAATTACAGTATAAATGTGACTGGCATTGAAGGGGTTAACACTAGGGGTGAGGAAGGGGTTAAATGTGTATGCTAGGTGTGTTCTAACTGTGGGGGGAGGGGGGGGGGTGACTGGGGGGGTGACCGATCTGTGTCCCTATGTAGGAAGGAACACAGATCGGGCTCCTCCTCTCCAGAGACAGGACGCTGTCTCTGTGTAACACGGCAATGAGAGATGATCTATGAGAGATCATCTCTCATTCGCCCACAGATCGCATCGCAAACGGCCACTCTGATTGGCCGTTCGCCGCGATCTGTGATTGGCCGTGTCCAAGGGACACGGACAACACAGGGCTTCCCCGCAGCGCGCTCTACAGCGCGCGCTGGGAACGCCTGAATGACATGCTGTCAAATGACGGCATGTTGGATATTCAGGCCCGCGCTGTTGCCGTCATCCGACGGTAGCGCGGGCCTGAAGTGGTTAAAATGTTTTTGTAAACATAAAACATAAGAAAATATTAAGGACAATATATTACTGAGAGTAATGCCGCGTACACATGATCATTTTTCGGCATGAACATCGTTTTTCATCTTCTGAGAAACGCCAAAAAAAAAAAAATTCGAGCATGCTGCATTTTTTAACGTCGTTTTAAAAAATGACATTTTTTGGTTGGAAAAAATGTTCGTGTGTGGGCTAAAACTACGTTTAAAACTACGTTTTAAACCCGCGCATGCTCTGAAGCAAGTTATGAGACAGGAGCTTGAATGGAACTTCCCCTTTAGGAGTGCCGTCGTACGTGTTGTACGTCACCGTGCTTTGCTCATCATTTTTTTAAAACGATGGTGTGTGGGCAACATCGTTTTTAATGATGAAGTTGGAAAAACTTTGTTTTTTACTACATACTGAAAAACAAAGTTTTTTTTCATGCCGAAAAATGATCGTGTGTACGCGGCATTATTGTCACAGGACATAAGGGTGACATGCTTCAATTGCTGTAAAGAAACATTAAAAAAAATGAAACTTACAAAACATGTCAAGGTTTGCTGAGTGCCTCAGCTAATTATTGAAAAATGTGGGTGGCTTGAAGCAAGACCCCCACTTTTACCGAGTAAGCTGTAGGACAGCTGTCTGAAGTAAATGTCAGTGAGAGAGAAAATTAACCTCAGGCACATGAGTGCAAAAAAATCATAATTTTTTATTCTTCAGAAATGCTAAGATAAGTTCTATTCTTATTATTCTCTTTGATAAAAAGGAAATCATGGCTAATTTTACATAAAGCCAGGGCTCAAGTCCCGCGGGAACGCATGGGAACGGAATTCATGCACTTTTTTCACAGCAGGAACGCAGTTCCCTTTGCAGGACTAGTGCACCCAAGCTAATCCTTCACTAAGCGGCGATGCCCAGCTCGAGTCACTGTCAGGGGCAGGCGGACCTTAGTAATCCTTTATGTTACTGGCCGCTTCCTGTATATGGATTCATCAGGTAGTTTGCGGGTATTCCGTCACTTCCTCGATGCCGCAATGTCTCCTGGGAGCTTTTGTCATTGTTCCCTGGAGACATTGCGGAGGTCTGCCGCAAGTTATCACGGGATTTAGAAAGAACTTTGGGGAGTGGATCTTCCCACACTTTTTTCCCCAGGACTTGACCCCTGCATAAAGCTGATATCCTAACAGACTCCATGGCATCATACGTTTGGGTAGCTATGCCCTTGCTTCTACCCTTTAGGATACCACTCCCATATATTTTCAGACAGGGGCCGCATTCCTTTTTTGTCCACAAAATTTGGTTGCCATTTTCTTATCTTTTGGAAGTGTTGGCGGTTGGGCCTCATGCAGGAGCAATTGTGGTGTACTGTATGCATGGGCGTAGGAACCGGGGGGGGACGGGGGGGACGCATCCCCCCAGGAAATAATGCAGGGGGGACAGGTATGGTAAAATCCCCCCCAGGTTAGGAGGATAATTAATTATGAGCCCCGAGCGAGCTCTGAGCGAGCGCCGTGTGTTGCCGAGTGTGGAGTCGAGAGACACAGATCCTGGCTTCCGGAAGCTGCAGCGCCTATGATGGACGTCTTACTGCTCCAATCCGTGACTACGGGACGTGTGATCATCATAGGCGCTGCAAGCTCAGAAGGCGGGAATTACAAAGCCGCCCGGCGCGCCATGATGTCACATGATCCATCCCGGCTCCTCTCTCCTCGGCTCCTCGCCTCCTTGCCTCCTCCTCCATGTTGACACACATCAACATATGTACACAGGTTAGCCATTGTTTTGAAAAGCTTCTTTGTCACGTTTTTTCTTTTTATTTGTGTTGACTTGCCAGGTATTTTTTGGGGGTAAAATCAGTGGCTTCAGTGTATTTAAATATCCAATAGCATAGCATTAAAGTTGCCTCCATTTTTGGGAAAATATCAGCCTTATCGGAAACGAAAAATATCAGCCTTATGGTCCCATTAATTGGTGATAAGTAAAAATTTTACTGGATAGGTGGCAACCTTACATAGCATTGGTGTAGGCAGAATGTCAAATTAATATTTACATAGTAACATAATAAGGTGGACATCTTCCAGGACAAAACGTAATAGAAAATTGCATACTTTCTTATTGCAAGTTTCAGAAGTATTATGCTGGAAGTAAAAATAATTTTCTAATCATTTTTAAGCAAAGGCATGTAGGTATGTGCTATTGCTGGATTACATTGTCTGCTGCTAGTGTTCTTCACAGAAAAAATGAAGGTTTTTGCACCTATAGAATTAATTTTGTGAAATGTATCACTTGCCTGGGGTTAATTTTTACTGATGCCATGTGGGTTAATTTTTACTTATGCCATGTGGGTTGATTTTTACTAATGCCATGTGGGTTAATTTTTACTTATGCCATATGGGTTCATTTTTACTTATGGCATGTGGGTTGATTTTTACACAACAGTAGAATAAGGCAGCAACCCTAATGCCGCGTACACACGGTCGTTTTTTGCGATGAAAAAAAACGACGTTTTTTAAAACGTCATTTAAATTGATCGTGTGTGTGCAAAACTTTGTTTTTTGTCTTAAAAAAACGACCAAAAAAAAATTCCAACATGCTTGAATTTTTTGTGTCGTTTTTCAAAACTTTGTTTTTTGTTTCACAAAAAGTCACCGTGTGTAGCAAAAACGTTGTTTAAAACGACGTTTTTCAACCCGCGCATGCCCAGAAGCTAGTTATGAAGCGAGCTTCAATGGAAAAGAGTGGTGAACGTAACCTCGCTTTTTGTGAAAAAAACGATGGTGTGTATGCAACATTGTCTTTGAAAAGTGACGTTTCAAAAACGTTGTTTTTTACTTCACAGAAAACGTCGTTTTTTTTCATTGCAAAAAATGATCGTGTGTACGCGGCATTAGAAGGGGATCCCTCTCAACCCTTCAAAATAACATACACGTTATAAACAACTCCCAGTTTACTGAATAAGAATATGCCTGGCGAGTAAAAATGCTGCCCCCCCCCCCCCCCAGATTTGTAAGGGTTCCTACACCCATGACTGTATGGAGCGTCCTGGGGCATCCAGAAATCTTTCAGGATGGCTTGAGGGGTCACCAAGACCCCATCTATCAGTGGGGTGGAGTTTAGCAAATACTATGCTATGCAGAGGAACAATTGCCTGGAGAGTGGGCCCTGCCATTGGAGGGCATTTGCATTGGCCCTGCTATTAGCAGGTGGCTGTTAAGTATGCCCTGCGTGGATAGTCAAATGATTACCTTGTCCCCAGCAATCATCTGGGTGGTGTTATGGAACACATATGTAGAGGCTCAATGCCTGGAGAGTGGACCCTGCCATCGGCATTTGCCATAGCTCCCAACTGTCCCTGATTTTGAGGGACTGTCCCTCATTCAGAACAATGTGTCCCTGTTCCTATTTTCTCTCCATTTGTCCCTCATTTTGATCTGATCTATATTGTTGTAAATAAAATGCACTACTCATATATTATTTGTTGTTTCCCAGTGCTAAACCTTTCATCCAATTTCTAAATTGCTGCATTTGCAAATTCCAAAAGTCAATATAGAAGAATAATAGTGGTTAAAAAGCACAAATGTTTTTAACCAATCAATCATCGTTTTTTTTGTACAATTTATCTTTAAGTGGGGCATGGCTGCGGGGTGTGTCCTATGTCTACATACTTTTGCTAATAGGTGTCCCTCATTCCCATCTCATAAAGTTGGGAGGTATGGCATTTTCATTGGCCAGCAGCTGCGTTCCTCCCTCTATGATCCCAGTCACTCTGGGGATGCATTGATTGCCCTGTAGAAAAGGTCTAGGATATATGAGTATGTCTGGCATGAGGTCAGGATTAATAAGCAGACAACATGTGAACTGTTATGGAGTAACTCCACTTGTGTTAAAAAAAAGTAACCAAAACAAAAACATATGGAGATGACTATGCTTTGGGTGATTGATGAACGTTTATGAAAGTCTGTTGCATACGCCTACCTTTGTCTTTTCTGTCCTGAACAGATAACTGTTTGTTTCAGCAAGGCTTGCTTTCTGAATGAATCACTGAGCTCTGATGTGAGAAGCCGCAGTGTGGCCTTGTACACACGAGGGAATAAATCCGCTGAACATGGTCCGACGGACCATTTCAGCTGAAAAATCTGCTCGTGTGTAGGGGCAAACGGACCGTTCTGGCCGGATTCCTCCGGCGGAAAAATTTCAAAGCATGCTTTGAAATTTTTCCGCCGGATAGCTGCCCGTCAGATATGTCCGCTGGTTAGTACGGCAAACCAGCGGACATATCTGCCCGCACATGCGTCGTATCCTGTGAATGGATCCGACGCATGCGCGCGGAAGTGTTTACTTCCTGGTGCGGTGACGTGGCGGCGTCAACGTCACCGCCGCGTCACCGCGCTGTCCGCCGGCGGGGAATTTGATCCGATGGTGTGTACAGCCATCGGATCAAAACATCCCGGCGTAAATATGCGCTGTAAACGGTCCGGGGACCGTTTACAGCGGATAAATCCCATCGTGTGTACAAGGCCTGACAGTACTCCTTTAGCAGTTGATAACCCTTTAGGGTTTTTTGTCACCTAGCAAACAGCTAGGACAGCTTGGGGAACTTCAGCAGCTGCAGTTTGAATTGGGCAGTGGTTTCTCCAGCTCTCATATTTAGGGGGGGGGGTGGGCACATGGAGAGACAGGGACAAAAGTAGGGGGGTAACTTTAAAACGCAATTTATATATATACTGTATATATATATATATATATGTATATATATATATATATATATATATATATATATATATATATATTCACTTTATATATCCTGACAGTGGGTATCATATGCATACAAAAAATATAAGCCCTGTACTCTTGCAACAATGCCCCAATACATACAATAAAAAATAAAAAAAGGAAAAAGTTACCTGTGCACTATCCCAAATCCCTCTCTGCCTATTTAAATAAATGAATGTTTTTTTTAGTACCGCTTCAGTGGCCATTAAAGTGTAAGCTCACCTGCCCCCCTCATCCTGTCTGTCTTCCTCTGCCTCATGGTGGAACTCAACTTTCTCCCAGGCAGCCTCTGCTTTGTGAATCTCCTCGCCAGAGAGCATGCTGGGCTCTGTAGTTCCCTACCCCATAGGAGGCTGTGTGGGGCCGCTTTAGTTGGGGACTACATGTCCCAGAATCCTGTGCTACTGCTGCAGTCCTTCCTCCCTGCCAATGAGCAGTGGTTTGTCCAGGGTATGGCAGGTATGGCATGTGCCATGGGCGCTATGTGAAGGGGGCGCTTGTGAGTGGCTGGGAAGCAAGGCACTTTTCACATACTTGTCAGCAACAGTTACAATTGTGTTGGGACATTCCTGGGTTTTGGACCTGTGGCTGTCCCATGTACTTTCCAGAAAAATTATTTTTGGGCATGGATGAACTGGGCTGAGGTGTCTGATCCCCCCTAAAAAAACTTGAACCTCTCCGCTCTCACCGGGCACCGCCTACACAGTATGCTGGGAGAGATGTAGCAACCAGCTACTAGCTAAGTAGATAGCAGGGGTGTCCTAGCCAATTAGCGCCCTCAGAAGTGTCAGCTGACAGCCATCATATGACAAGAGTGATGGCTGCTCCCTGTTGCAAGCTGCTAATGGTTTGGTTCCTTCAGTCCTGAGGGCACAGAGCTCGGAGGTGTCTGTCACCCACTCCCTGGGAGCCTCAGCACCGTGCCTGGGAGGAGGGGGGACGCTGTGAGTGGCTGGGAAGCAAGGCACTTTTCACATACTTGTCAGCAACAGTTACAATTGTGTTGGGACATTCCTGGGTTTTGGACCTGTGGCTGTCCCATGTACTTTCCAGGAAAATCATTTTTGGGCATGGATTAACTGGGCTGAGGTGTCTGATCCCCCCTAAAAAAACTTTAACCGCTCTGCTCTCACCGGGCGCCGCCTACACAGTATGCTGGGAGAGATGTAGCAACCAGCTACTAGTGAAGTAGATAGCAGGGGCGTCCTAGCCAATCAGCTCCCTCAGAAGTGTCAGCTGACAGCCATCACATGACAAGAGTGATGGCTGCTCCCTGTTGCATGCTGCTAATGGTTTGGTTCCTTCAGTCCTGAGGGCACAGAGCTCGGAGGTGTCTGTCACCCACTCCCTGGGAGCCTTAGCACCGTGCCTGGGAGGAGGGGGGACGCTGTGACCAGTGGCATCTCCAGCTGTCATATTTAGGGTGGGCACATGGGGGGACAGGGACAAAAGGAGAGGGGCCAACTATAAAATGCAATTTTATATATATATATATATATATATATATATATATATATCCTGGGGGCCTTTACTACGATCCCACAACGGGCCCTTTCACATGTTCTGCAGTGAGCTCCCTTCCTACTATACTGGGGCCCCCCAGGGTGGCAGAAAACAAGAATCCAGGTAGATTTTGTCCAGTAAACGACAGCAGCGTAGTGTATTTCTCCCGTCGCAATCATGGATACACGAGTAGGGGGCGTGAAGGATTTAAAATAGGCGCGTTCCCGCGGCGATCGAACTGCGCATGCTCCGTTCGCAAATTTCCCGCCGTGCATTGCGCGAAATCACGTCGTTACGTCATTCGTTGTTTGAGTAGCGTCGTTTACGGACATTTCTATTTCCGAACGAGTTACGCAAAAAAAAAATATTAAATTCGACGTGGGAACGACGGCCATACTTAACATGGGCTACGCACCGCTAGACCAGCAAAAAGCTGGTCTAACAGTACGTAAAAAAAAACAGACGTAAGCGATTGCGAAGACCGCTCGTATCTTCGTGGATCGCCGTAAAAACACATTTGCATATCCCGACGCATCAAAACGACGCAAACTCCTCCCAGCGGCCGCAAAAATATCGCAGCGTAGATCCGAAGGCTTACGAAGACGTAAGCCTCTCGAATCGAAGCCCGAAGCCGCCGTATCATGGTTTGAGGATTCAAACTAGTGATACGGCGCGCAAAAACACCAGTTAGACAGGCGTAAGTGCTTTATGGATCTGGGCCAGTATTTATTAGCATTTAGGCCCTTTTCACACTCGAGCGTTATTCAAGCATTATTCAAGCGTTTTTCGAGCGTTATTACAGCGTTATTACAGCGTTATTACATAGTTATTCGAGAAAAGCCTTATCTGCAATCCCAATGTGTTGGTAAAACACAGATAAGACCCTAAAGTTTTAGAACGTTTTTGCAGTGCCTTGGTGTGAAAGGGTTAAGGCATTTTTATAGTGCTTTTCAATTAATTTCAATGGATAGGGGCGTTTTTGGAGCGTTATTTTCAGCGCTTAAAAGCTGCTCCAAAGATGCTGCTTGCAGGACTTTTTTCAACACCCCGCCAGTTCAACGCCTCAGTGTGAAAGGGTAAGGCGTTTTTACGGCGCTTTTCAATTCATTTCAATTGAGAGGAGCATTTTTGGAGCGTTATTTTCAGCGCTCAAAAGCTGCTCCAATAATGCTGCTTGCAGAAAACTTGGTGTGAAAAGTGTTTTATGAGCGTTTTAAGAGCACTATTTTTAACGCTAAAACTCGGTAATAACGCTTGAAAAAAGCCCCAGTGTGAAAAGAGCCTAAGAGTACAACCACATATATACAATCAACCGTATGTTCCGCAGCCATGTGGGCTCTATGCCTGTAAAGTGTGGGCTTTGATCAATAAAATCACTGATATTTAACACTAGGGTTTGACTAGGAGCATCATCTGGATTGCATCCTGATCAGCTTGTCAGAGAAGCTCCACTGCTGCTAAGCAACCTGCAGGGAGCTCAACTGTCTACAACCAATAGAGATAGGCTCGGGTGTGTTTGAAATTCCACATGCCCAATCCCACCAGGAAGTCGACACTCCACAGTGCTAATCACAGCCACTGAGACTTTTCCTGATCTGTGCAGAGCGGAAAATGTCTCCCTGCCTGTGATTAGCGCTGTGCAGTGTGGGCTTCCTGGCAGGATCTGGCATGTGGAATTTTGAACATGCCCAGCCCATCTCTAACAACAAATTATGCTGGCCCTCCTGTACATCAGCCCCATAAAGTAACCAGCACTGGGTTCCAATGTGCTGCTGCTGCTGCCATGGAGACAGAGACCAGAGCTGTGAATAGCCGGGACTGGACAGCAACTCTGGTTGTTCCAGCACTGGTTCACACTGGGAGGATTCCCCCATCCACCTAATAGTTGAATAAAAAAAGTGATCAATGTATGGGCTTCCTAAAAGCTAAGACCAGCCATAGACAGTTTAAATCTCAGCTGGTTCCGCAGGAACTGGCTGAGATTTGAACCATTAAATGAGCAGATTCTCTTATGATTATCACTAGTGGTTGCTTTATACCCACTAGTGATAATCACTGTTTGTCAGGAGAATACAATTGCTGGGCAGGAGGGATATTTCCCCCGTCAGCACTGTCTGTGTTAATAGGGGAATCATGCAAGTTTCTTTCCTGCAATCTGTGGATGCAGGAAAGAAATTTGCACCGTATATTACCTGCCTAACTGAAAGTGAAAGTAAATTGTGAATGTCTTGAAAGAACAGGAGAAGGGATGGAGATAATGCAGTTCAGTGATTACAGTGCACACACTTACCCACGGTCCAGGCTAGAATCTCAGGCATCATTCACACACAGCCAGGAATTCTGCTGATTTTCATAATTCCCAATCACACATCCCCTCTCTTAAGATACAGCACACCGGATAGTGTAGGCGGGACTGAAAAGAGGAGGAGGAGCTGTATTACTCTCTGCTCATACGTGAGGAGAGTGAGGGGGGAGGTGGCTGGACTGTAAAAGAGTGTCATAGACTGACACTTGGCTCAGCTTGCAGTCACCACTCTCAGAATTTACATGCTGGTTCTCCTGTCCTCCTGTCCTAAGGACGGGAGAAATCAGTCTGTTTCTTCAGTAACTGAGATGAAGGCTTGGGCCCCCCAACAGTGCTCATGGAGTCCTTTCTGCAACTCGCTCTTCTCCGTGCCAATGAGGATGCAGGGGAAGGAGCAGATCAGGCAGCTGTGGTTGTGTGAGCGCTCGCATTATGCAGTGAGAGAGTGGGGGAGGAATGCCCCGCAGAGCTGACTGGGGACGCTCTCCCTCTCGGGAGAGACTGTTACTCCAGTGGCAGCCCGAGAAAAATACAAAAAAATACAAAAGAAAATGCAAAAAAAATGCACATGGTGGGGCACAGCATAATGTTGGGGGGGGGGTCAGGGCCCCCTCTGGCCCCCCTCTAGGGTCGCCATTGGCTGTGACCTGGGCTGCATTGAAGAACACCATCAAGCATAACAGGTGAGTGATACAGGCTGACTGGGGGAGGGAGGGAGATCATAGAGAAGGTGAGGACAGAAGAAAGTGGAAGCTCATTACAGAACCGATACCAGGAGGAGTGCCCATTGTTTATGTGATATGTAATGAGGATAAAGTGCTAATGGCAAAGGTGATACCAGGAGGTGGGTCTCTCACACTGTGTCACAGCTGCAGAAGTTTAAGCAGCAGCAGCAGCAGCAGCTCACCCGTCCTGAATACAGATCAGCCAACACTCGCAGATAGTGGTTAGGAAATTATTCCCTGCTCTTCTCTTTATCCATTTACAATGCATATCCTGTACATGCCTGCAGTCTGACCATCTCCTGTACCATGCTCGCAGTCTGACCATCTCCTGTACCATTCCTGCAGTCTGACCATCTCCTGTACAAGCCCACAGTCTGACCATCTCCTGTACATGCCCGCAGTCTGACCATCTCCTGTACATGCCCGCAGTCTGACCATCTCCTGTACATGCCTACAGTCTGTGACCATCTCCTGTAGCATGTCCACAGCCTGTGATCATCTCCTGTAGCATGCCGGCAGCCCGTGATCATCTCCTGTACATGCCTGCAGTCTGTGATCATCTCCTGTACATGCCTACAGTCTGTGATCATCTCCTGTAGCATGCCCACAGCCCATGATCATCTCCTTTAGCATGCCGGCAGCCCATGATCATCTCCTGTACCATGCCCGCAGTCTGACCATCTCCTGTAGCATGTGTGCAGCCCATAATCATCTCCTGTTATATATATATATATATATATATATATATATACAGTATATATATATATATATATATACTGTATATACAAAGACATACAGTTACACTCACATCATACAGGTATGTATGTCAGTGTACGTTAACGATGGTGTGTGTGCATTGAGTTTGTTACATTGTTTGTGTATGTTACTGTGTGCACCAATGTACTTTAATGACTGAGTGCCAGTGTTGGCCTCATCAGTGATTTTTGTACAGTGCCTGCCGCCGAGAATGTGTTTTTAGCACGACAGCATCGCGCTGATTCTCGGCGACAGGCTGCCGACATCTCGCACTCGCTGAAATAGTAAAAGCACATTCCAGCGAGTCCGTCATAGAAGCGACGGGGATCCGCCGCGGATTTCCGCCAATCCTACACGTGGGCGGAGTTTGTTATGAATCCTGAGAAGGAAGTCCCCGCCGGATTTTAAATAAAAATCCGGCATGGGTTCCCCCCTCAGGAGCATAACGGGCCCTTAGGTCTGGTATGGGTTGTAAGGAGACCCCCCCTACGCCGAAAAAACGGCGTGGGGTCCCCCCACAATCCATACCAGACCCGTATCCAAAGCACGCCGGCCGGCCGGTCAGGAAGGGAGTGGGGGTGAGCGAGCCCCCCCCCCTTCTGAGCCGTACCGGGCAGCATGCCCTCAACATGGGGGGGTCAGGTGCTCTGGGGCAGGGGGCGCACTGTGGCCCCCCACCCCAGAGCACCCTGTCCCCATGTTGATGAGGACAGGGCCCCTTCCCAACAACCCTGGCCGTTGGTTGTCGGGGTATGCGGGCGGGAGACTTATCGGAATCTGGAAGCCCCCTTTAATAAGGGGGCCCGCAGATACCGGCCCCCCACCCTAAGTGAATGAGTATGGGGTACATTGTACCACGTGCTACCTACCCACGTGGTACCTACCGGAGCATGATGGGACTGCGACGTCACAAGACAGGCCTATATAACTCGCTGCGAGCCGCGCGCCCACCATAACAGCGGAAGGAAGCATCGCGTCAACATCTGGAGAAGAGAAGAAGAAGACGACGTCACAGAAGAGGGGACTGGCCACCGCTAGTAATTGAGCTAACACACGAAGATAGCGGCGGCGAGTCCTGAAGAAGAAGAAGACACCGGAGAGCGGAGAAGATCCCCGGAGAGCGGAGAAGACCCCCGGAGAGCCGGAGAAGACCCCGGAGAGTGGGAGAAGACCCCGGAGAGTGGGAGAAGACCCCCCCACCGCCGAAGATGTTGAAGGAAGCCCGCCGGGTGGTGGGTGCTTTTATCAAAGCGCCCCCCCCCGGCGGCGGAAGAGAACCAGATGGCGGCGAAGAACAGCGGCACCCACCCCCCCGCAGAAGCCCGCCGGAGGGGGGCACTTTTATAAAAGCGATCATACACACCCCCCCCGGCGGCCAACTAATAAAATATTTCAATACCCTGTGTGGTTTATTTGTGTTTACACTTTGCCTCCAGGTGAATGGGTAGGGGTACAATGTACCCCATACTCATTCACTTAGGGTGGAGGGCCGGTATCTGGGGGCCCCCTTATTAAAGGGGGCTTCCAGATTCCGATAAGCCTCCCGCCCGCATACCCCGACAACCAACGGCCAGGGTTGTCGGGAAGGGGCCCTGTCCTCATCAACATGGGGACAGGGTGCACTGGGGTGGGGGGCCGCAGTGCGCCCCCTGCCCCAGAGCACCTGACCCCCCCATGTTGAGGGCATGCTGCCCGGTACGGCTCAGGAGGGGGGGGGGCGCTCGCTCGCCCCCACTCCCTTCCTGACCGGCCGGCGTGCTTTGGATACGGGTCTGGTATGGATTGTGGGGGGACCCCCATGCCGTTTTTTCGGCATAGGGGGGGTCTCCTTACAACCCATACCAGACCTAAGGGCCCGTTATGCTCCTGAGGGGGGAACCCATGCCGGATTTTTATTTAAAATCCGGCGGGGACTTCCTTCTCAGGATTCATAACAAACTCCTCCCACGTGTAGAATTGGCGGGAATCCGCGTCGGATCCCCGTCGCTTCTATGACGACTTTGTCTCCATCGCGGCAAGCCAGCTCGGCGCTGGCTCCCGCGATGGGGCTCGCAAGTGCTCAATCTCCCCGAGAAAGGGAGCGAGATTGACACAATATCCCAGTCACCTACTGTATGTAAAAATATGACTTTGAGCGGATCATAGACCAGTTTGCATTAGTAAAGGCAAGGAAGGTGCAGTTGTAATTTTTATGTAATCCCAATCCATAATTTGTTAATTGAAAGATTAAAGAGCTTGACTAGTTGTTTTGTTTTTTTTTGTGCTGTTTTTTCTGTTAAGGTTATCTTAAAGATGGGTTTCAAATGTTTTGACAGGGGCGCAGTTTCAGTGCTTGCCATAGGCGCCATTTCACTAGATACGCCTCTGCCAATGAGGATGCAGGTGGATGAACCAGATTGGGCTCACTCATGTATACTTACACCTCTTCTTTATACTGACACCTCCCCCTATCTACTGGCACCCCAATATACTGACACCCCCAATATACTGACATCTCTTCTATATACTGACACTCCCTCTATATACTTGCACCCCCAATATACTGACACCCCTTCTATAAACTGACACCCCCAATATATACTAACACCCCTTCTATATACTAACACCCCTTCTATATAATGATACCCCATCTATGTATTAACCTACCCAATATACTGACATCCCTTCTATATACTGACACCCCCAATATATACTAGCACCCGTTCTATATACTGACACCCCTTCTATATACTAACACCCCCAATATACTGACACCTCTTCTATATACTGACACCCCCCATATATACTAACACCCCTTCTTTATACTGACACCCCCAATATAGTGACACCTGTTCTATATACTGACACCCCCTCCAAAACCCCCTCTCAATATACTGACACCCCTCTATATACTGACACCCTCTCTATATACTGACACTCCTCTATATACTGACCCCTATTCTATATACTGACACCTCTTCTACATACTGACACCCCTCTGTATACTGATACCTCTTCTATATACTGACACCCCTCTAAATACTGGCACATCTTCTATATACTGACACCCTTCTATGTACCGACACCTCTTCTACTAATAACACCTCCTCAATATACTGACCTGACACCCCTTCTGTATACTGAAGCCCCTTCTATATACTGATCCCCCAATATACTGACACCCCTTAAATAGCACCCTCCTTAAACTGCCCCTCCATATACTGCACCTATACCGACTTTACAAAGCTTATTGAATGAGATTGAATGAATGACTTGTATAGCGCAAGGCATGCAAACTGAATCGCTTCTGCTTGGCTGGTGCGGTCATTTTTACCCCGTAGGATCTTGACACGCTAGGGACACACACATATACTGGGCCAATTTTTGGACAAGATCCAATTTACCTACCAGCATGTCTTTGGAGTGTGGGATGAAACCCACGCAGACACAGGGAGAACATGCAAACTCCAGGCAGATGGTGTCGTGGTCGGGATTCGAACCAGCGACCCTTTTGCTGCTAGGCGAAAGTGCTACTCACTGCACCACTGTGCTTATCAAGTTTAAAGAAAAGACAGCAGTCACTTTTCCCCCAGCCTGTACCGGGCTCAATGTAACATAATACAGTGCCCCCTCCCTCCCCCGGGGATGATACATGGGTGCAGGGGACTTGATCTAGATCCTAGATCTGCATCCTGTGTGATCCTATAGTCTGACGGTCATGGCTTTGCAAGCATTATGCAGAGTGTCAGGGTGGAGAGGAGAGATAGGACACTCTCCTTCTCAATAGAGCCTAAGAACGAGAGGGGGCACAGCATAATGTTGGGGGGATGGAGCCCTCTCTGGCCCCACCCTGGTGATGCCATTGAAATTGGGATGGTTATTTTAAAATGACTACATGACTTAAATAGGAATTTTACATGTACATAATGTCTTGTTTTTCTTAACAATGTGGAGTTCTCCCTTGGACTTGTACAGTGTCCCTGTTTAGCAGGGATGTGTCACGTAATCAGTGCTATTTGTCATTAGTGTCACATGTCATCAGTGCCTTCTGTCATCACCAACAATGTCTAGAAGATTATTTTCAGCCGAGGAGGCATACAATATTCTTGCGGCCGAGCAACGTGGAGTTCTCCGCTTTTGATTCCTCCTCAAATTTAGATTCTGAGTCTGACTTTGACTACGAGCCTGTCCTAAGCAGTGGAACACTGACAGCCTCAGAGGAGGATGAGAGCCCGCCCACCAGACGAAGGCAATCTGGTGAGGAGGCAGTGCCATCCACCAGCACCACAGTGCCATCCACCAGCACCGCAGTACCTCGGCAAGAAAGGCCATGTACCAGTGGAGTGTCACCTTCAGTCCCAAAGGGTTAGGTCCCATGCCAGCCTTCCCTATTCCCTTCAGAACCCCTTGTGGCTTCCTCCTAATTCAGGAGAAGCTAACATTCCCACTTTCACTGCCCAGCCAGGAGTCCAGATGGGCACAGATAATTTGTCCCCAATTTTTTTACTGAGGACATGCTTGCATCAATTGTGGCCCAGTGCAACCTGTATGTACAACAATTCATAGCAAGTAACCCAACGTCCTATTATGCCTGTCCCTAAGTGTGGAGAGCCCTAACAGTGGAGGAGTTTAAAAATATTTTGGGCCTCACATTCTGTATGGGACTAACCCAAAAAAATGATAAATCATGTTGGTCATCCCGCCCCATCCACCACATGCCCATCTTTTCCTCAGTGATTCCCAGAACCAGATATCTCATGATTATGAGATTCCTACACTATAATGATGATACCCAGTGCCCTCCCCAAAATGACCCAAATTTTGATAAGCTTTATAAAATTTGGCCACTACTAAATTATTTTTCTGGAATCTTCCCCCAGTTGTTTACCCCATACCAACACATATGCGTGGATTAGTCCCTTATCAAATTTTCTGGCAGGCTGGGCTTAAAAAATGTATTCCCACCAAAAGGGCCCACTATGGGGTGAAGCTGCATAAATTGTTTGACCAAGCCACATGGTATACATATGAATTCATAGTGTACGAAGAGAAGGACACCCAACTGCATCCCCCTAATTGCCCAAACTACATGGGAACAAGCGGGAAAGTTGTTTGGGAACACATGAACCCACTCCTGGAGAAAGGCTGCCATTTGAGTGTAGAGTGTAGATAACTTTTATACAAGTTTTCCCCTGTTCGGCAACCTTACCTCCAGCATGCGGTAAGGAAGAACCGGAAGGGCTTTCCTCCAAGCCTTGTCAACAAGAAGTTGAGAAGAGGGGAGGCGGCGAGTTTACATAATGAGGAAATTCTGGCTGTGAAGTGGAGGGACAGAAGGGATGTATACATGTTTTCTTCGATCCACAACAATACATTCGTTAAGATCGCCAAGAGGAATGGCACAATCAAAAAGCCAACATGTATCCACGAATACAATATGTTCATGGGGGGTGTCAACTTCAACAGCCAAATGCTCGAACACTACCTTGCCACAAGACGAACATACCAGTGGTATAAACATTTTTTTATTTATTTGTTTAATTTGGCCATATACAACAGCTATATTATCTATAGCAACTCCACTGAAAGCCCCAAACCGTTCCTTGACTTCCAGGAGGAAATCACCACTGCCCTTATATTCCCGAACGGCCCACCAGAAAACGTTTGATCTGTGATTAGCAGACTCCCCAAACGCCACTTTCCTGGTAATCCCCCCCAACAGGCCAAAAACGTCAGAAAAAATGCCGGGTGAGGAGTGAGGGTGAGGAGTAGGAAGAGACACCACTTATGATTGTGCCCAATGTCCTTCCCAACCAGGCCTAAATTATTAGTGAAGTATGGTAAACATAACCCTCACTTCCTGCCTTTTACCTTCATACCCCTTATGCCTCTGCTTGCTCTGTCACTGACCCTGGCTTGTTATTTGACCACGCTTCTGCCTACTAATTCTGTTTATACCTCTGCCTGATCTGGAACTGACCCTGGCTTATTATTCGACCACGCTTCTGCCTACCGATTCTGTACATACCACTGCCTGATCTGAAACTGAGGCTGGACTGTTTGACCTGCCTCTTGAACTGATCTTGTACCCTGCCACTGGACTAGTGGAATTCATAACACATGGGTCTCACATACTCCAGAATTGTTTTTTCTTGATGAAGACAACTGTTTTTTGTTTTCTCATTCCTAGATTAGGGTCTGGCGAATTAGAGGCTTCAAATAGATTTGGGTGGGAGAAGCCTCTATCCTGTCTCTACTGGTTTCGTCGTACTGACATCATCTGGATCGCTCCAGATGACGTCAGTACGACGAAACCGGTAGAGCGATCGTTCCTCTGAGCTACAGCACTCGTTTTTAAAGCTTTTGTACTATATGCTAAATGTGAGTACCCATTCTTGTAAGAATAAAGTATATCTTTTTGTGAAACGGTATCACGCTATTGGGCGCTTTCATTTGTTTCCTCTATGAGCGGTTGAGAGGTTGGAAAGACTCCATATGAAAAAACCTGACAGACACAGCAGTGTGGATACTTATTGTGAGAGCCTGTTACCCCTGTAGGGGTGATTGGATCCGGTGAGTGCGGGACCATTGGGGGAGAGCACTGAGTGATCCACTGACGGTTGTACCTGCATGAAGCACCTAGCACTTTACTTTGCATGAAGCAAGATTGAAAATAGTTTTAATTCAATTTAATATTTCTGCATGAAGCAGGATTGGAAATTGGACTTTTTGGAGTATCTTTGTTTCGAATACACATTGTTTTGCTATATTTATGTATCACTAATATTGTATTTGCCAGTATTTACTTTCAAGGATTAGCACTATACAGCCCTTTATATTTAACCACTTAAGGACCCCCGCACGCACATATACGGCCACAGAATGGCACGTACAGGCACAAGGGCATAAATTTACGTCCCCGCCTAAGTGCGGTTCGGGGGTCCCATCGGGACCCCCTCCGCGGCGTGCGGGGGTCCCCCTGGCTCAGGGAGCGATCCGGGATGAGCGGGCGGATGTCGGCGTTTACCCGCCCCCCCGCGATCGCTCCCAGCCAATGCGCGCGCTCCCAGCTCCTGTCAGTTCCTCCTCCTGTGTTTACACAGGAAGGAGGAAATGATGTAATCTCTCATCGCAGCGGTGTTTCCCACCGCTGCTGATGAGAGAAGACATCACAAGTAAGTGTGCACCAACACAACACTGACACACACTCACATAGGCACATTAACCCCTTGTGATCGCCCCACCCCCCTGTCACAGTGTCACTGAATGCAGTGATCTAATCACTGCATTTAGTGTCAGTGTGACAGGCAGTGTAAAAAACAGTTAGTGTTAGGTCCAGGGTAGCCCCCCCACCCCCCTAATAAAGTTTTAACCCCCTGATCACCGCCCTAGTTAACCCTTTCACTCCCTATTGCCAGCATCACTAAGCGATCATTTTTCTGATCGCTGTATTAGTGTCGCTGTTCCCGCTAGGTAGCTATTTTTTTTTATTGTGATTTTTTTTTTTACTAAAGACATGTGGCTAAATAAATTTTGGCCTAAATGTTTGACTAAAATTTAGTTTATTTGATTTTTTTTTAACAAAAAGTAAAAAATAGTGTTTTTTTTTCAAAAATGTCGCTCTATTTTTGTATATAGCGCAAAAAATCAAAATCACAGAGGTGATAAAATACCACCAAAAGAAAGCTCTATTTGTGGGAAGAAAAGGACGCAAATTTTGTTTGGGAGCCACGTCGCACGACCGTGCAATTGTCTGTTAAACGACGCAGTGCCGAATCGCAAAAACACCTTGGGTCATTTACCAGCGTATTGGTCCGGGTCTTAAGTGGTTAATGTTATATATTATTTGCACTTTATTTTTGACAACACTCTTAGCACATCATTTAAACACTTCAAGTAGGCGCCACCCCCTGCTATCTACACTTAATATCTTCCTCCACCCAGGTGGAGATCTTTATGCAAGGGCTGCCACTTTAATATCTTTATTAATATAAATATTCATTAATATAAATATTTTTCTTTTTTGCTATATATACCTCAATTTTAATTCGTTCACATATCACCAATTTAAATTGTCCGTAGCGCAGATTCATCCCCTCTTTTTTACAATAATTAGGGTGTGCCTGGGCACACCTGTCACACCCTGTGCGCACGCCTATGACCAGGACCAATATTTTGGCACTGATGACAATCTCTGCCTGCACTGACCCTGGACTGTATATGGACAGTATCCCTGCCTGCTGCCCGTACTGACTATGGACAGTATTCCTGCCTGTTGCCTGGACAATTGCATTCGCTTTTGCTGACCAAGTCCCTATCTGCTGCCTGGACCAGTGCTATCCTCCTGTGGACAACTGTGCTACTAAAACCACAGGTAACCTTTTGTTTACCTTTGCAGAATTCTATGTGTCCCTAGAACCCCTGATGGTGCTCCCTGCATGTTGGGCCTCTGTATGTGACCAGGCAGTGTAAAAGTCTCACACATTTGGTATTGCCATACTCAGGAGGAGTAGCAGAATGTATTTTGGGGTGTCACTTTTGCTATACACATGCCATGTGTTGAAAAAATCTTATAAATGGACAACTTTGTGTAAAAAGAAAAATAGGATGCATTAAAGTGAAAAAACACAAGGCTTTACAACCCCTTTAACTAGCTTTATATAGCAAGAGTACGTACTGTATGTAATAAAAAATAATTTCCTGTGTTTCTCCCAGGCATTCCTTTCAGCGTTCACTACACAGCAGCTCTGCAGAGTTTGAAGAAGTCACACATTAAGTCCCCATAGGCTTCCTTCTAGCAGCTTGTTAAATGTGTTGAACTGTCAAGTCCCAGAGAAACAACAGCTAAGATCAGTCACAGATTGTAGCCAATAGGTCTACCCTCATTTTAGGGTTTGGAAACATTGTTGTTGTTTTTTTTAAATGTGTTGAATTGACAATTCCCAGAAGAACAGCAGATATGATCAGTCACAGATTTTAGCCAATAAGTTTACCTTCATTTTAGAGCGTGGATGTATATATATATTTTTTTAAATAAAAACTTTAAGGAATGCAGCAAGGATGATTACTGAAAAATTACACATCACAATAATATGTTTTTATACAGAATTGAGGAGCCAGAGAGTTTACATTGCCATATTAAATCGTATGTACAGTTTTCTATATTAAAAGTTGTAAAATTAACAATAACAAAAACAGTTGTAGAAGAACCAAGTTTAAATCTCTCCATCCCTCATAGCTGAAGTGGAATGACACGTGTTATGTGCAGCAGTTAATGGAAACTGCCATGGTATGAGGTGGAATAAGAGGTTAAAAAGATACAAATAGTATAGAAAAGAAAAAAAATCGATGGATAAAGAAAAAGGCAGGTAGAAAAGGGTTTTGAAGGTAAAAGGTTGTGGTATGGCAGAAATCGAGAGAATTAGTAGGGCAGAGACTGGTGTGATGGGTTTATTTCTCTTGAGAAGTGTTGTAATATGTAAATGGAATCTTGCCCGTTCCAAAGCACTGGGATGCAGGCTCCACTGGCAATTACAGGGTACAGTTTATCATGGAATGGCATTTCATTGCAGCAAAAAAAAAAAAAAAGGCTGGGTTGTGATGTATTGTTTTTTTTTTTTATGTTTTTGATTTGACCTTCCAGTAAAACCTACATTTTGGAGCACTCTCAGAGAATGGTGCCTTTCCCTTCTACACAATGCCAACAGATTCTTGTGAGGGATAGGAAGAATGAATGCAAGACACTTGGATCCCTGTACCAGAATAACAGAGGTGTTTTTACCCTGCTTCTTGATAACTGTTTTTGATCAAGGATTTGTGTGAAATATATAGTATTTTAACTACAGTATTCAATTCTGTGTGAGGGTTTTTTTTTAACCATATTTATAGGATCATTTTTATGCATCATTAGTATTCAACATGTGTGAGCTGGGGATAAATAGCAAGACAAAAGCTCCCTGTGGAGCACACTTTCAGGCACAGATACCAGTCCAATAGCGTAGAATCAAACAGTGCTGTGTTTATTTGTGCTATCTTAAAATTTCATACAGATGCTGTACAGTGTTCCACAAAATTATCAGGGCAAAACTTAAAAAAAAAGCCTAGCCATGTCCCGGCACTAAATAAACAGACACTAGTGGTGGTGCGTCCATAGAGGGTGCAGGAGCGCCGCCCCCTCTCTCTCCTGCACCGCCACTGAAATACAATACATAGATTCATCATTCATCATGATTGATGTGGATGATGTGGATGATGTGATTAAAAATGGATTTATAGATTTTTTTTTTTCAATTAATAAAGAATGTTGTTACTAGTGTTTTTTTTTACCCCAATAAAGGTCTCCTGGGTAAGGTGCCAGTGTGTTTATTTACTATTTTACTATTTTGTTAATGAATAACCAGGGTTACTATGTAACACCTTTTTATTCAGCTGGGTAAGTAGGGACAGAGATGGCCCTGGTGCTTATCAACATTGGTACAAGGTGCTTTGACAGTTGGGACCTGGTATAGTCCATGGGGGGGGGGGGGGGGGGCTACATACTTGCTGCTTCCTTTCCTGGCCAACCAGGTTGTACATTCTGGGGGGACCGCATACCATTTTTTTGTGTAGAATTCTCTTTAAAATTATTACCAGACCCACTTCAAGCATACATTTTTTGGTGAGGCCTCATACATTTTTTTTGCATTTTTATATTGGCCTTTGAGACTTATGGAATGAGTTGATCTTCACTGAACAGTATTACATTTTTTTTTTTGCATTGCTACATATGAAATGCCCCTTCCCCATGCCCTATTTTTTTTTTTTGGGGGGGGGGGGTCCCCATGCCTTTTTTTTTCAGCAAGCCAGTAGGAAATTGTAGATAGCTGCACATGGTAGTTTTTTCTTTGTAAATGTCACTTTTCTTGGAGTACATCGTACAGGTGTGCTAATGCATAAGAAGGTTTAAGCACCCCCCAACATGTTATTTATAGAGATTTTAAGGCCTGGATTCACAAAGCACTTACGCCGACATATCTCGAGATGCGCCGCGTAAGTATAAAGATGTGTCGTCGTATTTATGTGCCATACCCACAGAACAAGATATGCCTGAAAATAGGCTTCTTCCGACCGACGTAACTTTTCTATGCCGGCGTATCGTGGGCGCATATTTACGCTGGACACATCTGGCGCGCCCATTGATTTTCTCTTAAAATATGCAAATGAGGGAGATACGGCGATTCACAAACGTACGTGCGTCTGGCGCAGGCTACGCGCGGTGCGCCTAAGTTGTACGTCCGGCCTAAAGTTACCCCTCATAAAGCAGGTGTAACTCTGCACCAGACGTGCACAGGTCAGCTGCAGAGCAGCTACAGCAGCACCGTTACGGATGAGCTAAACAACCACACTTGCAGGACAACACATCTGTATGCCAACATGCCAGGGGCAGCCATGGTCATAGCACTACTGCGTCTACAGGCACGGAGGAGGAGGGCACAGGAGAGGATACGGATCTTTGGCATGGGGGAATCGGAGGTGTATCGCATCTTCAGATTCAGCCCTGATGCCATCCTGGAATTAGCCACAGCCCTGCATGATGACATCCCCAGCCAGACACGACGCTCACATGCAGTGCAGCCACTGGTCAAGGTACTGGCAACACTCCATTTCCTTGACAGTGGATCTTTACAACGTACAAGTGGAGCCATATCTGGGATGTCACAATCCACCATGAGCAGATGTGTGCACCAGGTTGTTCCCGCAATCCTCACACGCATGTCCCACCACATCATCAGACCAACCTATGAGCATCTGCGGCAGAAGGCAATGCAGGATTTCTACAGAATTGCCGGATTCCCATGCCCCATCGGGGCCATTGATTGCACACATGTGGCACTACAGCCCCCCGTGCCACAGAGCATATGTACCGCAATCATAAGCAGTGGCATTCCATCAACGTACAGGTGATAGTCGATGCCCAATGCCTCATATGGCACGTCCATGCCAAACACCCAGGGGCCAGCCACGACAGCTACATATACCGTCAAAGCAACATCCCAACAGAATTCGAACAGAACGTGTACAGGGACAGCTGGCTGGTTGGTGAGTGACATGGGAGTCAGGCATGACTGTCCGACCCCATGATGCAGACATCACGAGGGGCAAATGCACGACTAACATCCTCCTGTCTTTTCCCTTCCAGGTGACTCGGCATATGCACTTGGGCCCATCTCCTGACTCCATACCGGAATCCCCAAACCAGAGGACAGAGGAGATACAATGCTGCACACATACTCACCCGTGCAGTGGTGGAGCACACATTTGGCATCCTGAAGTCCCGTTTCCGATGCCTGGATACATCCGGGGGGGGGGGGCCCTGTTGTATTCCCCAAACTTTGTGTGCCAGATCATTGGTGCATGTTGCGTGCTTCACAACTACACCATAAGAAAGAGCCTGGAGATTGACATAAGTGATGACCTGACCCCCGAGCCACACAGTTCCCCCCTGAACGAGGCTACCCTGTCTGCTGAGGGAAGAGCAGTCAGGAGGTGCCTCGTGGTGAGCATCTTTGCACGTTAAACACACACATTCATCATGGCACAAGGACAATGCACGCATGCACACCACGGTGGTGCCTAGCTCACACACACTGCATCCACCTCACATTGGATTAGCCCAAGTCCACCATGCAGGACTTGGGAGCAGCAACGCCACTCCAAGGCACCAATCATGTTGCTGTCCATTCATACCACATTCACACGGCCGTGGGGATAACTTCTCCCCGACGGCCCAGGGTGACACGCCTTGCTGGCAGGAATGCTACCCACACTCACACACCAGTCACACTGTAGCCTGCACTCCTCACCGTGTGCAGATACTACAAAAAAAATCATATTTTGAGCACATAAATATAATAAAAACTCATAACCTGAGCATAAAATAAAATAAAAACTCATAACCTGAGCGTTAAAAAAAAGGCACTCATCTGCCCTGACGTGGGCCACGCATGGTGCCTGGGGGGAGCCTCAGGTGGGGGGATGGGAAATCTGGAGGAGGATCATCCCCTGGTCTCTCCCTGGCAGGCTGCCTGCCCTCCAATGCCAGGGCAATGCGGGTAAGCAGCTGGCGGGTGCTGTTGTGCTGCTGCTGGCACCTTATCTGCCTCCCCTCCGCCTGTACAGCCCCTGCAAGGCTCCTGGCCTCTGCCACAAGGCCTGATGTGGTGGCCTGCAGCTCCCCAAGGCAGGTCACTATGGCAGTGCAGTTTGCACTCACATCCTGCAGGCTGTCAGAGCTGGAGGTACTCTGATCAGCCTGCAGTGTGAGGCCACGCTGGACAGCCTAAGTGCAGGCAGCCTGGGTCTGGGTCGAGGAGGCCAGGCTCTCTGCCACACGACGCAGGTCACCCTATGGCGGGTCTGCCGGGCCTGGTGCCTCGCCAGATTTTCCTCCAAGGCATCAGGATCACCCCTGGTCTTGCGTGTAGCCTTCCTGGGGGCAGGAGAGGCTTGGGGTCTAATGGACCGTTTTCATCCGACCAAACCGACCATGTGTGGGTGCCATCGGTTGCCATTGGTTATATATCCATCGGTTAAATAAAAGCAAACTTGTTTTAAATTTAACCGATGGATACCTATCCATCAGTTAAAAATCCACGCATGCTCAGAATCAAGTCGACGCATGCTTAGAAGCATTGAACTTCGTTTTTTTAGCACGTTGTTGTGTTTTACGTCTCCGCGTTCTGACACAATCGTTTTTTTAACCGATGGTGTGTAGGCACGGACTGACCATCAGTCAGCTTCATCGGTTAACGGATGGAAAAATCCATCAGACCGTTCTCATTGGTTTGACCGATCGTGTTTACAGGGCTTAACATTTACTTTATTCTCCATGCACACTAGCTTAAAAAAATTGCTTCTACAGAAGTTTTGTGTTCTGCCTGCAGAAGCTACTAAATGTTATCATATGTGTCCATGCACATAAGAACAATTATAGGCATATTTTGAGCTCAACGTTTAGAGGCAGAAAAAAAAAAAAACTTCTGGATCGCATTTCTGATCGTAGCTTACTGGCAGAAAAAAAACGTAAAACTCTCCTAAACTTGTACAAAAAATATTCTATATGAGCGTTTTGTACTACCAAGAGAACAGAAGTTTTTTTTTAAGCCCAGGTGTGCATGGAGACTTGAACATATTGGTGCTTCAAGGTAAAAGGAAAAGATAATTTTAAATAAAGGAATCTAAAGAGGTTTAAAGCTAAACGATATCCACTAGAACTGAGGCCTAAAAGCTATCATAACATATTCTGTAAAGAACATCAAATAAATAGTATGGACAGGAATTCAGTGTTTGAAAAACTCAAATAGAGCAATATATAAATATTTATATAGCTAGATACTTTTACTGTTTCAATAAGAAACATTTAAAGAATTTAGCTACCTTATTTAAAAGAGCTGATTGATATAACCCTGTGCTGGGAAATACAAAGGCTGCCATTGCTGGTGTCCTTCTGCGAATGCTAGTTGTTTATTGTTACATTGATCCTCTGGCTTCAATACTTTGAGTCCCTGTCCTGTCCAGATTCCTTTAGGTGAATGTTCATGCTAGCCAAAAAGTACTTCTAAGGCATATAAAGAATGAAGTGGATTTCAATGTTTGCTGACACAAACATAAACAGATCCAGTTTACATGATCTTTGTGGTTTCATCAATCTTTAAAACTGAAGCCTAATCTGCTTAGCCTTCAGATTAGGTCTGGCCTGTTTGGCCTTCAGTGGTTCCCTCCTTTGCACCCTCATCAATACACTAATGACATTTTAAAATAAAATCATATATTATTATAGATGAAGTGAAATCACCAATTAGAAGCTGTGCTTCTCTATACAATGCAGATATATCAAGACTCGTGGGAGAGACCAGCAGGGTGCTGTACAGCTTCCAGAAAAATTAATGCAGAACCCTCTAGGTAATGCCAACATATGATTCTAAGGCCCTGTACACACGATCAGTCCAAACTGATGAAAACGGACTGAAATTCATTTTCATCGGTTCACAGACTGATGGTCTGATGTGCGTACACACCATCAGTTTAAACACCGATCGTGTCAGAACGCGGTGACGTAAAACACAACGACGTGCTGAAAAAAACGAAGTTCAATGCTTCCAAGCATGTGTCCACTTGATTCTGAGCATGCGCGGGTTTTTGAACCGATGCTTTTGCATACTAACGATCAGTTTGGACCGATGGTCAGGCGTCCATCAGTCAGATTTTAAAGCAAGTTTTAAAACTTTGGACTGAAGGACAATAGATTGATGGGCCATACACACAGTCGGTTTGGACCGATTAAACTGGACTTTAGTCCGTTTTCATCAGTTTGGCCTGAGACTCCACAATTGCAAGAACTGAAGTCAAACGCATGAAAGGGTTGACCAGAGACAGTAAGACTGGGGTGAAAAGACCAAAAATTGGTGGATGTTCTCAAGCCAGAAAATGAGGCAGGTTCTATCTAATTTCTGCAACTTCTAATGCACACTCTGAGAGGTTTGTAAGCAAGTTCAATACAAGAGAGGAGCTTGTGCAAATCTGCAAGATTGATAGTAAGGCTGGTGTGTTCAGCTTTTAGGTATTATACAACAACTAAAAAATTAAGCCAGCCATAGATGGCTCGAATCTCAGCCGGTTCAGCAGGGACCTCTATAAGCATGTTGATTGTACCCAAGTTGATCTACCAATTTACTTGGGTATAACCAGCATGTCAGATTTGTACAGTAGCCGCTAGCAATAATCACAGTGTTCTCCCGGCATGGATGGCTATGCGCTCCCCTCCCTCTGTGGGAGGGATTCCCCCATTAACTCTGGGGCGGCGTACACATGACCGAGGTTCTCGCTGGAAACCAGCGAGAACCTCGCTGGAAGCTGCATTCCAGCGAGGACCTCGGCCGTGTGTATGCTCTCGGCGAGCATCCCGTCGGGAAGCCCGTCGAGCAGAAATAGAGAGCACGCTCTCTATTTGCTCCACGGCCCGCCTGGATGAATGGCTGGTTGCCATTCCCGACGGGCGGGTCGCCGATTTCGACGGCCGGCAGAGAACCTCGACGGGCGGAACGATGTGTTCTGCCCGTCGAGGTTCTCTGCCGTGTGTACACGGCCTGGCTGTGTTAATGGGGAATCAACTGATTTTCCTGCAACCAAAAACTCACATCATCTATGGCCTGCCTTACAACAGAAAGTGTCGGACACCAGGCCCTAGGACTTCACCCTTCTCCACCAACAGTGTTGAGCGGAATACGCCATATTTGATTTCGCGATATTTCACGAATATATAGAAGAATATTCGCGAAATATTCGTTAATATCGAATATTCGTGATATTATTTAAAAAAAAATTTTTCGCGAAATTTCGCGAATGCGAAATTGATTGCGAAATTCTCGTCTGCGCATGCGCGTGAACAACACGCGAAAACGGAGATCATTTCCTATAGGAAGCACAATGCTAAGCTCTAAGATCGCAATACACAGGTCTGATGCAAAAGAAGGGCAGAGAAAGTATTTGCGAATATTCGTAATACGAATATTCGCATTGCGAATATTCGGCAACATAAAAGGATCGCCTCAGCTACTCGGCCCAGGGTCTCTAATCATACCAGCAATGCTTTTAGACGTCGATGGAGATCACTAGGATGTGATGTGTTTTAAAAATAAATTTGAAAAAAAATTGAAAAAAAAGCGAATATTCGCCGCGATATTCGATTTATTCGCGAATACTCGAATATGCAATATTCGTAACGAATATTCGCAATGCGAATATTCGTGAGCAACACTATCCACCAAGTAGAAAGTTGTGAGATTACATTAAAACTTATATTGGTACATATTTTTACTGCCCTTCACTGTTCAGCTCCTGTAATTCACTGGTCGTACAACGGTCACTGGGCAATTGGGTCCTAGGACCCCCTTCCATTTTTACCTTCACCTTGAATTTTACACAGGTATACAAGTTCACCACCGCAGTTGTCCCCCCATGGTCGCCGTGGGAGATCCTCCAATGGTTGGCTGCAATTTCCATGTGATTGGGTGTTCTTTACATAGATTTCTCCTGACGAAGCGACTCAGTCGCAAAACTAGTTGAGATCTTGTTCTGTACGACCTCCACTTTCACCGCAACTCTCCCTTTGGGGACTATTGTAGCCCGGTGACCTGTCTGGTTGGTCCCGCAGTATATGTTTTGTTTTTGTTCTGTATTATTGTTTTGCTGTTTTTTATGACCTTGTTTTTTTGATTCCATGTTTAATAAATTGATATATATATATTTTAACAAACTTCCTCTACCTTCTGAGCTTACTTTTCCTAATAGTACCGCTATAGTCCTTTTGCCCCCTCCTATTTCTTTGGCTCTTTGGGTCCTTGGGGTCCCCTTAGTCGCAAATTCTATTCCAATCGATGTTTAGGATGATGGTACTACTAATTCTTTATTGTCTATACTAAGAGGCTCAAACTTGAATTAGAAAGTGTGAAGAGCTGATTTCTCCTCTTAAACAATTGCTGCTCTTCTCCGTATAGCCTTTATAGTTGTGATAAATATAAATACCAGTCCTATTTACAAATGAAGGAATAAGCAAATTGCCAACCCAGGCTTTGACAACTGTCCATGAAAAAGCAAGATTATTTTTAAAGGCATTGCATACTTTCAAGGTTTATGTTGTTTTACCTAGGCATTAGTGCACTTATATTCCCTGTGTTGTTTGTTTGCCTTTTAATGATGGGCTCACATGTTGTGGATGGTTTTTCATCACAAATGTGGGAAAAAATTATATGAAATGCTATATGGTAAGCTATTAATAGCCGTGTCTGTTTGTGTTTCAGATCAAATTACTGTTTAGCTCTCACCTGCAGAGCACTAGATCAAAAAACAGGGATTGTGGGATATGTGTATTTTTTTCAAATAATATATCAGTTCTTACACTACAGACAGACGTCATGCATTAATATGTGCCGTGCCATGTACCATGCCTCCTGTTTGAACACAAAGGGAAACTTCTGACACAACAATTTAGGTATTTTTTACATGGGATGGACTAGCAGGGGATCTGTCTGGTGATTAGAACAGAGCAAGAGGATGACAGATTTCTGAAGAGCGGATATGGACAGAGCTGGCTCTGCTCTATGGGCCGTCAGGTTTAAATGGACTCTGCTGTCCGTTTACACCCGACTAACCTAGATGGCAGGGGATGGATCCCTTTTAATTTTTTATTTATTTTTAATAATTTTTTTAGCAAACCATTTTTGATTAAAAGTAGGCAGGTGTAAATGTACACAAGTCTGTTTACACCCATCAGTTCATAGGGCTGAATGTAGGTTCACCTGAAAAACTGACAGGGGCCTTACTGTGCTTAGGTCCACAAATAACTTGATGAAACTACAGAATCAGAGCACATCTTATGCAAGTGAAAACACAAGGTACAGCTAGGAAGGATGCTACAAACTGACAATTGTTGCTTGAATATATTTACACTAGTTTAGCACCCTCTAGCTAGTGTGCTAGTTGTTAGTGTAGGTAAACTGGGTTGTGAATCTTGGTCAGGGATTAGTGACTCAAGGGCTGGATGACTCATCCTGACAGCTCTTCTGGTGCCTCCACCTGTTCTCTGGAACATAGACATAGAGGGTGAAAGCTAGAAGGGGCTGTTAGGACCTCTGTTAAGACTTTAGCCGAACCCCAGTAAAGGGCTGGCAGTGAGCAAGCCTCCTCATATATAGGCATGCCAGCAAGGGCAGTTAAGTGAAATATGGAGTGCTGTGAGTCCCTGCCTTTAATGGGCCTTTGCTACATAAACTACAACAGGGTGACATAGCTGGGTTCTTCAAGCAAGTGTGTGCTGGAGGAAGAAGAGGAGCTGTATAAGTTTGTTTGAAGTCAAGTGGGTATCCTATATTCTCCCATCCCTCTCCAAGTTATATCCCTCAATAAAACCCCCAAGAAAAGTCTCGGACTGTTCACTGACTCTGTGAATATTTAGTGTGCCTGGCTGTGTAGGGTGGGGGATCCCAGTTACTTGTGGCTTCTTATGGTGTGCGCTACACTTAGAAAGAGGTGTTTTAGACAACAAGTGTAAAAAGTCAGTGTGTTACTCATGCTAGTTAGTAAACACTACAGTTGGGCTAAAATCTGAACATTCACTAAACTAAATCTGTGTTCTCTGTAATCAAATACAGTCATAATCCAGAGGATACCACACAGGCTCTGGCTTTCTCTGCAAACTATATTTCCAACAACATACAGACATCCATGGAAGATTTTAGTTTGATATGTGGCTGTGAAAAAAATATTTATGCTTTTTTTTTTGTTTTAAACAATAGATTTGTATTGAAAGTATTTACTTAACAGTACAGTTTAAAATTGTCACATTAATCCTTAGTAACCAAACGAGTTACCTTGGTTGATAAGATTGTTCTTATAACAATACAGTAGAAAATCATAAAGAAACAGAAAATGTATACACATATACATACATACAGAAATTAAATGAACTTAACAAAACTTGCTACAAAGATCAATAAAGTGGGTCCAGGATAATACATTACAACTGGTGTAAGCATATATCTGACTTTGACTTATTTCAAACTTGACAATAAATTAAATATTACACTATTTTAACCTCCCTGGCGGTATGATTCTTTCAGATTTTAGGTGCTGAAAGCGGTACCATTATTTTGCATGGAAATTTGGCGTTTTAGATTGCAGGCCTGCAATTCTTAGGAATAACTCACCTAAATATGTCCAAACCAGAATCTAGTAGACTATGACAAAGTTTGAAACACAAAATCATAAATTATAATATAATAAATAATAACAAATAATAATTTAATAATAACAATACTTTTTATTTAATACATTTTAACAAATAATATATTTGGGGGGTCAAACAAAGGTGCAATATCATTATTCAGTAAATGTCTTAGGTATGACAGTTTTTAAACCAAGGTACAGCACAAAGTCCAACGTCGCAGTCGAGACAACAGAAACGTGTTTCTTTACGGATTTTTCTTCTGTTGTCGCCGTGCTTTAACCACTTTAATACCCAGCCATAGAAAATTGACGGCCTGGGATGGGATTTACCATCCTAAGTGGCCGTCAATTGACGGCCTGGGCATTGCAGGCGAATATCTGGATGATGCCTGCAGCCAGAGGCATCATCCAGATATCCTCTTCTTCAGCCGACGATTCTGCACAATGTAAGAACGATCATAGCGGCGGTTCCGCCGCTTGATCGTTCTTACAGGCCGCGGGAGGGGACACCCCCCCTCCTGCCGCCATCCGGTGCTTCTCCGGGCTCACCTGTGCCTTCGGGGGCCCGGAGAACGAACCGTTGGCGGCGGCAGGAAGCATAGAGATGACTGGTGACCAGATGGTCACCAGTCATCTCTATGACCGTTGGAGGACCCGGGCGCGATCTGATGACGTCACGCCTGGGTCCCCGTAAGTAAACAAAGCCGCAATTGCGGCTGTAAGCCCCCATTCATGAGATCGGTGAATTTTTTTTCACCGATCTCATGGTTTCCAGCCTGGAGGAGAGATGTGAGGTCTTATTGACCCCACATCTCTCCATAAAGAGGACCTGTCACACACATTTCCTATTACAAGGGATGTTTACATTCCTTGTAATAGGAATAAAAGTGGAAAAAAAATAAAAATAAAAAAAAGTGTAAAAATAAATAAAAAATAAGTCAAAAAAATAAATAAAAGATAAAAAAAAAATTAAAACGCCCCTGTCCCCGATAGCTCACGTGCAGAAGCGAACGCACACGCAAGTCCCGCCGACATATGTAAACGCCGTTTAAACCACATAAGTGAGGTATCGCCGCGTGCGTTAGAGTGCCAGCAACGAATCTAGCACTAGATCTCCTCTGTAAATCTAAACTGTAACCTGTAAAAAATAAATAAAGTGTTGCCTTTGGAGATTTTTAAGTACCGAAGTTTGGCGCCATTCCATGAGTGTGCGCATAATTAAAGCGTGACATGTTGGGTTTCTATTTACTCGGTGTAACATAATCTTTCACATAATACAAAAAAATTGGGCTAACTTTACTGTTTTGTTATTTTTTTAATTCATAAAACAATTTTTTTTACAAAAAAAAAGGCGTTTGAAAAATAATTCCGTAAATACCGTGCAAGATAAAACTTTGGAATGACCGCCATTTTATTCCCTAGGGTGTCTGCTAAAAAAAACATATATAATGTTTGGGAATACTGTGTAATTTTCTAGCAAAAGAATGATGATTATTACATGTAGGAGAGAAGTGTCAGAATAGGCCCGGTATGGAGGTGGTATAAAAGCCTGGTATTGAAGCGGTTAAGCAGCAAACCACACACATCCGTGTGGGTGCTGTTTTTTTTTCAGTGGGTGGAACGTGGTCCAAAAAATGACGACCAGTCAGTCGTTCAGGGTACACAACACCAGCAGCCCGACGTCCAGAATGGTTTACCGCCATTGGCGTTTGGTGTTTCAGCAAGATCTGTTTTGCCACCTTCCACATAAAGTCTGCATGGACCATAGACCTGTCACTTTTTTTTTTCATCAGGATAAAAGAGTTCCAGAGGCATTGCTCCAAAAGGAAATTTTTTATAGTACTTTTTCTGCTGCTTCCTCATCGCTGGGTAAAAGGTCATGGCCTGGTCAGCCCTGTCCACACCTCCCATCGTGTGGTTGTAGTCCAACACAACCTGTGGCTTTCTAACATCTTTTCCACCTCTGGTATGGACCATGGCGGTCGAGGTGTTATGGACTGTGCTCATAAGGGAAACGTCTTTTTTGTCCCGCCACTTTAGTGCCAACATTTTCCCTTTTTGCCATGCAGCTACTTCTCCTTTCCCGAGCTTTTTGTTTAAAAAAGCTGACGGCATGTTACGCCGGTTAGGCCTCACGGTCCCATAAGCATCGGTTTTATTTAGGATAAGGAACTCGTACAGTTCTGGGAGGTATAAAAATTATCTGTAGTGACCAAGTAGCCCTGGTTCAGAAAGGGCTCTATCAATGAAAGAACCAAAGTGGTTGCCATCCCAAAACCGCTGAATCGCTGGCAGAATTCAGTCCCTTTCCCAGTGTACAAGACTGAGTTCCAGATATATCCAGAGCTGGATTCACACAGCATAAAGGATTTTATGCCAAAGCGAGCGCGCTTTGATGCGATGAACTGAATCCAGCTGAGCCTATTTTTGTAGGCCATGAGACTTTCGTCGATGGTAATGTCCCTCTCAGGTATATAGGTCCGCTGGAAGTTCTGCAAATAATCTGGTAAACCTCCTACATTTTTTTAAGCTTTGGAGCTGGATGAGAACGTTCATCGAATTCCTCGTTATTTGCAAAGTGCAAATATTTCATGATCAATGAAAATCTGTACTCTGACATGACGGTTCCAAAAAAAGGTGTGGCCAATAATTTATTTATTGTCCAATACAACTTTTGGAGGGGTTTACCCACCACTCCCCATAAAATTAGGAGGCCAAGGAACTTCCAGATATCTTCGCTGGTTACAGGCTCCCATTTTCTGCGCCTTGAAAATAGCTGCTGGGTAGCAGCTTGTTGTTCTTGGTATCGATTTGTCTCCAAAACGATTTTGGCGATCACCTCATTCGTCAAAAAAAGTCGGAGGTATTCCAAGGGATTGTCATCCTCTATGTCCACTTTTATCCCAGGTGCTCCTGTAAATGGAAACCTTGGGGGTGCTACGTGCTCCGTAGCGCAATCAATTGCACACCAAGTCCGCACATCGCTGGGCATAGTCGCAGGATTGTCACTCACATCAGTTTCTGTGTCTGATGACAAATTTTCCCATGCGTCGCTGTCACTTAGCTCCTCCGCAAGTGATTCCGTATCACTGCCGCTGTTTGGCAGCAGGTCGCATAGCGATTTTGAAGTAGAGGCGCGCTTTGCCATGATCGCTGTGCACTTTACAGACACTGGCACAGTAAATCTGCAGACAGGGCACTGGAGAAAGCACTGGGGGGGCAATCAAAGGTCACTGTATTTTTATTTTATTTTAATCCAATTGTATCAGTGTGTTTTACTATGTTTCTACTTATACTGAATTTCGCGCCGTTCCCCCCTCGCAGGGAGGGGAATCAGGGGAACACAGAGCATCGGGCGGACATCCGGCAACCATGTACTGCGGAGATACATCGCTGGATCGCAGGGAAAAGGTAAGAGTATTTTTCCTGCATCCAGCGAGGCAAGCCCGAGTGTGGCTCGGGGTTACCGATCGTAGCTTGAAAATCTCACCCCGAGCCTTACTCGGGAATACCGCTAGGAGGGTTAAGTATTTGGATGCTCTGGGATAGGTGATCCAAGCAAACCATTTCTTTCTGAATGTAGTAATGGAATAGTTTTTATAAGCCAGCATTAATTCGTATTGGGCCTGTATATTGATTCTAGCTATAACTGTTGATAAGTTGGGCGCGTCGTTGGATTTCCACAGGCTGGTTATAGTGAGTCTTGCTGCAACTAGAGTGTGGAATACAATTGTTCTATATTGTTTCAGATAGATATCCAAATTGATACCTAGTAAAGCTGTGGCAGGGTTTAGTTTATTTAGGATGCCTGGGAGATCTGCTATAAAGGAAGTAATTGAATTCCAGAAGCTATGTAGATTTTTACAGCTCCATAATATGTGTAAAAGGTTTCCTATCTGATTGTCGCATCTCCAACACTCTTTAGACGTTGAGGGATATATTTTCGCTAATTTATATGCGGTCAGGTACCATCTATTTATTATTTTTTGTGCATTGTCCCAGTGTTCAATACATGCTGATGACTTGCTAGCTATATGGATTGCTTTTTTCCATTGGTCCCAGGTAAATTCTTGCCAAGGACTTTTATTTTTTTATATCAAGTGTTATACATGAGAGGGACAGTAAGGTGCATGTAGTGGGTGTATATTGAAATAGTGCCCTTCTATCAAATGAAAGGGTTTTCATATTACCTGATTACAGAAAACATATTATGGCAGAGTGGTGCGCATCATCAATCCCTGGATGAAGGGGCGTGGCCTGGACATGAGACGGTGAAGACGCATCCTTCTTGAGCTGCGGTGCCGGCACCTGGAATATTCGTTTATTGGATGACCTAGCTTGGTTCTAACCTCATGGCCAGCATGGTTAGGAAGACAGGAAAGCTGCGGACCAAAAAGGGGACATCTACGGGCTCCATTAAGCGATTTCTCGCTGCGGAGACAGAGGAATTCCCAGAGACGGACAGCCTAGGCCGATCTCCACGTGGGCTGAGCACGTCCCCAGCCTCCTCGTGTGGATCGGAGGGTGAGAGGAGTACGGGCAGACACTCGGACATAGCAGACCTGGTAAGCGGCCTCCCGACTAAGTCTGACCTCGCATCCATGCTCCAGGGCTTGGAAAAAGCTATTAAGAAGGAACTCTCGGGGGTGCGCTCTGATTTGGGCCAGGTCCTGCTTCGTGTGGAGGAATCGGAACAGCGCCTGGACAGGCACGCCACGGCTATCAGGGATCTGCAGACCACCACGCGGTCCCTCGCCATAGCCCATAGGAAAGTTTCCCGCAAGCGCCGGTCTCATACTCCGGCGTCCACTCCTAAAGCCGACTGAGTCTGTGTTCCTCCTTCCCGATTCTCTACACCTGATTCAGTTGCTATCCCGAATCAAGCAAGTATGACCGTGAAGTCTGTTTCAATGACAGGATGTTGAGTTTGCCTGTTTCTATAATTCCTAACTTTTAAGTTTATTCTATTTTTTATTTTATTTTTTTATGGCTGTTACTTTTTAAATTTTTGGTTGTCCTTGATTTTTGGACTTGTCACCTGGCATCTACCTGCTACTGGTTATTTTGTGGCGAGGATCCAGCGGGGCTTGTGGCTCACATTGACTGCCTTGACTTTAACTAACCCTTCCCTTGAGTCTCTTTGGTTCATACGGGGTGGGTCTGGGTCTGAGTTGCTGGGATATCATACGCTGCATCAATAGTTACTGGGTGTGTACTAGATGTGTTATGGTTATCCAATGTTACTGTTGTTTGTTTTTTTTGTTCCGTTGTGCTGGCGCCGGACCCCGCAGACTACGTATGCCCATGGCTGACATGCGTGGTTTGGTTTTGGGTGCGTCCCGGCCCCCCTGCTTGGGTCGGTGGGGGGTCTGGTTCTCAGCTGTGGTCGCCCTCTCGGGGGCGGGTTGCGGTGGGGGGCAGGACATCGCGCTGCTCCGGGTGTTGCACAGCAAGGACTTGCGTGCAGCTGAGGGTTCCCTCCATTTGAATGTTCTTGTTTATTATTTGTTTATTCTTCTTTTTATTTTTTTTCCCCTCTCCTTCTCTCTCGGTATTTTCCTCTCATTCTTCTCCTCACTCCCTTTCCCTTCTTCCTGCCAGCATCACAGGAGCTCGTTGTGCTGTAGGTCCCCTCCGGAAGTCATGGCCACTGTAAATCTTCTATCCCTTAATGTAAGAGGTCTTCACGCTCCAGGTAAGCGGCACACCCTATATAGGGAACTTAAACGCATGCAGGGGGACATTGTTTACCTTCAGGAAACACATTTGACGCACACCACATCGGTGAAATTGTTTAACCACCATTATCCCATCTGGCATTATAGCCTATCTGATATTTCTAAGGCGAAGAGAGTGGCCATTGGATTCCGCAGGGGAATCTCTTTTGTTTTAGAGGAGTCCTTGGCGGACCCCTGTGGTCGTTATCTGATTCTGAGGGGTACTCTGGGCAAGTTGAAATGCACTTTGGCTAACTTTTATGCGCCAAATCATGGGCAAGTGGGCTTCCTGGTGTCCAATCTGACTAAACTAGGTGACTTTGCTCAGGGGTGTGTCCTGCTAGCGGGTGATTTTAATGTGCCTTTGGAACCCGCATTGGATACCTCCCTGGGCAGGTCCTGTGTTTCCCATAAACGTCTAACCCACATACGTAAAAAACTACACGAGGCCTAGCTCCTAGATGTTTAGCGTATAATGCACCCATGTGAAAAAGATTACACCCACTATTCACATCTTCATAGTTCTCACTCTAGGATAGACTACTTCTTTATAAATCACCATTTCCTGGAGCTTGTCTCTAAATCCAACATAGGCATATCTACATTATCAGACCACTCTCCCGTTAGCCTAACCCTACGTGTCCCCTCCCTACCATTAAAATCTAATAACTGGAGGCTTAATGATTCCCTTCTAGCCGATGAAAAGACTAAACGGGAGGTTGGCGAACTGCTCTCCATGTATTTTAGGGAAAATGGCCCCTCTGTCACATCCCTGGGCATCCTGTGGGAGGCCCACAAGGCTTATATTCCTGGTAAGCTCATGGAGGTAGGTGCTAGGAAGAAGAGGGAGAGGAACCATTCCAAGTTGAGACTTATTAAGGAGATTGGTGAATTGGAGAAAAATCATAAACTCTCTAGTTCACCATCTGTCTTTCATGTGTTAACGCAAAAGAGGGAGGAGCTGAAAGCTCTGTTTTACGTGGAGACCACTGCAAAGCTCCATCTACTATCCCAGCAATTTTATGAGTGGGGTAATAGACCTAGCCATCTCCTGGCCCGTTCCCTAAAACACAAGAAATCCGCCTCTTACATAGCCAAAATTAAATCGTCCTCTGAGGCCGCATACACACGGCAGAGAACCTCGACGGGCAGAACACATCATTCCGCCCGTCGAGGTTCTCTGCCGGCCGTCAGATTCGGCGACCCGCCCATCGGGAAAGGCAACCAGCCATTCATCCCGACGGGCTGTCGAGCAAATAGAGAACCTGCTCTCTATTTCGGCTCAACGGTTTTCCCGACGGGATGCTCGCCGAATCCGTAAACACGGCCGAGGTTCTCGGCAGAATGCGGCTCCCAGCAAGGTTCTCGCTGGTTTCTGCCGAGAACCTCGGCCGTGTGTACGCCGCCTGACTCCCTACTGTATGACACTAGAGACATCGCAAGAGAGTTTCGTTCTTTTTATCAGCAACTCTATAATGTAGGGCGACAGCTGCAGAATGGGGAGTGTAAATCTACTCTTATACAAAGCTATTTGGAACAAGCTAATTTGCCGAAGCTTCCCGCTGCGGCTTTGGAGGCTCTGGAGGGGGAATTCACCGCCGCGGAACTTGGAGTGGCACTTAAATCCATGGCTGCCGGTAAGGCGCCTGGTCCTGACGGGTTCTCCGTCAACTACTACCGAGAGTTTGCTGACACTCTCCTTCCGTTTTTCACCTCATATGCTAACTCGGTTCCGTCAGGCGGTGGGTTTCGCCCGGAGACTTTAAATGCCCATATCACAATACTGCCCAAACCTGATAAGGATCCCAGTCTTTGTAGTAGCTATCGCCCGATTAGTCTGTTAAATATTGATGCTAAGATATACGCCAAGGCGGTGGCGTTAAGACTGATGCCCTTTGTCCCTCAATGGGTGGCTAGCGACCAGACTGGGTTTATACCTGGCAGGGAGGCGAGGGACAATTCCCTCAGGACGCTCTCTTTGATTTCCTTTGCACGACGGTGCTCCCAGTCCACCCGCTTGTTATTCACTGACGCAGAGAAAGCGTTTGATAGAATGGACTGGGAGTACCTGATGGCTACCCTGGGTCATTTGGGGTTGGGTCCGAATATGCTAACCAGAATCTCGGCTCTTTACTGTACGCCGACTGCTCAACTACGGATTAATGGTACCCTGAGTGACTCCTTTACCCTCCATAATGGCACTCGTCAGGGGTGTCCCTTATGCCCGATCCTTTTTGCACTCTCCTTAGAACCTTTTCTATCCTCCATACGTTCTAACCCTGACATTCATGGTATCACGGTAGGCCCTTAAGAACACAAATACGCTGCCTATGCAGATGATATTCTCTTCTACATCCAACAGCCTCTCCTCACTCTCCCCACACTCAGGTCGGCATTTGCTAGATTCGGCGCCATCACCAATTTCAAAATGAATCTCTCCAAATCGGAAATACTGAACATATCTGTCCCCCATAGACTAGTAGCCCAACTGAAATCCGCCTTCCCATTCACATGGAACCCCCGCTTCTTGACCTCTAATTTGGACTTCCTGTTCCGTTACAATTACATCCAACTATTGAATTCTATTAGGACTGACTTTCAAAAGTGGACCCAGTTGGCTCATTCGTGGTTGGGTCGTATTAACATTGTGAAAATTAATATCTTGCCCAGATTGCTTTTCATGTTCCAGATGGTACCATATGGGGTCCCCCTCGGTTTCTTTAAAGTAGCTCAATCTTTGATTAGACGATATGTGTGGAATCGCAGACGCCCTAGGATCACGTATGCCTGGCTGATCAGGCCAAAGCGATCTGGGGGCCTCGCGCTCCCAGACCTTTGAAAGTATTTTCTTGCTACCGTA
Organism: Rana kukunoris; assembly: GCA_029574335.1. Taxonomy (NCBI): domain Eukaryota; kingdom Metazoa; phylum Chordata; class Amphibia; order Anura; family Ranidae; genus Rana; species Rana kukunoris. The sequence goes on from CM056054.1 coordinate 96,745,716, forward strand.
TTGACTAGGGTGTCGGATTGGAAATATCATAAGGACACGAAACTATGGGTGCAATTGGAAATGGACTTGTATGGTACAGACCTGTTCTCTTCCATATGGATACCTCCCAAGTTTCGTAAAAAGTCCCGGACTATGTCCCCCCCTCTCTAAATCACCAATTAGCACAGTTTGTGAAATCCCTACCCCACCCTCTGAGGTCGGAGTCGGAACTGACCCTAGTTGAAGGTTTACTACAGGGTCCGCAACCACCTGAAAGGCCTCTGTCTAGTTTCTATCAATCCTTGCTGGCCCTCCCGCCCGTTGTCCAACACTTGTTCCTCTCCAAATGGGGACAAGATCTCCAAAGTCAATTGCCTGAATCTCAAGTACCCTCATTGCTACAATTGGCTCATGTCTCAGCCATTCCTTCTAAAACAGCTGAAATGAACTACAAACTGCTAATGAGATGGCATTATACGCCGGTAGTTCTGCACAGATTTTTTCCATCAATTTCGGATCAATGTTGGAGGGGATGTGGTGAACGGGGCTCACATGCTCATATATGGTGGTTGTGTCCCCTAATCAAACCATATTGGTCTCAGGTGCTTGATTGAGAAAATACAGGGGGTCAGGGTCATTGAAGACCCCTGGGTGGTATTGTTTCATTGTTCGGGTGAACCAGTAGGATCGTATGCTAAATCTATTACCCCCCATCTCCTTAATGCGGCCAAGGCTCTCATTCCCCAGCTGTGGAAGCAACAGAGGGTCCCCACTTTGAAACAGTGGTTCCTGGAAGTGGACCGCATTTACCATATGGAAAGTAGCACATTGGAGCTACGTAATAAATCCGAATTGGCGCATAGAAAATGGTCCTGCTGGTTCGCCTTCAAATTCTCCTCTGCATATGCAGAGGTTATGGCACAATCTGTTTAGCACTTTAGTGTGAGGTTAGTATTTTTACATGCAATGCTCCTTCTGTGATCGCTGGCTATACCCCTACTCCTTCATGTCTCTCCCTCTTCCCTCTCTTCCTTCTATCCTTCTCCCCGCTACTGCTTTCCACCTCCCCTCCCTCCTTTTTCTCTATTACTCTCTTTTTTTTGTTTCTTTTTTTTTTGGGTATCTATGTACCTTATCTCTCTAAAAGGTGTTAAGGTGGAGCTGATCTATCTATGGGACCGGAGAAAATCTAGAGTGGGCCTCCCTGTAAGTTGAAGGTGCACGACAGCGTATTCAGATGTGGTTTCATTGCCATGAGGCTCTTTAGTTTGGGCTGCTTAGATTTACGAATTGTCTATCAATCCAAGTGGTTATTTTATAATTGGTTGTGATACTCTGTTGATGACGGTCTGTTTGATGTTCCTCCATACACTAATGCAACGCTGTATGTAGATACTTTTTCTTTATTTCTTATACCAATAAAAACTTATTGAACAAAAAAAAAAATCACTGGATGAAAAACTGAAATAGTGAAGCCTTCCTGGCTTACAATTTTGGCCATTATCTTTAAAATTACACATATTTTCTTTCACACAAATTTCTAATGTACCTTAATAATTCTTCTATTTTTGTGCAGTTGTATGATAAATAGCTGTGTAAATGTTTCTCAAGGGAAGCTGCTGATGCATGTCACCTGCTAGTCTCTATTAAGTAATAGAACACTAATGTACTGCACCAATAAATTACGGTTAGTAATTATGCAGAAGTCATACATTATGAAAAATTGCAGTGTCAGTAGCAACCTGAAAAATCTACTGCTTGACAAGATTAAGAAAATATTAAAATATTCTTGTCTGAGAAAATAGCAATAAGCGATATCACTGTTTCTTTCTTGACTTCCATGTAATATGCATTATAAGCTTGGATACAACCCATTAAAAGGCTGATAAAATGACTTTCTAATAGCCAAGTAATTCCTGAAAACCTCTAAAATCTATTATCCCATATATTAGTTATGCATAGAGAGCACTCTTTCAAAGCCTGTACCAAAATAGCAGTGCAAACACAGACAAGAAAAGATGAAACTGTAATTAATTATTCAGAACAAGTTCAGAACAGAGAAAGGATGAAAGAACATCTCGTGAAACCATCCAACAAATTCTAATGCTAACCACTTGGTCAAACAAGATATCATCATTTTTTTTTCACTTCAACATATACAGTCTGTTAACATTTTCACCACCAGGAAATGTTTCTTTATTTCTTTATTTCCTTTAAAGCATAAGTGTTTTAAAAGACAAGTGCACTGATTCTGTCTTCATGTTTATCTATCTAATGAATGGGAGAAAAGAAGAAGCATGAGACAGAGGAAACTTTCCTTCTTGCAAAGAATACTCTGTAGGACAACAAGGGATCTACACTGGCCTTTTATGAATGATATCTAAATCACTCATATTTATGGTTATTCAAATAAAGCAATCATGAATGCTAAAATTACAGGTCGCTATTGTAAGTAGCGAGTGATTGCTGCCAGGATCCCTACAGAGACATTTTAGAGTGTGTGTTCCACTAGAAATGTCTATTTAATTTGGGCCGTGTCAGTTACATTACCACCCAGGCATTTATCAACTCTTATATATCTTAATATCTTTGTGGGTGTGGGTGGGTGCAGTGTGGTAAACACTTAAAGTCCAACTACAGAAAACAGAACTCTATTAAAACTGGAGTTCAGTCATGCACGGTGGAAAGACAACCCGACCAGGCCCACTCACAGGATGTACAGCAATGAGTAGTAGCAGTAGGTGCCAGGTGTGCTGACAGCGTCTATCTCGAGGAGCAGAATGCAGCCTGACCCCTCCAGATTCAAGGAAGGGGGCCTCCAGGAAGCTTCTATTGATGCTCAGCACTGTCCATTTCAGATGGGTGACCTTTCCCTACTCTATCCACACGTAAAATGCAAGCCAAGCCCAGTAGCCAGCGTCTTAAATAGACTCTACCTGACCCAAGATGGCCACCGTAGTCATATGGAGCACCAATTGGAAACCACAGAGGAATCATGTTCCACAATTATGGCCATAAAATTGGATCGTGTATAAGGCCTGTACACACGATCCAATTGTATGGCCATAATTGTCTGATGGACGTGTTTTGTCGGATAATCCGACTGTGTGTATGCTCCATCAGACAATTATTGGCTGAATTAACGACAACAACAAATGTTGGCTGTTCATGCTCACCAACTGTCTGGCAATAAATCGGTACATCGGTTTATCCGATCGCATGTACACAAGTCCGCCCAACTAAAATCCAAAGTACAAACACCCATGCTCGGAACCAATGCTAAAGATCAGACAACAATAGCAGAAGTTGCCCAAAGGGTGGAGATAAAGAGCTGAAAAACCACATGGTTTGGTGAATGTTGGCTGAAAATGTTGTGCCGTGTGTATGCAGAACAAGAAGAAACTAATTTACTGGCGTTTTAGAGGTTGTATTTCTTAACTGACTTCTTAAGAGCTGGAGGTGTATCACCTCTGAATAATTTCATAGCCTGGTGCAATCAAGAATGTTGCTTTGTACTACATCCATTATTATCCCCTCTGACTCAGCAGCAACAAGCTGCTCTACAACCTCAGCAGGGACACTGTCAATTTGGTAAATCACATCTTAATTCTAAGCAAGTTGCATCACTACACTTTCAATATTGTGAGTTTGTAGCTCTTCACTTAACCCATGCATATTCTCTTCAATCTTTGAGGTAAGACTATCACCCACCAGGACTTCCACTTAAACCACTACTCGCACCCTTACATGCCATATTTGGCATGTCATTTTTTGGGGGGGAGAGTGGGGGCTTCAGTAGGAGTGGGACTTCCTGTCTCACTTCCTCTTTCCGCCCAGGGACCGCTTAGGCGATACGTCATATTGCCTACGGCGGTCCCTCCCTGTAGGTGATCATCTGGGACACATGACAGGTCCCAGACGATCGTCTGCCCACTTAGGTAGTGCAGCGCCGTTTGCACATGCGCAGTGAGTGCCCGGCCGTGAAGCCGAAAGCTGTCATGGCCGGGTGCCCACAGTTAGAATGGAGGCGCCGACGGAGAGGGGGGGGGAGAGGAGCGGTGCTCCGGTCATCGCATCGCTGGACAGTGGAACAGGTAAGTGTATGTTTATTAAAAGCCAGCAGCTATGCTTTTTGTATCAGACTAAATACCCTCCCAGTAGCCAGCATCGGGTGAAGACTTATTGCTGGAATCTGATGGCTGCTGGGAGACACCTGCTGGTGGACCCAGGAAACAAAACCTTCTGGTCAGGGAACCTGCAGGTGATCCAGTTCTTGACAAAGAGAAAAAATAGTCAGACAAATAGAACAGTGGCTGGAGAGTATGTGGACAGCTTGACAGGACAACACTGTAAGAGCAAGAGGCAAGGCAGATTTAAAAAAAAGCCCAAAATAAAAAAAAGCCCAAAATAAAAATTACAGTGAATTATGTCAGAGTTAAAAGGCATATTATTGCAGAAATTGTTGCAAAGACCCTTTAGTAGGCTACATCTGAAGAGTGAGAGATGAAGCACATTTTATCCAAAAATATAACTCACAAAGGATCACGTTAAGACAAGTGCCAGTAACTAGCTGCACATGATGTAAGCAGTTTTAGTAGACACTTTTAAATGAGACAAAATGCAGTGAATTATGTAAGAAACAAGAGCCTGAAATATTGCAGAGACAAAGGCAATCAGACATTCCCTGGATCAACCTTAACTATAAATATTAGTATAGTCAAATTTTCAGAGTTCTTACTGTGAAGAAGCCTTTCCGTATTTGGAGATTAAATCTCCTTTACTCCAGACATAAAGAGTGTCCCTTTGTCCTCTGTGATGATTAGGGTTGAGCGAACTCAAACTGTAAAGTTCGGGTTCGTACCGAACTTTAGTTTTTTTTGACCCGGACCCGAACAATTTTCTGAAATTTCGGTGTTCGGCTATGTAATGGCGTGCTGCAGGGCAGCCAATCAGCATTTCTTTTACTTGTGTGATTTGGAAGCCATCACAGCCATGCCTACTAATGGCATGGCTGTAATTGGCCAGTGCAGCATGTGACCAAGCATGTGACCCAGCTCTATATAAGCTAGAGGCACACAGCACAGCTCGTCACTCTGCTTTAGCTAGGGTAGGGAAAGGCTGCCGCTGCTCTCAGGGACAGATTTAGATAGGATTGTCCTGCTTCAGAAATCGAATTACAATACTCAGCAATTGATCTACATAGCATTAGCTACATTAGGGAAAGGTTGCTGATTGTGCTTATAGGGAGAGAATTAGATAGGAGTCAGTCCTACTTCACAAATCTAATAGCAGCAGCACTGCTTATGTTCCTGTCAGATACTCTGCATAGTGCACCAGCAATGTATATGTTCCTGTGAGATACTCTGCATATTACACCAGCACTGCATATGTTCTTGTCAGATACTCTGCATATTGCACCAGCACTGCATATGTTCCTGTCAGATACTCTGCATATTGCACCAGCACTGCATATGTTCCTGTAACATACTCTGCATTAGCTACTGTAGAGAAAGGTTCCTGATTGTGCTTATAGGGAGAGAATTAGTTAGGAGTCAGTCCTACTTCACAAATCTAATTGCACCAGAATAGTGTCCCATCATTGGTATCATTGGCAGGAATAGTGTCCCATCATTTGTGTCAGTGGGTGAAAAAGTGCCCCATCATTGGTATCAGTGGGATAAATAGTGTCCCATCATTGGTAGCATTGGCAGGAATAGTGTCCCATCATTAGTGTCAGTGGGAGAAATAGTGCCACATTATTGGTATCAGTGGGAGGAATAGTGTCCCATCATTGGTATCATTGGCAGGAATAGTGTTCCATCATTTGTGTCAGTGGGAGAAATAGTGCCCCATCATTGGTATCATTAGGAGGAATAGTGTCCCATCATTTGTGTCAGTGGGAGAAATAGTGCCCCATCATTGGTATCATTGGGAGGAATAGTGACCCATCATGTGTGTCAGTGGGAGAAATAGTGCCCCATCATTGGTATCATTGGGAGGCATAGTGTCCCATCATTTGTGTCAGTGGGAGAAATAGTGCCACATCATTTGTATCAGTGGGAGGAATAGTCTCCCATCATTGGTATCATTGGGAGGAATAGTGTCCCATCATTAGTGTCAGTGGGAGAAATAGTGCCACATCATTGGTATCCGTGGGAGGAATAGTCTCCCATCATTGGTATTATTGGGAGGAATAGTGTCCCATCGTTTGTGTCAGTGGGAGAAATAGTGCCCCATCATTGGTATAATTGGGAGGAATAGTGCCCCATCATTTGTGTCAGTGGGAGAAATCGTGCCCCATCATTGGTATCATTGGGAAGAATAGTGTCCCACCATTTGTGTCAGTGGGAGAAATAGTGCCACATCATTGGTATCAGTGGGAGGAATAGTCTCCCATCATTGGTATCATTGGGAGGAATAGTGCCCTATCATTTGTTTCAGTGGGAGAAATAGTGCCCCAGGAAGAATAGTGCCCCATCATTTGTGTCAGTGGGGGAAATAGTGCCCCATCATTGGTATCATTGGTATCAGTGGGAGGAATAGTGTCCCATCATTGGGGAAGGTTCCTGCTTGTCAAGATTATTGTTTTCTTTATTTTTATGTATTTTATGTTATTTTAAGTTATTTCCCTATCCACATTTGATTGCAGAGTACTTGCCATGCTCTTACCAACATTTTGCTGCCATTTGCAGCCCTCTAGCCCTTTCCCTAAGTTTTTTTGAGACATTTTAGTAGTCAGAAATCTGGTCCTCATTGACTTCAATTAGGGGTTCGGGGTCGGTTTTTTCCAAAGTTCGGCCGAACCCAAACATCCAGGTGTTCGCCCAACTCTAGTGATGACCTAAAGAGATTGTAAACTGACTTTCAAATCCTCCAATCCTCTTTTTACCATAGTAAAAAGTGTCCCTGTGCTGTAAAAAAAAGCTGCTGGATTGTACCTATATAAGCTTAGCTCCCGGAGCTCAGCTTGTCAGCTGTCTTCTCTCTCCCGCTCACAGTTTCAGTGGGCAGGGCCGAGCCCTCCCACTAACGTCAGCCGTCAGGAGAGAGAGCCGACAGTCAATCCGGCATATTTTTTACATTACACAGGCACAGGGGCACTACTTATTATAGTACAGAGAGGATGTGAGGATTTAACTGCAGATATTAGAGCAGTGGGGAAGGGACTGGTACAAGCAGACAAGGAGGTGAAGGGGGGCTGAGGACAGAGGAGACACAGGAGAGCAGTGCAGTGTATGACGGAGGCACATACAGTACACTGGCAATGGTGTCAGGGCTCAGCAGCCCTGATATATCTGAGTCAGCATACAGGGAGAAGGGTATAGCCAGGCAGGATCAGCCAGGCATTTTAGGTGTAACAGGGGGGCAAATTACACAGCACTGTACTGTATAACATGCTTTAAGGCAACAGGACCTGTTATTATTTTTTTTTGGGGGGGGGGGGGTTAAAAAATGCTTTAAAGTGAATAATTCAACAATAAGTTCACTATATGAACAACATATGTATTTATACATGTTGATCATATCCCTTTATGCCCCATACACACGATCATAAAATTCGACAGCAAAAGTCCGATGTGAGCTTTTGAACGGAAATTCCTACTGAAAAAATTCCAATCGTCTGTAGCAATTCCGACACGCAAAAGTCCAACGCATACTCAGAAACAATTTGACGCATGCACGGAAGCATTGAACTTAATTTTCTCGGCTCATCATAGTGTTGTACGTCACTGCGTTGTTGACGGACTGTGACCGTGTGTATTCCGTCGGAAAACCATCCAAGGTTTTTCAGACAGAAAATTTGATCGTGTGTACGGGGCATTATAAGCCCCTCTTATCAAGAAAAAATCAATTCAGTTCCTCTAATCGTTCCTCATAGCTGAGCTCCTCTATGCCTCTTATCAGTTTAGTTGCTCTTTTCTGAACTTTCTCCAGTTCCCCAATAACCTTTTTTGTGAACTGGTGCCCAATACTGAACTGCATATTGCAGATGAGGTCTTACTAATGATTTTTACAGGGGCAAAACGATATCTCTCTCTCTGGAATTTATAACTCTCTTAACTACTTGCCGAACAGCCGCCAAAGTTTTATGGCGCACGCGTGCCCCCTGCTCGCCTCCGGCTCCTGTGCGCGTGCCTGGCGGACGCGATCGCCGCCGGGCACCCGCGATTGCTCGTTACAGAGTGGGGACCGGGAGCTGTGTGTGGAAACACACAGCTCCCGGCCCTGTCAGGGGAGAAATGACCGTCTGTTCATACAATGTGTGAACAGCGATCAGTCATTTCCCCTAGTGAGTCCACCCCCTTTAGTTAGAACACACCCAGGGAACATACTTAACCCCTTCTCTGCCCCCTGGAGTTAACCCCTTCGCTGCCAGTGGCATTTTTATAGTAATCCAATGCATTTTTATAGCACTGATCACTATAAAAATGCCAATGGTCCCAAAAATGTGTCAAAAGTGTCCGAAGTGTCCGCCATAATGACGCAAAAAAAAAAACACTGATCGCCGTCATTACTAGTAAAAAAATATTAATAAAAATGCCATAAAACTACCCCCTATTTTTGTAAACGCTACAACCTTTGCGCAAACCAATCAATAAACTCTTATTGCGATTTTTTACAAAAAATATGTAGAAGAATACGTATCGGCCTAAACTGAGGGAAAAAAATGTTTTATTTATTTTTGGGGGATATTTATTATAGCAAAAAGTAAAAAAATATTATTTGTTTTCAAAATTGTCGCTCTATTTTTGTTCAAAGCGCAAAAACTAAAAACCGCAAAGGTGATCAAATACCATCAAATGAAAGCTCTATTTGTGGGGAAAAAAGGATGTCAATTTTGTTTGGGAGCCACGTCGCACGACCGCACAATTGTCAGTTAAAGCGACGCAGTGCCGAAACGCAAAAAGGTGCACTGGTCTTTGACCAGCAATATGGTCCAGGAGTTAAGTGGTTAATACAAGAAAGGATATTGCTGGGTTTGAAAATTGCTGCTTGGCATTGGTCTAACAGAACACCCAGATCCTTCTCCACCATTGATTCGCCCAGTGCACACCATGTATGCATTTTAGTTGGCAGCACTTAAAGAGTGAGAGACAAGACCTTTGTATAAAAATAAAAATGACATTGACATAAAGACATAAAGATGCAGACATATTAAACAAACACTCTGCACATCTTATAATCCTTTTTAGTAGGCCACATTGAAGAGGGTGAAATAAAGAACTTTTTATTCAGAATCAAAAATTACAGTGGGTTACTTCAGAGCCAGAAATCAGACATTTTAAACAGAAATCCTACATATTAGGAAAGCCTTTTTCACATTTAAAGTGAGAGACCATGCACTTTTCATTCAAAAATAAGATTTACAGTGGATAATATTTGAGACAAAAGCCAGAAATTTTACAGGGACATGTTGCTCATCATGCCAGCTTTTTTTAATAGAACACATTTAAAGAGTGAGAGACTATGCACTTCGTATCCACAAATACAACTTAAAGTATATTATGTTAAAGACAAGAGGCCAAAATATTACAGAAATAGCACAGTATGCAAGCCTTTTATGGGGCTGCATTTGAAAATAAACAGAGATATAGATAAGGCACTTTTTAGTAAGAATTTAAAATGATGGTAGATTATGTCAAAGACAAGAGCCACTGCATATCATGCAAAAAAAAACACACAAAGAAGGTTGTATTTGCCTAGCAAATTACCACTATAAGCATTTATTAAATCTTAAAAAATTAATGCATACTCACAAACATAGTTACATAGTTACTTAGTAGGTGAGGTTGAAAAAATACATCAAGTTCAACCTATGTGTGTGATTAAAAATTACATTGTATATCCCTGTATGATGTGGTCATTCCAGTGCTTATCTAATAGTTTTTTTAGATAGGGTTATCACACAATGGACAATGAGTATCTCTTCTGAGTCTATTGACCTGGCTGGGGTTCAGAATAAAATCTCCTGTAATACATGAATTAGGATTTCACGTAGAAACACTTCAGTATTTCATGGTCCATGACACCTACCTTCCTCAGAGCAAACCTATAGGGGTTTAGCTCTGAGGAAGAGGAATTGTGCCCTAAAATGCATCAGCCTTTAAACTGTAAGCCTTCTGATTCCTGTCTCAAGGGGCGGGGGGCACAGATCCCCAGAGACATTCATTGTCCAATATTTGCACAAATACTCATTAATGTAAGTGCAGGGCTAAGATCATGTTTCAGTGTGTGGGCAAATCACATATCAGGTGCTTGGGAAGCAGATGGTGTTGCCTCTGAATTTTAAACAGCTGAGCAGTGACTGGGTGTGATTACCTGAAGCAGCTGCACATCCTTCTGGTGGACAGGAAGCCAGGATACCTATCTAGGAACCTCTGTACCACCAAGTTAAAGATGGGGCAGGCAAGACAAGTGTAAGAATCTTCCCTGCTGAAAGGAGGACAGTAGGTTAGTGCCGTTGGGACACATGACATTTCCTGGAACAAGATGGCATAGGGGTCAGCTACCTCTTGGTCTGCTCCTGAAGAGCTGACATAATCTCTACCCTAGTGTGTTTCCTGTCCCTCTAGCATGCCAGCTGATAAACAGCATGACAACATTTTGCATGGGCCGTTGCATCACTCGGCAGACCTGGTGGTTCGGAAGATTCACCTGATAGGGTCAATGAGTAGAGGTGACTGAGCTTGTGAGGTGATGTGGACCCTACTTCTAAATGTGTGCTCCAGCATCAAGGAGAAATTATCTTCTATATGCTGGGCATATGCAAGGATGGCATTCTAGGAACAAAATGGTGGCTGGGTACCTGCCACTGTGGTACAGCACAGGTCACAAATTTCCACAAGGTAGCAAAGTCCCCTAGCTGGAGTAGCTGTTAAACCAGTAGTTGGCATTGAGACACTGAACATGGAGTGGCTGGGTGAATATGTTTTATTATACTTCAGCAGATGGGGAATAAACATCTGCTTGGTGAATGATGTAGCTGGATACAGCAAGGTGGATTTAAGAGATTCTGAGTGTTTGTTAAAGCCTACACTTCACCTGACTAAACATAGCCCAATGTTGACCCTCTTCCTTGCTTGATATGCCATAAACTAGGTCTTTCAAACCCCATCAGACTTCCATCCCATCGATTGAGGCCACATATGTTGCAGAAGATGCAGAAGGAGGTGGAGTGGTGGAAGGAATTGGAAATGAAGGGGCAAGAAGGAGGATAATTGGAGACCTTTTGGCAAACAACTGGTATTATTCATGCTCTGCTCTCAGTGAGCTTGGTGAAAAACAGTCAAGTGTCATCCTTATGCATGCGGTACTAAAATGACTGGTAGATTTACCTTGAATGATACGCTTCAGGCAGGTGCAGCATATCATTATGGAGTTGTCTAAGCACATGCATTAAAACAGGATCAGATTGCTGAGCCCTGCCCAGAGGCCCTGGTGATTCCAGTAGCATTCACCTGTGGATCAGTGTCATCCAGTGGAATAGTATAAATAATAATTGATGCACCAGCTTGTACAGAGTATGGTAAAATATTCTGTGATTGGATTACCACTGTTTTCTTGATGTCTTTATTGATGGATGATGATGGGATCAAACCTATCCCAACAAGAAGACACATCAGTGGATTGCAGTAATAATCCAGCTGTGGAATCAGAATTAACCACTTGCTGTCCACCTTATAGCACTTTTACTGCTACAGGGCAGCATCTGTGGGCAGAACCACATATAAATATACGTGATTCTGAATTTCTGCCTGCGGAGGGGTGTGAGTGTGCCGCCACTGACCCTGTTCTGCTGTGATGATTCACAGCAGAAGCTGGTCTGTGGGTTCGGGGGACTCAATGTCCCCCGGCACCTGCTGATTGACACAGAGAACTGAGGTATGCCCATGTAGACAAGGCCTCAGTTCTGACAGAGAAAGGGGCGATCTTGCGTCTCTGCAAAGCAGACACTAGAATTGATCTCTTTCCTAGTGAAGCAGAGCACTGTGTACACAAAAACACTGGAAAGGCACACAGTTAACTCTTTGATCACCCCACAATGTTTAACCCCTTCCCAGGCAGTGTCATTAGTACAGTGAAAGTGCATATTTTAGCATAGATCACTGCATTAGTGTCACTGGTTCCCGCAAAGTGTCAAAAGTGTCAGTTAGAGTCTGCTGCAATACTGCAGTCCCACTGTAAGTCGCTGCCATTACTAGTATAATAAATAAATAAATTCCATAAATATATCCAATAGTTTATAGATGCTATCATAGGTGTGCGCAGCCTTTGGCATTAGGGTGTGCACCCCAAAGCTCAAACACAATCTACCAATCACTCACAATGTTCATTCAGAAAGGGAAGGGGCTGGTAAATGGCATATTTACTGGCTCCTTCTCTCACTCACCCTAAAACATCCACAGCAACAACTGGTGGCAGAGGGGGAAAGCCGGCAGTGCTTTGGGGGAAGGAGGGGGAGCCAGGTCAGTAGGGGGAATCTGTTCTGCACAGGGGGATTAGGGTGTGCCTGGGCACACCTGGCACACCCTGTGCGCACGCCTATGGATGCTATAACGTTTGCGTAAACCAATCAATACATGCTTATTGTTTTTTTGTGTTTGTTTTTTTTTTTTTTTTTTTTATACCAAAAACATGTAGCAGAATACCCATTGGACCAAATCTATGAGAAAATTTGATTTAACAATTTTTTTCTTGAATATGCTTTATAGCAGAAAGTAAAATATATTGTTTTTTGTTTCAAAATTGTGTTTTTATGTTTATAGCCCAAAAAATTCAATATGCAGTCATGATCAAATACCACCAAAAGAAAACTCCATTTATGGGATTTTTTTTTTACATAAATTGTATTTGTATGCAGTGTCACACGACATCAAGGGGGGGTAAATCTTATGGAGGTCAAGTGGTTAAACATGCAAGGTGAATGCTTGCCTTTTTGCAAAATGACTACGGAAAATAAGAAGATGGGCGATTACTACTTGGTATTCACGGTTTTTATAAATTCTTGCTATAAATGAAAAAAAGGAAGCATTTTTCTTACTAGAAAAGAAAGTTAGCTGCCCAATATTTGCTGCACCACTCCTCGCTTCCTCAATACATTTATAGAAAATCATTGATGTTTCACCTGATCAATGCTGCCAAACTATGTTTACCTATTAGATGGACACAGTCTTCACCTCCTACCATTTTGGATTGGTTTACTAAAATTGGGTACATGGCCGATATGGAAGAGCTTATTTCTCAATCCAAAGACTCACCTAAGGCCTTTTGTGATAAATGGGCATGTTGGATATGTTTCAAAAGCTCCGCTGAATTTCATTCATTAAGGATAGCTTCTTTATAAAGTTGTTTTATGTCACCTTCTCCACACTCTCCTTCTTTTACAATCTCAATAGAAGGTTATTACCTAATGAAATGCATGCATTTCCTTCTCATATGGAAATTCCCCTCTTTTCTCCCCCCCCTTTTTTTTTTCCTCCATTATCCCCCATTTTTTTTCACCCCCATCCCTCTTACTCTCCTTACATTTGTTATCTATAGACTTCATGAATATCAGCTTATTGCTTGAATTTGCCTTTTGAAGTCTGTTTTATATGTTGTGCATATTCAACTATTTGTACATGTATTGTATTCTGTATTTATTTATGAAAATTCTCAATAAAATATTAAAAAAAAAGAAAAAAAAGAAAAGAAAGTTAAACTGCTACATTGTCAGCTTATTCCCCCCCCCCCCCCTTTTTAAGTACCACAAGAGTAAAAGATCAAACTGATGAGAATAGTTCACAAATGAAATGCCAGACTCAGCATTTTATTTTAAATAGGACATAATATCATTGTCATTAAACTTTAAATTATCATAACTCTGCAGGCCTACCTATGAGAGATTTATATGATGCTCTTTGTAAGCTTTACCTAGTTTGTCTGCGGAATACTCATGGAGCTAAGAGTCAGAGTTGAGTGGTAAACACCTGCTGTCTTTAGAGCTGAAATAACCATAACAGTATCAAGCACAGACCCCTGAACTTGTTTACATTCCCTTTAACTCTGTAATGTGATGCTGTTATCACGCTCAGGAGACAGCATGTGTTATCAGCATTTGGTCAGGCATTTGGCACATCAGCAACTGTCAGAATACAGGTGACCTCTCATCTCAAACTCCCAGGGCCTAGAGACATACTCAGACAGAGTAAGGTACGGCAAATAAGATGGAAATTAATCTTGCATTAGCAATTGTGAACATTTTCTAATTTTCTTGTTATTTTACGTTTTTTTTTTTTTTTTTTTCTGGTCTTAGAAACTGTTTGAAGACATTGTGAAAGAGGTGATAAAACAAAGAAAAATGTGCATGTGGGAAACGTTTAATAGATAGGATTTCTAAATCGTCTTTAAACAGTGGGCATAGTGAAGGACACATTTGGATTCCCGTCATATTTTATAAATATTTATTTAGGTCATTTATTACTATTAATAGGTTTTCTTTCTATTCGAAACTTAGGCCCCATACACACGATCGGACATATCCGATGAAAACGGTCCGCGGACCATTTCCATCGGATATGTCCGATCGGGAGTTTGATCCGATGGCGTGTACACACCATCGGATCAAATTCCCCGCCGCCGGACGGCGCGGTGACGCGGCGGTGACGTTGACGCCGCCGCGTCACCGCCACGTCACCGCACCAGGAAGTAAAACACTTCCGCGCATGCGCCGAATCCATTCGGTGGCGGCGCGGCGGCGGTGGGGGACGACATGTCTGCTGGTAAGTGTACTAACCAGCAGACATGTCGGGCGGACAAATTCCACCGGATGGATTTCAAAGCATGCTTTGAAATCTGTCGGGTGGAGAAATCTGTCCGCTAGCCCATACACACAAGCGGAGATGTCTGCTGAAACGGTCCATCGGACCGTTTTCAGCGGACATATCCCCTCGTGTGTATGCGGCCTAGAGTTTTGTTATTTTTTTGTTATTGCAGTGTTTTTCTCATACTTGCTTTATTGAGTGTATTGTCCTTGATGCTGATGCTAGTTTTGTAGTCCAATAACAGTTTGCCTTGGAATATACAGTACTGCTTCTTTTGCTTGCACTGCTGGCTGACCAAGCATTAACTTTAGATATATAATTATAAATTCCTAACAATTCCTAAGTTAGGTATGAGTGGCTGATTTTGGTTCACTATGATTTTGTTAATGCATTGGCGTCAATGAGCAGTAAAGAAATTGGATGTTTTATTGTTGCTTTTAAGGCCTCTTGTTGTCTTTTTTATGTTTCAAGTTCTTTTGTTTGTTTTTATAAGTAGACTGTTGTTTTAACAAAAAGGGTTTGAAAAAGTTGGAACCTTTAACAAATTAAATAGGAAGCACACTGTTTTTTTGTGTACTTACTGTATAACAAAAAATACACCAGCCGTGTGGAAAAAGTTAAAGAAAGTTGTGATTCATCTTTATAATACTCCTTCAATAAATTAAATCCAGTGACTCAGAGTATGTGATCATGGGTTTTCACATATGCTCTGACTTCACTTGCTGAATAATTGTTCAGTAGGTCAGTAATTTTGAAATTAATAAGGCCAAAAGTTAGTATGATGGTCCGTTACTACTGTATGTGTCACAATTTGTAAATTTGCAGGTCAACGTTTTTTCTGTTGGGATTAGTTGTCTAAACTCCAGCTACCATTTTACCACATGGTAGAAAAGACAACAAGAAGATTTAGACTGTCTGGATTAGCTCTTCTGCATTAAAAAACATTCATGGATTCAATAGCTATTAGAGCTGAACCATGAAATACATAAATGAAACTATGCTTTTTGAAAAAGGGTTATAATAGCAATCAAATCATTCAATCATCAAATACAAATTGTTGGAAAATCACAGTTTAACTTAAAGGGTTTTAGAACCACATGATGTTCATTAGATTATACTATTGTACTTACAGTTATGTGTAAAAATAATTAACATCTGTTTTATAATCATGCCATAAATGTAAAATCTAGCAAAAAAAAAAATGTTCATATTTGTAGCACAAAAAGCAACTCTTTTTAAAAGTGTTCCCACACATTGGAAAGACCTGAGCTATCCACTACAGTAACCAGGTACATGTGAATCAATCCTGGCATTATGAGCAATTAATTCACAAACTGTACAACACTGCTGGCTCTCCATCTGTCCTGGTATATAAAGGATGCACAGAATTGACTAATAATGCATCAATGCATAATGAGGTGAACTACATAATGAGGTGAGCAGGGAGAAACAGCATAGCATTTCATTCCCTCTGTATGTAGGTTACACAGGGTGCCAGGTGCAAACCCAGTGATGCAGTGCAGTCTCCTGATGTCTTCCATTTGTTATTAATGCACTTGCCTATTTATGAATTAGTAGTAACATTCTGAAAACATGCTTTAATTGTCTAGATTGTTTTACTACAACAAAGAGATAGAAAACGGGGGGTTCTGATGTTCTCCTTTTTAGGGAACTGAACCACATTGCAAACTAGGCCTCAGACATTTATTCTGAATACAGAGGCATTGTAGTCTAACTCTAACTACTTCTCAGAGAAGCTAGATGATGCAGGCATATATCCTGACCACAATCTCATGGCTCAGCAGCCATGGTAAATGTGGTCAGTTCACAGAAGGGAAGTCAGAACCAGGCAGAATCAACCAGGTACTGTGGGAGATACAAATGGGGCAATTGTCCAGGCAAAAGCACTATGCTAAAGATATATTGTCTGATGGCGCAAGGGGAGATGGATAATAGAACTACCTTGGCAAGTAATATAAATATCAAAATAAATGTTCATAAAAATATATGATAAGTTCATAAGTCCATAAAAAATCCAAGTGTGCACTTTAGCGGCAGCAATCCCTGAAGAGCAGAAGCATACTCTGTACAAAGGTAGACAAAAAGAGACAAGGATGCGCCCAATCTAAGTGCAATAACGTGTTTAATCCATAAAATAAGATACAAAAGGAAACGGCCAAATGGCTACTCACACTTTAAAAGTGGATAATAGGCATGTAAGAGACCGTAGATGTAGTCATCATCCGTTGTGTGAGGGGTGTCCGCTCATGGTGGTGAGGTGCTGTAGATGGGAAACACCGAGTGGAACAGCCTGGAGGAACTTGTTGGGAGCGTGCGTGCGTCTCACGATGGAGCGCAAACACAAGCCAGTCTCACCGGAAGTGACGTAACGTGACGTGGCGGGCTCAGATGAGGGAACCAATAGGATGACGCGTTTCACAGCCCAGCTGCTTCTTCAGATCCATAGACTATGCTACAGCTCGTGCCTTAAAGGGACAGGAGCATAATTGTTTTTGGGGGGTAACATTCACTTTAAAATTGTCTGAATTGCTTTTCAGTACACTGTACTGAGTGGTACCCATGTAAATGGCTGAAAACATTTGGGGAAGAATTCTGCATTCATTGCATGCATCGATAAACACATACAACGTCACAAGCAAGTCTTATGACCTGATTATCATTTACTAATATTTTGTAGTTTAACCCTTTCACACCTAAGCCTATTTCTGACATGTGTTGCTTACAAATTAAAATCCATATTTTTTGCTAGAATTGTTTATTTATTTTTTCCCTAGAGAATAAAATGGCGATTATTGCAATTGCAATATTTTATGTCACACGGTATTTACGCACCGGTCTTTCAAATGATTTTTTTGGAGGAAAAATACACTTTCATAAAATAAAACTAAGCAGTAAAGTTAGCCCAATTTTTTGTATAACGTGAAAGATGAAGTTATGCTGAGTAAATAGTTACCTAACATGTCATGCTTTGAAATTGCACACACTCACGGAATGGCGACAAACTAGGGTACCTAAAAATCTCCATAGGAAACGCTTAATAAAAAGTTTAACTATTACCAGGTTAGAGTTACAGAGAAGGCATGTTACTACCATTTTTGCTCTCACTCTGCCAATCACTGTGATACTTCACATGTTTGATTTAAACAATGTTTACATTTGCAGGCAACAAGGTCATGCAGTCCCTTGTCAAAATCTTTTGAGCTAGACCTCCACATGTGCTCTGTGCTCTCCATATAACTTTTTAGCTCAAACTCTGTGTACTGGCACAGTAATAACTGTACCTAAGATTGAATGGAAAGTGCAAAGTGCCTCGGAAGAGGATGGGTGTGTGCTGCTGTTGCTGATGAGGGAGGAGCGTGATCATGGTGCCAGACTGAACGGATGAGGGAGGCTTCGGGCGGACGAGCTGCAGCCAGGGGTGCGAGAGGCCGGAACATGTGTCAGAGGTGAAAGTCCACTGCACCCCCAGAACATCACCAGGACATCGGGTGCTCAAATCGGCAGCCGGCTTGATGTTGGAGGAGAAGAAGGGACGGCAGCCCTGAGAACAGGAAAGAACATGGGGCGACACACCTGGTGGACCCCCTTTTACACCCCCTCTCCCCTTGAAACTTGGAAGGAACATGCAGGGGGAGAGGTGAGCAGACAGTTATGAGCTTTGTATGCGACCAGCCTATGCACCTCTAACTGAACATGAAACTTTGTTGAAAGAGAGAAATTTTGTATTTGCATTTGAAAACCTAATTGACTGTGAAGCACGGCATGTGTATCTGCACCTGTGTGATCCTCTAATAGGGATCAAAAGAAAGAGAGATATCCCCTGATTGGACTTTAAAGGCACAGAATTTTTTACCAAGTTTTAAAACAAATTCAAAACTTGGTAAAAAATGTGGTGCCCTTAAAGTCCAATCAGGGGATATCTCTCTTTCTGTTAATAAAACATTTATGTATGTGGCACATCACAGAGACATAGACCGACACGTTTTTTTTTCTGTCCTCTAATAGGGAATACATATAAGGGAGCAAATAGATTAATGGACTGTGTGCAGTAAGCATTACCCTTGTATATGCTATACATGTAATCCGAACATACTATGGTAATGGACTAGGAAACCCTGTTGTAACCCTGTTGAATGTGAAAAATCTGCAATACCCTACTGGCTGTGAAAATCTTATTTGTGCATCTTTTCACCTGCTCTAGTGCAACCCCCTAAATAGGAGAAGTGAGCAAACTGATGAACGGTCTGTGAGCAGGTGGTATTATTTTTGCATGGGCTTTGCAAGAAATCTGTCTATTTCATGGCAAGCAGACTGTGAAATTCTGTTGAAGGTGCACTTTATAAACATGGTTAAATGTGAAAATCCAGTATACGTATCTTTCTGCCTCTTCGAGTGTGACCCGCTAATGGAAGTACCTATAGGGGAACAGGCAAATTGACTGTGAATAGCAAGAACTATGTTTATATAAGCTATGCTCGCATTTTGCTGATGAGTTGGTAATTGATGGTGAAATCCTGTTGAATGCACTTTGTTGAATGGGAAAACTTTGTTGAATGGGTAAACCTTGCAGGTCCATTGGCAAACCCTGTTGACTGTAAAAACCCTGCATCTGTCTTCCTTCTTATCTATATAAACACTAGAATGAGAAGCAGAACTACAAAAGGAACTGAGCCTAAAACCCCAAGGGAATGTTTGAACACTAGTACGATCCAAAAATATTTAACAAAAGAAGGAAATCCAAACTCCCCTTTCCTGGACAACAACAAGCGATTAAAGAAAAGGAAAAAAAGAGTCTGCGGGGGGGAAAAAAGGAGAAATACAGGAAAAAACTAAAGCAGATGCCAGGAATGGCAACAAAGCAGGTGCAGAAGAGCAAAGTACCTATGCCCAATTGCCAACCAAATCAGAAATAATAGAGATGTTTGAAAAATTAGACAAAAGATTAGAAAATTATTTTAAGACAGAAATCGCAACAATGTGAGCTGACTTGGGCCATCTGCTAAAACGGGTAGAGGAAACGGAGGATAAGAACGAAAAGCAAGCCTCAGAAATACAAGAGCTAAAAACCCTGCAAACCAGTCAGAGGGAAATATTATACAGAATAGAAAACCAAGAAAACCAAAGCAGACACCAGAATCTAAGGATAAGAGCCCTTCCAGAAGAGAGAACTCAAAATAGACCAAGTGCATAGGATTAGGAAACCTTTGTATGTAAACACAGAAATACCTTGTGTTATCATAGTATGATTTTCAGCTATATGAAAAGAAGGCTGAGATATGGCACATTAGCTAATATTTATTACCCTAATAAAGGCCCAACCATATATATTAGGGGGGAGCCCTGGAAAAATTATCGGATTTAAAAAAAGGGACAGTGCTCATGGCGGGGGACCTGAATTTTTGTATGGATCCAAAACAAGACAGTACGTCCCGTGCACAGGGGATGAGGAACACCCAATTGAAGGCGATAAAACAGAAATTACACCACCACCAGTTAGTAGATAAATGGAGACTACAACATCCCAGGACACAAGATTTTACTTTCTACTCCCCTGTACACGGGACATACACTAGGATCGACTATTGGTTGATAGAACACAGAATGCTAGACTTGGTAGTTTCCACCAATATAGGAATAACTACACTATCTGAGAAATCAAAAATGCTAATTTTAAAGGTTAATATGCAAGTTATTGTCATAAAAAGTTTTAAAAACGAATGTTTTTTCGGGAGCAGTGATTTTAATAATGCTTAAAGCGAAACAATAAAAGTGAAATATTCCTTAAATTTCATACCTGGGGGATGTCTATAGTATGCCTGTAAAGTAATGCATGTCTCCCATGCTTAAAAAAGTCCCTGCACAAAATTATATCTTCTAAAGAAAAAAAGTAATTTAAAACTACTCAAGGCTATAATGTATTGCCGGGCCCCGACAATTCATTATAGCCGCCAGTAGTTTTAAATTCATTTAATAAAGCAGCATGGGTTCCCCCCTTAGTCCATTACCAGGCCCTTTGGGTCTACTATGAATATTAATGGGAACTCTGAACCTAAATAAAAAAAAAGCGTGGGGGTCCCACCCCAAATTCAATATCAGGCCCTTCAGGTCTGGTATGGATATTAAGTGGAACCTTGTGCTATTTAAAAAAAATTGCGTGGGGTTTCCCCCCCAAGAATCAATACCAGACACTTCAGGTCTGGTATGCATTTTAAGGGAAACTCCACACCAAAAAATGGCACAGGGTTCCCCAAAAATCCATACCAGACCCTTATCCGAGCATGCAACCTGACAGGTCACAGGAAAAGCCCTCCTCCAGAACCATACCAGGCTGGATGGATGTGCTGGATATTAATGAATGGAGGTTCAGCTCAAACACTTAATAGCAGCACTTCCTCACCCAATAAGAGAAGGAGAAGCATTTACATTGATAGAGTGTTTATGTACCATCCAACAAACAAGTGGGAATATATCTAGGATATATAAAACTTTGATAGAAGTGGAAGAGCTGGAAATTTCGACATTTAGAAAAAAATTGGGAGAGGGAATTGGGGAAACGAGGAAGGAACCAAGAAATAGGAAAAATCCAGAAACTAGTACATGGATCATCAGTAAACAATGGGTGGTGGAAATTAACTATACGTGTGTAACACGGTGGTATAGAACACCAGAAAGACTAGGGAAACATCAAATAGGACAAACAACGGAGTGTTGGCGGGGCTGTAAACAAACGGAAACCATGACTCATATATGGTGGGGGTTTCCCCAAAATTAGAATGTATTGGAAAGAAAATACTGAGTTATAACAATGAAATTACTAATATAGATATACCTGGGGAACCATGGACATGTCTATTTCATGGGGTAGATATTTCGACAAAAGAATATAGAAACACCATGATTGTACATATGAGGAACGCTGCAAAAAGCTTGATACCGAGGAAATGGAAGGAAGTAGAGAGCCCAAAAATTAGAGAGTGGTTTGCCAAAATAGAAGAGATATATAACATGGAATATCTAAGACATAGCCATGAGGATACTAGAGAGTTATTCATTAAGAAATGGGAAAAGTGGAAAAAAGTTTAACTGGTTGCCGACCAGCCGCCACAGCGCTACGGCGGCAGGTTGGCTCCCCTGCATGAGAGCCCGTAGCTATACGTCGCCTCTAGAAGTGGCCACTAGGGGTGCATGCTCGGTACAGAGCGATTGTTCGGTACAGAGCGAGGACCGGGAGCTGTGTGTGTAAACACACAGCTCCCGGTCCTGTCAGGGAGAGAAACACTGATCTTCTGTTCATACAATGTATGAACAGAAGATCAGTGATTTCCCTCAGTCTGTCCACCCCCCCATACAGTTAGAACACACCCAGGAACATACTTAACCCCTTGTTTGGGAGCCACCTTGCACGACCGCGCAATTGTCAGTTAAAGCGACGCAGTGCCGAATCGCAAAAAGTGCTCTGGTCTTTGGCCAGCAATATGGTCTGGGGGTTAAGTGGTTAAATTAACAAAGAACTATAGTGAGATTATGATTATTTAGAGAAGAGCAGAAAGAAGGGTCTAAGAATGGGGTGGAGGAGGGGAAAGAGGGTAAGGGTAGATAAAAAAAAGAAAGTGCATAGTACCTACACAGGCCTTGTTCCAAATAGTGTGATCTCATCTGCATTTTGTTTTCTGATAGATTAAGGGCAAGTGAGTAGAAGACTTGTGAGGGGCAAGGGAGACATGTGGCTATGTATTGTCATTCTGGGTGGACATCATATGATGTCCTCCCAGAATGCGCCTAGTGCACACCCCCATTAACCAGCGGTGCCACACAATCGGTGACTGGCTGTGTCTACCGTGCATAGCCGATGACTAATCAGTGTACCAGCCCACTGCTGATACCATGTGATCACGGTGACCATTCACAGCAGATCATATGACCATTCATGCCATTCATCGTGTACAATCATGTTGCTAGCTGTGATTGGTCACAGTGATCACATGATACAGACGGGGTCAATCAGAGCTAATACAGCTAATCACAATAATACACACTGAATGAATTAATTTCATTCAGTAAAAATGGTTTTTTATACTAGTGAAATTCACTATTCAGCAATTATAATGTGTAAAAAAAAGAAAAAAAAGTAGTAGTTATTATGGTAACACTGTATTTCTCCGGCCACGGTGTATTAAAAAAAATAAACGTTAAAAGAGAAATACACCAGTCAGTGTCCCTGCTCACCACCTCACCAGTTATATAATGAAACTGTACTGCACTGGTGACAGTATGTTAAAAAAAAAATATTTCTTAATTTTCCCAAAAATTTTGACAAAAACGTCAAATAAACTTGCAATGCCTCTTACTAAATACCTTGGACTGTCTAGCTTTCAAAAAGGGGTAATTTGAGGGATATTTGTATTATCATGGTGTTTTCAGGCCTCAATAAATGAGATGATATATATATATATATATATATATATATATATATATATATATATATATATATTCAGGTTGAAAAAAGACCATATAATTCCTCACAAAAAAAATACAATCCCATATGCATAATCCTTCACCCACAGTTGATCCAGAGGAAGGTGAAAAACCCCAGCAAAGCATTCTCCAATTTGCTACAGCAGGGGAAAAAATCCTTCCTGATCCCCCCGAGAGGCAATCGGATTTTCCCTGGATCAACTTTACCTATAAATGTTAAGTAAACATTGGGGGTTTAACTCAAGTGGTAAATGCGATTTTCAGCGAGTCCACAGCAGCCAGTTGTAAGGTTTGAGGGCATGGCAGCCCATTTTTATTAAAGGAAACCTCAGGTCTACCAGCCTCCCAGTCCGTCAGGCACAAAGTCCCCCCACACCAGGAATGTAGTCTTCCAGGGCAGACAGACAGACAGCTCCCCACACACAGGTCTGTCTTGCAGCAACAGCCAGCTGCATACACTCCACCTTCCTCCCCCTCTGCTCTCACCAGTCCCTCATTATATTGGTTGTGTTCACCTGGGCACACAACCTGCTGGTTATTCACAAGACCTGGACATAGGGTTGAAGATCCCATTCTGCCCAAGTCTCTGCAGGATCTCCAAACTACACAGCCCCATCCGAACTTAGAAAAACCCAGAGAAATCTGCCAAAACAGTTTTCTCCATTTAAAAGATTTTTTCATAGAGTCACTATTACAGTTAGTACCCAGATATATTATGTACTATATATAGTTTGTTTGCGGACTCTATAATTTTCCTACAGAGTAAATAAACACTGATTTGGGTTATTTTGACCAAAGGAATGTAGCAGAATACAGTTTGGCCTCCATCTCTCAAGTAAGATTATTTATTTGCACAATTTTATAACAGAAACAAAGAAAAGTGCATTTCTTTCAATCACATTTTCTGTGTTTGTTCCTTTATTTAGCAAAAAAAAGGTTTAAACCCTAGGGGTGATTAGATGCCACCAAAAGAAAGTTCAAGTTTGTGTTTAAAAAAAAGCTAAAAATATCATTTGAATACGGTGTTGCAGGACTGCACAATTGTCATTCAAAGTGTGATAACACTGAAAGCTGAAAATTGGCCTGAGCAGGAAGAGGGTGAAAATGCCCTGTATTAAAGTGGTTAACTCACACAGTCGATGTTAATAAAGCAACTGTCACCTTAGTATGAATTCACCTTTACTCCGTTCTCAAATTAACAGCTTTCCTATGTCAGGTTTAATAGCAGTGAGTGGTGTACCAATAGCGGTGGTCCACCCCGGGTGCCACACATTGGGGAGGTGTCAGGCCAGCGCCGCTTGGGGGTGTTAGGCAGGGCCGGACCAGCCATAGGGCACACCGGGCACTTGCCCAATGGGCCTGGGTTGCCTGGGTCTGGTGTTTGCAGATGTAGCAGTGGCCACCCTTAAAAAATATGGCCGCACGACAACTATGTAACTGCAGGCTGATGGGGAAGGTCTCAGGAGTTGGGCAGGCTTAACAGGGGCTAGGACAGGGGTCAGGGCGTGCAGTGATGGCACAGAACGGTGGTACTCAGGAGTTACAGCACGGGCTGCTCTACCATTTGGGCTAACTAACCTTCCTACACACTGGAGCCTGTACAGGGTAAGCCACAAATGATACAGCAGAATTTTCATCAGCTTTGCCATGGGCCCTGTCACACTGACCATGAAAACCAACATCTGTGATATGAACTGGGTTGGGGGCAGTAAAAAAACACATGTATATGTACACAAAACACATCTAGATCTACAGGTGTTCTCTTACCTGTAAGTTGAAACCTAATAATCCAGTGAAAGTTTAGAGTGATTCTTTGTGAGAGGCAGCCTGGAACAGCAATCTCTGACCATCTCTTCACAGTCTCTGATCATCTCCTGTATCAAGTCTGCAGTCTTTGACCATCTCTTTTATCAAGTCCACAGTCTGACTATGCAGTCTCTGACCATCTTCTGTAGTAATTATCCAGTCTTTGACCATCTATTGTATCATGTCTGCAGTCTCTGACCGTCTCCAGTAGTATGTCCGCAGTCTCTGACCATCTCTTGTATCATGTCTGCAGTTTCTGACCATCTCCTGTAGTATGTTTGCAGTCTCTGGCCATCTCTTGTATCATGTCTGCAGTCTCTGACTATCTCTTGTATAATTTCCTCAGTTTCTGACCATCTTCTGTATCATGTCTGCAGTCTCTGACCATCTCTGACCATCTCTTGTATCATGTCCTCAGTCTCTAACCATCTCCTGTAGTCTGCAATCTCTTACTTAAACACATTGTTAATAGTATTAGCTATTCAAAGTCCAAAGGCAGGACTGCACAGGGGAGGCAGAGAGTAAAAGAGGGCATTGTCATTAGAGAGAGGGGGGAAGACTGCAGGGGGGGGGGGGACTATGATGGGGGCTGTGAAATTTGTGCAATAAATATTGTTGCGAACACTACAAATTTGTGTCTGTGTTTTTACATTTTAAAGTTGGAAGGGACGATGGGGGGTGCTAGATATAGGATCCACCCCAGGTGCCAAATGCTCTAGGTATGCCCCTTCTTAATAGTTAATACATATATGCAGATAGAATGCGTTTTAACCACATCCAATTCACAAATTTGCATAACATGTGAATGTGAACGACTTTCAATGGAGCCAGTTAACACATGTCTGGGGCGGCTGTGGTGTGGTTTGAAAAAGGGTCCTGTGCATTTTGTGTACCTCATAGGGACCCCACACATGTCTCCCAAAATACACACCAGACCCTTAAGTGTTCAAACCCTTACATATGAAATGTCAGGATGCAACCAAACCTTTTTAAGATCTGAATTGTTCATGCTACATGGTCAGACAAAACTTATGCCATCTGTTCCCTCAACAAGGGGTCATCCAGATATCCCACATTGGGGATGTACTGGGAACATAACAAGGCTAGCACAGGGACCAGAAACTTGGTGAACACCAGAGATGCAAAAAACAAAAGAAATAGCAGGTTACAAACTTGAAGTGCTGGGGACCCACATTAACCGCTTCCATACCAGGCACTTACACACCTTCCTGCCCAAGCCAATTTTTAGCTTTCAATGTCGCACTTTGAATTACAATTGCGCGGTCATGCTACACTGTACCCAAACAAAATTGGCGTCCTTTTTTCCCCACAAATGCATTTAGCAAAAAAAAAAAAGTTTAAAACCTAGGGGTGATTAGATGCCACCAAAAGAAAGTTCAGTTTGTGTTTAAAAAAATGCTAAAAATATAATTTGAATACGGTGTTGCGCAACAACTAAAAAAAGACTGAACATTTTGAAAAAATTTATTTTTATTTTTTTCTGTTATTTTTCTTTGTAAATAAGTAAGTTTTCTCTTTCAATTACGAGTACTGATATGGTGGCACTGATGGGCACCGATGAGGTGGCACTGATGGGCACTGATAGGCGGCGCTGGTATGCATTACTGATGGGCACTCATGGGCGGCACTGGGCACTTATAGGCGGCACAGATGGGCACTCATGGGTGGCACTGATGGGTGGCACTCATGCGTACTTATGGGTGGCACAGATGGGCACTGATAGGTGGGCACTGGGCATGGATGGGCACTGAGGGGTGGCACTGATGGACACTGTGGGGTGGCACTGATGGACACTGAGTTGTGGCACTGATGGATCCATATTGCCAGTCAGTGCCCATTTGTGGCCACTGATTGGCATCTTTTTTTTTTACTGGCCTTTTTTTTTTACTGACTTTTTTTATTGCCCTTTATTTTATTTATTTTTTGCTCTTCCCTGGTGGTCCAGTGTGGGCTTCCCTGGTGGTCCAGTGTAGGCATCCGAGGGGGGGCTGTGTTGATAAACAATCAGTGCAAACCCCCCCTGTTAGGAGAGCCGCCGATCTGCTCTCTTGTACTCGCGTCTGTCAGACGCGATTGAGGAAGAGCTATCAATGGCTCTTCCTGTTTACATCGTGATCAGCCGTGATCCAGTCAGGATTTCAGAACCACTTCCCGGACGTCAATCTGCTATTGACTGGGCGGGAAGTGGTTAAGGAAAATGTTATTCTAAAGTATTAAAAAAATGGGGACATGCAAGTATGCATCCTTGATGTCCACAGAGACCCACAAATAGTCTCCCTGATTGTGAGAGACTGTGACAAACCGGATGGATTCCATACAAGATTTTTGGGTCTAAATGAAGACATTTACCGCCTTGAGATCCATACTGGGGTGGATTCCCCTTTGGGTTTGAGGACAATGAAAAGATTGGAGTAAAAAACCCTGAAACCTCTACACTGCAGGAATACCCAGAATACTCCTAATGCATTATAATATATAAGACTCTGGAGGTGGAGCCAGGTGATGCTGCTGATAACTGAAATGATGCAGGAGCCTCCGAGGCCTGCTGTCAGTTAGAAACGTACTACACCATAAGGATACCCTTTTTTGTATGAGTTCATACACAGACAGAATCCCAAATTTAAAAGGCCATACACCTAACCAGGTCATCGGAAGATGCATAGGAGGAGATGTGCAGATGAGCCAAGTTTTGTGATCCAGAATAGAGTAAAGCACAATTTGACCTGGTATGAGGAGGTCAAATGTGGAGGTGAGCACACTATTTGAATGGAGGTGGGAGTTACTGAAGTATTGGCACAATATTGTGGATCATTTTTAATTCCACTATAAACTGCATCACACATCTAAATTAATTTGAAGGACATTTTGAAGAGTCAGGTTTCATTAGTTTGTTTTACTTTAATTCTTGCACACCTGGATGTGTTAAATAGAGCATTATACATATAAATCTTTACCTACTGGGACATTTAGATGAGTTTGTCATTTATCACTAGTGCACTTTATATTAAATATATGATCATTTATCACTAGTGCACTTTATATGAAAGTTTATGATATAATTTGAAATTATTAGTACTTTTCACTAGAATTTGACCTACACACACACACCAACAAAGGTGGTATGGGATAATACAATTCTTCTTTAAAGCTTTATAAATTTTGGACTTTGAATGGATGTAGAGAGAAGAACACTGCAGCTAAACAAGTACAATGTATGTACTGTAGGATGATTTATTTTGTGTCTGTGAATCAGTTCACAGTGTATATGTAACGATTTACAACCACTTTAAAGTATAACTTAAAGAACAACTTTTAATTAAGTTTTGGATAAAGTTGAGAGGTATTAGAACACCTTTCAGGTTTTTATTTGTGTCTGTGCCCCCATTATGGAGATTCATCCTCTCTTTTTATCCTGTTCACTGTTATCACCAAGAGTGAACAGGAATAGAGAGCAAATCTCATGGAGACACTTGTAGTGACACTGGTGATAACCAAGAATTTCCTAACTTTGGAGGGCCTTCCTCTCACTTCCTATTTTTGTTATGGGACAGGAAATGAAGGGAAATCTCCCTAGTTGTGTCAGATAGTGAAAAAAACAAAAACATGGCCATCCCTTACTCTAACTAAAACAAAATAAAAAAGAGTTTTGCCTATAGACCTATTTTAAAATACTCTAGATGGCAGTATCATTCATTTTGCTTTAGTCTTATACTGAATAATAGCAATAGGTTAAAATGTGTGCTTTCCCAACAAATGAGTGAACATTCTGTTTAGAATGGACACTGATATTTATCTTATTGGTCCTGTTGTTTAAAGGAAGAAACAGAATTTAGGGGAACATTGGCTAATCTAACAATAGAATGTGAATGAATGATGTGAATGATAATTTCCTAAAGAATATAAGGCTGATTTTAAGGATTTGAGACTGTAAAATAAATTGTGCTAATGTTCACTATATTTATTCAGTCAGATTAAAAAAGCAAACATATTTTCTTTTCACAATTTTGAATAATTAAAGTGAATTTCTACATAATGTATTCTGTGAACATCCTCAAATCTTTTAGTAAATTTGCCTCAATGGGGAGCATTATTAAAACCAGAGCACACAGAATTTGGTGCAGCAGTGCATAGCAACTAATCAGCATCTAACTTTGGTTTGCTCAACAAAGCTTTGACAAAACAAATAATATTAGAAGCTGATTGGTTACCATGCACAGTTGCACCAGATTCTGTGTGCTGCAGTTTTAGTTATTCCCCACATATGTGCCTTTCAGTGGAAATAAGAAGAAGGTAGAAGAGTTAGTGACACCTTGTAGTGAACACTGGCATTTAGCAGATAAATGAGTTCCAGCATTGTTGGTGCTTATTGAGAAATAAGATGAGTTTGTGTTAACTGTAGTTAACATAGGCAATTATAAAATAAAGTGTTACTGGCCTAGGATCACTGCATACTTAGTAAATCATGCTGTAAGTACTCCATCTGTGTAAAAAGCTCAATATATTTTTGTTAGCTGTTCCTAATACACATCAATATGAAAGTAAACAAAACTGTAATTATACTGAGTGTTAAAGAATGGCCTAACTATTACATCTGCTTATTGTACTATTGCACAATTTAAGCACAATAAGCAATCCATATCTGTATGCTGCAGGCATAGCCATCCATCTTCATCCCAATGCAGCACTGATTTCCAATAAATACCTCACACTGCTTGCTGAAGCCTGACTGTGCTATATGCTTTTACTGCTCCAGTGACTTTTTTTAATCATAAAGACTCCTATTAATTGCTTGATGTTTGTAATAGACATACTATTTGAGTGGACTGTGTTATCCATTATTTCCTCACTATTAAACTCTTGAATAATTTTAATTTCACATAATCTTTTACAGAAATATACAGTTTCAATCATATGTTGTATCAAACATTACAGCAGATCACAGCTATTTATAGCCCAGATGATTTATGACATACAAAGCGTGTGACCCTAATGCAAGTGTAGGTTTATATAAGGGAATATATTGAGTCTCTAAAGAAAAATAACATCACTGGAACAAGTACCAGAGTGTACCTATAGTCAGAGATAAATGAACCTGGACCAGATTCACTGTAAAGTGAGTTAAAGCAAACCTTTATTAATTTAAAACATGCAATCTAGTTTGGGGAAATTAAAAAAACAAAACAAAAAAAACAAACAATTTCTTCATAGGATGTTTAAACACTGGATCACATCAGCAAATCTTGCATTTCATTTAACCTAGTCCAGGATCATTAAACCTCACTGCACATAACAATTTAGTAAACTAAGCCCTTTGTGTCTGAGTAATGTTGGTTATCAGTAAATAACATTTACCAGCTAGTAAAAATTGCAATCGCCTTTACATATACAGTATGTGCAATGCTTGAACACAAAATTCAAATCCTCAAAGTTGCAGTGTTTTCAAATGTAATGGTCATAACTTAAAAGTTTGTCATTCAGATCCTGTTTACATATGGTGCAGTGACCTACATTTTGCAAAACTGGAAGAAAGCAGGTCACCGCTAGGACACACTGAAAACAGTTGTTTACTATGTGTCTTATTCACACTGCAAAGCACCCCAGAGGAGATGCTATACAATACAGACAAACTTCATTTCATTGCAGCACATATAGTAAAACTGAATTTCTCTGTACAGCAGCTCAGTGCAATATGCTGCTGTATAGTGACTTGAATGACAAGTTACTTTTTTTTGTTACTTATAATTTACTAAATAAACTTCATACAAAAAAAAAAAAAAAAAATGGGAGTTGTCTGATGCACTGAAATGCACATCACAGACAGCTACCATCCGTTAAACCACTATTTAGTGTGTGGCAACTGTCTGGGACAGTGTGAATGCACCCTTAAGGAGGACGTATTATGTATTCTGTTAAAGAGGACTAATAAAAATAAAACTTTAAAAAAAAAAAAAAAAAATTCTTTAGGTCAGGCAGGTAAATATGATAATGTTAAAAAAGCAAGCACAACCATGTACTATAACATGGTAGTTGTATGGGTAGTTTTTAAGCATCTTGCAGTAGCTGTATACATTTAATAAACATGTTAGCATATAAGTATCATTAGTTTTATTTAAAACTTGGTTAGGAGTCTGTCAATACTTTTAATTAATCTGCCCATTCTTGGCAAACACAATGAATAGATAATTAACAATGTATGCTTTTCAGGTATGTTCATAAATATAATCTACCGCTGTTTATTTTTTACTTGTGTACCAAGTTACTTTTATAATAAAATTTAAGTGGATCCAGCACTGACCGGTGTTCGATAATTTGGGGGCTTTTATTGCTAGGAGAATCTCTGGAGACATAAATGGCTATTCAGAACACAGTGATGGAAAAGTCGAATGCTTCTTCTTTATAACACTGCTGGGAAACTTGCCAGCACTAATCAATGTTAGAGATGAAGGCAGGCAAAGAACAGTTCTGTGTGCTTCCATGTGTTAATTAGTGGAAGAGAAATGGTAGATAGCTGGAAAAGCTGATCATCATTGCTCATGCAGAGCATTGATTCAGTACAAGGACAGAGTATAACTATTTGTCTCTACAACTACATTTTCTATTGAAAACATGAACCAATTAGTATGCATATGATTGAACTTTCGAATATCACAAATAAAACACTATAGATGTCATATTGTGTCAATCTTTCTCATACTATCTTCTCACATGTTCTGAGCTAATCCATAAACTGTCTATAGCACCTCATTACAGGCTTCTCTGGATGTTTGGAAATGTTGATTTTGGTTAGCTTGCAAAAGTAAGCAAATGTTCTGTAATCTGAAGACAGCTTCTTTGCTGGAATCTTCACAACACAACAGGGAAGAAAGTATACCTGTCACAAACTTGGGCAAATCAAAACAAACATACAGCGTAAAAAAAAAAAAAAGCATAAACAAAAGTATTCTCCAGTTATAGCCATATGTCAGAGCAGTTAATAAACCCAAAGATAGCACAGGTAAAACTATGTCCATATTACTGTGGAGGTTTACCTTTCCCCTCCCATTTCTCTTCCAAGGCATCCCTGTTAGTCAGTGATATAATTGTTAAAAGCAGAGATGTGATATCAAAATCAATTTTCACAGGAAAATGTAAATTTAAAGTTCAGGGTTCCACATCTTGGTGACCACAAATTATTGGACAAAAAGTTTAATTGAAGAACAACCTCTATTTATGCATTTTTCCATTGCCCCTTAATTGCTGGTGTTTACTTCAAGGCAAATCAATTATCTATGCTCCCCTGCTAAACTAGTACCTTGCAACAAACATAATAAAGAGATTACTGGAATTATTTTCAGAGTGGTCCACTATCGCCAAAACCCAGGGTGCTCGGTTATGCAAATTGCGAACAGATTTTTCAGGGTCACATTCTCGTCCCCTGCCACACAGCTGCCTATTGGCCATGAAAAGTAGTGGGGAGCTTCCCTGTCCACTTGGAAGATGTAGTGGCAGAATGAGATGGCTAATAGAGTAATTGTGTATCTATTCCTTCACCACACTCAGATGCAGGGGCAGGGCCCTCTAAAACCTTTTCCCACAACTACCAAGTTTCCTTGACAATGCATTGTCCTATTGTGCAATGCTGTCTCTTCCTCTTTACCTTACACTGAGATTGGAGCTTCATCCTGCTAGTCAGTGGAAACTGTGTTGTAAATGAATACAGCTGGAGCAAAGGGCTTTCATTCACAAGAACACAAGCTGACAACAGCCCAAGACAGGTACTATGCTAGACTGTCTCAGACAAGTGTGGTAGCTGGTGTGTGCTGTTGTCAGCTTGTGTTAATGTGAATACATCTCTTTTTTTTTCCAGCTACAATCATTAACTACATAAGCTGTCAGTTTCCACTTCTACATTTCCCTAAATAGCAGCCTGCATGTTCAGACTCAGTGTATACTAAACAGGACGGATGAGGGGGCAGGGCAATGCTGAATGGAGAGTGGGCAGGGCCCGGTGCTGACTGTAAACACCCCCCCCCACACACACAAAGAACGCCCATAATTTTAGGCATCTAGGTGGAGCTACAGCCTGCAATGACAAGAAAGAAAATGTATTTTGTTTAACTTGTACTGCTCTGATTTTAATAGAGGAAAATGTTATGTATACAGTTATGCCTGGGGGATTTAACAAACTATTTTTTCTTCTGGTGATAGTTCTTCTTTAACATTACCTTTCCTGATGTGCTGGATTTTTTTTTTTATTGGCTGACAGCTCACTAAGTTGTACTATGCCATGACAGTAATGACAGTGATGATAGAGGGTCATGTGACACATCAAACTTATTGGGAATTTCACAAGAAAAACAATGGTGTGCTTGGTTTTAACATAACTTTATTCTTTCATGAGTTATTTACAAGTTTCTCTTTGTTTAAAGCCATTGACATGTTGCCGAGGTTAACACGTGCGGAGCGGATAGAAATTGTGTTGATGTCTGGTGAACTTTGGAACCTCACTGCAAAGTATATTCCCATGGGCAATAAGTTTAAAAGGCTAAAGATAAAACCTATGTGACTCACGGTCAAAGTTAAAAAAGCTATAAACAATAAGAAAATAGCTTTTAAAAAATATAAAAATGAAGGAACACTAGTGTCGTTTAAATGTTACAAAGAATATAATAGAATATGTAAAAAGGAAATCAAGGATGCAAAAATTCAAAATGAACGACAGATTGCAAAAGATAGTAGGACAAACCCAAAAAAAATCTTTAAATATATTAATAGTAAAAAGGTCAAGTCTGAGCATGTAGGCCCTTTACAAAATAATCTAGAGTGGGTGACTGAGGACATAGAGAAGGCAAATGTATTAAATGCTTTCTTCAGCTCTGTGTATACAATGGAGAATGGGGGAGCTCATGTCGATATAGGGGGTGGGAGTGACACAGCCCCAAATCCACAATGGCTCAAAAGTGATATGGTCCAGAAATATTTAGACAGAATAAAGGTGGATAAAGCACCTGGACCAGATGGCATCCACCCACGGATCCTAAAAGAATTGAGCTCTGAAATTTCAAAGCCACTGTATCTAATATTTAGGGACTCATTAATGACAGGAATAGTACCACTGGATTGGCATAAAGCCAATGTGGTGCCCATATTTAAAAAGGGAACAAAGTCTTTACCTAGTAACTATAGACCTGTTAGTTTAACTTCTATAGTTGGGAAGATACTGGAACGTTTAATAAAAGACCACGTGGATGAGTTCTTGCTGGAAACAAACTATTTAAGCAGCAGACAGCATGGATTCATGAAAGACAGAAGTTGTCAGACAAACCTGATTTCCTTTTATGAAGAGGTAAGTAAAACCCTGGACAGAGGCGTAGCAGTGGATGTGGTATACTTGGATTTTGCAAAAGCGTGATGGCCAATATGCATCCCCAGGGAGAACTCCCTGGGGATGCATATTGGCCATCACGACGAGCTGTCTGCTTACCAGCGTTATTGGCTCTCCCTATACTACATTAGGCTGCTACCTGCGCCTATCATTTTGTGATGTTGCCGCCCTTTCTCCCCCAGTGTAGTTAACTAACCTTTACTTTTTTTGAGCTTTTGCCAGCTTCCCCGGCGCGAGCCATTTGTGTTCTTTTTTGGGGGGGCGCGACTGTTGGACTGTTGGTTGCTCATCCCAGGCCATCTGCCGTCCTAGATCCTCCTGAAGAAGCGGTATTAACCGCAAAACCGGTCGAGGTCGCAGATCGGCTCCACGCATCTGACCCATACGGTTTTGTTTTGTTTTGTTTTGTCTCAACAAATACCTCTACTGTGTCCGAATTGTGGGGCCTGTCCCATCATTTTATTATTGTTGTATTGTTCTATTTGTAATAAATCCATTTTTTATCTGATATATGCCTCTCTATCAGTACCTTGAAAATCCCAACCAAACCCAAAACTGATCGATATAGTTTAGACACATGGGCCCAGATTCAGGTACATCTGCGCATTATTGGACCGGCGTAGCGCACCGCCTTTACGTTAGACTTGCTCACAACTCGGGAGCGGCGCAATCAGTGAAATTGGAAGTGGACCCGGGCAACTTAGTGAACTACGCAAACAGCATAAATAGACAGACACAAATGCACTTCCTTTGCAAAAGCACATCCCTTTGGGATCTTCCTATACAGCAAGGTGCTTTTGTTTATTAGCGTTTGTTTGTTTGTTTGTGACGTGTCTTTGAGATATTTGGGCACTGTTTGCAGAGTGATTTTTGTCTTTTATGTGTTTTCTTTGTTGTTATTTTGTTTAAAATATATTTTTGCTGGGCATTTTTTATTTTTGCTCGTCATTTATTTAATTTTTTTGGTTCTGTTTGTGTATGATTTTGGAATGTGGGGGTGATATTCCTGAAGGAAAAGGGGTGTCACCCTCATTTGTGGTGGAGAAGTGATCCCCAGGTCTGTGTGAATGGTGTATGAATGTACAGTGACATAATTGGAGCCGTGGCGTTGCAGCTCACAAGTCCTGTATGGTGGACTGGTGCCAATCCAATGTGATGAGGATGTGGGGTGTGTGTGCTAGGGACCACAGTGGTGTGCATGCATGCATTCTCATTGTGCCATGATTCATGTGTGTGTTTAACGTGCAAAGATGCATATGTGAGCTGGCATGAGATGGGGTCATGAGATGGGGTCCCAGTGCATATGCAGAGTCACCTTGAAGGGAAAAGACAGGAGGATGTTAGTAGTGCATGTGCCCCTTGTGATGTGTGCATCATGGGGGGGGGGGACAGTCATGCCTGCCACCCATGTCACTCACCAACCAGCCAGCTGTCCCCATACATGTTATGTTCGAAATCTGTGGGGATGGGGCTCTGATTGTATATGTAGCTGTCATGGGTGTCATGGGTAGTGTCATGTGTTGGGCTAGTGATGTCCTCCTGCAGGGTTGTGGTTAATTCCATGATGGCATGAGGGGTGAATCTGAAGATGCGAGACACCTCAGAATCACTCATGCCAAAGATGTCTATGCGTGTGTGATATATCCTCTCCCGTGAAGAGTGAAGAGTGAGGGGCTTGTATCAGATAAGAATATTGTATTAGATTAGAATAAATTGTAAAGTTTAGATAAGCAAAAAAAAAAAAAATCTCCCTTGCCCTCCTCAGTGCCCTCCTCAGTGCCCTCCTCAGTGCCCTCATCCTTCTTTGTTCATCTAAAGTCAGTAGTATAGCTATGTGCGACGATGCCCCTGGCATGTTGGCATACAGATTGTTGTGCAACACGTGTGACTGCTGAGCTCCTCACTAACAGTGTTGCTTTATCTAACAAGTAGACTTTTTTTCTCTTTTTAGACCAGCTTTTATATGCTCTAATTTTAGACAGGACATTTTGCTGTTGCGCACACTGCGTAGCCTGCGCTGCCCCAACGTTCTTTTGTGGATCCCCGTAAGTCCCTCATTAGCATATTTGACTAGCAAATCAATGGTCTGTCTAGCGCACTTTTGCGCGGACGGATGCGCCAGTCTAACGAAATTACGCGGGACAAAAAAAAGTCGATTTTTTGCGTATCTCGTTCTGGGGATGCCGCGCATCGAAACGCACGCGCACATTTCGACTTACGCACGCGCATCTCCGGTTGCGCAGGCGTAATCGCTCTGTGAATCTGGGCCATAGTGTCAAGCAGCTTTGTTGTCTCCAACTATATGGTCTCCCCTCTTCCAATCATTCCGGGATGCTGGTACATTATACAATTATTTTTCTAATTGAATAATTGAGACTATACTCTCCCTTTTTCACATTTTATAAGTGGTCAGAAACTTGTAAATAACTCATGAAATAATAAAGTTACGTTAAAACCAAGCACACCATTGTTTTTCTTGTGAAATTCCCAATACGTTTGATGTGTCACATGACCCTCTTCCTATTGAAAAAACAAAAGTTGGATTCAAAATGGCCGACTTCAAATGGGCCGCCATGGTCACCACCCATCTTGAAAAGTTTCCCCCCTCACATATACTAATGTGCCACAAACAGGAAGTTAATATCACCAACCATTCCCATTTTATTAATATGTATCCATGTAAATGGCCCACCCTGTATATATATATATATATATATATATATATATATATATATATATATATATATATATATATATAGTTATATACATCTGTGGGGGGACATGGCTGCATTCGTGGGGGGATATGGCTGCATTCGTGGGGGGGGACATGGCTGCATTTGGGGACACATTTAAAAAAAGTATCGGTATTCGGTATCGACGCGTACATGAAAAAACGTATCGGTACTTGTACTCGGTCCTAAAAAAGTGGTATCGGGACAACCCTAGTTAGTTTCAACAGAGCCCCTCATTTTTCACTTCTTCATTAGAGTTTGAACACTGCTGATTGGCATTCTCAATTCCTTGGATATCTTTTTATATCCCTTTCCTGTTTTATATGGTTCAATCACCTTTTCCCACAGATAATTTGACAATTATTTTGCTTTCTCCATGACTCAGAATCCAGAATTGTCAGTGCAGCACTGAATGAAAGATGCAAGGGTCTGTCAGGAGTCCAGAAACTCATTGACCTTTTATACACACACACTAATTACAAGCAAACAGATTACAGGCGAGGATGGTTAAAAATATATATATAATATGTGCTAGATATTAACTAATGTGATGCAAAACCATACACCAATGATAAATGATAATAATCAGTAGGAAGTTCCAACAAAACGGAAAAAAACAAGCTTCTTAGTGCAATCCTCCACCACTCCTCCGTGCATGGGAAAAAAAACAAGGATGGTTACCTTTAGAAGCCATTCAAACCCCTTTGTGTCAACTTGTGTGCATGTTATCTGGCCAAAATCACCAGAGTATGTAACCTTTTAATCAGTGTAATTTGGGTTGTTTATGATTAAAAAAGATTAAACATAGTTGATTGATAATAAATGACTTTTTTTTTCTGTTATTAATAGCCTCTGACAAATAGCCAAGAAATCATAATTTCTGCCAGGGTATGTAAACTTATGAGCACAGCAATATATATGTATATGTGTATACTAAATAGTGAAATTTGCATAGGATTGATTTCTGCTTTGTCTGGTTGACCAGGTTTATCATACCAATACACAAATTATTTTTATATATATATTTTTTAAATGTAAATAAAAAATAAATCACTACTGACACCATCCAGTGTCCTGCTTACACAATCCTGCACACACTACTCACCGCCTTAGACTCTGCAATCCTCTCCTGCACATACTACCCATTGTCATACACTCCACACTCTTCTCCTGCCCATACTACTCACCTATATACACTCCCCACTCCTCTCCTGCACATACTATTTACCGCCATACACTCTGCACTCCTCTCCTGCACATACCAACCGCCGTCATGCACTCTGCACTCATCTCCTGCACATACTACCCACCGCCGTACATTTCTCACCCCTCTCCTGCACATGCACATACTACCCACTGCTGTACACTCTGCACTGTCCATACCCTGTTCAACATTACCACATTCTGCACTAAGTAAGTCTTCTCAGACTATATTTAACCACACCTCCTTTAAACCATGCCCAACATTTAGCGTCATTTAAACCATGCCCACTTTTTTATTTTTTGACAATATTTTTAATTATGCTGGGACTTGTGGTCCTTCCTCCATCTTTAACTCTATATAGTTCCAAAATCTGCTTACATATTTATTAATTTATTATTTGAATGTATAGGCAGCCCCCGAGTTACAAACTTTCGAGTTACGAACGACTCATACTTACGAATAGAGGGAAATCTACCCCTAGGAATTCAGAGTTATCATGGGAAAAAGGGGTCTCCATGGACAGTTTATCACCAATCCTTGGTTTCACGACAACCCAACATTTTCAAAATCTAATTGTCACAGGGACAAGTGAAATCTTCTAAACAGGGGCACCGACCGCAAAACAAATGTTATTTATTGGACTTACACTTAAAGAATGTACCTGATCCAACTTACATACAAATTCAACTTAAGTGGATGGTAAGCCACTTTATGCTGTTTATACCATCCTGCCTGTTTAATACTCCCTGCGTTTTATAAAAATAAGCTGTTCTCAGAGCGATGATCGGCACTCACCTGCTAGCTCTCTCCCCATCTGACAGCTGAAACAAGTGGGGCTGAGGATTTCCCGCTAACATCAGTCGGGAGGGGAGGAGAAAAGAGCCGGCCGGTCACGTAGGCGACGATCGCTACTCTGAGAACTGGTAAAGAACAGCTTGTTTTTATACAGGTTTATAGGCACAGGGGTACATAGGAGTATTAAACAGGCAGGATGGCATAAAATATTAACTGAAACTGCAGCAGCAAGACGGGACAGGCAGGGAGGGGAGGGGGAGAGTATACAGGAGAGCACAGGAGAGACAAGAGAGGTGCGGCTGATGGAGGCATGTAAACTGACCATGATGTCAGCAGCCATGATACACAGTGGTCATCTTAAAGAGGGGAGGACATAGCCAGGCAGGATCAGTCAGGTGTTACAGGGGCCAAATTACACAGCACAAGCACTGTGCTTTATAACATGCTTTAAGGGAACAGGATCAATATTTTTTTAGGTTAACAAATGCTTTAAGAACAAATTTACAGACCCGATCTTGTTTGTAACCAATGAGGGCTTGTATATTTACTTATTTATTAGCTTACTAATTGAATGTATATTGGCTGTGAAATCTCTGTGTAATCCCCTTTTTATTGCTCACTAATATTGGCCCATACTAATTTTCTTGTATTTTAATTACCGGTATTCTCCAAAATGTTGTGCTGCCCAATGCCCACCCATTTTTCCTATTTATTCAAGCACTCCTATACTGGGGCTCAGGCTTGACAAAGAAGCTTCTGCACAAATGCGCGGAATCATGTAACCATCCCCTTCTGATGTCACTTCCAGTGCATGTGCTCCAAGCTGGTCCTGGAAGTTGGTCAGCCATCTTGCTTCTGACATCTGCCTTTTCCTCTGCTGCTGGTCGGCTAGTGAGGATCCAGGAGAGCTGTCTGTGTGGAATGATGAGCTTGTTTTACTCCACCTTTCTGTAAGTGTTTTTAACCACATTTGTTTAACCACTTCAGCCCCTGAGGATTTGGCTGCCCAATGACTGGGCTATTTTTTGCGATTTGGCACTGCGTTGCTTTAACTGACAATTGCGCGGTCATGCGACGTGGCTCCTAAACAAGATTGACGTCTTTTCCACAAAGAGAGCTTTCTTTTGGTGGTATTTTATCACCTCTGCAGTTTTTATTTTCTGTGCTATAAATAAAAATAGAGAGCCAATTTAAAAAAAAAAAGCTATATTTTAAACTTTTTGCTATTATAAATATCCCCCCCAAAAAAATATATACTGTATTTATTGGCGTATAACACTCACTTTTTTACCCTGAAAATAGAGGGTAAACTGTGCCTGTGTGTTATATGCAGGGGGCCGTGGAAAGATTTTTTCCTGAAACTTCCCTCTTAAAGTTAGGGTGCGGTTTATGCCCCTGTGCGTGTTAGGCCGCGTACACACGAGGAGACATGTCCGCGGAAACTGGTCTGCAGACCAGTTTCCTGCGGACATGTCCGATCGTGTGTACGGCCTAGCGGACAGGTTTTTTAGCGGACAAAAGTTTCTAAGCATGCTTAGAAACTTGTCTGCTGGAAACCTGTTCGTCGGACATGTCCGCTGGTTAGTACGTCTAACCAGCGGACCGAAATCCTGCGCATGCGTCAAATTGATTTGACGCATGCGTGGAAGCATTGAACTTCCTGGGTTGAGGACGTCCGTGACTTCTACGTCACCGTGTTCTCTGTCCGCGGGGATTTTGATCTGATGGTGTGTACACACATCAGACCAAAAGATCCTCAGAGACATGTCCGATAAAAACGGTCCGCAGACCGTTTTCATCGGACATGTCTCCTCATGTGTACAGGGCCATATACGCTGATAAATATGCTATATATATATATATATATACATATATATATATATATATTTGGGCCGATACATATTCGTCTGCATATTTTTGGTAAAAAAAAAATCGCAATAAGCGTTAATTGTTTGGTTATTGAATTGAAAACTTATAGGGGTAGATTCAGGTAGGAGATAAGACGGCTTATCTCCAGATAAGCCGTCTTATCTCTGCGTTTTATGAGCCCAATCTATGCCACTGATTCATAAAATCAGTTAAGCATAGATTTTCCTTAGATCAGACATGCGTAAGTCTATTACGCTGTCTAATCTTATTTTCATATTTTAGTGAATCTACCCCATAGTGTCTACAAAATAGGGGATCTTTTATGGCATTTTTATTAATAATTATTTGTTTTACTAGTAATGGCAGCCATCAACAATTTTTATCATGAATTATTATGTATTTTGCACTGATTACTGTATAAATGTGACTGGCAGGGAAGGGTATAACCACTAGGGGGCTAGGAGGGGGTTAAAGCGGAGTTCCACCCAAATTCAGAACTTCCACTAATCCCACTCCTCACCCCCTTACATGCCACATTTGGCATGTAATTTTTTTGGGGGGGAGTGGGGGCTTCAGGAGGAGTGGGACTTCCTGTCCCACTTCCTGCTTCCGCCGAGGGGCTGGTTAGGCGATTAAGCTTTATCGCCTACAGCAGCCCCTACATGTAGGTGATCGCATGGGACACTGACAGGTCCCATGCGATCTCCTGTCCAATCAGCGGCGGGCCATGCCACTCGCGTATGCGCCGTGCCGCTCGCGCATGCGCAGTGGGTGCCCGGCCGTGAAGCCGAAGGCTGTCACGGTCGGGTGCCCACACTTAGGATGAAGACGCCGGCCGGGAAGGGGGGGAGAGGAGCTGGATCATGGAGCAGGTGAGTGTGTGTTTATTAAAAGCCAGCAGCTACACTCTTTGTAGCTGCTGACTTTTAATAAACACTAAATGTGGCTGGAACACCCCTTTAAGTGTGTCCTAGGGAGTGATTCTAACTGTGTGGGGGCGGGGCTTACTGTGACATGACACTGATCACTGCTCCAGATTACAGGGATAAGCTACACCCATTCTTAAAGGGGACATACAGGTACGCCCATTTGCCTACCGCTGCCATTCTGCCAATGTATACAGGTGGTAGTGGAAGTAGTTAATAACCCGTACGCATATATGCATCCTCGGCTTTCAGTGTTATAGCAGGATGATGCCTGCAGCTGCAGACATCATCCCAGTACCGTTGTTTAGAGCCGGCAATTGGCTATCCAAACATAACAACCAATACGCCGCTCTGACCATGCCTCCCGTCCAACAGAATCGTAGTTTTCAGGGATCTGAATACTTTGAAATGCAAAGGAGGGAATGGGGGTCTTTTAAACCCCCGATCCCTCCATAAAAAGTACCTGTCACCACCTATTACTGTCACAAGGGATGTTTACATTCCTTGTGACAGCAATAAAAGTGATCAAAAACACAATGTAATATTATAAAAAAAAAAAAATGTAAAGCGCCCCCCTCCCCGTGAGCTTGCGCAACAAAGAAAACGCATGCGGAAGTCGCGCCCGCATATGAAAACGGTGTTTAAATCACACATGTGAGGTATCGCCACGATCGTCAGAGCGAGAGCAATAATTCTAGCACTAGACCTCCTCTGTAACTCTAACCTGGTAACCGTAAAAAAAGTTTAAAGCGTCGCCTATGGAGATTTTTAGGTACCGTAGTTTGTTGCCATTCCATGAGTGCATGCAATTATAAAGCGTGACATGCTTGGTATCTATTTACTTGGCGCAACATCATCTTTCACATTATGCAAAACAATTGGGCTAACTTTACTTTTTCATTTTTTTTTTATTCATGAAAGTACATTTTTCCCCAAAATTTCAGTTTAAAACCCCGTCGCACAAATACTGTGTGACATAAAATATTGCAACAATCGCCATTTTATTCTCTAGGTTCTCTGCTAAATATATATATATATATATATATATATATATATATATATATATATATATATATATATATATATATATAATGTTTGGGGGTTCTAAGTAATTTTCGAGCAAAAAATACGGATTTTAACTTGTAAACACCAAATGTCAGGAATACTGTAGGCATGAAAGGGATAAATACCAGTGTTACTGCACTTAGAAGTGCCTCTATTTCTATTACTCTTTAAAGAATACATTTGGTTTACACAGCCATGTTCTCTATTACTGATGGTTTATAATGATATTGTTAGTATGTATGTATGTATGTATGAAATGTGAATTATATTTTATCTATGCTACATGTTATGACCCACATACATGTGTGTATATATTCATACCCGCAAATGCATTGCCCTCAATCATATGAAGGTAAAATAATGGGTCCCTATGGTAAAAGACACACAGAAGGCCATAGTTACAATTATTTGAACACAATCGTGGCAATGGTTCCTAGCTACTCCACAGAGAGCCAATGTTCTACATTTAGCAATCAATTGCAAGGATTTGACTTTTTATTGATTACATTCATAAGCCCATATATCAGTACAGTATAGGTAGGAAAAAGGAAGTAATTTTGTTTGTTCGTTAGTAACACAATTCTGTTTAGGCAAAATTGTCTTTTCTGATACTAAACTAGGTCAGATTGTGTCTCTATTGCATCTGCTGGCAATCTACTTTATATCACTGCATTTCTTGTTAGAGTATATGCATTACACAGTTGCCTACACATCTTCCTAATTAGAATAATAAAGCAATAAACTGTAGCTGTAATGCTGCATTATTATTGCGTTATTGCACATATGCGTCCTTGGCAGTTAGAGATATACATATTAGTAATTCAAGCCAAGCTGTGTAAGAAAAAAAAGTGCCTGCATTGCAGTATGTTGTGACATTTAGAGTTTTACTGCATCAGCTCATTTAAAATAGGTTTGGTAGTATCGCTGGTTTACCTTCTTACATTTACAAGTTTCATTGAAGAACATTGAAAGCTTCCATTATGAGATATCAGTTAATAATGTTAGAGATCATCGATTTCTTCCTAAAAAAAATAATCATAGCACCCTGTCAGGGTAAACAGCAGGACAGTGTGTGACGGTTTCTGTTGAGATCAATGTAGAAATGGGAGCATGCAGTCTTATTCTATATCACTCTATGTGCTTTCAACCATGAAAAGC
Organism: Rana kukunoris; assembly: GCA_029574335.1. Lineage (NCBI taxonomy): Eukaryota > Metazoa > Chordata > Amphibia > Anura > Ranidae > Rana > Rana kukunoris. The sequence continues at coordinate 96,789,935 of CM056054.1, forward strand.
AAATATAGGCACTATCTTCAAGTTCAGTTCATGTTTTTCTGATGGAATAGCTCAGCATAGAATTTGAGATAGCAATTTAAATACAAATTTCAGCTACACATTTCTTAGACATAAACTTTGAAAGTATCAATAACATATCCAGCAATCAAAATGGATAGTAGAATAGATTATTATTTTTTTTTTTTTTACTGAAAATTATACACTATATGCATACACATTCTAAAGTGCATTCAAAATATTTTCCAAACCACTTTCATGCTAAGAATCTAATGTGTGATTTTATTCTCTCTCAGCATGAGTGTGGTGGGAAGGGAAATGGATCTGTACCTTAACACAGATATTATCATGGCTGCCCATGTGGGATTGTCTTAACATTTTACAATTTACAATGTCCTTTTGGTGAGATGATCTCTATCATTCTCTCTCTCGCCCAAGTGTATGCCTTGAAATTGACTGGAAATATAGGTAAATTACAGTTATACATCAATTGGCAGATATAGTATGAGATTTTTGATTTTACAGTCTTTAGGATCTAATGTATTGCTTTTGCTCAGATATATTGTTTTGGTCTGTTGTCCTCCAAGATGGACGTGTTCCTGGTGACCCTGTGCCCTCCTCTCGGTTTGATCATTGGGAAATATTTACTCATACTTTACAGTATATCTGCCAATTAATGTACAATTGTAACGTACCTATATTTCCAGTCAATTTTTAGGTGTACACCTGGGACTTCTGCATCCCTTGGATGGTTTTAAGTTTTGATTCACATTGAGATGTGCCTTTTAACTTATTTGTAATCAAGATATTATTATTATATTTTGTTGTATAAAAGACAAAGAAGAGCCCAGAGGCAAACTCTGCGCTAGAACCAGTAGTGAAAAAGTGGAAAAATTTGTACCACAAAAAACAAAACAAATAAGTAATAGTGGCAACTGGAAAGCAGCCAGCATTAAAAAGTCCGGTACACAAACTTCAACAAAATATCTAAAAAGTGAATGCAGCGCTAAAAATATTATTGATGAAAATTTTTAAATTATGAAAGTGAAAAAGAAAAGTGAAAAAAGAAAAACTAAAGCAAAGTCCCGTCACATAAAAAAAAAAAATCATGAGTATCTGTTTAAAGTCCATCCATGGAAATAAGGAATATAATCTTCACACACAATAAATATGGTGCATCCGGCACCGCACACCCAAAGTGATCTAATAATCTGCTTACCAGATGGCCATGACTACCTCAGCAGTCTCGCCCAACACAGGGACAGTCTCCCCAAAACCTTGGATTCCTGCTGTTGTCGACTAGTGGATCATGGTGCTCAGAAATATGAAAGAAATAACTCTCATTGTGTAGTATGTCCAATATGTGGATCAATTTAATAAAGAATAAGTATTGCACTTACAATGGATGTGTGGAAATTGCAGTGGTTTCCATACATTCATATTGAATATTAAAGTTCCTATAACCAAACCAGAAATTCTGGGTACCGAATATGCATGATCCTCCCCTTTTCTTCCCTCAATGCAGCGCCAATCACTCAACTAAGGGAAAAAGTCCTGTCCAAGTTACACTGCATAGATACACACTCAAATCCTAAAAACAACATTTTGAGTTAGTGTCGGTTCACACTGATGTGGTGCAGGAACCGCATGCAATTTTGAATAGGAATCACACCCCATTCCTTTTAAAATCACATGAGCATCATTAGCAGTGAGATTTGTGCATTTATTCTGTATGGCTCAAATTGCACTGAATCTGCACAAAAAACGTGCATGACCCTTTTGTTTAGCCGCGCCAGAATTGGATCAAATGCGATTCAATTCTGCGAATTGCACTCCATTTTGTGAGCCAACTCTGTGGTATCATTAACTTAACATACACATCCAGTGGTTTACATGAATGGGTTTGATTATGATGCAGTGCGGGGCATACTAGCACATTGCGACATGAGCCAGGCTCAGTACCAGCGCTGGAGTATTACCCCCAAGTACCAGCACTGAAGTGTCAAATCCCCCAAGTATCAGCACTGGAGTGCCACATCCCTCAAGAGTCAGGGCCACAACATACCTCCCAGATGCTTTTACCAACCCAACATGGCTTACTTTCAACTCAGGATCAGCAAGCATTCACCTCACAGCCAAGTATGCAGGCCAACTTTTTTAATAATTTTTTTCAATTTATTTTGGACCAGACAAATCTATTCGTCCAGCAGTATATTTCTAACAACTCCGGCTCATCCTATGCCCGCCTGTATGAGTGGAGAGATGTAATTTTGGAGGAATTCAAATTGTTTATGTGCCTCATCTTTAGCACGGGGCTTGCAAAAAAATAAAAATAAGGACATGCCTACTGGTCCACCAACCCCACATGCCTATTTTTTCTTCAGTAATGCCCAACTCCCACTTTGAGATGATTATGCAACTTCACTTCAGTGACAACACCCAGTACCCTCCCCAAGATCATCCAAACTATGACTAATTATATAAAATTCACCCACTGATCATTTTTGTCCCCAAAGATTTTCTGATCCCTGATCAAAGTATATGTGTGGATGAATCCTTGTACACTACATTAGGAATAAAACAATACATTCTTATCAAAAGGGCCAAATATGGAGTTGAATTTTACAAGCTATGTGAAACAGCTATGGGATATCTGTATGTGTTCCGCATATATGAAGGAAGAGATTCCCAGCTCTAGCCCCCTACATGGGCACAACTGGAAACACTGTATGTGACCTGGCATATATACTTCTGCAAAAAGGTTATCACATATACCGGGACAAGTTTTATACTAGCCTGCCCCGTTTTAGACACCTACACCATGCAAAAACCCTAGCCTGTGGAACCTCCAGAAAGAGGTTTTTCTGATCGCTGTATTAGTGTCACTAGTCCTGCTAGGTAGCTAGTTATTTTTTGAGGTTCGCCTGCCAGGTTTTTATAGCGTTAGGTACCCCCATACATTTTCTAATAAAGGTTTTAACCCCTGATTGCCCCTAGAGTTAACCCTTTCACCCCCTATTACCAGCGTCACTAAGCAATCATTTTCTGATCGCTGTATTAGTGTCGCTAGTGTCGCTAGGTAGCTAGTTATTTTTTGAGGTTCGCCCGCCAGGTTTTTATAGCGAAATCTAAAGTGCTAATTTTAAAGGCCAATATGCAAGTTATTGTCCTAAAAAGTGTTTGGGGGACCTGGATCAATGCAATTTTTTTTTTAAAAACTGCAGTTTTTTCGGAAGCAGTGATTTTAATAATGCTTAACCACTTAAGACCCGGACCTTTAGGCAACTAAAGGACCTGGCCAGTTTTTGCAATTCGGCACTGCGTCGCTTTAACTGACAATTGTGTTGCTGTGCGACGTGGCTCCCAAACAAAATTGGCCTCCTTTTTTTCCCAGAAATAGAGCTTTCTTTTGGTGGTATTTAATCACCTCTGCGTTTTTTTGTTTTTTTTTGCGCTATAAACAAAAATAGAGCGTCAATTTTGAAAAAAATTCAATATTTTTTACTTTTTGCTATAATAAATATCCCCCAAACATATATATATATATATAAAACAAAAAAATGTTTCCTCAGTTTAGGCCGATACGTATTTTTCTACCTATTTTTTGGTAAAAAAATAATAATCGCAATAAGCGTTTATCGATTGCTTTGCGCAAAATGTATAGCGTTTACAAAATAGGAGATAGTTTTATTGCATTTTTTATATATTTTTTTACTACTAATGGCGGCGATCAGCGATTTTTTTTGTGACTGGGACATTATGGCGGATGCTTCAGACAATTTTGACACATTTTTGGGACCATTGTCATTTTCACAGCAAAAAATGCATTAAAAATGCATTGTTTACTGTGAAAATGACAATTGTAGTTTGGGAGTTAACCACAAGGGGGCGCTGAAGGGGTTAAGTGTGACCTCATCTGTGTTTCTAACTGTAGGGGGGTGTGGCTGTAGGTGTGATGTCATTGATTGTGTTTCCCTATATAAGGGAACACACGATCAATGACGGCGCCACAGTGAAGAACGGGGAAGCTGTGTTTACACACAGCTCTCCCCGTTCTTCAGCTCGGGGACCGATCACGGGACTCCAGCAGCGATCGGGTCTGCGAGTCCCGTAGCCACGATCACGGAGCTTCGGACCGGGTCGCGGGCGCCGACACTTAAAGAGGATGTACCTGTACGTGCTTTTGCCCAGCCATGCCATTCTGCCAACGTATATGTGCAGGAGGCGGTACTTATGTAGTTAAAGTGAAACAATAAAAGTCAAATATTTCTTTAAATTTCATACCTAGGGAAACCCCACGTCAAATTTAAAAAGATGATGTGGGGGTTCCCCCCAAATATCCATTTCAGACCCTTCAGGTCTGGTATGGATTTTAAGGCGACACGGGGTTCCCCTTAATATCCATACCAGACATGAAGGGCCTGGTAATATAATTTGGGGGGACCCCCACACTTTTTTTTTTTTTATGAATGACTTTTCTTTCAGAAATTACACTTTGCGCAGAGACAGTTCTAAGCATGGGAAACAAGTGCTACATCACAGGCATACTACCGGTATGAAATTTAAAGGAATATTTCACTTTTATTGTTTTACTTTAAGCATTATTAAAATCACTGCTCACAAAAAAACTGACGTTTTTAAAACTTTTTTTTGCATTGATACATGCCCCTGGGGCAGGACCCAGGTCCCCAAACACTTTTTAGGACAATAACTTGCATATTAGCTTTTAAAATTAGCACTTTAGATTTCAAACGTTCGAGTCCCACAAGTTCACACAAACTTTTGGTCTGTTCGCAAGTTCTGGTGCAAACCGAACGGGGGGGGGGTGTTCATGTCATCCCTAATTCCCTAATGCTGGTCTATCTCCCTCTCCCTGTTGCCAGCTTTTATCCGCTTTTATCCCCTCCCCTCCCTCTCATCACTAACTCTAATGTTAGCTGTGCTATCTTTCATGCAGGCTGGCTTAAAAAAAAATTGGCTTCTACTTTTTTGTATTTTGCCTGCAGAAGCAGCTCAATGTTATCCTATGTGTCCATGCATATTAAGATGATTAGAGGCATATTTTGAGCTCAGTCTTCAGAGACAGGAAAAAAAAACTTCTGGTTAGTAGTGTTGCTCACGAATATTCGCATTGTGAATATTCGCTACGAATATTGCATATTCGAGTATTCGCGAATAACTCGAATATTCGCTATGAATATTCGTATTTTTTCAAATTTATTTGTAAAACAGATCACATCCTAGTGATCTCCATCGATGTCTAAAAGCATTGCTGGTATGATTAGAGAGAGACCCTGGGCCGAGTATTCGAGTTATTCTGATTGGCTCTGATGCGCCCTTCTTTTGCATCAGAGCCAATCAGAATAACTCGAATATTCGGCAAACGGAATATTGCACGATTATCTTCTCCGCCCTTCTTTTGCATCAGAGCCAATCAGAATAACTCGAATATTCGGCAAAAGGAATATTGCGTGATATTCCTTTTGCCGAATATTCGAGTTATTCTGATTGGCTCTGATGAAAAAAAGGGCGGAGAAGATAATCGCGCAATAGGAATATTGCGCGATTATCTTCTCCGCCCTTCTTTTGCCCCCTTATTCTCCTTTCTTTTAAGTAGAGTTAGTGTAGAGTTAGTGTTTAGTGCATATTAGTTTAGTAATACAGGAACTGATCTCCGTTTATGAGAATTTCGCAATCATTTTCGCATTAGCGAAATTTTGCAAAAAAATTTTTGGATAAAATATCACAAATATTCGATATTAGCGAATATTCGCGAATATTCTTCTATATATTCGCGCAATATCGCGAAATCGAATATGGCGTATTCCGCTCAACACTACTGGTTAGCAAAAAAAACGTAAAACTGTCTCCTAAACTCGTCTAAACTTTGTACAAAAAACGCTCTATACAAGTGTTTTTACTGCCGGTATATGCGGCGGTTCCCGTGGCTCTGGGAGCAATCCGGGATGAGGGGGCGGCTATTCGTTTTTGTCCGCCCCCTCACGATCGCTCCCAGCCAATGCGCGCGCTCCCCCGCCCTCCTCTGCCTGCACTGTAAACACAGGCAGAGGAGGAAGTGATGTCACCGCTCCTCCCGCCGGTATTTTCGTCCGGCGGAGGAGAGGAGACATTACAACAGTGAGTACACAAGCACTACACTGACACCAGGACACATAGGCACACAAATACCCCCCGGTCACCCCCCGATCACCCCCCTGTCATACTGTCACTAAATAGCAGTGATCATTTACTGACACAGTTAGTGTTAGTTCCAGGATAGCCCCCTACCCCCAATAAAGGTTTTAACCCCTTGATCACCCCCTAGTTAACCCTTTCACCCCCCTTTTGCCAGCGTCACTAAGCGATCGTTTTTCTGATCGCTGTATTAGTGTCGCTAGGTAGCTAGTTATTTTTTGAGGTTTGCCGCCATGTTTTTATAGCGTTAGAAAATTTATGGGGGTACTCAGGGGTTAAAACCTTTATTAGAAAATGTATGGGGGTACCTAACGCTATAAAAACCTGGCAGGCGAACCTCAAAAAATAACTAGCTACCTAGCGGCACTAGCAACACTAATACAGCGATCAGAAAAACGATCGCTTAGTCTTAGTGACGCTGGCAATAGGGGGTAAAAGGGTTAACTCTAGGGGCAATCAGGGGTAAAACCTTTATTAGAAAATGTATGGGGGTACCTAACGCTATAAAAACCTGGAGGGCGAACTTCAAAAAATAACTATCTACCTCGCGGCACTAGCGACACTAATACAGCGATCAGAAAAACGATCGCTTAGTGACGCTGGCAATCGGGGGTGAAAGGGTTAACTCTAGGGGCAATCAGGGGCTAAAACCATTATTAGAAAATGTATGGGGGTACCTAACGATATAAAAACCTAGCAGGCGAACCTCAAAAAATAACTAGCTACATAGCGGCACTAATACAGCGATCAGAAAAATGATCGCTTAGTGACGCTGGCAATAGGGGGTGAAAGGATTAACTCTAGGGGCAATCAGGGGTTAAAACCATTATTAGAAAATGTATGGGGGTACCTAACGCTATAAAAACCTGGCGGGCGAACATCAAAAAATAACTAGCTACCTAGCGGCACTAGCGACACTAATACAGCGATCAGAAAAACGATCACTTAGTGACGCTGGCAATAGGGGGTGAAAGGGTTAACTCTAGGGGCAATCAGGGGTTAAAACCATTATTAGAAAATGTATGGGGGTACCTAACACTATAAAAACCTGGCGGGCGAACCTCAAAAAATAACTAGCTACCTAGCGACACTAGCGACACTAATACAGCGATCAGAAAATGATTGCTTAGTGACGCTGGTAATAGGGGGTGAAAGGGTTAACTCTAGGGGCAATCAGGGGTAAAACCTTTATTAGAAAATGTATGGGGGTACCTAACGCTATAAAAACCTGGCAGGCGAACCTCAAAAAATAACTAGCTACCTAGCGGCACTAGCGACACTAATACAGCGATCAGAAAAACGATCGCTTAGTGACGCTGGCAATAGGGGGTAAAAGGGTTAACTCTAGGGGCAATCAGGGGTTAAAACCTTTATTAGAAAATGTATGGGGGTACCTAACGCTATAAAAACCTGGAGGGCGAACCTCAAAAAATAACTAGCTACCTCGCGGCACTAGCGACACTAATACAGCGATCAGAAAAACGATCGCTTAGTGACGCTGGCAATAGGGGGTGAAAGGGTTAACTCTAGGGGCAATCAGGGGTTAAAACCATTATTAGAAAATGTATGGGGGTAGCTAACGATATAAAAACCTAGCAGGCGAACCTCAAAAAATAACTAGCTACCTAGCGGCACTAATACAGCGATCAGAAAAACGATCGCTTAGTGACGCTGGCAATAGGGGGTGAAAATTTATGTCCTTAAAAATCTTGAAGGCGGTGATTGGTTTTCGGGGTCCCGTACGCGGCTAAGCTCCCAAAAAGTCCCACACATGTGGTATCCCCGTACTCAGGAGAAGCAGCAGAATGTATTTTCGGGTGCAATTCCACATATAATCATGGCATGTGTGAGAAATATATCATTTAGTGACAACGTTTTGTAATTTTTTTTTTTGGTCATTATTCAATCACTCGGGGCAAAAAAATTAAATATTCCATGGATGCAACATGCCTCTCAGCAAATAGCTTGGGGTGTCTTCTTTCCAAAATGGGGTCATTTGGGGGGGGTTGTGTGCCATCTTGGCATTTTATGGCCTTCACTGCTCCTGAAAAACGACAGTACCCGGGTCCCCATACACTTTTTATGGCAATAACTTGCATATAAGCCTTTAAATTAGCACTTTTGGTTTTTGATGTTTATGTCCCATAGACTTTAATGTTGTCTGTTGCAAACTGAACTGGGGGGGGGGGGGCGTGGTGGATTGGATTTGGTTCTCCCCTATTTGGCACTGATCAGGGGCAATATGACTGGTGTGACAATGATCAGGGATACTGTAACTAGTGTGGAAGGGATTAGGGAGAATATGACTGATGTGATGTGATCGTGGACAATATGACTGGTGTGGCGGTTATCAGGGACAATAGGACTGGTATGGCAGTGATCAAGGACACTGTAACTGGTTTGCCGGCGATCAGGGACAATATGACTGGTGTGACAATGATCAGGGATACTGTAACTAGTGTGGTAGAGATTAGGGAGAATATGAGTGATGTGATGGTGATCAGAGACAATGGAAATGGTGTGGCGGTGATTAGGGACAAAATGACTAGTGTGGCAGTGATTAAAGACACTGGGACTGGTGTGGCTGTAATGAGGAACACTGTAACTGATGTGATGGTGATCGTGGACAATATGACTGGTGTGGCAGTGATCAGGAACAATGGAATTGGTGTGACGAGATTAGGAAAGATATGACTGATATGGCGGTGATTAGGGACAATATGACTGGTGTGGCAGTGATCAAAGACACTATAACTGTTGTGGCAGTGATCAGGTGCAATATGACTGGTGTGATGTAAATGAGGGACACTGGGACTGGTGTGCTGGTAATGAGGGACACTGGGACTAGTGTGACAGCGATCAGGGACAATATGACTGGTGTGGCGGTGATCAGGAACACTGTGAGTGGTGTGGCAATGACTGGGTGCGATGGTGCGATGGTCATTTGGAACACTAATTGAGAGCACTTGTCTGCTAACATTTTGTTGCTGAAAGGGGAGCTATTGATAAAAGGGAGCTGTTACTCATTTAAACATTGTTAATATAAGCTGTCGGATTATAGATTCTCCTGCAAAAGACCTGTGAGCGTCCTATTTATTTGATTTTATATACAGAATATTCTCTCATTAATTCTCTTAATAACTTGTTAAATATGCAAAAATATGTTGCAATTAATATTTTGGATACTTTGCTATCCATCTGTGAGAGGCAAGGGGAAGGCCAGGAAATAAGAAGAAAGAAGTTGGAGGAAGATGATTTGTTACTTTGTAGTCAGTACTAGATCTTGTAAAATACCCATGTGAGATCAAAAGACAAGGTAGTATCCTTCAAAGACCTCAGTAGCATATATGTTTGGACTTTGCCACATGAGGAAATCGACTAGAGTACTTGAAGCTAGACAAAATGGAGATACTGGTGAGGGGGTTAACAGAGAGAGCGGATCATCACTCAGTGTACCAGAAAAGTTGAGTGGTCACAGTCAGAACTTAATTCATGCATATTCAAGACTATAGCTTAGGATGACAGGGCCACCAGGTGTGGCACAAAGTCACTCACACATCATCCTGCAAACTGTAGCAATTTCTAGGGTACTAAATACAGAGGAAATAGAAAGGAGTGCTCTATTGTATGGACAGAGGAGCTGTGCCAAGTGCTAAAACAAAACAGCACTCTTGAGACCTCACAGATGCTTTCCCAGGACAGTTAGTTTAATTTTTTCACTTACAGTTCACCCACATCAGGTCTGTATACCTAGAACTAAAACTGCTAGCAGAAATAGGTAAATTCTCTTGCAGAAGTAGTTATTAGGTACACTATCCACCCGAGCTTTGGCATGCTTTGCGTGAAGCCTGATCTTGTTATTGTGATACTATGGCCGCAAAGTCCACTAACAAAAGTGGGAAGTGTTACAAGACAGTGAAATGCCTATGTATTATAAATCTGTTTCCATCTTATTTTTCTTATTCCCTTTGAAGCTCAGTCTTTATTGGGACCATTGCAGTGTCAGTGTCAGTGTCAGTGCACTACTCTATCCAGGGGCTTTTAGCTATGCTGTCAATAACATGTTACATCATAGCCCTGTTCTTTTTGGGTTTGTGTCTCTAAAGATTTACTAAGGTTTCATATATTTCAATATACAGTAGTCGTTCTAAAAATAGCCATGTGTTGACGTACTGTATATTCCATTGCACTTATTTCAGATCATACATTCAAAATAAATTAATTTATGTTTCCCGGTAACTGCCATCAGTTGGGATTGCCAAGTTAAATGCTGCAATATTTTTTCACTATGAAATAGAATCCCAATTAGCTCAACTGATTGCAATCCTTCAAAGAAGTAATTGATTAAAATGCAGTATATTATTCATGAAGAGGACATTCAGTGAGAACAGCAAAGCAGCCTGTTCACTTTAGTTGCCAAAATCTATGCACAAAATCAGAATCTTTTGAAAGAAATACATTCTTGCCCTTGAAAAAGCTAATTGTACCCAATAGATAAGTGCTGACAATTTGTTTATGTCAGCCCACTTGTCTATTTGTGCAAATCTTCAGTCCTTTGAATGTGTAGAAGAGTGTAATGGAGTGTATTATTGTATACAGGTGTTTGATAGCTAGAAAATTGATTTTGTAGTAGATCGTATGTTATAAGTATGTTATAAAAAATAGTTAAAAAGTAGAATGTTGTTTTAGAAACTGAATCTTCAAAAATAAATAAATACAAATAGGGCATCTACAGTATCTATGAAGCAGCAGTTCTTTTCTACTTGACACCTTGCAAGCCATTTCTGTATTATATCTTTATTAAACCATGTTTGCTTTAAAGTTAGATTGGACTATAAAAAAACAAAGTCTCTCTATAGCTTTGTGAGCTAACTTGTAATGAACGATATCCGGAATTACATCATTCATTGCTTTTCTTCAGCAAGGACAGGGAAGCTGGTCAGAGTTAATGGGAAGATGGATAGAGCCAAATACAGGGAAATATTAGAAGAAAACAAGTTAGAGTCTGCAAACGACTTGAGACTGGAGCGGAGGTTCACCTTTCAGCAAGACAACAAACATAAACATTAAGCCAGGGCTACAATAGAATGATTTAGATCAAATTATATTCATGTGTGAGAATGGTCCATTCTAAGTCCAGACCTAAATCCAATTGAGAATCTGTGGCAAGACTTAAAAATTGCTGTTCACAGACTCTCTCCATCCAATCTGACAGAGCTTGAGCTATTTTGCAAAGAAGAATGGGCAAAAACTTCACTCTATAGGTGTGCAAAGCTGATAGAGACATCTATAAAAAGTCTTTCAGCTGTAATTGCAGAGAAAGGCAATTCTGACTCAGGGGGGCTGAATACAAATGCCACACTTTTCACATATTTATTTGTAAAAAAAACTTTGAAAAACACTTATAATTTTCCTTCCACTTTAGAATTATGTGCCACTTTGTGGTGGTCTAAGTCAGGGCTCAAAATTTCAAGTCCTGAGCTACTAGCGAGGCCTCAAGAGTTACTCGCCACCAGTTGCCCCACCTAATTCATACACTGCCCTGCGCCTAATTGCACCTGTAAACACGCCCTCGTAGATTATATTATGGAATGACAATGTTTTATGCAGAATCAAGTTACAAAATTAAATATTACCAGCAACAACTTTAACAAAATGGGACAGGGCACTGGGGGCAGACCAGAGGGACAGGGCACTGGGGGCAACCCAGAGGGACAGGGCACTGGGGGCAGACCAGAGGTACAGGGCACTAGAACACTCTCTCTCAAACACAAGGAGAAGAAAACTGCCCAAACTGGAAGGCTGCCGCTCTCATGTCAGGGCAACTTTCAGTGAGCACTGCACCGGAGTGGTAATTTTCGCAATCCTCCACCTCACTCATTACTTTCTGCTCTCAGGCTACATTGGTCGGGGCCTGGGGTGAGGGGGCAGGCTCAGAGAGGTCATACTGTTAGGTCCCATGGCTTAATGAGAATTGTAAGGAGAGCACCTGTGTACTGCTCTGCCTGTGCGCGGCTCACCAGACTACTTTTCCTGAGCATGCACCTTTCCTCTTCGGCTGCTAATCTCATCGGTACTCTAAGTGTAGGCACAGATTGCATGGAGATAGGTCATGCAGCCCTGTCATCACTCGCCCCCAGCTTAAATCCACTCGCCAAATGCTAGTAGGCGAGTGGAAATTTTGAGGGCTGGTCTAAGTGGTCTACTTGTGGTTGCAACCAACTCTCTATTTACATCACATGACAGCTGTGATTGGACACGCCCATCATGTGATCAGGAGGGCCAATCACAGAGCCAGAGATGCGATGTGTCCAGGTGACACAAGCGCATTGGGATCGTGCAGCTGAGGGACATTCCTGAACATCCACTCAGGAGGAGGAAGCACCCACCCGGCTGTATATATGCAGTGGCCAGGTGGGATGTGGTTAAGAAGACACGCGGTCATACAAAGAGGATGGACAAGATGTGATTCAATTTTAAACTGTATAAGGGGTTCTTTACTGTTAAAGTGATAAAGATGTGGAATGCCCTTGAACAGTTGGCGGTGTCAGCAGGGAGCATATGTGCATTAAAAAAAAAAAAAAGTCTCTTTTGAGCACAATGTACAGGGATATAGAAAGTGGTAGTGAAAACAACATACATACTCACTCACATATAAATGAGCATTTAGGCTGAAATTGATGAACTGATGTATTTATTCAACCTTACCAACTATGTAATAAATTATATATAAATTATAGTGCTTTGTTATAATGTGTTCCTATTGTGTTTAACTGAATAATCAGTGTCCTTTTAACTGCACGTTGATCAGCATTTAGAGCATTAGTTATACATTAATTATACAGTGGACTCACATCATTAATACCATATTTTATAGACACAGCTTACATTTGTTTTCTGCATTTACAGTGCATAGTGCTAATATATTACACATATTGTTATAGAATACATCTGCAGGGAGCTTTTTAACTGACAGTGTAATATCAGCTTTTGTAATATTTTGTGTAATGGTCATCTGCATCCTGTAGAAAATTATAGGCTGCGAGTCAGGCTCTTAACTTTAATAACATTTATATAGAAAAAAAATGTGGGTTCTGCTAGTCAGAATCAGATGACATATGGAAGTGTGATCCTAATATGTACAATCTATCACTGTGTCTAGTAAAATAGGACATGCTTGAACTATTTAAATCATCAAAAAACCTGACTCAATATTTCATAAGGAAATATACAAATAAAATGCCAATAGAAATATAGCTATCACAAAAAACAAACAGATAAATCAAGCGCTCTCCAAAGGAAGTAGATATAAATAAATATATATGTGGGGAAGGGTAAATGACAGATACTGAATCTGAGAGTGAGAATGAAACAAGGGCAGCACAGTTCCTTTCCACTGAAGGAAAAAAGTTTATGAAATTATTCAGTCCATTGGATCAAGTTCATATATGACTAATGTAGTAGTAGTAGTAGTCATGCTGTGAGGGCTGCCAGCTGCCAAGAAGAAGCAATTCTGAAACAATACAAGAAAAACAAAAAGTGGCGCCCTCTAAGCGTAGTAACTTTTTATTACTGTGACAAAACAAAACAATTCTTATGAGGATACTACTCACAAGGCTGCAGGGTTCATGGGCATAAAAGGTGTCATCTGTGCCTGGCTTCCAGGGTGGGTGTGCTCAGCTGATGTTGGTAATCCTGTGATGGCTGAATGCTCTGGGTTCTCACTGTAAAGGAGAATGCTGTACAGTTCGTCAGCTGATCCAAAAGTCCATAGGTGTCCCTGAGTGTATTCCAGCGCTGGTCAGACAGGGAGCTGTATGGACACGATGGGACAGCGTGATAGAACGCAGCCGTGGAGCGCAGGCAGCTGAGCGTCACTCCTGGGTTAGGTCACAGGGCGGTGCGCGCGTTCGAGGCATGCGTGCCTTTTCCTCAGAGCCTGAGGAAGAGGCACGCATTCCTCGAACGCGCGCACCGCCCTGTGACCTAACCCGGAAGTGACGCTCAGCTGCCTGCGCTCCACGGCTGCGTTCCATCACGCTGTCCCATCGTGTCCATACAGCTCCCTGTCTGACCAGCGCTGGAATACACTCAGGGACACCTATGGACTTTTGGATCAGCTGACGAACTGTACAGCATTCTCCTTTACAGTGAGCACCCAGGGCATTCAGCCATCACAGGATTACCAACATCAGCTGAGCACACCCACCCTGGAAGCCAGGCACAGATGACACCTTTTATGCCCATGAACCCTGCAGCCTTGTGAGTAGTATCCTCATAAGAATTGTTTTGTTTTGTCACAGTAATAAAAAGTTACTACGCTTAGAGGGCGCCGCTTTTTGTTTTTCTAATAGAAATATAGCTGTCTGTAATCCCAGCCAAGTGATGAATCAAAAAACTAAAAGTTTTATTTTAACTGCCAGTGCAGATTTTGGTTTAAATAATGATAGTGTAACATTTTAATACAGCACCATGCTTTAACACCCTATTACTTATGCACCCTATCTAGTCATTAACAAAAGTATATTGGTGCCATGTTGCCAGAACAGTCTGTTGGTCCAACTGTGATGTCATGTTACCACTATATATGTTTTCTGGATCCAGAATGATCCAAGTGATAACTGCAAGGATGGTGTAGCAGTGTCAAGTTCTGTAATTTCATCATAACATCACCTTAAAAGACCGGTGCCATGTTACAGGACAGAAGAACTATGACGCTCACTTTTGGGTCCCCCTTCATCTCTTCTATTTATATGTGATATAAAAGAAAGCTTTGCCACATCTGTGGAAACTTGATATGTGATAGGGCAGTAGAACAGCCGTTTCTACTGATGTTCTTTCTTACTTGGTGGTATGATCAGCATCGCTCGCAGTACACCTTGTTTACTGCCTGCCAGTGGCGTAACCAGAATTATGGGCGCCCGGGGCAGAATTTTTTTTTCGCCCCCCCCCCCCCCCCCCCCCCACAATACATTTTTGTGACTGTAAGGGATTAAATGATTAATCTTGCAATCAATCATTTAACCCCTTACATGCTGAAAGCCCTGAGGGATGCATTACATTGGATTAATAATTTCACCCCTTACATGTTGAAAGTCCTACAGTTCATGCGCTGTTAATGTTGTAATCAAATTATTGTAGGCCGCAGCAGGAGGGGCTTTTGGCAATGGCATCATCAGCACAGAGGCATGTTGTTACTGTAATGAGTCACTGACTCATTACAGTGAGTAACAACATGCCATTGCCAAAAGCCCCCTCCTGCTGTGGCCTACAATAATTTGATTATAACATTAACAGCGCATGAGTCTGTACTGCTTAGGCCCTCAGGGCAGGCAATCGCATGCTGCGTGTGTACTACTTGTCTTGCTGCTGGAGACTGGAGAGGAGAGTGAGCCTGGTCGGGTCGGGCAATGCATTAACAATGTGAATTTACATACACGTGGCATGGTGATGGCATTGGTGCCTGGTGGCAGCATGGAGGTCTGAGTCTCCTCCTCTCTCCCCCAACTAGGTGCTGCTGGTGTAGTGGCGGTGCGGTGCCGAGTGTCAGTGACCTGAGTCAGTACTTGTATTGTGACAAATTTACTATTGTCACACTGTGTGACAATAGTAAATTTGTCACAATACAAGTACTGACTCAGGTCACTGACACTCGGCATATGACCGACCCTGAAACTTGCTTGTTGTGCACTGAGATTTGGGCCTTTTTTATTTTATTTTTATGCCATCATCATTGTTGCCTCCATTCGCATGTGAACAAATGTACATACATGCAGTTTTCCAGGTAGCTCCGAACATTTTTTTATAAATTGCCCCTTAAAGTTGCTGCTGCAAAAATAATAAAAATAAAATAAAAAAGGCCCAAATCTCAGTGCACAACAAGCAAGTTTCAGGGTCATATGATATTTCTATTCCATTCCTGCTAGAAATATCATATGACCCTGAAACTTGGATTCAAATTCAATCATTCACAAATAGCATAGCAGTAATTTACATGGAGGAGTAACTGTAGTGTAGTACAATCAGACATCTAAACAAGTAAATCTTTTACCTGGCCCGTCTACACAAGGGATGAAGGGAAGCTTGTGCTCCAGCAGCTCTACTGCACATCCGCTCAGGGCCCAGGGCAGGCAGTGTCAGCCAGGGACTGGGAGGGAGATTCTTCCTTCTCACTCTGACACTCAGTCTGTCAGAAGGAGGAGAAGAAGATGCCTGGTGCCGCGGCGGTATCCCTCTGGAGAAGCGCGGGCGGGACTCCTCTAGGACAGGGCAGCCTTTGCGCGTGCGCCCGGCGCCCACGATCGTGGATTGGCCAGATCCGGCGCGCTGGCAGTGAACACATGACCACATACGCCCAATCACAGGGCGGTGGCCGTACTCGCCTCGGGAGTCGGGACATTATGACTATATTGATTAAAAAGTGACACGCAGACGCACGGCACGGTCCCGGTCCAGACGCCGGGATTTCGCCCCCCCCCCCCAATTTTTCGCCCGGTGCCTGAGCCCCCCCTGCCCCCCGCTACGCCAGTGCTGCCTGCTGCCACCTTTTTATTAAACAGCAAAAGCCATTCCTGTAATATTTTAAAACAAACAGAATGACAATACACCAAGGAACAGGAGCCTCAACTGGAAATCTACTCCGAGTGACCCCACATAAAGGCACCATCTGTGACTGCAATGTTTACACATGCTACATCAATATAAGTAAACTCCTAAAGAACCAGAGGTCATTAACAACAGGCTGTTTACACGTTGTCAGTGTGTAATTCTACCTAGTCTACACAGTCCAGAGTGAAAAATGCATGCAGAATCAGTTCTCATTGTGACTGGCTGCTATAGTTTTGTATTTTTCCTTTGTTTGGAACATTTTTTTTTGCCGTTAAATAGATGATGTCAAAAAGGCTTAAAGGAGTAGTAAAGGATTTTTTTTTGCTGAAATGACTGTTTACAGGGTATAGAGACATAATAGTTAACTGATTCCCTTTAACCACTTGCTTACTGGGCACATATACCCCCGTCCTGCCCAGGTGAAATTTCCGCTTCCGGCACTGCGTCGCTTTAACTGAAAATTGCGCGGTCGTGCGACTTGGCTCCCAAACAAAATTTACGTCCTTTTTTCCCCACAAGTAGAGCTTTCTTTTGGTGGTATTTGATCGCCTGTGCGGTTTTTATTTTTTGCGCTATAAACAAAAAAGAGCGACAATTT
Organism: Rana kukunoris; assembly: GCA_029574335.1. NCBI lineage: Eukaryota > Metazoa > Chordata > Amphibia > Anura > Ranidae > Rana > Rana kukunoris. The sequence continues at coordinate 96,807,333 of CM056054.1, forward strand.
TGAAAAAAAATACAATATTTTTTACTTGTTGCTATAATAAATATCCCAATTTAAAAAAAAAACACATTTTTTTTTTCTCAGTTTAGGCCGATACGTATTTTTCTACATATGTTTGATAAAAAAAAATCGCATTAAGCGACTGGTTTGCGCAAAAGTTATAGCGCCTACAAAATAGTGGACAGAATTATTATTATTTTTTTACTAGAAATGGCGGCGATCTGTGATTTTTATTGGGACTGCGACTTTATGGCGGACACATCGGACACTTTTGACACATTTTTGGCGCCATTCACATTTATACTGCGATCAGTGCACTAATTACTGTATAAATGTGACTAGCATTGAAGGGGTTAACACTAGGGGGTGAGGAAGGGGTTAAATGTATTCCCTGCATAGTGTTCTAACTGTGGGGGGAGGGGGGTGACTGGGGGAGGTGACCGATCTGTGTCCCTATGTACAAGGGACACAGATCGGTCTCCTCTCCAGAGACAGGACGCTGTCTCTGTGTGAGCCGGCAATAAGAGATGATCTCATATGTTTACATATGAGATCATCTCTCATTGGCTGCGCAGATCGCATAGCAAACGGCCACTCTGATTGGCCGTTCGCCCCGATCTGTGATTGGCTGTGTCCAAGAGACACGGCCAGCACACAATTTCCCCGCTGCGCGGTCTGGAGCGCGCGCGGGGAATGCCCAAAGGGGCGGCCGTCAAAAGATGGCGGCTTGAAAATTCAGGTCCGCACTGTAGCCGTCATTCGGCTATAGCGCGGGCCTCAAGTAGTTAAAAATGATTAAAAATAGATAAAAATCAATCATATAATGTGCCTGCAGTTTAGTTTAGTTTTTAGACTAGTTTCAGTTTGTTCTGTGTGTACAGAGACACACAGAACAAAAACAAACAAACACAGGGCAGTGTTTGTTTTTAAAATGAATCTGAGGAGTTTTAGACACATAGTAATCACATCTTCTTGATCATGGACCACAATGAAAAGCTACCATGAGTTTTTTTCATAAGAAACCAGACAAGCAGGAAGTTTGGAGTTCAGCAAGGGATTACAGCAACTTCTAAGCAAAAACGGACATGATTGACATGAAAGCAGGACTGCTATAAGGTAAAGCAAGCTATTTAGAATTTTAAAAAAAATCCTTTACTGATCCTTTAAGCAAAAAGCCAAATAGATGCCAGTATTACATTATTATAATTGTGTGCACTTTTTTTGCTTCTGAAAAAACGAGCCTAAACCCAACTGCTTTAAAACGCAAAAAAAAAACGTGAATGTGTACATGGACACATAGGATAACATTAAATGTGTTCAGGGGCAGTTGAAAAAAATACCCAAATGCCTCTGAACTCGAGTTTACCAGCGTCTCGTGTGCATGGGGACTAATTATATCACATTTGTTATTTTCACTTACTGTGTCATAAGCATAACACTGCCATAGGCGTGCGCACAGGGTGTGCCAGGTGTGCCCAGGCACACCCTAATCACCCTGTGCAGAACAGATCCCCCTACTGGACCTGGCTTTCCCTCCTTCCGCCCACAGCACTGCCATTTACTGGCCCCTTCTCTTTCTAAATGAACATCGTGAGTGATCGGTAGAGTGTGTTTGAGCTTTGGGGTGCACATCCTAATGCCAAAGGCTGCGCACACCTATGAACACTGCAGATGGATTTTTAGGAACCAGGGGTCACCTGAAGAACAGTTGCTGACTTGCCAATTACCTAACCTTGCACACTTTCTCTCACGTAGGAGATCACATGGCAATGACAAGTACCATAGAAGCAGAGGTAGAACAGCTGTAAGCAGCCTTCAACACCACCGGAAACTGCGGCATGGCTCTTTGCCTCAGGTGCCTGTGTCACAGACAGAAGGAGAGAGAAGAGCAGGGCAGCAAGAAGAGACTGCTTCTACTTTACAGCGGCGTGTCAGCCTGAGAGGAAAGAAGAGGAGGGTCTGGTCCCCATCGCCACCCATTAATCGTGGTGGGTGGGAGGGGTGTCAGCTAGAAAGAGGACAGAGACGGTGTCTGAGGTAGGAGTGGTGGAGAGACAAGCAATGCAGAGTACATCACTAATACACTTAACGCTGACGGCCACTGGGCACAACAGAGAGCTGACTAATGATGATTCAGCCAATACTAATCTTTAAGTTCCACCTGGTGGTTCAGGTGAGTTAGCACACACTGTACAATATTATTAATAGATTAGCCGACAGTATTAACACTCCAGTGAATGATAGAAGTAATTATGGGAGTCTTTGGTCAGATAGTAGAAATTATGCCAGCGTTAGCAATATGTGTAGCAGCAATATTGCTCAGCCAGTTAGTGTGGTACCTTAGAATGTATTACCAGCCGAGATTAGTGTGACTAACACATTAGTCCCAGAGGTACGTTTTAAAGAGACATTGCCATGCGAGGGATCACTATTGGGATATCATCTTTCCCCTCAGATTAACAAAAACATTTGGAAAGGTCAGTTTGTCTATAGTTTGTCACTTCTTCCACCTACGAAGGAATTTAATCGGCAGAACTGACAAAAAAACTGATGATAAATCTGAGGAGGACAGGAGAAGGCCAGTGGCGAGGTGGTTAAATACTTGGCTTCAGTAATTTGCTATATACACAGTATGCCAGTGTATAAGGTGAAAAACATCCAGAATATTGCAGTGGGCTCTTTCAGCATACGGAACACGTGTTAGAAGCATACAAAAGTTTCGGAGGTCTGGGATGGTACCAGTATCATGAAGTATTTAGGCAGAAGTTATCTATATACTCATCATTGAATTGGGGTAATAAGGATGTGGGTTTGTGGCTGAACTTAATGGTACCACAGAGAGCAGCCAATAACAAGCAGCCAATGCCGCAGGCTACAGTGTCCCCTTATAAAAGGGGGTACTGCTTCGCCTATAATGAGAACCAGTGTAAGTGGGGAGGGTCTTGCAAGTATAAACATGAATATTCACACTGTGCAGGACCCCATCCCTTACTGTGGTGTTTCAAAAGGAATGTACATTTTCAATGCTCACAGAGGGAGAATTCCTCAGAAGGCTAATAAAGCTAATAAACATGCAACAATGGTTGGACATATATCCAGACCAGGAGACAGCCAAGTTCCTAACTGAAGGTTTCACAACAGGTTTTCCTTTTCCAGTGTAGCGGGGTCATCCTATCAGAGACTATTGATAGGCCTGAATCCCACCGGAACTTTAGCTACACCTGCCACAACCGAGGTATCCATCTTTAGTGTGAGTGGTCCGGTAAACGATAACGGCGGTCTTTCCGCGGCAGATTCGCTGCAAGATCACCGTTATTGGCGGCGGGAGAGGGGCACCCCTCCCGCCGCTCTCCCACGCCCTCCGTCGCTTACTGGAGCCGTCGGTAGCGGCGGAGGCAATCGGGTCCGCTCGGCTGCAGTGTGGGGATGCGAGTGAGGGAAAAATCGCCCCCACCCGTCCCCATAGCTCTGCTGGGCGGAAGTGACGTCAAAACGTCAGTCCCGCCCAGCGTCTTAAAGAAACATTTGTTTTTTTGTCATTTGAAAAAATGACAGTTTTAATTTTTTAATTTTTTTGCATTTTAGTATAAATATGAGATCTTAGGTCTTTTTGACCCCAGATCTCATATTTAAGAGGACCTGTTATGCTTTTTTCTATTACAAGGGATGTTTACATTCCTTGTAATAGGAATAAAAGTGATAATTTTTTTTTTCCAGTGAAAAAATTATAAAATAAATAAAAATAAATAAGAAAAAAAAAGCTCACGCGCAGAAGCGAACGCATACGATGCCTGTAGTATCATATAAAATGTGAGGCAATAATCAGCCAGCTTGCATGACAAGGAAAAAATATATAAAAGTTTTTGACCATAAAGGTCATGTAAACAGTAAGTCTCAAAAAATAAAAATAAATATATATATATATATATATATATATAAAATAAAGGTACATTCCCTGTAAACTATATATATGTATATATATATATATATATATATATATATATATATATATATATATATATATATATATATATCAACCCTGCTTTCTCACATACAAACATCAATGGCTGAGACAGCTTACTTGCCTATAGATGGAGATGTAATCAGCAAACTGATTTTTTTTTATTGTCAAATACTTACCGTAATTTTCCTTTCCTGATGGACTCCATGACAGCCTACGTGTGGGTTAACCCCACCTCCTCTCCAATGCTATAGGACCCATACCCATAAAAGTAAGCTCACCTCTCAGTACTGCGTTCCGTAACTAGCCAACTCTTGGACACTTTACTTCCCCTTTTTATTTTATTTTAGGATGGGAACTCCGCCTGCTATGGAGTCCATCAGGTAAGGCAAATTAAGGAGGTAAGTATTTGATAATACATTTTCAGTTTTCCTGACAGACTCCATGGCAGCCTACCTGTGGGAAATAACTAGCCAGACCACACAGGCAGGTATGCTGAAAAGAATATAATTTTAATTTGTCCGTCAACCGACAGATTTCTCAAACCAAGGTTTACAGAAGACAGTGATGCAGGCTCTATGAAGTAATGGGACATAAATGTATTGATAGAGGCCCAGGAGGCCACTTTACAAATGTTATCTGGAGCCACATCTCGGGCCACTGCCCAAGATGATGCCATTCCTCTGGTGGAGTGTGCTGTCACCGACTGTGGAGCAGCCAACCCTCTAGCCCCATATGCTTGCTGGATGGGCTGGACAATTCAAGCTGCAATTGTCCTAGTTGAAGCCCTTTTCCCTTTATTGATGCTTGAGTGCAATAAGAACAAATGTTCAGAACATCTGAAGGGAGAAGTATTCTGCAGATATTCCTTTAGGATTTGCCTATATCCAGAGGGTACGCTTCATTGGACCCTGGGGTCCTGAAGGTAGGTAATACTATTTCTAGGTTCTCATGGAACACTAAAGTCACTTTTGGTTTTGAGCCCAGCATAGTAATATACCCGATCCGGGAAAAATGTCAGAAAGGGTTCTTCATGACCCAATCTCAGAGACCCTCTTAGCCGAGGTGATTGGCTACGAAGAAGGCTACTTTTGCTGAAAAGTCTTTAATGGTAAGCGGGGAGGGCCCGGTGGTACCGAGTACAGTCAGTGAGTCTAGAATGAGGGGGAAGATCCCACTTGGGAAATCTTGGTCTCCTTTGGGGCTTGATTCTTGACGCCCCACAGCAGAATTGCCCATGTGGTACCAGACAAAGCAGACAAAACTGAAACTTGAAGGTTTTCCCGATGAGAAAACTGATTTTTTTTAGATTGGTCTGGAAAACCGGTCGTGTGTATGCTCCATAGCAGATTTCCCGACGAGAAAACTGCCTGCAAAATAATTCGAACCTGCTCTATTTTTTCCTGTCGTGTTTCGTGTCAGTCTTTTTCTTGTCATGAAAACCACTTATGTATGCTTTTCCGAGGGGAAAAAAAGAAACGTGCATGCTCAGAATCAAGTATGAGACGGGAGCGCTCGTTCTAGTAAAACTAGCATTCTTAATGGAAATAGCACATTTGTCACGCTGTAACGGACTGAAAAGCACGAAGACAAAAGCGAGAATCGTCTCTCTCCAAACTTTTACTAACACAAGGATCAGCAAAAGCAACCCAAAGGGTGGCCTGGTTTAATGGAACATTCCCTTTTATTGTGCCGTCGTACGTGTTGGATGTCAACACGCTTTGGTCGATCGTTTTTTTGACTGAACGTGTGTATGCAAAGCAGGTTGAGCAGCATCATGTTGGGGGGGGGGACATTGGGTTTTGACATGTCAGGAAAACTGGACGCGTGTACAGAGAGCTGACAGATAATGATAGATCTAGTCCAGATTGAAGGAAACTGCCGGCCGCAGAGAAGAACTCAACAAACTTGGTTCAGATCCTCCCATAAACCTTATTTGTGCTTGTTCTTCTTGAGCTCATGAGAGTGGAAATCACTCTTGAGACACAACCAGAGGATTCCAGCTTCTCCATCAGTCTCATCAGTGCCGGACAAGGGTGCAGGAGCGACCCTTGAGAAAGCAGGTCCAGCCTGAGAGGAAGAGGTACTGGATCCCGGCAACTTAGCTGGATCAGGAGGGGAAACCAAGGCCTGTTATAGCAATTACTCTCAGGACCTCTCTCCAAAATGCTACTATCTTTGGACATGACCAAAATATGTGCATAAAATTACCTGGCATGTCTGCACATCTCCAACAATTTTGAGGGTTTGATGGGGAGATCTTATATAACTTATATGGTGTATAATGGCTTCTATGTATTATTTTAAATTGTATTCATTTATCTCGAAGTGATACCAAGATCTGAAATGGAAAACTCAATACTTCCTCCCAATCCTCCTCCACCAAATTTGGAACATTTCTTCTCCAATTTTTACTTACTTTACTTATGTCTGGAGATGTAGGGGTAGATTCACGTACCTCGGCGCATCTTTCTGTCAGCGTAGCGTATCTTCTTTACGCTATGCCGGCTCAACGTTGAGAGGCAAGCATGTAATTCACAAAGCAAATGCTCTCAACGTTGCACCGGCGTAGCGCATAGTTGTCGGCGTAAGCCAACGTAAGTCAAAGTAGGTGAAAGTGGGCGTGTAACATTTAAATGAAACATGACCCCATGCAAATGATGGACTGAGCTTCAAAAAACGAACTGCGCATGCGTCGTATCTTGGACGCATCCCAGTGCGCATGCTCACAGTCACGTCGAAATAACTGGCTAAGATACGTCAAAACACTGCCTACGACGTGAACTTAACCTACGCACAGCCCTATTAACATACTACGTAAACGACGTAAAAATCGACGGCGTTCGTTCCCTGGTCCAAACCTTTGCATCGTTGCGCCTCCTATATGAGGAATAACTTTACGCCAGACGTAACCCTTGCGAAAATCGCGTAAAACATGCGCCGGGCGCAAGTACATTCGTGAATCAGCGGATTTTATTAATTTGCATATTTAACATGGGTACGCTGAATGCGTCCAGCGTAACTATGCACCCACGATACGCCGGTGTAGGTAAGTTACGTCAGGCGGTCGAAGCCAAATTTTTTGACGTATGTAGCTTGGGGGATCGGCGCAGAGATACGACGACGCACATTTGTACATACGACGGCGTATCTATAGAAACGTCGGCGTAAGTCCTACGTGAATCCGGGTCATAGTCTTTATTAAATATTAGACACGTGCACACTGAAATATTTAGTTTTCGTCCGAAAAATACATTTATTTAGTTACTCCCGAAATTCGTTTTTTAGTTATTTTGTTTTTCGTTAAAAAAATGCATTCGTCCGAAAATCCAAATTAAGGTTGAATCTGTCATTGAAGGCTTATGGTGTCTGTCGAATGTTCTAAGCAGAAGAAAAAAAAAGAAGATTCAACAGAATCTTTAAAAAAAAAAAAAATTGACTCTTCATGTCTCTTTATGTCGAATCTTCATGTCTCTCTATGTCTAATCTTCATGTCTCTCTATGTCGAATCTGTCATTGAAGGCTTTTATGGTGTCTGTCGAATGTTCTAAGAAAAAAAAAAGATTTAACAGAATCTTAAAAAAAAATTGACTCTTCATGTCTCTCAATGTCGAATCTTCATGTCTCTCTACTCTCTATGTCGAATCTTTTCTCTCTATGTCGAATATTTTCTCTCTATGTAAAATAATATTGGACTAATAGAGTTAAGCTTAGGCACATTCGACCGTAACGAAAATAAAGCATTTGTTTATGTCTGATCTTTCGGTTTTCGTTTTCTGTGCTTTCGTTATCGTTTGTTAAAACAATAACGAAAATACCTGAAATTCAGACGAAAATGCATTCGGATGAAAACGAATGCACACGTCTATTAAATATGTGTATATGGTTGAAATTGACTTTTTTTCCAGTTTTTACCATTTGTTCCAAACCCAAATGCATTAATTGTGGGGTTCCTCCTGGGAATTGGGCTAACAAAGCGTGAAGTTGCATATATCTAAAAGCGTAATGCCGCGTACACACGGTCGTTTTTTGCGATGAAAAAAAATGTCGTTTTTTAAAACGTCATTTAAATTGATCGTGTGTGGGCAAAACGTTGTTTTTTGTCTTAAAAAAAAACGACCAAAAAAAAATTCCAACATGCTTGAATTTTTTGTGTCGTTTTTCAAAACGTCGTTTTTTTGTTTCACAAAAAGTCACCGTGTGTGGCAAAAACGTAATTTAAAACAACGTTTTTCAACCCGCGCATGCCCAGAAGCTAGTTATGAAGCGAGCTTCAATGGAAAAGAGTGGTGAACGTAACCTCGCTTTTTGTGAAAAAAACCATGGTGTGTATGCAACATCGTCTTTGAAAGTGACGTTTCAAAAACGTCGTTTTTTACTTCACAGAAAACGTCGTTTTTTTTCATCACAAAAAATGACCGTGTGTACGCGGCATAACTCTCAGGAAACTTCCATAACTGCCTCAATTCTTCATATGTATAAAACGTTTCCCCCTGTAGTACTTGTGATATCCTTTTTACACTAAACTTAGTCCATGCCCCTGAATCCTGAATAGAATCCAGATGTGATAACTTTGTTTTGGAATATCCTTCTTTTCTTATAGCAGCTTTCCATATCTTAACTGTTGTTGTCATTGAAGGGGTTAGATCTCATCTTGTTTTTATCCCCCCATACAGCAACCCCCTGCAGTGCCTCCACTGATTGGACCACTGCTGCTTCCAACATAGTAGCAGAGTCAAACCCATCCAGGTTTAACCATCTCCCCACTGTCACCAGCTGTGCAGCTGCATAGTACCTATAAAAATCTGGGAAACCCTCCCTGTGCTACTGGTCTCATGAGTGTGCTTAATTTAATTCTGGCTGGTTTATTTGACCAATGGAAGTAGAAAGCATTCCATGTAACTGTGTAAAGAAGCTTTTTGGCAACCATTGTAGAGAATTCCTGAATATATACAAAAATTTGGTCAGGATCTTCATCTTCACTAGATTTATTCGTCCCAATAGTGACAAAGGCAGTGTTTCCCATATCTTTAATCTTTTTCCTAGCTCTTGTACCACTGGATCTAGATTCATAACTCTGAAATCTTTAACCTGTCTAGATATGGTTATGCCAAGATATTTAAATTCCGTCACCCATTTCAATGGTGAATTTGGGGCGGTTGTATCCTGTGCTCCCTGATCAATGGGAATTTAATGTGACTGCATTCTTTTGTCTTTATCTCCACAGCAACTCTCAGGCTACTGTCTTGTAGTCTAGACATCCTTTTTCTGCATGCTTTAGGCCACACGCTCATATATATATATATACATATATATTAGGGTTGTCCCGATACCGATACTAGTATCGGTATCGGGACCGATGCTGAGTATTTGCGGGAGTACTTGTACTCCCGCAAATACCCCCGATACCAAAATAGAATACTTCCCCCCCCCCATATTGCAGCCATGTCCTGTCGCCCATACCTGTAGCTATTATACCGCCGCCGCCGCATACCGCCGTTAATCCCTGCATTATAGCGTAACGTGCATTACAAGCTTTCGTTTTGAATACTTGTAAATGCCCGCACCGCCATGTATAGACACTCCCCCTCTCGGGATTGGAGGGATCCGTCCAATACCGAGCAAGGGGGAGTGTCTATAGATAATAGATAATAATAGCTACAGGTATGAGGGACATACATGGCTGCAATATGGGGGACATACATGGCTTGCAATATGGGGGACATACATGGCTTGCAATATGGGGGACATACATGGCTTGCAATATGGGGGACATACATGGCTGCAATATGGGGGACATACATGGCTGCAATATGGGGGACATACATGGCTGCAATATGGGGGACATACATGGCTGCAATATGTGGGGGACATACATGGCTTGCAATATGTGGACATACATGGCTTGCAATATGTGGGGGACATACATGGCTGAAATATGTGGGGGAAAAACATGGCTTGCAATATGTGGGGGACATACATGGCTTGCAATATGTGGGGGACATACATGGCTTGCAATATGTGGGGGACATACATGGCTTGCAATATGTGGGGCACATACATAGCTTGCAATATGTGGGGGACATACATGGCTTGCAATATGTGGGGGACATACATGGCTTGCAATATGTGGGGGACATACATGGCTGCAATATGTGGGGGACATGCATTGCTGCATATGTGGGGGACATGGCTGCAATATGTGGGGAGACATGGCTGCATTTGGGGACACACTAAAAAAAGTATCGGTATTCGGTATCGGCGACTACTTGAAAAAAATATCGGTACTTGTACTCGGTCCTAAAAAAGTGGTATCGGGACAACCCTTATATATATATATATATATATATATATATATATATATATATATATATATATATATATGTGTATATATGGCATCAGTCTAGCCCAGTAAGTATTATTAAGTAGGCCAATAGGATATGGTTTTCCCAATATATTATTATTCTTGCTTACTTATCTACAATATACATCCTTTTATATAGATTTCAGATCTTGCTCCTGGAGAGACTTAACCACCATTATAGACCGGCCACCCTGAGATGGTATAGGGCATGTAGCGCATGCAAGAGTTCCAATGATACAAGTAGCTGGTCCTATCTACACACATTTTTTCTGTCTATGTGGGAAACTCTACCCTTGAGAGAGATATACATTGTAACGGAATGACCCGTGATACTCCGAGACTTTTGAAGGATGTGATGTACTCCCTTGGCCAGCTTCACCAATGACTCTTGGGTCTAGGGTCATCCTATGTCCCTTAGAGGCATAGGATGACTGAGAAATGATATCATAAATTACATGAGATGGGACAATAGCCAAAGAATTTTGATCGTTTTATCAGCATTTGTATCATGTCCACCACAATGTTGCGGATCGGGACATTAGAACTCAGCTTATTTGTGATTACCTGACACAGGCCAATTTACCCAAACTTCCATCTGTTACCTTAATCGCCCTGGAAGGAACATTCTCCACCTCGGTAACGCACCTGGCCCAGATGGCTTTACAGTTGCATATTAACGCTCCTTTGCAGATGTCTTGCTCTCCCGCTTGACCAGCTACGCCAATGCAGATCTCTGCAGGTGGTGCTCTCCGACCTGAAACCCTCCACGCACACATCAGTCACCCCCAAGCCTGGCAAAGATCCTAGCAATTGTGAAAGATATTGACCCATCTTGATGCTAAATTATATGTCAAAGTCATAGCAAATAGGCCCCTCCCCTTGGTCCCACAGTGGGTTTCTAGAGACCAAACAGGTTTCACCCCTGGCAGAGAGGCACGTGACAACTCCCTCCACACCCTGTCTTTGATAGTCCACGTACAAAGATCTTCCCAGCCCACCCTCTTGTGTTCGATAGGGTGGACTGGGAATATCTGATGGCGACGCTATCCCATCTAGGTATTGGCCCCTCCCTTTTGTCCCGAATATCCACTCTTTATAACTTATAACTTCCCAACTGCCCAATTGCAAATAAATGGCAAGCTAAGCGACCCCTTCATACTATATAACGGCATCCGTCAGGGATTCCCCCCTTTCACTTATTTTATTTGCCTCATCACTTGAACCATTTTTATCCACAGTTAGAAACAACCCCAGCATTCATGGGATCACTGTAGGGGGCAGCGGCGGTGTGTCCATAGTGGGCGCAGGAGCGCCGAACCCTCTCTCCCCTGCGCCGTCACTCAAGTCTACAATACATAGAGATTCATGCATTGCATGAATCTCTATGTATTTTCGCTGGCCATCTAAATAACATTGGTTTGTTGGTTTTTGGAAGCGCCTATCGGCTTCCAAATAGTTAACCAGGGGATGCAGGGGGTGTGCGTTCCCTGGTTAACACTGACACTCGTCTCAGCCAATCAGGTTCAATGGGTCTGGTTACCGGTAACCTGATTGGCTGAAGCGACATTGAGAGTGGGACTCGGGAGAAGGCATCGAGGTAGCGCGCAGGGAGGATAGCTGACCAGAGAAAGGTAAGTCCCGGGGGACGGGGGGGAAGCAATCTGGTGGTTTTTGAGGGGGAAAACTCGAGACAATTCATAGGCACAGCAGCGGCAATTGATGGGCACAGTGGCAACAATTGATGGGGGATGCCCTTTAGTTGGCAGGCCCGCTCGATGAAATATCTGGGAATATTCCTCACCTCTAATCCTACCTCCTTATTCCGTACTAATTTTTTACCCCTGTTAAACACGATCAGGTCGGACTTGCAGAAATGGTCCCAACTTGCACACTCATGGTTGGGGAGGATCAGTGTCGTGAAGATGAACGTCCAGGATGCTGTTTTTTTGTAGTAATACTGAATAGAATTTCAGATTGGAAATATCATAAAGACTCTAAGATATGGGCAACCTTAGAAATTGATCTCTGTGGCGAAGACCTTTTTTTACAAATTTGGAGCCCAAGGAAATTTAGAATTCTGTCCATAACCACCTCACCACTTACACGTTCTACCTTGATGACCTGTGACTCGCTGTGTAAGTCGCACAAAATGGGCACATAACTTTCCTCTGATGCCCTTAACCGTCCACAACTACTTCCCTCCCAGAACATAGACCCCAATATCCATGTTTGGAGCCTTGGGGCTATGGCCCAGCTACACCAAGTAGCCACCACATATGGCATTGTGCCCCTCTCAACACTCATGTCTGCCTCAACAGAGACAGCCATGGATCAGTGAAGATACCTTCAATAATCAGCCTTTGTTCACTCTCTTCCAAAATCTTTATGTGGCATCACAGATTTGACACCGATAGAATCTGTAAGACTGCGTACACACAAGCAGACAGATTTGTTCAAATCGGTCGGGCCGACCGATTAGAACAAATCTGTCTGCTGGGGACATATTGGTTTGATCGTGTACACACGATAAAACCAAAATCCCCGCCGCCAGACGGCGCGGTGACGTGGCGGTGACGTTGACGCCGCCACGTCACCGCACCAGGAAGTAAAACACTTCCGCGCATGCATCGAAACCATTCGGCGCGTGTGCGAGAAGACATGTCTGCTGGTTAGCGTACTAGCCAGCAGACATGTCGGGCGGACGGGTTCCCAGCCGACAGATTTCAAAGCATGCTTTGAAATCTGTCGGGTGGCCAAATCAGTCGGCTCGCCCGTACACACGGTCGAATCTGTCTGCTGGGACGGTCGGGCCGACCGTTTCCAGCAGATAGATTTGATCGTGTGTACGCGGCCTAAGGCTTGGTAAAATTAAGAGATGGGTTTCTCAACTGGTTGTTCCTCCGCAAAGGCAAACAGTAGTTTCCGCAGGAAATCCTACTTTCTTAAGCAACTGGGAGAAAGACCTCTACAAAGATCTCTCAGAGACTCAAAAATCTAACAAAGTCTCCATTTGTCTTACAAGTCTTCGATGTCTGCCAAAACGGCAGAAGTCAACTACAAACTGTTGACAAGGTGGCACTACACCCCAGCGGTACTCCACAAGGCTTTTCCGCAAGCATCACCACTTTGTTTTTTGTAGGTGCGGAAGAAAGAGCGATGCATGCTCATGTTTGGTGGTATTGTCCACTTATCCACCCTTACTGGTTGATTATCCTGCACTGAATTAAAGAGATCCAAGGTTTTGAGATTCTGAATGATCCCTGGGTCATACTATTTCATTGTACAGGCAAATTAGTAGGATCATATAAGAAATCTGTAACACCACACCTGCTTAATGCGGCAAAAATCACTAATTTCCCGATACTGGAAACAACCAACCATACCTACATTACACCAATGGCTAATGGAAGTAGACCACATTTAGTATATGGAGGACCTCACACACTCCCTCAGAAATAAAGCTGATTTGTCAAAGAAAATATGGTCCTGCTGGTTTGCCTTCAAAAACAAATCAGCTTATGCAGAAATCATGTCTCAATCTACATAAAGTGGCGATTGTGAGATTAGCTTGTGAGAGGGATTTGACTGAGGCGGACAACCCCATCCCCCACCCCTCTCCTCCAACTCTCCCCCCCTTTCCTCCATTTTTTCTTTCATTTCTCTTTTTCCTTTTCTCACTTTTTTTCTCTGTAGTTTTCTTCTTATTTATGTTTTATGTTTTGATCAGGACTTTGTTTGGAAAAGGCTACATAGGCCTCTGCCCTGGATTACTTGAAAATGTTTTTATATATATATATATATATATATATATATATATATATATACAGTATGTGTGTTTGTATATATATATATATATATATATATATGTGTGTGTGTATATATATATATATATATATATATATATATATATGTGTGTGTGTATATATATATATATATATATATATATATATATACTGGGCAATCTAACATGTGCATCTGTTACGCTCAGGCCACTGATTGTTATATTGTTACAAGGCCTACTTGCTGTGATGTTTACACTTATTTGTATTGTGTATTTTGTTCTTTAACAAAAATGTACATAAGAAAAGTATGAGGGTAATGGTGCTAAGGTGGGATGTCAGTTTGTGCCCTGCTTAAGGGCACCCTCCTTCTGTTGTGTAGCAACCCAAGCACTGCAGCAGAAATAGGGCTCTGAGCGTACTCAGCACCCAAGCACCAAGCAAAACTTGCGTGCAAGGTTACCCTTACTCAAAACAATTTTTTTACTGCCAAAATGTGGAAAATTTGCTGGCAGAGCACTTTTGTGTACCGACAACTGCACATATAATAGAAATTTCTATTGTAAACTAAAACAATCAATATTTAAACATAATTAAAATCAAATACAATACTTATAACAAGTAACAAAGGGGTGATGTGGTCCGTAAAGCATAAATAGGCGAGTGTATGGCATCCAAAGTCCTGTATTGGATGTAAGGATACCGAGAGACAGTCCACTACCGAAGGACAAGGGAGCATTGTCTGCTGGGAAGCAGTGGTTTGGGTAAAGTAAAGTGCTTTTATTTTGCCCATAACCTATATGAGCAGCCCCACCACATAGAGAGATTTTTAAGAGTTTCCCAGATTTGGGCTTTAGAAAGAAATGAATGACTGATTTATTACTTTAAAGGTGTAAAGGGCTCATAGTGTTTGTAAATCCCCTGCTGGTACAACTTTCCTGTTCTAGGGGCTTTGTGAAATGTACAAAAATCACAGCCACACCACCTCTGGTGGCTTGATTCTCAATGTTCCAATAGATAAGACCAATAATATAACCAACAGATTTAAAGCAATAAAATCAAGTCCAGTAATAATGGCTGTGGGAGAACAAAACTGACATATTATATTTCCATGTGGACATATAAGCTAGTATGATTCAAGTCACTGTAATCCCACTAAACTGACCACTTTTGAACAGACTTGTCCTCCCAGTATTTGAATTAAGGCTATTTTTTTAATGGCTTGTTATCTTAATGAGACATTACATAGTACTTATAAATATATATGACACATATATCTAATGGTTTTCATTGAGCCTTTCTTTGCTGTTGTCCTAATAAAATGAATGAGCTTGTGTTTCTGAAAAATACTTTTGGGACAAGCTTGAAAAGTTTTCAGAAAATGAATGCAGTAAACCAAAGAACTAGAATTACAGATGTTCTAATGACAGTGGATTCATGTTTAGTGCAAAGATGCCACGTTTCAACCTATTAGAATAACAACATCCAAAGAAGCCAAACTCATGAATATGCAAATAGGACACAGAGCCTCTATCCTTTGTTGATTACAAATAATGAAAAGGCAAAATTCCTCCCCGCATTTCTCTAAATAAATCCTAAAGTGAACTGTTTCACCTTTAAAATAAATAGCTTTGTACTTTATGCTTGTGTTCTCGAATATAAACGGATTCCTGAGCTTTTGGAAATCGCTGCAGCCATAACAATAAATAATGCATTTGAAGGTTGGATAGCAAGGAAATGCATATTACTTTGCCACAGGTTCATAGCTGTAGTGATCAAAGAGGAACAAAAAAAAGTATTTTGTACTTTTATCCATTTTTAAAGTACCGTTGATCATATTTCAATTACAGACAGCACAGAAAGAAAACATGTTGAGGGTCACTTAGATGTATGTACATACTGTACAGTGTACATAAAGTGGTATGCACTTTTTAAAGTTTAAATGCTGAAAACATTGTATTTCCTTCTCATAAAAAGTATTCTGACCTAATGTTACTTTATCAAGCTGATGTAAGGTAATCCTGTAACTCAGTATATGTTATTGATATAATAGTCAAACTATGTAGCAAGCGACCTAAGATTTCTCCACTGGCCAAGAGCCCTGATATTTTTTATTAAAAAAAATAGCAAGTCACCAACTTCAGCATTGTAGGGGAAAAAAGAAGTGTAAAATGTTACCACAATGACTGGAATTTTTTATTTTTTTTGCTGGTGTTCTGGCAGATTTTGATTGGCAGAGGGCACTGGCAAAATAACAGGTGTCTAAAATACCGAAATAAACCTGTTCTAGAGGTTAACTTAACCACTTAAGCCCCGGACCAATATGCTTCTAAATGCCCAGAGGCGTTTTTACAATTCGGCACCACCAATTGTGCAAGTTCTCCCACTTAAAAAGAGGAGAGAGGCCTGTAACTGTTATCATAGGTATACCTCAACTATGAGAGACAAAATGTGGAAACAAATCCAGACAATCACATTGTCTGATTTGGAAGGAATTTATTTGCAAATTATGGTGAAAAATAAGTATTTGGTCACCTACAAACAAGCAAGATTTCTGGCTCTCACAGACCTGTATCTTCTTCTTTAACCACTTGCCTACTGTGCACCTACACCCCCTTCCTGCCCAGACAAAATTTTAGCTTCCGGCACTGCGTCGCTTTAACAGACAATTGCGCGGTCGTGCGACGTGGCTCCCAAACAAAATTTGCATCCTTTTCTTCCCACAAATAGAGCTTTCTTTTGATGGTATTTGATTGCCTCTGCAATTTTTATTTTTTGCGCTAGAAACAAAAATAGAGCGACATTTTTTAAAAGAAAAACAATATTTTTTACTTTTTGTTATAAGAAAAATCGAATAAATGAAATTTTAGTCAAACATTTAGGCCAAAATTTATTCAGCCACATGTCTTTAGTAAAAAAAAATCTCAATAAAAAAAAATTAGCTACCTAGCGGCAACAGCGACAGTAATACAGCGATCAGAAAAATGATCGCGTAGTGACGCTGGTAATAGGGGGTGAAAGGGTTAACTAGGGCGGTGATCAAGGGGTTAAAACTTTATTAGGGAGGGTACGGGGCTACCCTGGACCTAACACTAACTGCCTGTCACACTAACTTTCACACTGACACTAAATGCAGTGATCAGTAAATATATGATATTAGTGACAGTGTGACAGGGGGGTGGGGGGTGATCGCAAGGGGTTAAATGTGCCTATGTGTACTGGTGTCAGTGTAGTGTAGTGTTTGTGCGACTTACTGTGAGTTTTCTTTCCTCTCGGCGGATTGAAAATACAGATCGGACCCCTGACCCGCTAGAAGGCAGGGACGTACATGTACGCCCATCTGCCTGTATGTGCCATTCTGTGGACGTACATAGTCATGCGGCGGGCGTTAAGTGGTTAAAGAGGAACGTTACCCTTTTCCCCCCATTTTATAAATACTTTACCTACTCAAGGGATATATCATTGTCCTAGTGTGATTTGCTTTACTGCAAACACCACCGGAGTACTGCACTGACAAGTTCTTCCGTATTCTCATCAGAAGGCAGCCGTTTGTTCTAGGTTCAGTCAGTTTCTCCATTGATGTGCCACCTGCCCTCCTCTTTCACCTGCTAAATGGAAACCAGTGTCTCCTGGGATATGTGACGTGCACATCTTAGGAGAGACTAGGAGCGCAGCATGTGATTCTAGCCTAGGCAAGAAGAGAGTGTTGTCTTATGGGTGTATGTGAAATCTCCATTAATAGCTGTAAAATATTGTAATTATGAATATATTTCATTTAGCTTGCATCTATGGAAGGTGTGCAATATGGTGTCACAGAAGTGCCTGGTAGAACAGACATTTTGGTGCCTAGGCTTGTATATACAAACAATGGAGAGTCAAACCTCATTGTTTTACACCTACTTACTTCAAGGACTCCCATTCTGGGATATGCAATGAAGGGAGGCCAACCCGTAATTAATACTAAACTTCTGGGAACATTCAATTAAATCTCCTGCCCAGAATAGTCACCAGGATTTGCATTAAAGGGGGCTGACTTATGTAGTAAGCCATCCAATCAAGATCCAAGCTATGCCAACCAATGGGGCATCAGCATGCAGGGATATACTCAGAACAGATGGGACTAAAGGGTATTTATGGAAAAAGTCTGTTTTACTTGTAACTGAATATGTTTGTACATTTATGTTTTAAAGGAATATACTATGTATTCCTCCATGCAACTATTTTACTTTAGCCTAATATTTTCTGTGTTATAGATTACCAACTACACTCCAATAAAAGTTATGTTAATGCTTTCACTCCTGGTCAAAAATAACTACCATTTAACCCACATTATATCTTTAAGGCCCCGTACACACCAGCAGACACACTATAATAAGTAACTTTTCTCCTCTCAAGGCCTTCCCCTCCCAACTGATTTCTTTTGTCCATTTGGTTAACTTTTCTCTATTCTGGCCTGCACTCCATCCTCTTGTTACCTGTGAATATTATATATTTAAGATTTAATATCTTAGGCCTAAGATATTAAATCTTAAATATATAATATTCACAGGTAACAAGAGGATGGAGTGCACGCCAGAATAGAGAAAAGTTAACCAAATGGACAAAAGAAATCAGTTGGGAGGGGAAGGCCTTGAGAGGAGAAAAGTTACTTATTATAGTGTGAAGGTCCGCTTTCAAGGAGATCTATGGTCAGAGCACACTCTTCCCTTTTATAATATCAGCATTGTAATAAAAATACAAACACAAGTTATTGTTGATATTCCAATATAAGCTTACTTTAAAAATCTTTTTTGGGGGGTGGGGCTTGATGCCTGACTGAGCAGACATGCCAGCTTAGTGCTCCACTCCTGAAATGGATGCTTCTGCCATTTGCTATCACGCCCCAGCTTGGCTTCACTGTCAAAAATTTGCCGTCTGACCAGTTATAAACCCATGTTACATCCGGTTATTGTTCCACATGAGCCCATCTCAATCCATCAATGTAAAAGTAGTGAGTGTACAGCTTGTATAACAGTGTAAATTTGCTGTCCCCTCAAAATAACTCAATGCACAGCCATTAATGTCTAAACCGTTGGCAACAAAAGTGAGTACACGCTTATTGCCCTGTACACACGATCAGTCAATCTGATGAAGTCAATCAGTTATCCGATGAAGCTGACTGATGGTCAGTCGTGCCTACACACCATCGGTTAAAAAAACGATTGTGTCAGACTGCGGTCACGTAAACCATGCACGACAGCACTATAAATGGCGCCACCCTTGGGGCTGCTTTTGCTAATTCCATGTTACCACGTGTTAGTAAAAGTTTGGTTAGAGCTGATTCACGCTTTTCTGTCTGTTACAGCGTGATGAATGTGCTAGCTCCATAACGAATGCTAGTTTTACCAGAACTCCCGTCACCTAATTTAGTCTGAGCAAGCGTGGATTTTTAACCGATGGACGTGCCTACAGACGATTGTTTTTTTCTATCAGTTAGGTATCCATCAGATAATTTTAAAACAAGTTCCATTTTTTTAACCGATTGATAAAAATCAGACAAACCGATCGTGTGTACGTGGCTATATTCAGTCTATATATTTATGCATAGTGGATGCAGGCATGCATCCCATATATATTGCTCCTGAGCAGTGATCTGCATTGATGTCAAAAGCACTCCTGACAGCCAGACTTACCGATAAGTGTAAGCAAAACGAATGAGGTCAGTAGTGTTAAAGCTGGGAGACACTTCAGGCCGCGTACACACGACCGAGGAACTCGTCGGGCGAAACATTTTGGGCCAGATTCACATACAATTGCCCTGGCGCAGCGTATCAGAGATACACTACGCCGCCGTATTTTAGTCGAATCCAGGAAGATTTTGGCCCGTAAGGTACGGCGGCGTAGTGTATTTCTCGCGGCAGAATTGAAATATACGCGATTAGGGGGCGTGAATCATTTAATTTAGTCGCGTCCCCACAGCGATCGAACTGCGCATGCTCCGTTCAGAAATTTCCCGCCGTAGCGTAATTTACGTACATTCCTATTCACGGACGACTTACGCAAAAAAATTGAAAATTTGACGCGGGAACGACGGCCATACTTAATATGGCACGTCTAACTATAGACCGGAAAATAGCAGCTTTAACTTTACACTGGAAAAAGTCGACTAGCGACGACGTTAGAGAATGCGACGGCCAATCGTAACTTCGTGGATCGCTGTAAAAAGCTAATTTGAATACCCGACGCAGAAAACGACGCAAACTCCACCCAGCGGGCGGAAAAAGATTGCAGCGTAGATCCGAAGGCGTACGAAGACGTAAGCCTGTCGGATCGAAGCCCGAAGCCGTCGTATCATGGTTTGAGGATTCAAACTAATGATACGACGCAGGTAATTTGAAAGTACGCCGGTGTATCAGAAGATACACCGGCGTACTGGCTCTGTGGATCTGGCCCATCGTTTTTCCTCGTCTAGTTCCTTGTTAGGCTTGTCGAGGAACTCGACAAGCTTGCTTTGTGTACACACGTTAAAGACCAAATCTCGTCGTTCTCAAACGCGGTGACTTCAACACTTAGGACGGCAGGGGAAGTTTGATTCCACTGGCACAACTCTTGGGGCTGGTTTTGCTTATCTCATGTGTTTGCGTGTTAAGTGAAGTTTGGTAAAAGACTATTTGCACTTTTCAGTCTGTTAGGCCTCGTACACACGAGGGGATATGTCCGCTGAAAACGGTCCGATGGACCGTTTCAGCAGACATCTCCGCTCGTGTGTATGGGCTAGCGGACAGATTTCTCTACCCGACAGATTTCAAAGCATGCTTTGAAATCCATCCGGTGAAATCTGTCCGCCCGACATGTCTGCTGGTTAGTACACTTACCAGCAGACATGTCGTCCCCCACCGTCGCCGCGCCGGCGCCGAATGGATAGGGCGCGTGCGCGGAAGTGTTTAACTTCCTGGTGCGGTGACGTGGCGGTGACGTTGGCGGCGTCAACGTCACCGCCGCGTCACCGCGCCGTCCGGCGGCGGGGAATTTGATCCGATGGTGTGTACACGCCATCGGATCAAACTCCCGATCAGACATATCCGATGGAAATGGTCCGCGGACCGTTTTCATCGGATATGTCCGATCGTGTGTACTAGGCCTTACAGCTTGAAAAATGTGTTATCTCCATTACAAATGCTACTTTTACTCCCGTCTCCTACTTTTATCTGAGCATGCGCGGGTTTCTTAGCATACACACGCTCGAGTTTCTCATCGGAAACCAGCCCGATGAGGAACTTGATGAGCTTAATTCGACTCCCGTCGAGAAAAAAGAGAACATGCTTTCTTTTTGTCTCGTCGAGTTCCTCGACAGTTTCCCCGTTGAAAAATGTACACGCGAGGAAACGGGTCGTGTGTACGCGGCCTCAGACAATCTTCATTTCACCATGACAAAGGGTGATGCAAAGTAAACATTTTGCTGAATGGCTGTGCATATATATGCAGCTATATTCAACAATTTAATACATGTTTTAACTCCTAGTGTCTGGGGAGTGCTTTGTGGGTGTGAGGATTTTTGTTTTTTACTACATTCACATAACGCTGCTTTGGTTATGTATTTTTCTTTTTTAAGTGTCACAATACTTTTGGTAATATAGTGTATATACACTTTTGTAGCCCCCATGTACTTCCAAGTACAGGTGCTAGTAAATTTAAGGGATAATCAGAGTGTAAGTTGATTCTGATTCTAATTGAGATTCGTTCAGTTGGGGTCTCTGTTTCAGCTTGGCTGTGCTGTGGGCTCATTCTGTCGCGCCTGGGGTGATGTTTCACCCCAGGACGGTAGGTGGTAGCATCATAGTCAAGGTTTTGGGTGCTTTTCCCAGCAGACAATCATGAGGCTTGGGCCTCGCTGGGCATTCTGGGGTACTTATGAGGCAGACGCCATTTTAGAGGGTTCTTCTTCGAGTGTGGCATCCACCTTTAGGGTGACCACATCACTGCGCCCTTAGCGTTATGGCCTTCCTGGCTGGGGCGTGTTTGCTACGCGGTGTTCCTGGCTTCTGGGCCCGGGACATCCAAACAGGACGGGAACCCAGTGATCGACTGGGTTCTCACTTTTGAAGATCCCAAGCAAGTGTGGCTGTTCGGTGGGGAGTCCAGTTGAGGAGCGCCAATGAGAGGCTGGCGTTCCAACAGTATTGAGACAAACCATTGGGGTGCTGGACACTGAGGGATTGACTACTTTCTCAGTCGGTACCTGAGGCGACGTTAAGAAGAAGGTTCAGGCAAAACTTTACTAAGGAGGGGATCCTCTGTATCTGCAATCAGGCGCTTTCCTGAAATTCACCCTGGAAGAGTCTGTGAGAGAGACCTCTTCTCTATTTCCGAGTGATACTCTGGCTGCCAGGTCGGTGTGAGAGGCCTGTACAGGTGCGCTAAGCCCACTCAGGCTGGAGTGGTGAAAGAAATCTAATTGTTGTCGGAAGTAGGACTGTTTCCATATTCAAGGCCTGAATCTGCTGTTCTCCTTCCAACCTTCGTCTATCCTTTCTATCACCTGTTGCGGACATTCCTTTACTGCTGCTACATGCATCGTTCACCCTAGACATTTCACCAGAGCCATGAGGTAACACTTTATATACCGGTATCTTTTTTTTTCTCAATGGGGGCTGGATTTGTAATCAATTCTGATCTCAAAGTTTTGGATCAAATGTACTATATTGAATCAGTCTCCATAAACTGAAAGCTTTAAAGAATAATTTGCCTTTGTTTACCTTTTTTTTTTTCTACATCTTTTTGGTGGTTTATCTTTACGCCTGAAATCGCCTTACGTAAACGGCGTATCTTTACTGCGACGGCCGGGCGTACGTTCGTGAATAGGCGTATCTCGCTGATTTACATATTCTAGGCATAAATCAGCGTACACGGCCCTAGCGGCCAGCGTAAATAGGCAGCTAAGATACGACGTCGTAGGAGACTTACACTGGTCATATCTTAGCAACATTTAGGCGTAACTTACTTTGAGAATACGCTTAAAGATATGACGGCGCAGATTCTGAGTTATGACGGAGTATCTACTGATACGCTGTCGTAACTCTTTCTGAATCTGGCCATTCATCTTCAAAGTTGAGCAATTTGACCAAGAGAGTGCGGGGAGGATGACCAGGTGGAACCCTGGGTGGAACCCTGTGTGCCCGTTCTACTGAGTAAAAGGGGGTGAATGCCTCCTTACCAAAAACCTCAACCAGCTAACTTTCCACAAAATCTGTGGGGTCCCTGCCCACTGTCTTTTCCAGGAGCCCCACAATGCAGATGTTTTTCCATCTGAGGCGGTTCTCAATGTCTTCATTTTTAAGTTCATTGCCTCTGGCCGTTCTGGCCATGGACTGTGCATCTCTAATGAGCGGAGACAGTTTGTCTTCTACATCACTGACGTGGCCCTCCACTGGTGTAGTGTGTTCTCTGATTTTTTGTAAATCATGGTCGATCAGTCCCACCTCTTTCTTCAGACCTCCAAAGTGCTCCTTCAGAGTCTGGACAGACGCCGTGCACTTGTGTACTGCTCTAAGGATTTCAGACAAAGTCAGCTGTTTAACTTCATCCTCCCCATCCTCCTCTTCTGTCTCTGGGAAGGGCTGATCTGTTACAGACTGGGGGCCCTGTGAGGGCAGTTCTCCTGCCTGGGTAGCATGGAATATAGTAGGGGAGGCGTTTAACTCCTCACCCGAGGACCGATCTGCCATGTCATTTAGCTTTTGGGCAATATACTCTTATTGGGATTTTTTTTACCAAATACATGTAGCTGAATACATTTTGACCTAAATGTATGACAACATTTGCGTTGAATGGATATCTGTCATACCAAATAGTAGAAAATATTGTTTTTTAAAAAAGATTTTTTTTTTTTTTTTTATTTATATTGCAAAAAAAAAATCCCTCTGGTGATCAAATACCACCAAAAGAGGACATACATTTAGTTTGGGTATGTTGCATGACCATGCAATTGGCAGGTAAAATAGCACAGTGCCAAATAGCAAAAAATGCTCTGGTCAGGAATGAGGTAAAACCTCCTGGGGGGGGGGGGGGGGGGGGTGAAGTGGTTAAGGAGATAAAAGGAACATATCAAGCTGAAAAAAAATTGTCCTCAATTTATTTGATTGGCAGGAGAATTCAAACATAAAATAGAAAACTTGGATAAAGACACACAGGGGGAAATATTTAAGAGACACAGGAGATTACAAAAATAATGAAGCTTGTATAGAGCAGTGTACTGTCACTTAGGAGAGTAATTTACCTTCCCATACTACCACACCAGTCAGGGAATGTGGATCTCCATCTCCACCTGTAAGAAATAAGCAACAGGGTCCTAACAATAAGAAAAAAAACGTTTAAACTGAATTTATAATGGATTACAGGGTGGGAGAAAGCATGACGGATCCAAGGGAAAAAACTATGACATATATCAAGCATTATAGACAACAAAGTGGAAGGACCCCTATGAATTTTTACCCTCAAAAGAAGAAATGACAACCCTATTTATAATGAATTTGCTTCCTTGCAAAATAGGGAAAAAAGGACTCCAAGGACTGATTTTTTAGGGGTACAGAGAGTCCCTTGAAGGGTTATGACAAACCAGACATCATTTGGAAAGCCATATGTGGAAAAAAAAGAGCAAGGAGAACTGGAAGACAAGCAAAAAAGAAGGTTCCAATATGTATTGGTATTTATAACCGTAGTAGGGTTACTTTGAGCGATAATTAAATAAGAGTCCTTGACAAAGGCTTAAAGTATGTCCCTGTTAAAAATCTAAAGACATTTGAAACCTATGTTAGTATAAAAATATATGTACATACAGTAAATATTAAGAAATATTTTTTATCCAATCCAGGAAATAGGATTTCTTTGCCATACGAGGGTACACACTCAAATTTAAGGAACAAGTCAATATTTTACCCGCAGAATGCAGACAATGAGCACATTGAGGTCTTCAGTAATATGGTTCTGGGTGATTTAGAAAATTTGCAAGGTAAATGGGCTTTTTTAGAAAAGGTAAAGATGATCTTGAAAATAAGAAAGTCATAATCCGTCCTGCAGATAAGGGAAGTAGATTGGTGGTTATGAGTAAAGCTTTTAATAAGGAAAAAATAAATATTTACCAGGTATTAAATACTAGTTCAGTATTTGATTATAAGGATGAATTACACAGATTGATAAAGAAAGGGGAGAAGTAAAATATTCTCACCAAAAATGTTGCCTAAGATACATAAAAAATGGAAAAGCTGCCTGGGAGGCCTATAGTTAATGGAATTAAGTCTGTTAGTTCACGTATGGGATAATATATAGATTTTTTTCTACAACCAGAAGCATCTGCCACAGAAGCACATTTAAAGGACGGACACTAAACATATCTTATGCAGCATAAACACAACCGTTTTTCATGATGTGAAAAATTATTTTGTGTGGGCTCCAGAGCATTTTTCATCACGTGAAAAATGGGCATTAAAAATTTAGAACATGCTCTATTTTTTCGTGTGTAGGCTTTAACGACGTGAAAAACCTGCACATGCTCAGAAGCAAGTTATGAGACGGGAGCGCTCGTTCTGTAAAACTAGCGTTCGTAATGGAGATAGCACATTCATCACACTGTAACAGACTAAAAAGCACGAAGACTGAAAAGCGTGAATCGTCTCTCACCAAACTTTTACTAACACAAAATCAGCAAAAGCATCCCCATGGGTGGCGCCATCCGAATGGAACTTCCCCTTTATAGTGTGTAGGCAAGGCAGGCTTGACAAGAATCACTTTGAAAAAAACATTGTTTTTTCTAGATCGTGTGTACACGGCATTACAGATATTAGATGCATTATCTTGCACTAAATAGTGTATAATAATTATAGCCGGCATCAGCTCGCTATATACATGTCATGGATATGCAGTAATGTCTGTCAGCTTACCTTTCTCTCCATGTGTTTACCTTAGAGGTCAGACTCTCTTATCTGGCTGCTTTTATCATCTCTCCTCCCTGAATGGCTTCACTCCAGGCAATCCCAGGAACTCTATATTAACCAGTGCACTGCAGGTCTGCCTTGCTGATCATGTTGTTTGTTAAGCATTGTGTTCCTGCTTTCCGTGTGCTACGTTTATTTCTGTGTACCAAACTTGGCTTGTCCCCGACTACTCCTGTTTGCCTGTGACCCTGACCCTTGTCCTGTCCCTTGCTTATCCTTGTCTGCTTGTCGCCCCGAACTCGGCTTAACCCTTTACTATCTGTTGTGTTCTGAGTGACTGCTTCACCTCTCCCCATACGGAGCCTGACCTAGGAGACTCTGGGGGCTGCGACCTGGATTCAGTTGTAGTTAAGGCCATCCTCACCACTAGAGGCTCTGGTGAATACCAGCTGGATCTTAGACTCCATGCCCTGGGGAATCTTGGGCTCAAGCTTCCTGTGGGATCCCTGTTTCAGCTCCAGTGGACCTGTCCTCCATATCCACTCTGTGGTCCATCCGCAGCAGTCTGCCATAGGGTTCACTACCTTGTGGTACACTCATGACTCTAACGGTGCATCTGTCATCTGGCCACAGGTGACCTGACAATACAATTATTACTTATTTTGGCGCTATTTTGGCGCAAATATTTCTTGAGTTCTGTTTGGAACACAATTACTTTTGGTACTACCAACAATAATATTTAAACGTGAAAGGTATTGCTATGGGGGCTCATTTTGCAAATTTTTGTAGCACACTTGGGAGGAAAAGGTGGCTTTTAAAGAGTCCTAGACAATAGGGATGAGCCGAACTTCCCCCAGTTCAGTTTGCGGCAGAACATGCAAAAAATTTGTTCGAACATGAAACCCGCGTTGCACCAGAGGGGTGGGGTCATCCGTACACGTCATTGGGTAACCCCCTGGGCTTTCTCCTTGCATCAGATATAAAAGAGCTCTCACACAAAGAGAGTGTCATTCGGCCGGGCGCCTCCTATGGAGGTGGTATCGTAGCTGCGTTTAATTTTTTTTTTCTTCGAATCGCTCAAGACAGGATTACATCATTGAAACTTTTTTTTCTTTGTAATAAAGGACTTGTCCCAAACTGTCTCCTGTGGTTTTTAACATTTTGACACATTTTTGGTGAAATGGTAGGTGTACAATGTACCCTGTGTGAGGGATTAACTCGGTAGCGGGTGTGTGTGACCCCCTGGATGGGTTCACTACACGCTGAACTGTACAAAAAGGCAGTAGAGGATGGTTGAAAACAAATGATATGGTTTATTTTTTCATATTGCTGGATACACGTGCAATCATCAAAACAGCATAAACAAAACAAAACATAAAATAAACCCTTGCCACTTGGGGCGTCTACCTTCCCAACACAGGAACCTACCTATGGAGTCTGGCACAGCCTACTGCTGGGCAGACACTGCTGGTCCTACAGCAAAAAACAACAAAAAAGTCTCTTTGATATTTCTCACACAGAAATATCCATCAGCACCTCACCTCTTCAGTAGAGTTTGTGACTGCTCCTTCACTCACAACGCCTCAGGATGCAGCAATCAGTCGTCATCCTTAGGCTATCTTTATAGGGGCTTTAATTGCTTCATTTTGAACAGCTGAAGGCTTCTAACGCCCCAAACCTCTCTGACCATCTCTGCAGCCGACGCCTAATAGTAATTGGTGTATTGTCTAAACAAGGCAGAAATATATCTCCCGTCTGTGACAACACACACACAGAATTACCTGACTTCCTGTCACATACCCCCCCCCCTCTTGTTTCAACCCTAGGGTTGGGACACAGGTTGCCAGGCACGCATGCACTTGGGACAAACCATCTGCATTCCCCATTTTAACACTGGGGCAATGCGTTACGACAAAACTAAATTCCTGAAGGGCCAGGAACCACCTATTTATTCTCCTATTGGTCTCCTTGTTCTGTGCCATCCACTTCAATGGGGCATGATATGTCACCAGTTCAAACTGTCTACCCAGGAGGTAGTACTGGAGAGAATCCAAAGCCCATTTCACTGCCAAACACTCCTTCTCAATGGTGGCATAATTCTCTTTATGGGCCTTCAACTTTCGGCTAAGGTACATAACAGGGTGTTCCCCCCCGTTGATAACCTGGGACTGTACAGCTCCTAACCCCACATTTTATGCATCTGTCTGAACCACAAAGTCCCATGAAAAATCAGGTGATTTTAAAACTGGCTGACTACATAAGGCCTGTGTTAAAGCCTGAAAAGCTGCTTCTGCTTCGAGAGCCCATTTGGTAATGACAGACTCCTTCCCTTTGGTCAAATTGGTCAGGGGAGCAGCCTGTGAGGCAAAATGGGGAATAAAACGGCGATAATATCCCGCAATTCCCAAAAATGCACGAACCTTTCTTGTTGGTGGGACTTGTCCAATCCTGAATAGCCTCAACTTTGTTTGTTTGAGGCTTGATTAGACCTCTCCCAATGGTATACCCTAGATACTTCGCCTTTTCTAGCCCAGGGGTACATTTTTTCAGATTGGCTGTAAGCCCGGCTTTCCAGATGGAATCCAACGCAGCCTGAACTTTTGGCAAGTGTGATTCCCAATCCTCACTGTGGATGACCACGTCATTGAGGTATGCAGCAGCATAGGCTCGATGAGGCCGAAGGGTCTTATCCATGGTGCGTTGAAATGTGGCGGGAGCATTCCTTAACCCAAAATCCCAACTTCAGGGACAGCCAGGTTAAATGGAGCATACAATCGGATAGTCTCAGCGACCAAGGACTCTCTATCCTTCCATGGTTTCAACAAGTTCACGTGATATATCTGCTCAGGTTTTCGTCTTCCCAGTTGGCTAATTTTATAATTCACCACCCCCATTTTCTCCAACACTTCATAAGGATCCTGCCATTTGACTAGGAATTAACTTTCGACCGTGGGGACCAACCAACACCCTATCACCAGGTGCAAAGGAACGGACCTGGGCCCCATGATTGTAAATCCTCTGTTGAGCCAACTGAGCTTGGGCTAAATATGCCTTCACAATGGGCATCACTTGGGCAATTCTATCTTGCATTTGTGCCACATGTTCAATCACACTTCGATGATGGGAACTCTCACTTTCCCACGTTTCCCGAGCAATGTCCAGCAGGCCCCGGGGGTGCCTCTCATACAGTAGCTCAAACGGAGAGAACCCTGTGGACGACTGGGGAACCTCTCTTATTGCAAAGATCAGATAAGGGAGCAGATAATCCCAGTTCTTTCGGTCTTTATCCACCACCTTCCTCAACATTTGTTTTAAAGTTTTATTAAATCTTTCCACTAACCCATCTGTTTGAGGGTGATATAGTGATGTACGTAATTGGATCACTTTCAGGAGTTTACAAAGTTCTCAGGTCACCCTAGACATAAACGGGGTGCCCTGGTCAGTTAGGACTTCCTTAGGAAGACCCACACGCTGAAAACCTGAAATAACTCTTTGGCAATGGTTTTAGCAGAGGTGTTTTGGAGAGGAATCACTTCTGGGTAACGGGTGGCATAGTCCATTATTACCAAGATGTGCTGGTGCCCTCTAGTGAACTTCAGTAAGGAGCCCACCAAGTCCATGGCGATCCTCTCAAAAGGGACCTCGATAATGGGCAGGGGTACCAACGGACTGCGGAAATGTGGCATGGGTGCAGTAATCTGACACACTGGACAGGAAGAGCAGTACATTTCCACTTCCTTAGTGATCCCAGGCCAATAAAACCTCTGGGTGATTCTCTTTTTCTGCTCCCAAATGTCCCCCAAGAATGTGCCCATGGGCCAGTTCCAAAACCATCTTGCAGTACGGTTTAGGCACTACCAGTTGCTCAATGGTGTCCTCTATCCTCTGTGACACTCGATATAACAGGTCCCTTTCAATAATGAAGTAAGGGAGGGCAACCCTCTCATCAGGGTTAACTAACTCCCCATCTATCTTTGCTACATTCTCCCGGGCTCTTAGAAATGTAGGGTCCCTCAATTGCTCAGTGATGAAATTTTCTCTGTGCACCTCGAGGTCATCAAACCCTATCGGCCGCTGTTCCTCTTCTGAGGTAGCAGGCTCCTCCCTAGGGACTGGTGTTTCCCCTGCTAAGACTGAGAACGGAAACTCAGGAGAATCCTCACAGTTAGAGGTTTCTGGAGTAGCGGTTTCAGGCTCAGAAGAACCACTTACTGGGGAATCTGGGCAATCCCAGAACTCCCAGAACTTTGGGAAATCCCTTCCCACAATGGTGTCATGTGGCAGTTGGGGAACTAAACCTACTTGGTGACACAAGTTACCGAGGGACGTTTCAAAGGAAACCGTAGTCACCGGATATTCTCAAGTGTCCCCATGTACACAAACTACAGCCATTTTCCTAGGATGTAAGGTTTTTCCCACCACTAGATCACTTTTCACTAAGGTGACCAGGCTACCTGAATCCAACAATACCACAACATCGTTACCATCTAAGCACATTCTACATAAAGGTTTCTCATTCCCCTTTACTGCAGTGCATGTGGTTGTAAAGAAGGACTGTTGTCTCTCTGTCAGAAAGTCACACTGCATGGGTTCATCAACCGCTGGGCAAACGGCTGCTACATGACCCTCTCCCTGGCAGTGGAAACAAATCAACCTTCTGGTCCTCTGCTGTGGGATGGGTCTTCTAGGCCGCTTTCGCCAATCATTAGCAGTAGTCCCGATAACACCTCTAGTTGCTCTTTGGTCTTTCTCTCCACCCTCATCCCTTTATGTCGTCTTACCTACAGGTGGGGATGGTCTGGTCTTGGGGTGAAAAGTCTGTATGTCTCTGGGTGAAGAGGACAAATTCTCAGTTGCTAGGTACCTTTCAACCAGGTCTACTAGTTTGTCTGCGGTTCCCGGACCACCATGGCTCACCCACTTCTGCAGGGTGTTAGGAAGAGACCTAAGAAATTTGTCCATGACTACTTTTTTGGTCCGGACAGAGTTTCTGGCTGCAGCCATTTCCTAGCCAAATGGATGAGGTCATACATCTGCGACGGAGGTGGTTTCCTCAGCTGATAACTCCAATTATGGACCCGCTGAGCACGGACATCCAGGGTTACACCAAAACGTGCCAATATTTCCTCTTTTAACCGATCATAGTTTTTTGCATCTGCAAACTCCAAATCAAAATATGCCTTTTGGGCTTCTCCAGATAATAGGGGGGCAACTAATCCAGCCCACTGTTCTTTAGGCCAATTCTCTTTTTCCGCTGTTCTCTCAAACGTGGTCAGAAACATCTCAGGGTCATCATCTGCAGTCATCTTTGGCAATAAGTGGCTTACCCGAAAAGGCAATATGTTACTGGCCTGACTCCCAGCCTCGGTCTGCTGTCTCTGAAGCTGTTTCACGATGGCCTCCATTTGCTGCTGGTGTCTCTGTTCCAAGCCTGCAATGCTCTCTTGGTGAACCTGTTGTTGAGCTGCAATGCTCTGTTGGTGAGCCTGTTGTTGAGCTGCCATGCTCTGTTGGTGAGCTGCAAGGCTCTCTTGGTGAACCTGTTGTTGAGCTGCAAGGCTCTCTTGGTGAACCTGTTGTTGAGCTGCAAGGCTCCGCTGCAAACCTGCATTCATCTGCTGTTGATTTGCATTTGCTATAACCAGCTGTTTTAGCATCTACTCCATTTTGGGTTTACTTTAACTGCCTGCGGCACTCCACCATGTGTGAGGGATTAACTTGGTAGCGGGTGTGTGTGACCCCCTGGATGGGTTCACTACACGCTGAACTGTACAAAAAGGCAGTAGAGGATGTTTGAAAACAAATGATATGGTTTATTTTTCCATATTGCTGGATACACGTGCAAGCATCAAAACAGCATAAACAAAACAAAACATAAAATAAACCCTTGCCACTTGGGTCGTCTACCTTCCCAACACAGGAACCTACCTATGGAGTCTGGCACAGCCTACTGCTGGGCAGACACTGCTGGTCCTACAGCAGAAAACAACAAAAAAGTCTCTTTGATATTTCTCACACAGAAATATCCATCAGCACCTCACCTCTTCAGTAGAGTTTGTGACTGCTCCTTCACTCACAACGCCTCAGGATGCAGCAATCAGTCGTCATCCTTAGGCTATCTTTATAGGGGCTTTAATTGCTTCATTTTGAACAGCTGAAGGCTTCTAACGCCCCAAACCTCTCTGGCCATCTCTATAGCCAACGCCTAATAGTTAATGGTGTATTGTCTAAACAAGGCAGAAATATATCTCCCGTCTGTGACAACACACACAGATTTACCTGACTTCCTGTCACACCTGTTACCAAATCACAAGGGGGGGGTGAGATCTGGAGTTCCCCTTTGTTAAAGGGGGCTTCCAGATTCCAATAAGCCCCCCGCCTGCAGACCCCATGTTGATGGGGACAAGGGCCTCATCCCCACAACCCTTACCCGGTGGTTGTGGGGATGAGGCCCTTGTCCCCATCAACATGTGGACATTCTCCCCATGTTGAGGACATGTGGCTTGTACGGTTCAGGAGGGGGCGCTCTCTCGTCCTCCCCTCTTTTTCTGAGGCCTGCCAGGTTGCATGCTCAGGTGAGAGTCTGGTATGGATTTTTGGGGGGAACTCCATGCCATTTTTTTTAAAAATGGCACAGGGTTTCTCTTAATATCCATACAAGACCTGAATGGCCTGATATGGAATTTAGGGGGGGTGCCTACGCATTTATTTCTTTTTTTATAATTTTGGTTCGGGCTTCCCATTAATATTCATACCAGACTCAAAGGGCCTGGTAATGGACTAAGGGGGAACCCATGCTGTTTTTTTCAATGACTTTTATCTGTATTGCCAGGCCCGACAATTCATTATAGCCGCGAGTAGTTTTAAATTACCGTACCTTTTTTCCTTTAGAAATGTCATTTTGTGCAGGGACTTTTCTAAGCATGTGCTACTTCAGTGTTTCTCAACTCCAGTCCTCAAGGCACCTCAACAGGTCATGTTTTCAGGCTTTTCATTATTTTGCACAGGTGATTTGATTAGTTTCAATGCCTTAGTAGTTACCACAGCTGTTTCATCTCAGGGAAATCCTGAAAACATGACCTGTTGGGATGCCTTGAGGACTGGAGTTGAGAAACACTGTGCTAGTTTACAGGCATACTATAGACACCCCCCAGGTATGAAATTTCAAGGAATATTTTACTTTTATTGTTTTACTTAAAGCATTATTAAAATCACTGCTCCCGAAAAAAATATATATTTTTTTTTTGCATTGATCCATGTCCCCTGGGGCAGGACCCAAACACGTTTTATGACAATAACTTGTATATTAATCTTTAAAATTAGCACTTTTGATTTCTCCCATAGACTTTTAAAGGGTGTTCCGCGGCTTTTCGAATTTGCCACGAACACCCTAAATTGTTTGCTGTTCGGCGAATAGGCGAACAGCCAATGTTCGAGTCGAACAATGTGTTATAATTACTAAAGTGCTGAAGTGAATACATAAACGTGAACCAAAGAATATTAAGATGATCAAATGATGATTGCTGCTATTATTGTTTTGTGTACTGATATCACAAAAAAAAAAAAAAATGAATTAAGGGTTAATAAAGTGCTATCATCAACCTTATATTATTGCACAGTGATCCAATATATACTACATAAGCAATTAATATCCAGTGAATCTACAATAAATTATAAATAAAGTGCTTCCAAAATATATATATATATGTAAATAAAGTACTATTCCAGATTTCTACTCCTAGGTGAGATTGAAATCAGGAGGACAACGATACCCATATGATCAGGTTTAAAGTCTCCAATGATGTGATGGATTGCTTTCAAACCTTCGTAGCTTTCAATCCTTCATAGACCCGTGTTGCTCAAAAAGAAAAGAGTGACATAACTCATTGCGCAGATAAATAGACTGGGAACGACAAATGTGTAATAAAACCACAGCTGCACTCACACAACCCCCACAATATGATTGCATATAAGAAGATCAGTTGCATAACAGAACTCCTCAATTAGCTGTCTGAGGTCGATGGCTCGTCCTTACGCATTACATCACAGGACACGTGACCTTTAGAAGGACCTTTGAAAAAGTCACGTGTCCTGTGAATACGTAAGGAGGAGCCATCGACCTCAGTGCTGTGTAAGCAGGGCTGCTGGTAGAAATCATGGGGCCCCGTACAGCCTACCTGAGGGAGGCCCCTTCAGCACCGCCCCTTCCAGGCTTTCAGTGGCTGTAGGAAGAAATTAGAGAGATTGGTTCCTCTAGATCAGTATTTCTCAACATTTTACCAGTTATGGTGAAATATATTGCCACTTCATTGCCTGTCAACTGCCTCTGAAAATCAACCTGAGCCTGGATTGCTTTTCAGAGGAATGGTATTTTCTTGTTGGTACAGTATTATGAACAAGCTAAAAAAAAAATCAGTTCTGATCGTACACAAACAAGGGCGTCGGCTTTAAAAGTAACGTGTGTATACACACACGTAAACACACATGTAAGCACATACACACACATATATACACATATAAATACACACAAACACACCTCTTAAACAGTAGCTGTCTGCTAAAGGGGGGACCTGCAGTAACACGATATGAGGCTAGATTTACAAAAGCAGGCAACTTTTTTTTTTTTGAACAGGGGGACAAAAATTACAGATTTCTGGCCATGCTTTCTCAACAGAATATATACTCACTTATACTGTATATCCAAAATCTGTGTATTTGAAGGGTCTATGGTCTCCTCTCCTGAGGGATACTGTGAGAATTTACCATCTACTATAGTCAGTTATATGTCTCTTCCCTGCCCTCTAGTTTTAAACACATGCATACACGCATATATAGATTGCTTTAAAAAAATTGTCAGTAGCACTGTACCTTCACTCTTCATGCCGGTTACTGCGCTGTAGGGGGAAGCAGAGAGCACAGCACACACTGTGCTAGACACCTCTCCCTTTGCTTTCAGTTTCAGTGTAAACAGTGAAACTTATTTTCTGGCAGTGCCCCTCCCAAGACTAGACTCTGGATCCACCCATGGTTTAAGGCCTATTTACACCTTAACATTGTGCAATGCTAATCCATGCACATTACATTGTCATCTGTTAACATGCATTGCATAAAGGCAGCCAGTTGTGAATGAGCTACTAACACACAACACAACAAACAGCAAGGACATACTGTAAATAGACATTACTCATTTTTCTAATCCACCACAGTCCTGGTGCAGTGACATCAACGCGTTTCGCAAACGTGATCGCGTAGCTTTGTCTGGACGGTGGAGGGGGGGCCGCGCATCGCTCCCTTATGTTCCATCGGTGCACGCCCACTCCTCATTACTATAGTTCTTAGATATTATCGGGAGTTTTGATATACATATACCTACCTGCCCTCACCTTCATTAAAGTTGCTGGTCTCTAGAAAGGCTGATTGCTACTGGTTCACAGATGAGCTGATGAATACCTGGAGCCATGCTCTTGTAAGGGGTCTCTACCGTAGCCTAAACATATATGCAAAAACCTAGGTGCTATCTTATAGGGAACCTCGAAGAAGAGAGATACCCTAAGGATAAAAGGGGCTACTATCGGTAGAGATGGACAAAACTCAAAATAGGTGAAAAAATATGAAAAATTGTTTATTAATAAGAATATCCCTACAGTTTTAAAATAGCAGCAAATTGCTAGTACAAGGGACAATCTAAACACTGGTCTCTGTATACAGACAGAGTGGCACCAGTAATAGCATTTACTGTGTGCATGTAACAAAAATCACATAAAGGACAATGACTAACATATAACAAATACACAAACAGTCCGGACGCCGATATGTACAGATTTGTTGTGGTTCCCAACTGAAAATTCCGTTATATGATTGTAAATAATCCCATTGAAAAACTAACGGGAACAATACAACAAATGCGTCCGCGCGGGGGGTGAAAGAGATAACAGTGTTATAAATGAAATTGTGTACACATATGTAAATTCTGAGGGCAGAATAGGAAATAGTCAGCTACTGATATATAATGCTCTGATGGAATGTCCTTATGTGATACGTGAAGATTCCCGAAGTTGCGGAGCAACTCGTTTATGCACATAAAAAGTCTCTTGCATGGTAATTTCCCCTAATGGGGTTAGATGAGATGACTTGAAAGAGACGTGACATGTATATCCACTGAGAGTAATATATTACTGGCACTATCGGGCCCCGATAATGGAGGTAGTCTCTGTTCAAGTAAAGTTGCCTGTTCATGATTACTCACTGGATATTAATTGCTTATGTAGTATATATTGGACCACTGTGCAATAATATAAGGTTGATAATAGCGCTTTATTAACCCTTAATTCATATAGACAGGAATATATTGACTTCTCAGTCTAGACCACATGACAATATTAATAACAAGAAATATAGTACTATTTTAGATTATAACGTGCAATATAAAGATACCATTTTTTTTTTAAATATTGGAATAATTAGTGGAAAGATAGCGTGCTTGGTCTGACTCTAAATTTATTTATAGGAAGGAACCTACATTAAGGGACTTACTCGCTCCTGGGGTCTTTGTTTTTCCTATTAGGAATAAGAACAATATGTTATTTTTATTTATTTTTGCTGGATTACATGCATGTGGGAAATGTGCTGCATGTAAAACTGAAGTATTTTGTATCTACGGTAACAGGGAAAAACTCATTACCTGTACCACCAAATGGGTAGTATATATGTTAAAATGTGCCTGTGTGCTCCAGTATGTGGGGCAAATATCTAGACCCCTTCATGTGAGAATAACCAAATGTTAATAATAAATTTGTCATAATAAAAAAAAAACAGTTGTCTTAATTTTTGGGGTATAGAGAAACAATGGAGAGGGACTACTTTTATGAAACAAATTAACTACAGGGAATCCTATTAGATATATGCAAAAAGTGTAAACCAAGGCCCAGATCCACGTACATCTGCGCATATATAGACCGGTGTTGCGCATCTCTTTTACGTTACACCATCTCCACTGAGAGACGTAAGTGCCGTATCCACAGAGTATTTGCGGCCAAATTTGCACCAGCGCGACGTAAATTCTGAGGCGTAAGGCTGTGTAATTCAAATTGGGAAGGACGTGGGCGTGTTCCATTGAAATGAGCCGTGACCCCATGCAAGTGAAGAGCCGGCCGGACTGTGCATGCATGCATAACGCAAGCTATGGTCAGCACCTCTCTGCGCATGCTCAGAACTCGGCACGGCGCAATCAGTGAGATTGGAACTAGGACCGGTCAACTTAGTGAACTATGCACAGTGCTTAAATAGACTGAGAGAAACGCCCTTCCATTGCAAAAGTACATCCATTTGTTTCCCTTCCTACAGCAAGGTGCTTTTGTTCTGTTGTTTGTTAGTGTTTGTTGGTTTGTGAGGTGTCTTTGTGACTTTTTGGTGAGTGTTTTGGAGAGTGATTTGGAGAGTGTTGTGTGAACATGAGTGAGAGGAAGAGAAAATTAAAATTTTCCTTGCAGGAGAAGAAAATAATTATCAGGGCCATTACCCAATATGGGCGATTCCTGCATGGCCCGGAGAGTGCCAACACCCCCCCCCCCCCTGGCCAGGAAGCGTCAGATTTTGCAGGACATCGCCAACGAGGTAAATGCGTTGGGGGTGAGACCCGGATCCGCCAGAGGATCCAAAAGAAGATCAATGATCTCCGGCGTGTGGTCCGTGGTAAGCTGGCCAAGATTGCAGCCAATGGCAGGGGCACTGGAGGGGGCCCACCATGCACTGTTAGGCTGACTGAGGAGGAGCGTGCGGTGGCCCAGACCTTTAACAGGCAGCAAGTGGAGGGGCTGCCTGGCTTTGACTCCATTGAGAAGGCCGTGAGGACAAGTACGTTTTTTTTTCTATCTGGTGTGTAGCATGTGTGGGGGGAAGGGAATATGTGGCAAGTGTGTGGATCCTCCAACCTGTGAATGTTTTGTGTCATCCACAGATGTGCAGGAGGGTGCTGGGCCATCTGACCTGTCCGCACCATCCCAGGGACAAGAGTCTGATGAAGACCCCCAGACAAGGCCTGGAGTCCTCTGAGGAGGTTGAGGAGGAGGAGTTTGAGGTTGAGGAGGAGGAGTTTGAGGAGGAGGTCATGTCAGGGAATGACTTCACATTACTTTTGGAGGAGTCTTCCCCTATGGCTGGCAGCAGCCAGGCCTCCATAAGGGGTAGCCCCTCCCACTCCTCCCCCAACAGGGCTCCCCCCAAGGGGCTCCCCTTCTCCCTGGCCACAAGCCTCATCTGGAGGCAGGAAGGCGACCCACAAGACCAGGGGGGTGGCCGAGGTTCTGCCTGCCAATCTCAGAAGGGACCAGGCCCTTCAGACCCGCCATCTGGGACAGGTCAGCCAGACTTTGGGGCAGATGGAGGAGAGCCTGTCCTCCATAAAGGATTCAGTTGGGGACATGGCCTGCAACTCCCTGGCTCTGATCAATTGCCAAAATGAAATGCAGGCTACCACAGCACGCGTTGGTCAGGATGTGCGGGCCCTCGGTCAGGATGTGCGGGCCCTCACCCAGGCTATCCAGGCCAATACGGTAACCCTAAATGATGGCCTGACTTGCATTGCCGTGGCCTTGGAGGGCAGGCCGCCAGGTGGGCAGAGACCAGGGGATGCTCCTCCTTCCCCTGATAACCCCCCCCCAATGAGTCTCCCCTGAGGAGCCGGGACCGTGGCGGCGGTATTTTTTTGGGCTTTTCTGTGTTTTGTTTGCTGTGATTTTTTTTTTGCTGGGCATTTTTTTTTTTTTGCTGTGCATTTTTTTTTTTGCTGGGCATTTTTTTTGGATTATGATTTTTTTTCTATTTGTGAATGATTTTTGAATGTGAGGGTGACATTCTTGCCGGAAAAGGGGTCTTACCCTCATTTGTGGTGGAGAAGGGTTCCCCAGGACCAGGGAGAAGTGATCGCCAGGTCCGTGTGAATGGTGTATGAATGTACAGTGATGTAATTGGAGCCGTGGCGTGGCGTTGCTGCTCACAAGTCCTGCATGGTGGACTTGTGCTAATCCAATGTGATGAGGATGTGGTGTGTGTGATCTAGGGACCACAGTGGTGTGCATGCATGCATTCTCATTGTGCCATGATTAATGTGTGTGTTTAACGTGCAAAGATGCCTAATGTGAGCTGTCTCCTGGCTGCTCTTCCCTCAGAAGACGGGGTAGCCTTGGTTAGGGGGGGAATTGTCTGGTTCGGGGGTCAGGTCATCACGTATGTCAATCTCCAGGCCCTTTCTCACTGCGAAGTTGTGCAGCATGCAACACGCACCGATGATCTGGCATACAAAGTTTGGGGAATACAACAGGGTACCCCCAGACTTATCCAGGCATCGGAAACGTGGATTTAGGAGGCCAAAGGTGCGTTCCACCACTCCACGAGTACATTGCGTGTGCTTCATTGTATCTTTCCTCTCCTGGGGTTTGGGGGTTCCGGATAGGAGTCATGAGATGGGGTCCCAGTGCAGAGTCACCTGGAAGGGGAAAGACAGAAGGATGTTAGTAGTGCATGTGCCCCTTGTGATTTCTGCATCATGGGGGGGGACAGTCATGCTTGCCACCCATGTCACTCACCAACCAGCCAGCTGTCCCCATACATGTTCTGTTCGAATTCTGTTGGGATGGGGCTATGATTGTATATGTATCTGTCATGGCTGGATCCGGGGTGTTTGGCACAGACGTGCCATATGAGGCATTTGGCATCGACTATCACCTGTACGTTGATGGAATGCCAATGCTTCCGATTGCAGTATATGTGCTCTGTCTCACGGGGGGGCTGGATTGCCACATGTGTGCAATCAATGGCCCCCACGGTGCGTGGGAATCTGGCAATTCTGTAGAAATCTGTCATTGCCTTCAGCCGCAGGTCCTCCTGGGTGGGTCTGATGATTTGGTTGGCCATGCGTCTGAGAATTGCAGGGATAACCTGGTGCACACATCTGCTCATGGAGGATTGTGCCATCCCACCCAACCACTCAACTTTTATGCTGAAAAGAGCCACTGGCAAGGAAATGGAGTGTTGCCAGGACCTTGACCAGTGGCTGCACTGCATGTGAGCGTTGTGTTGGGCTGGTGATGTCCTCCTGCAGGGTTGTGGTTAATTCCATG
Organism: Rana kukunoris; assembly: GCA_029574335.1. Classification (NCBI taxonomy): domain Eukaryota; kingdom Metazoa; phylum Chordata; class Amphibia; order Anura; family Ranidae; genus Rana; species Rana kukunoris. Next base: position 96,847,460 of record CM056054.1, read on the forward strand.
ATGGCATGAGGGGTGAATCTGAAGATGCGATACACCTCAGAATCACTCATGCCAAAAATGTCTATGTGTGTGCGGTATATCCTCTCCCGTGCCCTCCTCCGTGCCCTCCTCCGTGCCCTCCTCCTTCTGCGCTCATCTAAAGTCAGTAGTATAGCTATGAGCAAGGTTCCCCCTGGCATGTTGGCATACAGATTGTTGTCCTGCAAGTGTGGCTGCTCAGCTCGTCCCTAACGGTGTTGCTTTAGCTGACATGTAGACGGATTGTCCAAATTTAAACCTGCTTTTATAAGGACTAACTTTAGACGCGTAGCCTGCGTCGCACAAACGTACTTTTGTGGATCGCCGTATCTCCCTCATTTGCATATTTGCATAGCAAATCAATGGTGTGTCTAGCGCATTTTTGCGCGCATGATGCGCCGGTCTAATCAAATTACGCCGGTCGAAAAATTCTAGATTTCAGGCGTATATCGTTTTGGGCATATTTAGACTTACGCCGCGCATCTCGTGAAACGCCGGCTTAAGTGCTTTGTGGATCTGGCCCCAAGAGTATATGCGAACTTGAACACCAAACATATAACAAGAAGCTGCTAGCACATTTGTTGGTCACAAACATAAACAGTATAAAATATAGATTGCAGTTCTTTTAAAATTCAATAATAATCACATCCAATAGCATAAAACATTTAAAAAAAAAAAAAAATCTAATTTATGATAAGGTAAAATTACACATATAAAAAAGAGGTCTTCAACTCTAGGTGAAAATGCTGAAAAAGTTCATCTAATGAAGGTCAATGATAGCTCAGACAGAAGGTACGAATCCAGACTGGAGACTGGCCACCTTAGACACCACCACTCACAGCCTCTTACCACATAATGTTGACCCCCTATTACAGAGGGTCAAACACACTAAAGAGATATCCCCAAACAAGCTCCCAATGTCGCACCTCTCGTCTGGTATCCCCTCAGTAAGGTTCCAAATCTTAGCCCCACGTCAATGTAACATCTCCCGTGTGCAACTTGGACCTGTAATTAGATTCTCTCAATAAAGCAGATAAATGCCTCTCACAGCATAATATGTAAAAATATCATTTATTGAAAGGTTTAAAAAGCCACACATGATGAATTATTCAAACAACCTTGCTTACTTCCTGATTCTGCAATGATGTCAGAGGTCTGGCTCCACCCTACACAGTTCGCCACACACAGGACACCATCAAAGGCATGGCTAGCCAACTAAATCACGCAGATTAATCACCAGGAAGGGTGGAAATAGGCATGCATTTCACTGGTTAATCAATCAAAACCGGAATTTTTATAATCACGTGGCCGCAACAGGAACCAGCTTGTGTTCCATAGATCAGAAATTGTAAACCAGCCTGTCAGAGAATCGACATGACCAGCCGACGCATGGCGCACATGCGTGGTGAAACGGCGCTTCGGGGCATGCCCGTGCGCGAACCGCTCATGCGCGGCCCCGCGGCACGGGCGCACACACACGCACACCAATCAGAAACTTGACCAGCCTAATTAAACCAGCCAAAGTTCCATGACGGGTTGCTGGTTTGTTGTCAGCTCCTGCCTACCAGACTTCCTGTACCTGTGCCTGAACTCGTTTTGACCCGGATTGATTTGACGACTCTGTTCTCTCTCCTGAACCTGACCCTGGGCTTGCTTCTTTGGATTTGCTGCTGTGTCCAGTCCCTGACCTCTGGCTTACACCTAGAACCTGCTACCTTCTCCAGCCCTTGACCTTCTGCTTGTATCCTGGATCTGTCTCTAGTCTCAGCCCCTAAAGCTGCTCTCTGATTTACTGAACTGTCTCTGGTACATGACCCACGGCCTGTCTTCAGCGACCTCCCACCAACTGGGTCCTCTGTCCAGCAACACCTGATCTGCTAGCAAGCTTCAGCTTCCCTGCTGGTAACCAGTGCCTCTTTGCGCCATCCTCCCTCTGTCTCACCTCCAGGGGGCGGAGTGCGCCAAATCGCAAAGGTGAGCCGATCTCAGCATCTCGGCCTCGGTGAGTACATACCTGACACAATAATTCAAAAGCCGCAACAAAGAAAAAACTGCACATACTGTGTTCTTTTTTCACTAATAAAAGAATATATTAAGAAAAAGAAAGGTAACCTTAAGACTCAACGCCACTGCCATAATGTAGGAATGAGTGCAAAAATAATAAAACTAAAAGGAAATTAGAGCCAACATACTGAAATGTGGCAAGTAATATCCAGTCATTCAGACCGGAACAAAGCTTATGTGCCATCTAGTGTTGGAAACAAATAATTACAATCAAAATATTTAATGATTACAAATAAAAGCTATTATATACACACACACAACACAAGTAAATACAACATTCATATTATTAAAAATATAAAATCTATACAAAAATATTATTGCGTAATTCTTAGTGGATACCAAATCCCTTTAAAACAATTAAATAAAAATTATATAAGTAATGTACCTTGAAAATTTAAGCATTGTTGATGAAAGCATTGATGTCCCTTTTAAAGGATCACTAGAGGATTTTTTTTTTTTTAGCTAAATAGCTTCCTTTACCTTACTGCAGTACTGGTTACAGTTGCTGTAATCCTGCTCTGTTCTCCACACTTCCTGCTTGTCTGTTTCCTTATAACCACCATACTGGGAGCTTTCTCACGATGGTTTAAGCTGTCATTACTGTGTGTCTAAAACTTCCCAGAACCAATCAGATTCATTTTAAAAACAAAACACTGCCCTGGATTTGTTTGTTTTTGTTCTATGTGTCTATTTCTACTTTGCAGAAACATGAAGCCAGTTCAAAAGTGAAACTAACCTGCAGGCACATTATATGATTGATTTTTATCTATTTTTAATCATTTTGAAAAGCAATCAGTTAACTTTTATGTCTCTATACCCTGTAACTTCAATGACAAAAAGTGCAGCGCAAAACATAACAAGTGATATTTAAACAAAAATAAAATAAACAAAGAAAGTCCATATAAAGTGCACTGGTGAGTAAAATAATCTGATAATGCTCCAATCCAAACGTGACTGCGTGCAAATAATCCAAGATCAGTGACCCACAGGACAGATCCTCCACCAGATAATTAAAGATGGCCTCTCACCTAAGCTAATCGACCCAGGGTAAGGTCATACAGCATAAACACAAATGCATCCAGATCGTGTATTAAGGGCACCAAACAGCAGGCAGCTCAGCAGTTCCCGGATCCATAGAAATGGTTATGCAAAATAGAAGAAGGGACAGACTAGTGCTCTCTGTAACCAACTTGATTTAATAAAATGAAGGTATAAAACTTACATAGCTGACACTCGCGGCAGAGTGTATGGTAAAAAGCATGTCCTGGATCTCCAGGTAAACAGACAGCAAACAAGCGTGAGACGGCGATCGCACGTGACGTCACCCGCGATCGCCGTCTCACGCTTGTTTGCTGTCTGTTTACCTGGAGATCCAGGACATGCTTTTTACCATACACTCTGCCGCGAGTGTCAGCTATGTAAGTTTTATACCTTCATTTTACATAACCATTTCTATGGATCCGGGAACTGCTGAGCTGCCTGCTGTTTGGTGCCCTTAATACACGATCTGGATGCATTTGTGTTTATGCTGTATGACCTTACCCTGGGTCGATTAGCTCAGGTGAGAGGCCATCTTTAATTATCTGGTGGAGGATCTGTCCTGTGGGTCACTGATCTTGGATTATTTGCACACAGTCACGTTTGGATTGGAGCATTATCAGATTATTTTACTCACCAGTGCACTTTATATGGACTTTCTTTGTTTATTTTATTTTTGTTTAAATATCACTTGTTATGTTTTGCGCTGCACTTTTTGTCATTGAAGTTATTTTGGGACGTTTTATTTGAATTGATCCTTCAGTGCTGGCTCGCATTATTGTAATTTATTTAATTTGTTTTGTTTATTATTTCCAGCGCTGAATTCCTTTTCTGTTTTAGTCTATACCCTGTAAACCAGCCTTTCTCAACCTTTTTACCGCTGAAATTATTTTCAGGTCTCGGGGAACCCCTGAAAAAACCCATTCATTGGGGGTCAGTGGGAACAATGCCCCTTACTTTGGTGGTCAGTGAGAAGAATGTTCCTTACATTGGTGATCAGTGGGAAGAATCTCCCTTACATTGGTGATCAGTGGGAAAGAATGCCCCTTACATTGGTGATCAGTGAGAAGAATGTCCCTTACATTGGTGGTCAGTGAGAAGAATGCCCTTTTTTTACAGTAGTGGTAAGAATGCCCCCCTTACAGAGAACTATGAAGATCATTGGTGTAATACCACTGGCTCCTCCAAATGGAATTGGCTCTGAACTATGTAGGCACCATCAAACAGGAGGTAAATCAGCCACAGCTCAAGGAACCCCTAGCCGCCTCTGGAGGAACCCTGGTTGAGAATGGCTGCTGTAAACAGTCATTTCAGAAAAAAAAAATTCCTTTAGTGACCCTTTAATATTTAACCCCTAGGGGGCATGAGATTTAAAGGGTCACTAAAGGAAAAAAATTTTTTTGCTGAAATGACTGTTTACAGGGTATAGAGACATAAAAGTTAACTGATTCCTTCTCAAAATAAATAAAAATAGATAAAAATCAATCATATAATGTGGCTACAGTTTCAGTTTCATTTTTAAACTGGTTTCATGTTTCTGTGAAGTAAAGAGACACACAGAACAAAAACAAACAAATACAGGGCAATGTTTGTTTTTAAAATGAATCTGATGGTTCTGAGGAGTTTTAGACACATAGTAATCACACCTCTTTGATCATGGACCACAGTGAAAAGCTAGCATGAGTTTTTTCATAAGGAGCCAGACAAGCAGGAAGTGTGGAGATCAGAGAAGTATTACAGCTACTTCAAAGCAAAAACGAACAATGAGGACATGAAACCAGGACTGCAGTAAGGTAAAGAAAGCTATTTAGCTAAAAAAATGTTTTCCTTTAGTGATCCTTTAAAAAGTGTAGATCCACCAGGTCTCAAGCCTGGAGATATCCCTTTTCACATTACTCCCCCCCAGCTAGGGAAAAAACTGTCATTCGCCATGAAGACACTCCCTTTTTTATTATGACAGAGTTTGAAAGTATTTTAACCTCTCGCCGACCAGCTGCTGTCATACTGCGGCAGGTTATCTAGTTCCTGCAAACCGCTATAGCTGTACATCAGAACTCGCTTTTGTGGAAAAGTGAGCGCCACCGGCTTCCATTGGTCAATCAGCGGGTACCCGCGATCATTACTCGCAGTGACATAACGGGGATCAGTATGTGTAAACAAGGCAAATCTCTGTTCTGACAGGGGAGATCAAACAGAACCTGTTTTTCTGCCAAGCAGTCACACAGTCCCCCATACAGTTATAAAACACAAACAGGGAAAACATTTAACCCCTTGATTGCCCCTTCCCTGCCAGTGTCATTAGTACAATAACAGTGCATATTTTTAGCAATAAGTAATAATGTCACTGGTTCCCAAAAAATACCATAAATCTATCCCCTATAATGTGGAAGCAATAACTTTTGCGCAAACCAATCAATATACGCTTATTGATATTGTTTTTACCCTAAATTTTTAGCAGAATACATATCGGCCTAAACTGATGAATGAATACATTTTTACTTTTTTTTTGGATATGTTTTATAGAAGTAAAAAAGATTATTTATTTATTTTCAAAATGGATGCTTTTTTTTGTTTATAACGCAAAAAATAAAAACCGAAAAGGTGATAAAATACCACCAAAAAGACTCTATTTGTTGGGGAAACATCAATTTTGTTTCGATACAGCGCTGCACAACCCCACAATTGTCAGGTAAAGCGACAAGGTGCCATATTGCAAAAAAATGGCCTGGTCTGGAAGTGGGTAAATCTTTTCGGGGCTGAAGTAGTTAAAGTAGGTAGTGTTTAAAAACAGTATGGTTGGAAAAACCTTATTTAATACTACCTATGTGTTCATTAACCCTGATCTGAAAGGTACTGATAGTACGACCCACATACTGAAGCCTGCACGGGCACATTACCAACTACACCACATTTTTGGTGTTGCATGTTATTGCCATTTAAAGACTCTGTTAGACTTTTAGTCCTCCTGATCTCTTCTGAATTTCTTTTTGTTTCTTTTTTTTTCTGATCTAGATCATATTTTTACAGATATTCTCATCAATGAGAACTTAATCTTAATCTCTCACTGTTCACTTATGATTCCACTTAACATTTTTCTATTAAGAAAATTATTCGCAAGCATTGGAGCGTGTTGAAAAATTATCAAATTTTGAGCCCTTTACTTTCTGAGACGCATGCAGTGATATTTAGCAGTGCCCCACCACTTAGACTACCTATAGCTTTAAATGTTTCTTACCCCCTTAAAGAAAACAACGGCCCAGATTCAGAGAGAATTGGATTCTCGTAGCGTATCAGAAATACACTACGCCGCCGTTTCTTACCTGGCTCTACGTGGAATCCAGGTAGATTTTGTCCAGTAAACGACGGCGGCGTAGTGTATTTCTCCCGTCGCAATCCATATAGACGAGTAGGGGGCGTGAAGGATTTAAAATAGGCGCGTTCCCGCGGCGATCGAACTGCGCATGCTCCGTTCGCAAATTTCCCGCCGTGCATTGCGCGAAATCACGTCGTTACGTCATTCGTTGTTTGAGTAGCGTCGTTTACAGACATTTCTATTCCCGAACGAGTTACGTAAAAAAAAAAAAAATTAATTAAAATCGACGCGGGAACGACGGCCATACTTAACATGGGTTACGCACCGTTAGACCAGCAAAAAGCTGGTCTAACAGTACGTAAAAAAAAACAGACGTAAGCGATTGCGAAGACCGCTCGTATCTTCGTGGATCGCCGTAAAAACACATTTGCATATCCCGACGCATCAAAACGACGCGAACTCCTCCCAGCGGCCGCAAATATATCGCAGCGTAGATCCGAAGGTTTACGAAGACGTAAGCCTCTCGGATCGAAGCCCGAAGCCGCCGTATCATGGTTTGAGGATTCAAACTAGTGATACGGCGCGCAAAATTTGAAATTACTCCTGTCTAACACCAGTTAGACAGGCGTAATTGCTTTATGAATCTGGGCCAACGTTTTTACAAGCTATGAAGGGGTTTCATTTTTTGATATAAAAGAACTTGTTTGTACATCTAGACTGGAAATAAATCGATTTTTGTTTGGCCACATTAATCTTACAAACTGCGCATTTCTTGCAGGAATGAAACCCCTTCATAGCTTGTAAAAACGTTGTTTTCTTTAAGGGGGTCAGAAACATTTAAAGCTATAGGTAGCCTAAGTGGTGGGGCACCGCTAAATATCACTGCATGGGTCTCAGAAAGTAAAGGGCTCAAAATTTGATAATTTTTCAACACGCTCCAATGCTTGCGAATCATTTTCTTAATAGAAAAATGTTAAGTGGAATCATAAGTGAAAGTCTAAGATTAGAGTTCTCATTGATGAGAAAATCTGTAAAAATATGATCTAGATCAGAAAAAAAAAAGAAAAAAAAGAAATTCAGAAGAGATCAGGAGGACTAAAAGTCTAACAGAGTCTTTAACTGGCAATTTAGGATTGATAATACACATCAAAGCTCTTCTAATGTTGTGGTTCACTAACATATGGGGGTTAACAGTTCTGTTTACCCTGTTAATCAAGCACAAGGAACTCCTGCGGGTTCACACCCCCTATGAGAAGAGTCTTTCTCACAAGGTTATCCTGAAAACAATTTTAATTTTCCCCACAAGGATTTTAAACCTGCAAGAGGAGGTGTAGGCAGGGGAGGGGGAGGACAGGGTCCCCCCATGCAAACATTGGGTCCTGAAATAACACACCCAAATAGGTTTGCACCACTAATGAGGGATGGTGGGGGTAATGATAATCGTTATATGGTCCAACATCAGAATACAAATGGTGGACCTTTTGAAAACATGCAGTGGGGACCACCCAGAGGTTCGCCTAACACTCGATACGATCAGAACTGGCATCATCCACAAAGCAATGCTAATAGACACAGACCAAATTTTTACAGGGGAGGGCAAATCACCAAGTGACTAATAGAACAAAAAGAGGGACTAGAGGGGGAGGAGGATCTGTTCAAAAACTCTTACCATGAAGAACAAAATGTTCTAAGTCATGGACTCAAATGTGCACCTTCTCGTCCCTTAAACTTATTGAAACCTTTATTGAAGTAAAATTAAAACTATTTATTCGCAGATTAAATATCAAGGAGGTATCTAGTAAGCAATGCAGCAAAACAGCATAAACAACCAGCTCATTTATTCATCATTGTCCAATGCTTCACTATTCAATCCTCCCTGGAGTATGACGCCCTGTGTGGCTGTATTCAGGGATTTGGTGCTGAAGGATTTGGACAAGCTGAATATCCAAAAGAGCTGTGTTGATTTAAAATTTCAGAAGGGTTTGGATGCACTAAAGGGAATAAATTACATTATAGTATGCCCCGCGGATAAGGGCAGGGGTATTGTCATTTTAGAGCACAGTGCCTTTGAATCTGAGATGGATAGAATTTTGTTGGATGGTGAGACTTATGAACTATTGGTTTGTACCCCATAACCAAATACAAGCGCAAGCATTCCATAATTGTGGATAATGGATACCAAAGGGGTATTCTAATTAGGTAGGAGAAAGCCTTATTTGATATCAACGTCCCCATGGCTACCCACCATATACTATCTTCCAAAAATTAATAAAATTAAGACTGAACCCTCTGGAAGGCCGATTGTCAGTGGCATTGACACAGGGACTTCCAGGTGGGTTGGTATATTGATACATTCTTTTAGTTCCTGGTAGTACAGGCACCTTCTTTTTTTGAAGGATAGAACCAAAGTTATTAATATCTTGAACACTCTGACTTGGAAAGAGACTTGGTTACAGCAGATGTGGCTTTGCTTTATACCATTATCTCACATAGACATGGTAGAGAGGCGATACATTACTTTTTGAGAGATGATACCACCCTACCACACTACATTCAATCCAGCATGAATTTGTTATGAATTTGCCCCAAGTATGGAAAACCTTTTTATGGCCAAGTGGGAGGAGAACATTGTCTATAAGTAGCAGAGGCCTGAGCTTATATTTTGGAAAAGGTTTATAAACAATGTCCTCCTCCTATAGGACAGAGACCATGAGTCCCTTTACACCTTCATTGTTTTTTTTAAACTGCTGAAACATGAGGCGAGTGGTTCTAAATGCATTTTATGGATTTGAACATTAAAATTCTTGGAGGGAAGTTTGCTACTTCAACATTTTTTTAGGTAAACAGATCGGAATGCTTTAATTGACATGAGGAGTTTTCATCATCCCTCATAGTTGAGGTTGGTTCAAAAGAGACAGTTTTTGTGGCTCTATGTTTAATCTCTCATTGTTCGCTATACTGATCTGTGGAATGCAAGCTTGTGTTAGTTCTACAGGATGGTTCATGTTGCAGACGTGTGATTATGAGACTTCGGGTTTTGATTATTAACCGGTGAAACACATGCCTATTTCCGCCCCTTCCTGGTATTTAATCTGTTTGATGTAGTTGGCTAGACATGTCCCCGATGACGTCATGTCTGTGACAAAACACATAGGGTGGGCCTGACATCTGACGTCATTGTGAAACCAGTGGTGATACTTTATCACCAATTTTAGGAAAATCATTTAGACAAGAAACAAGAAACATTGACGGCCGTTGTTTGCATGATCCCCAAACATCTTACTGACATCACCTTATGTACAAATTATCGCCCAATCTCACTTTTAAACCTTGATATCAAAATTCTAGCTAAGATTTTAACCAAAAAAAATAAACAATATAATAGGAAAGCTCATCCACAAAGATCAAGTAGGATTCATGCCAACACGCCAAGCGGGTGACAATGTTTGTCCGGCAGTATTACTAGCTCAGATAGCTAAAACCTGTATACCCGCCTGTTTCCTATCCCTTGATATAAAAAAGGCGATTGACTCCATATCATGGCCTTACTTACGCTACACATTACAAAGATGGGGTTTTGGCCCCCACTTCTTGACATGGATCGAAGCATATTATAACAAACCAATGCATACATCAAATATGATCCTTTCAACATAGAAAGAGGTACTCGCCAGGGAGCCCAACGAATCTGCTGAGACCCGACAATCACTGGTATTGAAATTGATGGATACCAACATAAACTATGTCTATTCGCGGATGTCATACTACTATTTCTGTCATCCCCACAAGTTTCTGGACCTAACCTCCTGCCTATTCTCGACAAATTTGCTATGATTTTGGGCCTCACAATGAACCCTAAAGAAATCCAGAGCCCTTGATATATCTCTCTTTAAAGTAGAATCAGACTCGGCCAAAAATGCACTCCCTTTTATATGTACTAAGAGGTCAATTCCCTATTTAGGAATTCACCTAACAGCCTCATATTTAGATCTTTTCGCAGCAAACTATCCCCCACTTCTCAAACAAATTACAAAACTTTTACAATAGACACCTCTCCCGATCTCATGGATAGGTAAAATTAATGCTATCAGAATGACAATTTTCCCAAAACTACTTTACTTATCCCATCTTATTACCTTAGATTACTTCATAAAGGACAATAACCTATGTGTGGGGCTCCACTAAACTCTGTATACCATTACATAAGCTGCATTTACTAAAAATCAAAGGAGGTCTTGGCTTTCCGAATTTTGCAAACTATTACAGGGCTGCACACATTGCCAGCCTCTCTAAGGCCCCATACACACGAGCAAATAGATTTGTTCAAATCGGTCGGACCGACCGATTTGACCAAATCTGTCTGCTGGTCGTTTTGGTTTGATCGCTGTACACACAATCAAACCAAAATCCCCGCCAGCAGACAGCGTGGTGACGTGGTGGTGACGTTGACGCCACCACGTCACCGCACCAGGAAGTAAATTACTTCCGCACATGCGTCGAATCCATTCAACGCATGTGCGAGAAGATATGTCTGCTGGTTAGCGTACTAACCAGCAGACATATCGGGCGGCTCGCCAGTACACACGATTGAATCTGTCTGCTGGGACGGTTGGGCCGAACGTTTCCAGCAGATAGATTTGATCGTGTGTACGCGGCCTAAGTATCACGCTACACATAAAATACCTCTATGGGTAATAATAGAAGCAGCAGAATGCATCTCTCTCTCCATTTTCAATCTGCTATAGCTCCTCCCCAAGGAACGCAAAACCCTGTGCAATCCCATCACCAAATATTTATTTTCTTTATGAGACAAACTTAGATTTAAACATTTAGGGCCAGATTCACGAACACTTGCGCTGGAGTATTTGGATATGCGCCGCGTAACTGTGATGATGCGCCGTCTTTTCTATGTGCCCGTACCCACCAAACTAGATGCGCCCAATAACGGGTCATTTGCGACCGGCGGAACGTTCCGACGCCAGAGTATCGTCAGCGCTTATTTTCGCTGGGCGCATCAGTCGCGCCTATTGATTTCCCATGCAAATATGCAAATGAGGTATTTTTCCCAATTCACAATCGGATTAGCACCATACGCTGGCTACATGCGCCGCGCGTATCTGGTCCGTCCGGCGCAAAGTTATTTCTACAAAAGGCTGCTTTATCTTTACTCCAGACGGTCACAGGTCAGCAGGAGAGCAGCTACAGCAGCGTTACCAACGAAACTAGCAAGCTGAACAACAACACTAGCAAGGACAACACCTCTGTGTGCCAACATGCCAGGGGCACTCGTGGTCCTAAGACTAGTACTGGGTCCCTCGCTACGGAGGAGGCGGGCACGTGAGAGGATATACCGCACTCGTATGAACCTCTTTGGCATGGGGGATGAGGAGGTGTATCGCCTCTTCAGATTCAGCCCAGATGCAATACTTGAACTAACCACAACCCTGCAGGGTGACATCACCAGCAAGACACACCGATCACAAGCAGTGCAGCCACTGGTGAAGGTCCTGGCAACACTTCATTTCCTTGCCAGTGGATCATTCCAGCGTACAAGTGGAGTGGTGGCTGGGATGTCACAGTCCTCCATAAGCAGATGTGTGCACCAGGTTGTCCCTGCAATCCTCAGACGCATGTCCAACCAGTTCATCAGACCCACCACTGAGGAGCTGCGGCTGAAGGCAATGACAGATTTCTACAACATTGCCAGATTCCCACGCACCATCGGGGCCATTGATTGCACACATGTGGCCCTCCAGCCCCCCAGTGCCACAGAGCACATATACCGCAATCGGAAGCATTGGCATTCCATCAACGTACAGGTGATAGCCGATGCCCAACGCCTCATATGGCACGTCCGTGCCAAACACCCCGGGTCCAGCCATGACAGCTTCATATACCGTCAGAGTCCCATCCCAGCAGAATTCGAACAGAACATGTATGGGGACAGCTGGCTGGTTGGTGAGTGACATGGGAGTCAGGCATGACTATCCCCTCCCGTCATGCACAACAGAAATCGCACATGCATGACTAACATTCTCCTGTCTTTTACCTTACAGGTGACTCTGCATATGCACTGGGACCCCATCTAATGACTCCTTTCCGGAACCCCCAAACCAGAGGAGAGAGAAAATACAATGAAGCACACATCAAAACCCGTGCAGTGGTGGAGCAAACATTTGGGCTCCTGAAGTCCCGTTTCCGCTGCCTGGATAAGTCCGGGGGGACCCTATTGTATTCCCCTACCTTTGTGTGTCAGATCATCGCTGCATGTTGCATACTACATAACTTTGCTATGAAAAAAGGCCTAGAGATTGACATACGTGATGACCTGACCCCCGACCCACACAGTCCCCACCTGGCAGAGGACACCCAGTCTGCTGATGGAAGAGCAGTCAGGAGGGTCCTCGCCGTAGGCATCTTTGGACACTAACCCAAAACATTAATCACACAGACAATGCACGCGTGTACACCACTGATGTCCCTAGATCACACACATCACATGCACATCGCATTGGATTAGCCCAAGTCCAGCATGTAGGAGTTGGGAGCAGTAACGCCGCGTCAAGGCCCCAATGATGTCACTGTCCATTCACACACCTTTCACACGTCATTCATTCAGCCGTGGGGTTCACTTCACCACCACGGCCGAGGGTGACACCCCTTACTTTCAGGAGTGCCACCCTCTCACATTCACACACCATTCACACTGCAACGTGTGCAGTATCAAAAAATAAAAATAAAATCTCATAACCTGAGAACCAAAAAAATTAACAAAAACTCATGTCCTGAGTATAAACAATAATAATAAATAAAATAAATAAACTCATGTCCTGAGTATAAACAAAAATATATAACAACCAAAAAAACAAAAAACCCTCATCTGGGATGACGGGGGCTCCTCCTTGGGGGCACTCTCGGGCTCCTCATCTGCCTGGAGGGAGTGGGTGGTGGGGCATCAGGAGGAGGCTGATCCCCGGGTGGGCCACTCCTGGGAGCTGTTGGCTGCATGCCCTCCAATGCCACAGCGATACGGCTCAGATACAAATTTGTTTGGGCCTGCATCCTCAGCTGGCGGGTGATCTGATGCCGCTGGTCACGTTGCCGCTGCCTCCCCTCTTCCCGAATGGCAGCAGTGTTGTCTCGAACAGCTGCTGTCAAGTGCCGGATATCAGCCTGCACCTCCCCCAGGCTGGTCACAACGCCCTGCACGCGACTGGGCAGCTGTGACATAGAGCCCAGGCTGTCTGCGACCCTGTCTAGGTGGCCAGCCATCTCCCCCATTTGCTGGGTCTGTTTCGCGTGGTCCAAAAGCACCTGGTCTTCGACCAAATCACACACCCCCCTGGTCTTCCGGGTGGCCTTCCTGGGGGCAGAGGAAGGTTGTCCCCGTGGGGATGGAGTCGCCCTTGAGGGGCTACCTAGGATGGGGGAGGGGATCACAGAGGGCCCTGCAGAGGAGGAGGACTCCTCCAACATTAAAATGAACTCCTGTTCAGGGACAGGCTCCTCCACAACCACCTCTGCTGAAGTGGTGTGGGCACTCTCCTCCTCCACCTCGGTGTCTCCAGCACCCAGGGCCTCGTCTTCAGCATCCCGTTGGGGGGTTGGGGTGGACTGGCCGGCACGAGATGGCCCAGCACCGTCATCTGTGGATGACACAAAGCAGACACATGTTGGTGGTCCCACACACTTGGCACATGTACCCACCCCCGCCCCACATGCAACACACCAAAAAGGGGGTAAAAATCACTTACCTGTCCTGGAGCCTTCCTCTACGGAATCATAGCCTGGGACCCCCTCCAACTGCTCCCTGTCCAGGCAGCGGGCGACCACCTCCTCCTCCGCGGTCAGGGTGACAGGACATGGGGGACCACCACCTGTGCCCCTCTCATGGCTCCTAATGGTGGACACCTTGCCCCTCACCTTGCGCCGCAGGTCATTGATTTTTTTACCAATGTCTGAAGCACTCCGGGTGGAGTACCCCAGCACATTGACCCTGGCAGCTATGGTGTCCAGGATGGCCTGCTTTCTCTCCCGGCTGGTCTTCCTGCTTTTTTTACCATGGAGAAAATCATTAAATGCCTCCATAGCCGATATTATCACTGTGACCTCCTGGGCATTATAATTTAGGTTCCTCCTCTCTCTGGGGGCAGCGGGAGCAGCCATTACAGGGCAAAAGTATCTTCCCTGGGGTGGGGGGAAATGGAACTACTTTTGCGCCGGAATGGCGTTTCCGCCAGCGCTTTTAAGCGACCAGCGGAACGCATTGCGCTGACGTTTCCCAGGAAGTGGTGCCGACGGAAGTTGTGAGCATGCGCACAAGGGGGCGAGTGGAGCCGCACTCACTGCGCATGCTCCGTGGATGATGCGCTGAACGTAAGCCTCTGCGCTGGGCTCCGCCCATCATTTACATATGATCACACCCAGTTCCACTTGCGTCGGGTTACGCCAGCGCATTATCGTTACTCTGGCGCAAGTTTACGCGCAACTGCTATGTGAATTACAGGACTTGCGCTGAAAGGGTCTTCAGAGTAACGTAAATGAGAAGCGTTACTCCAGAGGAAAGATACTCTCATCTACCTGAATCTGGCCCTTAAACTACAATCTTCTTACAACCCTCTATTATCATTTCTCAAAAACTCCGCTTTCTACCCAGCATGGGTCTCCCCCAAATCATTTAAAGCAGAGCTCCACCCTAAAGTGGAACTTCCTTTTATCGGAACCCTCCACCCCTCCGGTGTCACATTTGACACCTTTCAAGGGGGGTTAGAGATTCCTGTCTAAGACTTCTGGGAGTCCTCTCTGCGGGGTGTTCTGGGAAAACACTCGGCTCTCAGAACACAGCGGGGACCAGTAAAGACGGCGCTGCGCGACTCGCGCATGCGCCATAGAGAACCAGGCAGTGAAGTCGGAACGCTTCACTTCCCGATTCCCTCACAGAGGATGTCGGTGGGGGCAGCAGATAGACAAGCGATTGCTCATCTTTTTCTGCAGATGTCGCTGGACTCCAGGACAGGTAAGTGTCTATATATTAAAAGTCAGCAGCTGCAGTATTTGTAGCTGCTGGCTTTTATTATTTTTTTAATGGCGGAGCTCCGCTTTAAGGTCTGAAACTCACTGAACATTACACGACTTAGTAACCTAAATTCTTCTACATCCTTCCTCACATTTCCTATTCTTTGCAACACCTATACCTTACAAAATTCTGAACTTTTTAGGTACCTCTAAATTAAAAACTTACGCACCACTGCTAAATACTAATACCTCTCTGTCCCAAATTCTGAACTTTGAATCAGTCTGCCTGAAAGATCCTCTTTTTTTTTTTATTACAAATGTTTTTTATTGTTTTAAAGAGGCAAAATAAAATAAAAAGTATACAGAAAGATATCAAATAATCATGTAACAGTGCACAACATAAAATTTACATCCAAAACATAATATGAAAAAGTTGAAACAAAAAACAAATTCCAAAGCATACAGAAAAAGACATGAAAGAGGAATGCATAAGGTATTGTTTTGTTACGGCATAACAACCCCGCGCAGACTTTAGCTTTGTGCCAACAAAATGTGCTTATGTGTTTTGCAAAGTTCCCATCTACTATCAAATAGGTGCATCCTATCTTGTAGAGTATACAATATCCTCTCCATAATCATCATCATATTAATCCTGTCATGAATGGAGGTTAGGGGTAAAACAGGGTACCTCCAGTGAAGAGCAATGAACCAAAGAGTAGATATACAGATAGTATGTATGAGACATTCTTCCCTGTGAAGGATCCCTGGGATCGTTGCTCCAAGTAAACACATTGGGATTGTGAGTTCCAGAAAGATCCGCATTTAAAAGGTATGATATCTTCTATATTCCCATATTTCAATCTACCCTGGTCTCGACAAACCGCCCTATGCACGTAAAAGGGAGAAGGACCTGGAAAGAACATTTGATATGGCTGATTGGTCTAAAATCTGGCATGCAACAAAATCTTCCTCACCAAACATCCTGGCAGTAGAAACCAACTACAAAGTTTTAACCCGTTGGTACCTTGTTCCCTCCAGGTTGGCCAAATTTACGCCAAACCAAACAGTTCAATGCTTCCGAGGTTGTCCTGACCCAGGCACCCACTTACACATTTGGTGGTCCTGCCCATTAGTACAAACATATTGGGAAAAGGTATTTGAAACCGCTTCCAAAATGTTTAATTTCACTGTGCAGCCAGATCCAGCCACAGCCTTGCTCAATTTAAAACCAGATTTCATTACATATAAGCAATTTAAACTCCTTACTTAACTCCTTATGGCGGCTAAGCAAACAATAGCAAGGGCATGGAGCACCCTTAACCTAGAGCTATCCAAGACAGAACGCAGACTAAATGACTTCATGCCTCATGCCAAAATGTTAGCAATAGAAAGGGACCAATTTCCTGCCTTTGAAAAAATCTGGAATCCTTGGATTAATTAACATCTACCACCATTCTGTGATAACTCTGTTCTTATGCCATGGTAGCTGAAAGCCCTATTCAGTTAAAAGTGACAGACAAACCCAAACTTTCAGAGGATGGGTGTTACCCTACTCGTTATTCCGAAAATTATCATTTTTTTATCGTACACCACGGGACACAGAGCCTTAGTCATTACATAGTGGGTTGTATGGGTCACCAGAGGTGATTGGACACTGGCACAACCAATGAGAATAAGTTCCCCTCCATATAACCCCTCCCATACAGGAAGTACCTTTGTTTTTTTGCCAGTGTCTAAGAAGATTGGACACGATTAGGATAGTGCTAAAGGAAGCTCTGCCATAGAGGCC
This sequence comes from Rana kukunoris, assembly GCA_029574335.1. NCBI lineage: Eukaryota > Metazoa > Chordata > Amphibia > Anura > Ranidae > Rana > Rana kukunoris. Next base: position 96,864,697 of record CM056054.1, read on the forward strand.
TCTGGGGCAAAAGAGCTATAATTTGGGTCCATCCAAGATGCTTAAAAAATTACGCCACAATTGGATGGTGTCCTGGCCTCATGCACGAGGTGTTGCCTGTAATGTCTCTCTTTGGAGGACAGGGCTCTAGGGTCCAGCACTTCCCCTTTTTTACGAACGCTAAAAGTCCTGGCAGAGTCTTTTACAAGGCCCAGGGAAGAGGCATCCTTTAAAGTGGTAGTAAACTCTTTACTACCACTTTTACCTACAGGTAAGCCTATAATAAGGCTTACCTGTAGGTATAAAGAATATCTCGTAAACCTGTACGGTTTAGGAGATATTCCCCTCACAATGCGCCACTGATTGCAGCGGCGCATGCGCAGCGAGGATCCTCGGCTAAAGGCCCGGCAGCCGCCAGACCTTGCCCAAATGAAGTCTCTCATGCGCATGCGCAGGAGTGGCAACATCGCCGCTTCAGCCAATCACAGCACTGGAGCAGCGATACCCGGAAGACACGCCGAGGCAAGATAACATCTCGCTCGGCGTGGACCAGGTAAGTTCTCCACACCTCGTTCCAAGGTAAGTATTTCATAATGAGCTAGTATGCAATGCATACTAGCTTTTTATGCCTTTTGCCTTTCAGGTGTAAAAAAAAGAGTTTAACCGCTCCAAAGTCCCAGAGAACTAGATGACTGAATCCAAAAACTTGGGTGCCGGCACTGCACTGATATGCAAAATTTGTAGAAAAAAACTGGGATGGCCGCACTCCAAAAACAATGTTGTTCCTTTTTAATAAAACTGGTCACAAAACAAGACTGCAGGACATGAAGGCATATCAAAATAGAGTGTCATCCGTGGCTGGCTTCCGAGTAGGTGGGCTCCACTGGAGAGATGGACAGATGTTCTCAACTCGCTTTACAGAGAGACACACACGATCTGTGGTTCGTCGGACCGTTACAGGCTTCAACCTCTGTGGGGGTCCCTGGATGGTCATCCAACGCTAGTGGAGCAAGGAGGAAGCAGGGGTGCCGTGTGACGGTGGTGGAACGCAGCCGTGGAGCGCAAACAGCGGAGCGTCACTTCCAGGTTAGGTCACGGGCGGTGCACGCGTTCGAGGCATGCGTGCCTCTTCATCAGGCTCTATGGGGGCCATATTGGATGAGGGACCTAAGTACAGCTCAAACAGAGCTGATTGGCCAGCAGAAAGGATTACACAGGCAGTCAAATCAATACGGAGTCATCACATAAAAATTCAGCTCAGATAAAAACGCATCTTTGCCTTAAAATTAATGTTATGGACTTTAAAACATATTTATACCAGTTAGGGAAAAGGGGAAAATAAGAATGATTATGTCTCTGACTATAATAATTAATTAAAAGCTTAATAAATATTAAGCAAAGTTTAAGAGAATAGAAAAAAGGAATTATTTCTAAAAAGAAAAGAATTATTTCTAACAATACTGTAAACAATGTGCCTGTGGATATATACTCAGGTGCACTAGTACACAAAGTTAGTACGCTCTCAAGTGGGACTAAAGGCTGCACATGTATGTGCGGAATGATAAACACTTAATAGGGGAAAGACAAATGTGTGTGAAAGCCAGCGCACATGTGTGTACACATATATACACACATGAACACGCCTACATTCACCTGCGCCCACACACATATGAGTATATATATACATATATATACATATACATATACACACATATATACACACAAAAACACATATGTACACACACACATATATTCTCACAAACTGAGAGGTACATGTGTGGGATGGGAGAGGGAAAGTTGGTGGGTATATTAAGAATTAAAGGGAAAACACATTCTATGACATTCTCACATTCTCACACAATTTTTTATATCTTTCGGCCTGAGGTAGAAACCTAGAGATAGCCTCTATAACCCAAACCCGAAGTTCCGAAGAGGATTCTTGGTGGAATTCTTTAAAATGTCTGGCGACACTATACTTATCTAAACCTTTCTCCACAAAGTTCCGGTGCTCGCCAAACCTCTTCCGTAGGGTCCGAATAGTACGGCCCACATAGAACAGGCCACAGGGGCAAGTCAGACAATATACCACATATTCAGAAGAACATGTGAAAAAGTCTGGTAAGATGTACTGCTTGCCCCTACATGTGAAGTTTTTTTGTCGATGCGTTAAATGGGGACAAGTAAGGCAACAAGCTTTCTTACACTGATACATCCCTTTGATGTGAAAAAATGTTAAAGAGGCAGTGGCACTGTTTCCTCTAATTTTGTTGTTGATTTTACTGGGCGCTATGCTAGCTTTTAGGTTTTTGGCTCTTCTATAACTTACTGTCGGGCGTTCTGGCAGAGAGGATTTTAGATGTGGATCCTCTTTCAATATAGGCCAATGCTTGGCCAGGATCCTCTCCATTTGTCTAAAATGGCTGTGAAATTGTGTAACAAAGCGCACTGGTTGTGAATTTTTTTTTTCATCCTGTGTCTTGTGGATTTTGGGGGCTAGGTCGGTGGTAGAATAGTGTTGGAATGCACCTTCTATCAGGTCATCAGGGTAACCTTTTTCCGAGAACTTGTCCTTAAGTTTAAAACCATGGGTGATGTAGTTGTGCTGTCTCGAACAATTGTGCTTCAGTCTGCAAAATTGACTTTGCTCTTAAAAGATTGACTGAGAATAAGTCCATATTTATACGCCAAGCTGACAAAGGTGGAGGGATAGTGATTCAGAATTTGATAGACTATCAGACAGAGAGCTCACGCCTTCTATCCGATACTACAACCTACCAAAAGCTAAATAGTGACCCCTTGCTAGCTTTTTCACAGGAAGCCCATGTATTGGTCAATGCAGCTAAAGCTGAAGGACTGGTGACGAAAACTGAAGTCGCCTTCCTACTCCACGATTTCTATTAGAGGCCGTACTTCTACCATTTACCCAAAGTCCATAAAAATCAATCTAACCCACCAGGAAGACCCATAGTCGCAGCAATGGAGAGCGTCACCAGCTATTTTTCAATCTATAAAGATGATTTTTTACAGCCTTTTGTGGTGAACCTTCCTTCTTACATAAAGGATAGTATACATTTGCTCCAGATGTTACAACCTTACCGGTGGGAAAAGACCTAACGCTGGCTTTCCCTGGACGTGGTATCACTGTATACGTCGATACCCCATGATGTTGGTCTCCTTGCTACCCAATATTTTCTAAACCAAGACCCATTGCTTAATCCCCGACAGGTCAATTTTTTACTGGATATGCTAAAATTTTGTCTCACACATAATTATTTTGAAAACAATGGCGAGTTCTTCATTCAGATCCAAGGCACCGCAATGGGGGCCAATTTTGCACCCAGTTACGCAAACCTGACTATGGGTCACTGGGAATTATCTCACATTTGGCGCAACAATCCCTTTGCCTCTCATCTTGTATATTTCGGCCGATACATAGACGATATAGTAATTATCTGGGATGGCCCCGACACTCTAATCCCTAAATTTCTGGAACATTGTAACTCCAATAACATGGGTCTATCATTTACAGCAGTCACCGATGAAAAAACTCTATCCTTCTTAGATTTAGAGCTCTTTTTTGACAACAATACGATCTGTGCCCAAAACTTCATCAGGCCCACCGCTGGCAACTCCTTCCTCCATTTCGAGAGCTGTCACCATCCACGTTGGATAAAAAATATCCCGAAAAGTAAATTTTGCAGACTGAAGCATAATTGTACGAGACAGCACGACTACATCACCCATGGTCTTAAACTTAAGGACAAGTTCTCGGAAAAAGGTTACCCTGATGACCTGATAGAAGGTGCATTCCAACACTATTCTACCACCGACCTAGCCCCCAAAATCCACAAGACACAGGATGAAAAAGAAAATTTCCAACCAGTGCGTTTGTTACACAATTTCACAGCCATTTTAGACAAATGGAGAGGATCCTGGCCAAGCATTGGCCTATATTGAAAGAGTATCCACATCTAAAATCCTCTCTGCCAGAACGCCCGACGGTAAGTTATAGAAGAGCCAAAAACCTAAAGGCTAGCAAAGCGCCCAGTAAAATCAACAACAAAATTAGAGGAAACAGTGCCACTCCCTCTTTAACATTTTTTCACATCAAAGGGATGTATCAGTGTAAGAAAGCTTGTTGCCTTACTTGTCCCCATGTAATGCATCGACAAAAAAACTTCACATGTAGGGGCAAGCAGTACATCTTACCAGACTTTTTCACATGTTCTTCTGAATATGTGGTATATTGTCTGACTTGCCCCTGTGGCCTGTTCTATGTGGGCCGTACTATTCGGACCCTATGGAAGAGGTTTGGCGAGCACCGGAACTTTGTGGAGAAAGGTTTAGATAAGTATAGTGTCGCCAGACATTTTAAAGAATTCCACCAAGAATCCTCTTCGGAACTTCGGGTTTGGGTTATAGAGGGAAAACTATTGGATCTTTACGTTAGATTGTCTGTCGCCTCGAGGGTTAAACGAGGGCCTGGAGATCAATATTTTACTTTAATATTTTACCTAATTATTTTAGAATGTGTTTTCCCTTTAATTCTTAATATACCCACCAACTTTCCCTCTGCTGTCCCACACATGTACCTCTCAGTTTGTGAGAATATATGTGTGTGTGTACATATGTGTTTTTGTGTGTATATATGTGTGTATATGTATATGTATATATATGTATATATATACTCATATGTGTGTGGGCGCAGGTGAATGTAGGCGTGTTCATGTGTGTATATATGTGTACACACATGTGCGCTGGCTTTCACACACATTTGTCTTTCCCCTATTAAGTGTTTATCATTCCGCACATACATGTGCAGCCTTTAGTCCCACTTGAGAGCGTACTAACTTTGTGTACTAGTGCACCTGAGTATATATCCACAGGCACATTGTTTACAGTATTTTTAGAAATAATTCTTTCCTTTTTAGAAATAATTCCTTTTTTCTATTCTCTTAAACTTTGCTTAATATTTATTAAGCGTTTAATTAATTATTATAGTCAGAGATATAATCATTCTTATTTTCCCCTTTTCCCTAACTGGTATAAATATGTTTTAACCACTATACCCGCCTGTTTCCTATCCCTTGATATAAAAAAGGCGATTGACTCCATATCATGGCCTTACTTACGCTACACATTACAAAGATGGGGTTTTGGCCCCCACTTCTTGACATGGATCGAAGCATATTATAACAAACCAATGCATACATCAAATATGATCCTTTCAACATAGAAAGAGGTACTCGCCAGGGAGCCCAACGAATCTGCTGAGACCCGACAATCACTGGTATTGAAATTGATGGATACCAACATAAACTACTGTATGTCTATTCGCGGATGTCATACTACTATTTCTGTCATCCCCACAAGTTTCTGGACCTAACCTCCTGCCTATTCTCGACAAATTTGCTATGATTTCGGGCCTCACAATAAACCCTAAAGAAATCCAGAGCCCTTGATATATCTCTCTTTAAAGTAGAATCAGACTCGGCCAAAAATGCACTCCCTTTTATATGTACTAAGAGGTCAATTCCCTATTTAGGAATTCACCTAACAGCCTCATATTTAGATCTTTTCGCAGCAAACTATCCCCCACTTCTCAAACAAATTACAAAACTTTTACAATAGACACCTCTCCTGATCTCATGGATAGGTAAAATTAATGCTATCAGAATGACAATTTTCCCAAAACTACTTTACTTATCCTATCTTATTACCTTAGATTACTTCATAAAGGACAATAACCTATGTGTGGGGCTCCACTAAACTCTGTATACCATTACATAAGCTGCATTTACTAAAAATCAAAGGAGGTCTTGGCTTTCCGAATTTTGCAAACTATTACAGGGCTGCACACATTGCCAGCCTCTCTAAGGCCCCATACACACGAGCAAATAGATTTGTTCAAATCGGTCGGACCGACCGATTTGAACAAATCTGTCTGCTGGCCGTTTTGGTTTGATCGCTGTACACACAATCAAACCAAAATCCCCGCCAGCAGACAGCGTGGTGACGTGGTGGTGACGTTGACGCCACCACGTCACCGCACCAGGAAGTAAATTACTTCCGCACATGCGTCGAATCCATTCAACGCATGTGCGAGAAGATATGTCTGCTGGTTAGCGTACTAACCAGCAGACATATCGGGCGGCTCGCCAGTACACACGATTGAATCTGTCTGCTGGGACGGTTGGGCCGAACGTTTCCAGCAGATAGATTTGATCGTGTGTACGCGGCCTAAGTATCACGCTACACATAAAATACCTCTATGGGTAATAATACGATCTGTGCCCAAAACTTCGTCAAGCCCACCGCTGGCAACTCCTTCCTCCATTTCGAGAGCTGTCACCATCCACGTCGGATAAAAAATATCCCGAAAAGTCAATTTTGCAGACTGAAGCATAATTGTACGAGACAGCACGACTACATCACCCATGGTCTTAAACTTAAGGACAAGTTCTCGGAAAAAGGTTACCCTGATGACCTGATAGAGTTAAACGAGGGCCTGGAGATCAATATTTTACTTTAATATTTTACCTAATTATTTTAGAATGTGTTTTCCCTTTAATTCTTAATATACCCACCAACTTTCCCTCTGCTGTCCCACACATGTACCTCTCAGTTTGTGAGAATATATGTGTGTGTGTACATATGTGTTTTTGTGTGTATATATGTGTGTATATGTATATATATGTATATATATACTCATATGTGTGTGGGCGCAGGTGAATGTAGGCGTGTTCATGTGTGTATATATGTGTACACACATGTGCGCTGGCTTTCACACACATTTGTCTTTCCCCTATTAAGTGTTTATCATTCCGCACATACATGTGCAGCCTTTAGTCCCACTTGAGAGCGTACTAACTTTGTGTACTAGTGCACCTGAGTATATATCCACAGGCACATTGTTTACAGTATTTTTAGAAATAATTCTTTTCTTTTTAGAAATAATTCCTGTTTTCTATTCTCTTAAACTTTGCTTAATATTTATTAAGCTTTTAATTAATTATTATAGTCAGAGATATAATCATTCTTATTTTCCCCTTTTCCCTAACTGGTATAAATATGTTTTAACCACTTAAGGACCGACTTCCGCACATTTACGTAGGCAGAATGGCACGGCTGGGCACATCAACGTATATATACGTTGATTTTTGTACCCAGCCATAGGACCCGGTCCGAAGCTCGGGGACCGGGACCGCGGGACTCGCGGACCCGATCACCGCTGAAGTGCGGCGATCGGTCCCCAGAGCTGAAGAACGGGGAGAGCCGTGTGTACACACGGCTTCCCCGTGCTTCACTGTGGCCGCAGCATCGATCACGTCATTCCTGTTATAGGGGGACGTGATCGATGACGTCACACCTACAGCCACACCCCCCTACAGTTGTAGACACACACATAGGTCACACATCCCCTACAGCGCCCCCTGTGGTTAACTCCCAAACTGCAACTGTCATTTACACAGTAAACAATGCAATTTAAATGCATTTTTTGCTGTGAAAATGACAATTGTCCCAAAAATGTGTCAAAATTGTCCGAAGTGTCCGCCATAATGTCGCAGTCACGAAAAAAATCGCTGATCGCCGCTATTAGTAGTAAAAAAAGATTTTTTTATGAAAATGCAATAAAACTATCTCTTATATTGTAAACGCTATAAATTTTGCAAAAACCAACCGATAAACGCTTTTTGCGATTTTTTTTACCAAAAATAGGTAGAAGAATACGTATCGGCCTAAACTGAGGAAAAAAATAAAATTATATATATTTTGGGGGGATATTTATTATAGCAAAAAGTAAAAAATATTGCATTTTTTTCAAAATTGTCGCTCTATTTTTGTTTATAGCGCAAAAAATAAAAACCGCAGAGGTGATCAAATACCACCAAAAGAAAGCTCTATTTGTGGGGAAAAAAGGACGCCAATTTTGTTTGGGAACCACGTCGCACGACCGCACAATTGTCAGTTAAAACGACGCAGTGCCTAATCGCAAAAAGGGGCAAGGTCCTTTGGCAGCATTTTTGTCCGGGTCTTAAGTGGTTAAAGTCCATAACAACAATTTTAAGGCAAAGATACGTTTTTATCTGAGCTGAATGTTTATGTGATGACTCCGTATTGATTTGACTGTCTGTGTAATCCTTTGTGCTGGCCAATCAGCTCCGTTTGAGCTGTACTTAGGTCCCTCATCCAATATGGCCCCCATAGAGCCTGATGAAGAGGCACGCATGCCTCGAACGCGTGCACCGCCCCGTGACCTAACCCGGAAGTGACGCTCCGCTGTTTGCGCTCCACGGCTGCGTTCCACCACCGTCACATGGCACCCCTGCTTCCTCCTTGCTCCACTAGCGTTGGATGACCATCCAGGGACCCCCACAGAGGTTGAAGCCTGTAACGGTCCGACGAACCACAGATCGTGTGTGTCTCTCTGTAAAGCGAGTTGAGAACATCTGTCCATCTCTCCAGTGGAGCCCACCTACTCGGAAGCCAGCCACGGATGACACTCTATTTTGATATGCCTTCATGTCCTGCAGTCTTGTGAGTACCCATCTCATAAGAATTGATTTGTAACTTTATTCAAATAAATCCATTACTACGCTTAGAGGGCGCCGCTTTTTGTTTTTGTTTATTGTTTCCAGAATCGCTTCTTCTCGGCAAGCCGGCAGCCCCCTCTGCATCAGTTCAATTTTCTTTATCAGTCATATGAACGTGATCTATTGGACTGAACTATTTCATATAAACTGTTACTAGTTGGTGAATCTGTCATCCCCCTGCTCCCATACTTATGCCGCGTACACACGGTCGTTTTTTGCGATGAAAAAAAACAACGTTTTTTAAAACGTCATTTAAATTGATCGTGTGTGGGCAAAACGTCGTTTTTTGTCTTAAAAAAAACGACCAAAAAAAAATTCCAACATGTTTGAATTTTTTGTGTCGTTTTTCAAAACGTCGTTTTTTGTTTCACAAAAAGTCACCGTGTGTAGCAAAAACGTCGTTCAAAACGACGTTTTTCAACCCGCGCATGCCCAGAAGCTAGTTATGAAGCGAGCTTTAATGGAAAAGAGTGGTGAACGTAACCTTGCTTTTTGTGAAAAAACGATGGTGTGTATGCAAAATTGTCTTTGAAAAGTGACGTTTCAAAAACGTCGTTTTTTACTTCACAGAAAACGTCGTTTTTTTTCATTGCAAAAAACGACCGTGTGTACGCGGCATTAGTCTTTTTGTCATTTTTATATTTTTTGATTTTACTTCATATGGAGAGCGCTTGATTCAACTGTTTGTTTTTGTGGTCACAAAACAAACATGTCACAGCAAAAAATCAGATGAGAAAGTTGACGCGTTTCACACTATCAAACAGTGCTTATTCATAGCTGGTGTGCATAGCAAACAGAAAAAGAATTTATACTCTATTCAAACAAAGAAAAAAATGAAAACACCCTCAAGGCTGATTGGTTGATCAGGATCAGGGCAGGCCTTTGGGGTGTGCGAGCCGTGCGGCTGCACAGAGCGCCATGGGCAACAGGGCGCTGTGCAGCACACACAGCTGACAGAATGTGAGTGACATCAGGCCGATCCTAGATGAGGTGCAGTTCACCCAGGCGCCACAGAGGTGGTGGCGCTCAAGCACCAGAGTGCTCCCTTCCCTCCTCCCCTTGTTGGTGTCTCTCGCAGCTCACAGCCTCTGCGCTGTTTCCCAGATCCGTTCTGGTCCCCTGCGGGGGGGGGGGGCTGCCTGCCTGTATCACCTCCCCATCTAATGCTGTCCCTCAGGGATCTCCAACCAATGTCTCCGGAGGCAGCCTGAGTTTGTGGGTGTAGCTGGGGGTGTGGCTGCTTCCTCCTCTCCTCCCACAGTCTCCTTTACTCTGGCTGATTCCACAACTGAAGATGAAAGAAACGAGGACACAGCAGCATCTCCAGGCATGCTGTAAGTTAGTTACTGCACTGCTGCACATGTCACTACATAGAGTCCTGACCTGGCACCATACTACCTCAGCCTGCCCTATGCCACCTCAGCCTGCCCTATGCCACCTCAGCCTGCCCTATGCCACTGCAACTTGCCCTATGCCACTCCAGCCTGCCCTATAGCACCACAAACTGCCCTCTACCACCTCAGCCTGCCCTCTACCACCTCAGCCTGCCCTATGCCACCTCAACCTGCCCTATGCCACCGCAACCTGCCCTATGCCAACGCATCCTGCCCTATGCCACCTCAACCTGCCCTATGCCACCTCAACCTGCCCTATGCCACTGCGACTTGCCCTATGCCACTCCAGCCTGCCCTATAGGACCCCAGCCTGCCCTATTGCACCACAAACTGCCCTTTACCACCTCAGCCTGCTCTCTACCACCTCAGCCTGCCCTCTACCACCCCAGCCTGCCCTATGCCGCCGCATCCTGCCCTATACCACCCCAACCTGCCCTATGACACCTCAACCTGCCCTATGCCACCGCAACCTGCCCTATACCACCTCAGCCTGCCCTATGCCACCCAGGGCCGGCGCTACCACTAGGCGAATTAGGCAGCCGCCTAGAGCGCACTGCCGCTTAGAGCGCAGCCACGGCCACTGGTTTCCCTCAATGTGTGACAGTAGTAGTCCTTACCGCTGCGCAGTCCTGTGGAGGGAGAGAAGGCGCTGTGAACTTGTCACAACCTCGGTCATCCAGTCAGTGGGTGGATCCATGTGCTCCCCCTCCCCCGACTCCTCTCCCTCTCCCGCGCTCTGCAGATCTCCTACCATGTGCAGATCGCGGATAATGACTGTCGCCGCCACTGAGCAGCTCCTTGACCTCCTCTCCTCCTGGATGGATGGCCGTAGTGTGAAAGACCTGCCAGAGCAGCCAGCGATCATCGGAGAGGTACTGTACTGTGAATGACAGTCCGCTGCCTGAGTCCGACACTGACAGCATCCTGTGATGTCACTGCCTAATCGAGGGTGCCCCGAACATCCCTGCTGACCTCACACACAGGTCTCCTGGCATCCCACCACCCTACCTCCAAGGCCTGTCATACATTTTATCACCCCCTTTCATCTCCATCCTCCCTGAAACCTTCCTACTACCCACCCCTGTCATCTCCATCCTCCCTGTCACCTTCCTACTACTCACCCCTGTCATCTCCATCCTCCCTGTCACCTCCCTACCACCCACCCCTGTCATCTCCATCCTCCCTGTCACCTCCCTACCACCCACCCCTGTCATCTCCATCCTCCCTGTCACCTTCCTACTACTCACCCCTGTCATCTCCATCCTCCCTGTCACCTCCCTACCACCCACCCCTGTCATCTCCATCCTCCCTGTCACCTCCCTACCACCCAACCCTGTCATCTCCATCCTCCCTGTCACCTTCCTACTACTCACCCCTGTCATCTCCATCCTCCCTGTCACCTCCCTACCACCCACCCCTGTCACCTCCATCCTCCCTGTCACCTTCCTACTACTCACCCCTGTCATCTCCATCCTCCCTGTCACCTCCCTACCACCCACCCCTGTCACCTCCATCCTCCCTGTCACCTTCCTACTACTCACCCCTGTCATCTCCATCCTCCCTGTCACCTCCCTACCACCCACCCCTGTCACCTCCATCCTCCCTGTCACCTTCCTACTACTCACCCCTGTCATCTCCATCCTCCCTGTCACCTCCCTACCACCCACCCCTGTCATCTCCATCCTCCCTGTCACCTACCTACTACCCACCCCTGTCATTTCCATCCTCCCTGTCACCTTCCTACCACCCACCCCTCTCATCTCCATCCTCCCTGTCACCTTCCTACTACTCACCCCTGTCATCTACATCCTCCCTGTCACCTCCCTACCACCCACCCCTGTCATCTCCATCCTCCCTGTCACGTCCCTACCACCCACCCCTGTCATCTCCATCCTCCCCGTCACCTCCCTACTACCCACCCCTGTCATTTCCATCCTCCCTGTCACCTCCCTACCACCCACCCCTGTCATCTCCATCCTCCCTGTCACCTCCCTACTACCCACCCCTGTCATCTCCATCCTCCCTGTCACCTTCCTACCACCCACCCCTGTCATCTCCATCCTCCCTGTCACCTCCCTACTACCCACCCTTGTCATTTCCATCCTCCCTGTCACCTCCCTACTACCCACCCCTGTCATCTCCATCCTCCCTGTCTCCTTCCTACTACCCACCCCGTCATCTCCATCCTCCCTACCACCCACCCCTGCCATCTCCATCCTCCCTACCACCCACCCCTGTCATCTCCATCCTCCCTGTCACCTTCCTACTACCCACCCCTGTCATCTCCATCCTCCCTGTCACCTCCCTACCACCCACCCCTGTCATCTCCATCCTCCATGTCACCTTCCTACTACCCACCCCTGTCATCTCCATCCTCCCTACCACCCACCCCTGTCATCTCCATCCTCCCTGTCACCTCCCTACCACCCACCCCTGTCATCTCCATCCTCCCTGTCACCTTTCTACTATCCACCCCTGTCATCTCCATCCTCTCTGTCACCCACCCCTGTCATCTCCATCCTCCCTGTCACCTTCCTACCACTCACACCTGTCATCTCCATCCTCCCTGTCATCTCCATCCTCCCTGTCACCTTCCTACTACTCACCCCTGTCATCCTTATCCTCCCTGTCAACTCCCTACCACCCACCCCTGTCATCTCCATCCTCCCTGTCACCTCCCTACCACCCACCCCTGTCATCTCCATCCTCCCTGTCACCTCCCTACCACCCACCCCTGTCATCTCCATCCTCCCTGTCACCTTCCTACCACCTACCCCTGTCATCTCCATCCTCCCTGTCACCTCCCTACTACCCACCCCTGTCATTTCCATCCTCCCTGTCACCTCCCTAACACCCACCCCTGTCATCTCCATCCTCCCTGTCACCTCCCTACTACCCACCCCTGTCATTTCCATCCTCCCTGTCACCTCCCTACCACCTACCCCTGTCATCTCCATCCTCCCTGTCACCTCCCTACTACCCACCCCTGTCATCTCCATCCTCCCTGTCTCCTTCCTACTACCCATCCCGTCATCTCCATCCTCCCTACCACCCACCCCTGCCATCTCCATCCTCCCTACCACCCACCCCTGCCATCTCCATCATCCCTGTCACCTTCCTACTACTCACCCCTGTCATCTCCATCCTCCCTGTCACCTTCCTACTACCCACCCCTGTCATCTCCATCCTCCCTGTCACCTCCCTACCACCCACCCCTGTCATCTCCATCCTCCATGTCACCTTCCTACTACCCACCCCTGTCATCTCCATCCTCCCTACCACCCACCCCTGTCATCTCCATCCTCCCTGTCACCTCCCTACCACCCACCCCTGTCATCTCCATCCTCCCTGTCACCTTTCTACTATCCACCCCTGTCATCTCCATCCTCTCTGTTACCCACCCCTGTCATCTCCATCCTCCCTGTCACCTTCCTACCACTCACACCTGTCATCTCCATCCTCCCTGTCACCTTCCTACTACTCACCCCTGTCATCTCCATCCTCCCTGTCACCTTCCTACTACTCACCCCTGTCATCCTTATCCTCCCTGTCAACTCCCTACCACCCACCCCTGTCATCTCCATCCTCCCTGTCACCTCCCTACCACCCACCCCTGTCATCTCCATCCTCCATGTCACCTCCCTACCACCCACCCCTGTCATCTCCATCCTCCCTGTCACCTTCCTACTACTCACCCCTGTCATCTCCATCCTCCCTGTCACCTCCCTACCATCCACCCTGTAATCGTCATCCTCCCTGTCAGCTTCCTACCAACATACCCCATTAAATTTACTGGTGCACAAAACATATGATGGATGCAGGGACAATTTTTCTCTTGACAACAGACAGGACGTTCGTCCTTCCAGTGAAACCACAAATGAAGGGACCTTTTTTATTTCAACGACACCAAGGAGGGACATTCTTTTTTTTGGGGGGGGGGGGCGCACATAGCTGGTCTTGCCTAGGGCGCCAAATTACCTAGCACCGGCCCTGATGCCACCTCAACTTGCCCTATGCCACTGCAACTTGCCCTATGCCACCTCAGCCTGCCCTATAGCACCCCAGCCTGCCCTATAGCACCACAAACTGGCCTCTACCACCTCAGCCTGCCCTATAGCACCGCAACCTGCCCTATGCCACCCCAACCTGCCCTATACCACCACAACCTGCCCTATGCTACATCAGTCTGCCCTATACCACCCCAACCTACCCTATGCCACCGCAACCTGCCCTATACCACCCCAACCTGCCCTATGCCACCCCAGCTTGCTCTATACCACCACAAGCTGCTCTATACCACCACAACCTGCCCTATACCACCCAGCCTGCCCTATACCACCCCAACCTGCCCTATGCCACTGCAACCTGCCCTATACCACCCCAACCTGCCCTATGCCACCGCATCCTGCCCTAAGCCACCCCAGCCTGCCCTATATCACCCCAACCTGCCTTATATTACCCCAACCTGCCCTATATCGCCCCAACCGTCCCAATACCACCCTATAATTTACAGGGGCCATTTGGGGGGGCGCCACAGGATTATCTCGCACAGGGCGCCTGAACACCTAAGGCCGGCCCTGATCAGGATTACCTGTGGACATAGGTGTGTCCAACATGTGTGGCTGAAAACATTTCCCAGACACCTGCAGCCATTAACCCTTTCATCTGCTGACCATGAAAAGTCTCCAGTATGTTGGGATGTGTGTTGAGTAATGTGGTGAATGGATGCGTGAATGAATGAGAGAATGGTGTGGTGAATGGATGCGTGAATGGGTGAGAGAATGGTGTGAGAATAATATGACAATTGATTTATTTATATGAATGTGTCCTGGTCTAGTTTAATAGTTTTTAGGAGGGGAGCTGAATGGTTAAAAGATCGAACAAACAGACAAACGGACTGGATCCCGGGATTGTATTAGTGCAGTGTAAATGGCTGAGAATGGAACCTGCCCTTATTATTAGTGTAAATGACCCATGTGTTGTGATTTGGAAACTCTAATGAAAAGGAAAAAGTAAATGAATGATGGATAATGAATAATAAATAAATATTAACCACTTGCTTACTGGGCACTTATACCCCCCTCCTGCCCAGGTGATATTTCAGCTTCCGGCACTGCGTCGCTTTAACAGACAATTGCGCGGTCGTGCGACGTGGCTCCCAAACAAAATTGACGTCCTTTTTTCCCCACAAGTAGAGCTTTCTTTTGGTGGTATTTGATCACCTCTGCGGTTTTTATTTTTTGCGCTATAAACAAAAAAGGGCGACAATTTTGAAAAAAATACAATATTTTTTACTTGTTGCTATAATAAATATCCCAATTAAAAAAAAAAAAACGCTTTTTTTCTCAGTTTAGGGCAATGCGTATTCTTCTACATATTTTTGGTAAAAAAATAAAAATAGCAATAAGCGTCTGGTTTGCGCAAAATTTATAGTGCCTACAAAATAGGGGACAGAATTATTATTTTTTATTATTTTTTCTTTACTAGAAATGGCGGCGATCTGCGATTTTTATTGGGACTGCGACATTATGGCGGACACATCGGACACTTTTGACACATTTTTGGCGTCATTCACATTTATACTGCGATCGGTGCTATAAAAATGCACTAATTACTGTATAAATGTGACTGGCACTAGGGGGTGAGGAAGGGGTTAAATGTATTCCCTGCATAGTGTTCTTACTGTGGGGGGAGGGGGGGTGACTGGGGAGGTGACCGATCTGTGTCTCTATGTACAAGAGACACAGATCCGTCTCCTGCTCTCCAGAGACAGAACGCTGTCTCTGTGTAAAATGGCACTGAGAGATGATCTATGAGATCATCTCTCATTCGCCACACAGATCGCATCGCAAACGGCCACTCTGATTGTCCGTTCGCGGCGATCTGTGATTGGCTGTGTCCAAGGGACACGGGCAACACAGTGTTTCCCCGCAGCGCGTTCTGGAGCGCGCGCCGGGAAGCAGCTAGTGACAAGCCGTCAATTGACGGCTTGTTGGCAATTTAGATCTGCGCTAGAGCCGTCATTCGGCTATAGCGCGGATCTCAAGTAGTTAAGTAGCGTTGTGAGTAAACTACAGCTACCATTAAAAGGCTGATTCCTAGGATTTCCCCTGTTGTACCCCCAACACCGTTGGCTGCCTCAGGAATGTTCTGGGAGACCCGGACTTCTTGCCTATAGACTGTCTCCTGACGAAGCGATTTTCAAAAATTGCGAAACTAGTAGAGACCCGAGACCAACTGTCTCCTAGGGCTATTGGTCCACCTGTACTCCCTTTTCCATCTTGTAGGGGCTGCACATCTGGTGACCCATATGCTCTATTTGTATTGTGTTTTTAATGTACTGTATGTATTGTTGTTTTTAAAAAAAAATGCTTTTCTATGTATACTATGCAAAATACATTTTCTAATAATTACTCTGTTGTACTACTCTGGTCGAGTATAAACACCACATTTTGTACCGGTATAGTCCTCCCCGCCCACTTCTTCACTGTCGGTCTTCAGGGTCTATGGGGATTCCCTGAAAAGCGTCAATCTAATAAAAGGCTGATTAAGCCTTTAGGTATTCCTTCCAATTCAGGGCACAGGTCCAAATAGTAAGAGCTCCACTGAATAAAATGTGGTGGAGTACTGTCAGTTTCCAAAATGTAAAGGGTTAATAGGCTAATGGTATGTGGGAAGCATGATTCAGTCTTCTCAGTCAGTTAACCCTAAGGTGACCAGATTTTTAAAATGAAATCCAGGGACATATTTTTTCTTTACTAGTAATGGCGGCAATCAGCACTTTCTGCCCATCGCCGCCCGCCTCACAGCCTCTCAAGTCTTACACTTCGTGCCCCGGCCACTACTGGATGGGGAGCAGAGGAAGATCACTCGGCCAGGGAAGGCAAGGAGATAGGCAGGTGGCTGGCCAGGATTTGAGCCAAGGCAGAAGAACATGCGAGCGAAACTGAATGGGCATGTGGCCGAAACTGAAGAAATATTCCCTCTGCTCCGACCAGCACATGATCATCAGAAAGGGGCACAGATAATGGGGAAAATACAACCCCTCATGCTAGTAGGCACGGTGGAGCGGGGGTGTGTAATTCTATTTTTTTTATTTTAATTCTGCACTGACTGTCTTTGAAATTGCCCCTGCCCCCTATTAAATCCAATCTGGGGACAAAACCAGGGACAGACTTGGTCCGGGGACAGTGTGCTCAATCAGGGGACTGTCCCCTGAAACTGGGGATGTCTGGTCACCCTACACTATAATGCTAATACCACACATAAGGTTATAGCTAAAGTATCCCATGTGTTACAGCCGCATGCAATCAAACGCCACACAATGAACACAGGGAAATCCTGAATGGAAAACCATAGGCGTACACCCTCATAACAGAGAAAAAAAAAACATTTTTTTATATATATAGATAGATAAATGATTACATAGTCCACGCCAACATATATAAACAAGATACTGAAAATGTTTTTTGCCAAAACACAAAATGACCATGTTAAAAGCAATACAAATGTGTATCATCCTAAAAAAACTCTAAAAGAAAGAGGGGATGTATTTTTTATTTTTTTTATTAAAAAAAAAATGAAACATACGTTTCACAATTTATTAAGTTTTTGACACTAAAAAATGTACTATGTATGTACGTGTTTGTTCAATTAATCTGTGTCGTGTCTCGTCTTTCTGTTAACCACTAGACAACGCGATTGTCTTAAGTATTATCTCCAAACATGGAGAATAGATAAAAAGACAGAGACTAGAGTAAAATTGGGAAAAAAGAAGAAGGAAAAAAAAAAACAGGAAAGCAAGATGGGCCAGCAGAACTCGAACTTGTGTTGGAAAAAGGAGATGCAACCTGGAATGCACCCATATGAGACAAAAGGGATGGATGGATGGCCTGGGGAGAGCGCCCCAAAGCCAAAGCACCAAGCCACACAGTATAGCCCAAAAGTATACACTGTGATGGCCAGCACAGTCCCGAACGAAGCCAAATGTGATCGGTGGGTAATGTTGATCATTATGTATGTGGTGACGCATGTAATCACGTATTTGTGCCACGATACATATGTGTAAACATGAAATGGTATATACATGCATAAATGCTAATTCAGAGACAACGTTCAGTTATGTGGACTTCTCAGAGATGTATAAATGAGTGACCAGGTTGAAATAAAAATGGTGGTAATGGGTTAGTCATAATAATGAGATACATCCCATTCAAAATCCATGCCTAGTGGAATTCTAGTGTGAAGGGAAAAGATCCAAAATACCTCTCGTTTACATAGTGTCAGGGCATCAGAACTGCCCGATCGCGGCCGTTTTACCGCGGGCGCGCTTCCAAACACCTGAGCGTTTTTCTGGCGACCGCAAGAAATTCCGAGCGTTCAAGAATGCCTGCTCACTATACCTGGCCTTACAACCTAGGACTTTCTGTTCTGAAGCCGTGAAAGTAGGTTTTGTGATTTCTTTGCTCGCGGACCAGCCACAAGCCTGGGCACACAGCCTAATGGTGCGGAGGAGCCCAATACTGGACACTATAGACACTTTCTTTAAAAACATGTCTGAACTGTATGATGATCCCCTGCGCTCGGCCACGGCCGAAGCTACTCTCCACCAACTGAATCAGGGGAGGAGACCGGTGGAGGACTTCATTGCGGGAATTCCGCAAGTGGTCTGCGGACACAGGGTGTTCATCATCTCAAGACGACTGGGTATCTTTGCTGCCATCGGCAGAGTTTGCCTACAACAATTCCGTTCACTCGTCTACTAACCAAACCCCGTTTTGGGCCAACCTTGGATACCATCCCTCCTTCCTTCCGGACTCTATTCCCGAAATATCGGTTCCAGCTGTCCAGGAACGTATAGTTGCTATGCAACAAAACTTCCAGAAACTCCAGGAGACCATGGAGCAAGCCCAAAGAAGTTACAAAAAAATTTACGACAGGGGGAGGAAGGAGTGCCCGGACTTCGAAGTTGGGGAAAAGGTCTGGTTATCGGCCGCAAACCTCAAACTACCAATTCCTTCCCGGAAACTCGGCCCTAGATTCATCGGCCCATTTAAGATCAAGCGGAAAATCAACCCCGTGGCTTTTGAATTAGAATTACCGGACTCCTACAGGATCCACCCTGTCTTTCATGCATCCCTGCTCAAGCCTGTCATACCAGACACTTTCCCTGAGAGAGAAGAACTCCCACCTCCTCCGGTGGTGATCGAAGGAGAAAAGGAATTCGAGGTGGAGTCCATCCTGAGTTGTCGAAAAAGAGGGAGGCAACTTCAGTACTTAATCAAGTGGAAAGGTTATCCCCCTGAGGACAATTCATGGGAGCCTTCCAGAAATTTACATGCCCCTCGGCTGATCCGAACTTTCCATCGAGACCATCCGGAGTTGATGGACAGTTTGGGCGTCCGGAGCCCGCCCCTTGGGGGGAGGCACTGTCAGGGCATCAGAACTGCCCGATCGTGGCCGTTTACCGCGGGCGCGCGAGTGCGTGGCTCGGGCGCGCTCGTGCACGTCTTAGGTACGCGCGTGCGCGGTATAGGAGCGGCGCGGGCGCGCACGGACACGCTCCCCATCCGGCCAATCAGTGGCTTAGGCAGGCTATTTAAGCCATCCTCTTCCCCCTGTCTGGTTGCTGGCTTGTCACAGCTTCTGAGTGCATCTGATACCTACGACCTTTGATTCTGACCCTTCTGACCTTTGGCTATTGTTACCGGACTGCTGCTGCCTCCTGCTCTTGACCTTTGGCTTGAATTATCGGACTTACTGATCTCTCCAACCCTCCTGACCACGGCCTGTTTCCCAGATTAATCTTCTGCTTGTTCCCAGCTCCAGCTACCTGGACTTCCGGACTACCTCCGGGTGCTTCCTCGGCTGACCTCAGCAACCTGCTTCCAGTTCAATCTCTGCTCCACGGATCCAGTCTTCGTCCGCCTGTCGGTACCGGTGCCTCCTGGTGCATCCGTCCCTCTGTCCCCACTCCAGGGGGCGGATCGCGCTAGGTTGCAAAGGGAGCCGCCCTCAGCATCTTGGCCTTGGTGAGTTTATCCTTAACTAAATGTGATACATAGGAGCCAAAACCTGTCCCCTCCCCTAATGGGGGTTTTTACATTTTCAATACCCTGTATGACCAAACTGGAGGTGTTTTTAAAGTGTACCGTATTCCAGTGTCGGGCTACATTGTTTTTTTTGTTTATGAAGATGTCATACAGATGGTCTCTTAGTCGGTCTCTAAGCCTGCGAGTGGTCTGTCCCACATATTGCATATTACATGCTGTGCAGGTGATAACATACACAACATGTTTAGTATTGCAATTGATGAAGCTTTTGATTTCAAAATCTCTATCATTACTACATGATGTGACACACTGACCTGTTTCAATAAACTTGCAGTAGTCACATCTTTTAATGCCGCATTTAAAGGTGCCCTTCAAATTCAGCCAGCTGTGATGAGCTATATTGCTAGTAAAAAGGCTAGATGAAAGGGATCCCTCTAAAGTGGGCGCCTTGCGGGATACGGCTTTAAATCCTTTGCTTAATATTTCATTGTAGGCTGGATCGTTGTATAGAATAGGCAAGTATTTGGTGACTGTATTTTTGATCTTTTGATACTCCAAGCTAAAGGGGGTAGAGAAAACTGGTACATTGTTAAAGTCTGTAGGGGTCGATTTCAAGTGACTGTTTCTTGTTGAGCCTTTCAGTAAATTGGCTCTGGGGATAGAGCGGGCGGCTGAAAGGGCTTTAGTGATGATATGGTCAGGGTATCCCCTATCTTTAAACCTGAGTGCCATATTGTGAGCCTCTTGTTCGAAAGTCTCTGCTACACTGCATAGCCGTCTCAATCTCAGGAACTGTCCATAAGGGACACCTCTGATTGTGTGCTTGGGTTGAGCTGAGTCCGCTCTTAATAAAGCATTGCCTGCTGTGGGTTTCCTATGTAAGCTGGTGACAACAATGTTGTCACCAAACATGAAAAAATTATGAGTTAACAAGTACTCTAAAGACAATAAAATAAATTCCTGGAGGACCAGGGAAAACTTTCCCGATTCTCGTAGGAAGATGGCCACAGCTTTGATGCCAAGATTATGGGGAATGCTCGAATATAGGCTGACCACATCGCAGCTGATCCATCTAAAGCTCTCATTCCATTGGAATTGGTTAAATTTGGTCAGAAGTTGGTTGGTATCTTTAAGGTAACCAGGTAGATTAACTACTAACGGTTACCTGTTTTTTTTTTTTTTTCCCTCACCATGGATGTTTAGACTCAGCCACACTTGTTATCATTACTTTTCAGATTCTCAGCATTTTTGCTCTCTTCTGACACCTCTGGCCAATCCACAAAATTCACCCTCTACTCATAGGTATGTGCTCTTGCTACTAGGTACCTTTGGTATGGTACCATTTGTTATACATATTTACAAGTTAGTTGCTTTTTACTTATGTGAATGCTGTCCTTTACTCTTAGGGGCAGTAAATTTTCACGCTTTGGCAGTTTTTGGCCCAGAGTTTGCTTTTGAGATATGAGATCCCAGCTCCCTATTCCTGCATTCCATCCCTAGGAATTTCTGTGCCATGGTTGAGATGCCCTTTTAGTGTTTTGCAAAGTTGAAAACGATGTGATTGGTAAGATGTTGTTAAATTGTACTTGATATGTACGCTGCCATTTGTTTCTGTATTGTAAGTCATTACCCACAACATGTTTGTTTCTTGTGTTTTTTATAAATGTATTAGATATATCCCGATTTCACACAGACCTCGGCCCCTGAAGAAGGGAATACACGAAACGCGTAGGGCCTTGTACTTACCTTGTGGATCATTTTCAACTTTTTTATCTATGTCATTGTTTTTAAATCCATTATATTGTGTATCCTTTTTCCATTGACAAATACAATTATTTTGCATGTATTACTTTTACTTTAATTAATGTTGCCTTTAAAGCCCCACACTGGGAGATTCCTCGTTTTTTCCTTGTTCATCAGGGGTGTTGGCAACTAACTAAGATCATATACCAAAGATGTTCCATTTATATACTTGTGATGGATCAGTCAGTGGCAGGACTAGATCACGCAGTGTTCAATACAGTGAGATACCTGGAGCATTTAGGATGGATCATAAACCTACAGAAATCCTCTCTACAAGCCCTAAGAAGGGTAGAGTATTTGGGCATGATCATAGACACAGGCCAAAGCAGGGTATTCCTGCCAGAGCCAAAGATCAAGTCCCTAAGAGAATTGATCCACAAAGTCAGGACAAAGAAGTGACCATTAATTTGCCTTTGCATGAGGCTATTAGGGAAGATGGTGGCCTCTTTCGAGGCTGTTCCTTACACCTAGTTTCGTTCGAGACTACTGCAGGATGACATTCTGGTTGCCTGGAAAAGGAAAAGCCAAGCTCTGGATTTATCCATGTGCCTGTCTCCACAGGTGCGCCAAAGCTTCAGTTGGTGGTTAAAGACCAAAAACTTGCAGAAAGGAAGGTCCTTTCTCCCAGTCACCTGGAAGGTGGTGTCGACGGAAGCCAGCCTGTTGGGTTGGGGAGCAGTATTAGAAGAAGCTTCAGCCCATGGTACTGAGGAGAGCCTGCCCATCAATATACTGGAATTCAGGCAGTATACTTAACCCTCAGTATCTGGACACACAGGTTACAGGGCCACCCGGTTTGGATTCAATCCGACAATGCTACTGCAGTAGCTTATATCAATCACCATGGAGGCACCCGGAGCCAGGATGCTCAGAAAGAAGTGAATCAGGTTTTGATATGGGCCAAAAAAAAAGGTTCCTTGTCTTTCTGCAATCTTCATTCCAGGGGTAGAAAACTGGCAAGCTGACTGTCTAAGTCGGCAGCAACTGTCACCAGAAGAGTGATCTCTCCACCCCGATGTTTTTCAGGCAATATGCGAGAGATGGGGGACCCCGGATGTAGACCTGCTAGTTTCCAGGCTTCCAAGTTGGACAACTTTGTGTCCAGAAAGAGAGATTCACTGGCCTACGGAACGGATGACAATTCTTTGGAATTATTTTTTTACTGATCTATGCATTCCCCCGATCCCTCTCTTACAGAAATTGCTGGGCAGGATCAAGAAGGAGGGAATACCAGTAATCTAGTGGCCCCAAATTGGCCCAGGAGGTCTTGGTACGCCGAGTTTATAAAAATGGGGGTAGGAAGACCTTGGGTGCTTCCGCTCTGTCACAACCTGCTGTCACAGGGTCCAGTGTTCCACCCTTCCTTACAGAAGCTAAATTTGATGGTCTGGCTACTGAGACCCATATTTTGAAGAAACAAGGGCTTTCGGGTCCAGATCTTTCTACACTCACTAATGCGAGAAAGCCAGCCTCCAGACTCATCTACTATCTACTATAGAGTCTGGAAGGTGTATGTTTCCTGGTGTGAATCCAGAGGATGGAATTCTCTAAAGTATACTATACGTAGGATTCTCACTTTTTGCTAATTAGGAATGGATATGAAATTAGCCCTGAGTACCATCAAGGTTCAAATATTGGCTCTATCAGTATTTTTTTCAGAGACTGTTGGCAGCTCATTCCCTAGTCCGGACATTCATTCGGGGAGTACTGCAGGTAAATCTGCCAGTCAAGTCGCCCTTGTGCCCCTGGGATTTGAACTTAGTATTATCAGTCTTGCAAAAGCAACCTTTTGAACCTATCTGCCATATTCCTTTGATTCTTTTGAGCAGAACATTTTTGGCCTTTTTGATTGCTATCTCTTCCGCTAGAAGAGTAATGGAGTTAGCAGCTCTTTCTTATTTAATTTGTCACAAAGACAAAATTGTACTACGCCCTCATCCTACCTTTCTTCCAAAGGTGGTTTTGGTGTTTCATTTAAATCAAGACATTGTTTTGCCTTCCTTTTTCCTGAACTGTGAACAACGGGGAAGAAGTTATTGCACTCTCTAGATGTAGTGAGAGCAGTAAAAGTTTATCTGCAGGCTATGGCTCAGATTCGTAAAACAGATGTTTTGTTAATTGTGCCAGATGGTCCCAAGAATGGCCAGCCGGCATTGAAAATCCACCATTGCTAGGTGGATTCGACAAGTAATTGTTCAAGCTTATGGTTTAAGAAATTAGGTTCCTCCTTTTCTTGTTAAGCCACACGCGACCAGGGCAATAAGTGCTTCATGAGCAGTGCATCACCAGGCTTCGATGGCTCAGATCTGTAAATGGTCTTCAGTCCATACATTTACCGAATTCTATCAAATAGATGTAAGAGGACATGAGGATTCTACCTTTGAGCGTAGTGTGCTGCAGGAAGCAGTCTAGGGCTTCTTGTCCGTTGGTGGCCTGATTGATCTGTGTCTCCCACCCTTCATATTGAGCATTGCTCTGGGACATCCCACTATGTTAAGACTAAGGCTCTGTGTCCTTTGGTGTACGATAAAGAAAGTAGAATTTTTAATAACAGCTTACCTGTAAAATCCCTTTCTTTGAGTACACCATGGGACACAGAAGTCCCCTCTTCTATGGGATCCTTACTGCTTTGCTACAAAAACTAAGGTACTTCCTGTATGGGAGGGGTTATATGGAGGGAAACTTGTTCTCATTGGTTGTGCCAGTGTCCAATCACCTCTGGTGACCCATACAACTCACTATGTAATGACTAAGGCTCTGTGTCCCGTGGTGTACTCAAAGAAAAGGATTTGACAGGTAAGCTGTTATTAAAAAACCTACTGTTCTTTTTACGGCCTTTAGGCAGTAAATCCATGTTACTCGAACCATCTTAGTCGACTTCTGTACTTCCTTCTTTATTTTCCTACTACTATCCTATCCATTTCTTGTGTTTCCGTTTTTCTTGTGTATCTTTTTGCTCTGCCTTATTTCTTTTCTTTTTTTATTCTATACAGTGAAGTATTATTTTGCATACTAATAAAATACTTTGACAAGGAAAATTGCTATGCAAACAGATTTAAAGGAATACTAGCACATTTGGGGGCATAGCACCACTTTTAAATACGATTTTGCACATTGATACAGGTTTAGAGAGTGTATAGGTGTGAGTGATCCGCTTAGTAGGTTTTAGAGTCTTATAGCACCCAATAGCACAACATAGCAGTGTGCAAGTACATTAATTTTGAATTGTAATTTCTTGGTGCTGTTAAAATCATCATCCATTATCCCTTTCTCTTTAACTGTTTCCAGGGATGTGGCACCAAATATAGGGGGCAGTTACCATGGCCTGACATAAACTTTAAGTTTTAAGGTAAGTTGGGGATTAAATGTTAAGGCGGTTAAGTGGCAGGGTATAATTTAAATCCTTGATTACATTTTAGGGCTTGCGTAAGGTGAAGGATATGCGTGTGGGAGAGCAGAGGTTTAGATGGGCTAATGTGTACACATTATATGCCATGACCTACAGTATTCCTTGAGCCAAAAAACAGCATACTGCAATCTCAAGGTCTGCGTCCTGTGACTATTTAAACATCTCACTGTTTTCTTTTAGGCCGCGTAAACACGATCGAACATGTCCGCTGAAACTGGTCTGCGGACCAGTTTCCGCGGACATGTCCGATCGTGTGTACGGCCTAGCGGACAGGTTTCCAGCGGACAAAAGTTTTAAAACATGCTTTAAAACTTGTCCGCTGGAAACCGTCGACGCATGCGTGAAAGCATTTTACTTCCTTGTTTGCGGACGTCGCAGTGTCAACGTCACCGCCACGTCACCGCGTTGTCTGTCCGCGGGGATTTTGGTCTGATCGTGTGTACACACATCAGACCAAAATATCCCAGGAGACATGTCCCATGAAAACGGTCCGCAGACCGTTTTCATCGGACATGTCTCCTCGTGTGTACGCGGCCTTAGAGTGGTAACTTGAAGTATGTTACAAGAAATACAGCATGGGGACTCCAGAAAAGAGAAGTGTGGTCATTATGGATGTCAGCCCATCTATAATCAAAAGTATCAGATTTAGGTTGTAAACTTCAAAAATGCCGCTTACAGTTTAAAGTGTCATCACTGCAGAGCAGTTATAGCAGTTTTTATTTCCTTTACTGTTGTGTAGGGATGAGCCGAACACCCCTGGGTTCGGTTCGCACCAGAACCTGCGAACAGATCAAAAGTTTGTGTGAACTTTAGAAGCCTGTTAAAGTCTATGGGACTCAAACGTTTGAAATCTAAAGTACTCATTTTTAGACATGTGCAGACTGGAATATTTTGTTTCGTTTTTTCGTTTTCGTCTGGAAAATAAATTTATTTAGTTACTCCCGAAAATCGTTTTGATTTATTTCGTTTTTTGTTGGGGAATAGCTTTCGTCCGAAAATCCAATAATACTTGGTTTCTGTCGAATTATTCTGCCTACAAGAATTCTAATGTTGTATGACTAGTAATAATGTCGAATCTATTCTCTATAATGTCGAATCTGTGTTCTCATATATCGAAATCTATTCTCTGTAATGTTGAATCTATTATTTCTATAGTGTCAAATCTTTTCTCTATGATGTCGAATCTTTTCTCTATGATGTCGAATCTTTTCTCTATAATGTCGAATCTCTCTATATCGAATTTTTATCGCAACGAAAACGAAAATAAAGCATTTTTTATGTCGGATCTTTTGGTTTTCGTTTCTTGCGTCGGACGAAAATGCATTCTAATGAAAATTAATGCACATGTCTACTAGTAATTTTAAAGGCTAATATGCAAGTTATTGTCCTAAAACGTGTTTTGGGACCCGGGTCCTGCCCCAGGGGAGTGTTTGGGGACCTGGGTCCTGCCCCAGGGGAGTGTTTGGGGACCTGGGTCCTGCCCCAGGGGACATGTATCAATGCAAAAAAAGTTTTAAAAAAACGGCCGTTTTTTCAGGAGCAGTGATTTTAATAATGCTTAAAGGAACACTAAAGGTTCGTTTTTTATTAGATCAATTGATTGCTGTAAGCTAGAGCATTTAAATATCACTTACATTGTTTTTCCTTTTGACCTCCAAAATACAGTAATGCAGGTTTGAAAATGCCATTTCCTGTCTCTCCTCTTCTTGCTTTCCACCATCATCTGCATGGTGGAAAGCAGAATGTGCTCACCCCCTACCTATGACTACAGCCCTGCGTGAAGATGCTCTCTTAACCCTCACAGGCATAGAGGCTAAGCCTAAAAGGAACTGTAGTTCCCATTAGGCCGTGATGTAGCAAGAATGAATGTGCACCGCAAACCAGGAAGTCGTAAGAATAAGGCTTCAGGAGTGACGGAGGTGAATAAAACAGCTCCATTTCAACAGATACCAAACTAGTTATAATGCAAAACATTACTTTTTACTTCATCAGCTACTGTTAGACTTTAATTTAAGAGGAAAATATTTTTGTCTTTACAACCCCTTTAAAGTGAAACAATAAAATTGAATAATTCCTTCAAATTTCGTACCTAGGGGGGTGTATAGTATGCCTGTAAAGTAGAGCTTGTTTCCTGTGCTAGGAACTGGCCATGCAGAAAATGTAATTTCTGAAGGAAAAAAGTCATTTAAAATCACTCACCTTAGTGTCTGGTATGGATATTAAGGGAAACCCTGCGTCAAATAAAAAAAAATTATGTGGGGTTCCCCCCAAATATCCATTCCAGACCCTTCAGGTCTGGTATGGATTTTAAGGGGAACTCCACCCCAAATTTAAAAAAAAAAATCCGTGGACCCCCACACATTTTTTTTTTTTTATGAATGACTTTTCTCTGTAGTGCCGGGAGCCGACAATTCATTATAGCCGCATGTGATTTTAAATTACTTTTTTTCCTTCAGAAATGACACTTTGTGCAGGGACAGTTCTAAGCATGGGAAACAAGCGCTAATTTACAGGCATACTATACACCCCCCCCCCCCCCACTAGGTACAAAATTTAAAGGAATATTTCACTTTTATTGTTTCACTTAAAGGAATTATTAAAATCACTGCTGCCAAAAAAACTACAGTTTTTAAAACTTTTTTTGCATTGATACATGTCCCCTGGGGCAGGATCCAGGTCCCCAAACACGTTTTATTACAAACACTTGCATATTAGCCTTTAAAATTATCACTTTAGATTTCAAACGTACGAGTCCCATAGACTTTAACAGGGTTCTAAAGTTCACACGAACTTGCCGCGAACACCCCAAATAGTTTGCTGTTCGGCGAACAGGCAATGTTTGAGTCGAACATGAGTACAACTCGAACTCGAAGCTCATCCCTACTGTTGTGATTGCTATAGAACATGTATTTACCCTAATAAAAATCTTAATAATGTTAATCCACAAATGCTTTCAGTAGATAATTACCTAGCTCTTACAGCACAATGGTAAAATACATTTTCTCCCCTGGGACCTGCTAATTGAAAAGCATTACATTCCTTTCAATTGAGCACTTGATAACGGTATGAAGGACTAACCCTGTGGAGAATGTGCTTTAACTGATTGTTCACTGTCTGATTAATATAATTTTGCTTTGCACTTAGCATGTAAAATTAAAACTATAGTAGTGATTTAAATGCTTAAAGCTGAACTCTGGCAGGATATTTTCATATTGCTGCACTTTCTACAACCTAAGGGG
This sequence comes from Rana kukunoris, assembly GCA_029574335.1. Lineage (NCBI taxonomy): Eukaryota > Metazoa > Chordata > Amphibia > Anura > Ranidae > Rana > Rana kukunoris. The sequence goes on from CM056054.1 coordinate 96,893,167, forward strand.
CAGGAGGATGTAAGCCATGTGCAGGTCCCATACACCGCATTTCATATTTACAGTGTATTAAAGCTGAGTTCCACCCAAATGTGGAACTTCCGGTCATCTGATTCCTCCCCCTTTCCGGTGCCACAATTGGCACCTTTTGGGGGAGGGGGGACAGGATACCTGTCTTTGACAGGTATCCTCTCCTAATGCCGGGAGCCTCAGCTGTGGATATTAACATCATGGCTGGGGCTCCTTTCTCCTCCCCCTGTCGCTGGGCCAGTAGGAGAGAGAAACGAGCATGCACAATAGGGTTCCCGGCGTTAAGCCAAAAGGCTACACTACTGGGTACACTTACCGGCAATGGCGACGGCAGCACCCGACAGCTAATGGAAACATCAGCTGTGGTGCCGACATCTCTGGACTCCAGGACAGGTAAGTGTCCTATTATTAAAAGCCAGCAGCGGCAGTATGTGTAGCTGATGGTTTTATATTATTACTGTTTTGGATGGACCTCCGCTTTAGATGAACATGATAATGATTGCCTCCATCTTTTATTAAAAAAAAAAAAGTATTTTGTTTTTTCAGATATTAAAAGAGATGAAAACTTTAAAGATGCAAATTTCACCTTTTATTTGTAGAATGCTCTGAAATTATTATATAATGTGATAATCAATCAATCAAAAAAAAACTTCTGACACTGACCAGCCCCACCGTAATACTCACCTGAGCCCGTTCATTCCCACGGCAGAAACACGCTTAACCTCTCTGCCTGTTGTCTCGGGTCTTGATTGGATAGATTGATAGCAGCGCAGCCATTGGCTCCTGCTGCTGTCATTCAAATCTAATAACGCGGGGCGGGGCCGAGTCCCGCATTCTGTGTCTATGGACGCAAAAGACGGATTCAAAAGCCGCAGGTAACTCCCAGGGAGAGTGCATCTCCTAGGGGGTTTACCAATGCGGGGAGGAGCTGATAGCGCTGCTGGAGGACCCCAGAAGAGGTGGATCATAGCAAAACGAACTGCACAGTGGAGGTAAGTATGACATGTTTGTTAAAAAGAAGTGTAATCGTAAACGCTAGCCAATAGTGAAAAATATAAATAAACAGTAAAGAAATAATGCAATCATAAACAAAATGCTGCTCAAATCTAAATGTGCTAACAACAAGACAAAGGGTATTAATAAATAAAGTGATGAGCGCAAATTGATGCACTAAACAGTGTAAGACAGTACACACTGATTATAGGTATAAACAAACCATGTCATGAGAATCAAAAATGTGCAAAACTGACCTGAAATTTAGATTTTTATTTCAGGTCCGTATTGCACATTTTTGATTCTCATCACATGGTTTGTTTATACCTATAATCAGTGTGTACTGTCTTACACTGTTTAGTGCATCAATTTGCGCTCATCACTTTATTTATGACATGTTTGTTATTTAAAATAAACAAAACAAGAGGGTTTACAAGCCCACAGCGTTGGATACATTACTCTGTATGTGTTAACATGAAGCATTTTCACCTGGCAAACAACAGGCAAATTGTTAGAATTCCACAGCTGCAGCTTCAAATTCAAAGTCTCTTATGTGAGCATATAAAATAGACAACAGCACATTTAGTTTACATGTTGTATCCAAGCTAAGTGCCCATGATTGCAAATGCAAATAGTATCTCACAGCAATGCTTTTCCACATGGCAGGGCTTTGTTCACACCTGCCATTGACAAAGATGGAAGGTTTATATTGTGGTCAGTCACTAAACACCTGTTCCTTGGATAAGAAGCACTCTCATTAGTGAATCATAGTAGATTTAAAAACAAATGGTGTTGTGTTCACAAGAATTAAAACAATTATAGTTTTGTACACTACAAAAATAAAATTAGTTCATAAAATACAGGCTTTCACCACTGTACTACCATTAGAATGTTTAGTTTCTATCCAAAAACTAGAAATGTTGTTAACGGGGCCTTTATTAGGAGTTATGGAGCCCCTTACACAGGCATTAGCCCGCTGGAGCAGAGAACCGGGGGGAGGGGGGGTGCTGCCGCCTCAAATTGAGAACGGGGGGGTTGTCGCGAATTGAGAAGCAGGGGGAGTTGCCCTGGGACCTCTAGGCCCCTTATAAAAAAAATATTAAAAAATATATAAAAAAGGGGGGGGGGGTACTCATCCGGGGCCCTGGGGACCTCTAGGCCCTTTAATTAAAAAACAAAATAATTCAAATTAAAATATATAAAAAAAGGGGGTGGTTGAGACATCCGGGGCCCTGGGGAACTCTAAGCCCTTTAATAAAAAGAAAAAAAAGGAAATAAAAAAATATATTTTTTTTAATAAAAACAACAAAAAAAAAAATATATATATATATATATATATATATATATATATATATATATATAAAAAATAAATAAAAAAGGGGGTTGCCATGCGGGGCCCTGGGGACCTCCAGGACCCTTACAGGTGTACCACCTGATGGTGGCCCTGGTTGTTAAATAGCAATTGGCTACCCTGAGTTCTTCCTCTGGTCAGTACCATTTTCTCTATGAACTGAAAGCTAGAGCAGGACAAAGCCTTTTTATGTACTCTCAACAATTACAGGCATTACAAAATGTTGATTTTGTTGCTCCTCCTCCTATCATCTTTTCCAGTGGGTGTGTAGCATATTCTGCATATTACAATTTAAAAGCTCTACATGTGGCTAAATAATAATAATAAAAAATAGCATTACAGTTGGTACACTATAAAATCATATGTTTTTCTGTTCATGTAAACAATTTGCCTATTGGTTGGAATATACAACACCCACGTCTACTACCTCCACATTATGAGATCCTGTTTGAAGCCAAACCTCAAAAGATTTAGACATAAGATCTTCAAAGAAACTCTGGTGAGACTATATACTGGGAGCTCTGTGACTATAAAAACTGCAGCCATTATTCAATATCTGATAATACCCTGGCTGTGAATATTGTTGAGAAACTGGTCTGAGTTTGGTGAAGATTCGCAAACCTATCCTGAAACCTGAAATCTGAAAATGCCAAACATAGCGACTGTACCCTATTAAAGGCATATTTGCAAGATTTTTGTATTAAAAAAAAAAGGGGGGAGCGGGCATGGATTTTTAGGGCACTGCCATGGTGGAGACATGTACCAAGCAACAGGAAGGTTTTACCCCCTTCATGACCAGAACATGTTTTTTGCTATTCAACACTGTGCTACTTTAACTGCCAATGGCTCAGTCATGCAAAACTGTACGCAAATAAAATGTACATATTTTTTCACACAAATAGAGCTTTCTTTTGGTGGTATTTAATCATGACTGTTTTTTTTTAATTTTTTGCAATATAAATAAAAAAATAAAATATATATATATTTTTTTAAAACATGTTTTTTCTTAGCTTCCGTGTTAAAATGTTGCAAACAAATAATGGGGCATATTCACATAGAAATAGATTATCATAGCGTATCAGAAATACACTACGCCGCCGTTTTTTACCTGGCTCTACGTGTAATTCAGGTAGATTTTGTCCAGTAAACGACGGCGGCGTAGTGTATTTCTCCCGTCGCAATCCATCTGCGCGAGTAGGGGGCGTGAATCATTTAAAATAGGCGCGTTCCCGCGGCGATCGAACTGCGCATGCTCCGTTCCCAAATTTCCCGCCGTGCATTGCGCGAAATCACGTCGTGATGTCATTCGTTGTTTATGTAGCGTCGTTTACGGGCGATCCTAGTCCCGAACGAGTTACGTAAACAAAAATAAAAAAAAATTAAATTCGAAGCGGGAACGACGGCCATACTTAACAAGGGCTACGTAACGTTCGAGCAGCAAAAAGCTGCTCTAACATTACGTACAAAAAAATAGACGAAAGCGATTGCGACGACCACTCGTATCTTCGGGAATCGCCGTAAAAAAACATTTGCATATCCCGACGCATCAAAACGACGCGAACTCCTCCCAGCGGCCGCAAATAGATGGCAGCGTAGATCCGAAGGCTTACGAAGACGTAAGCCTCTCGGATCGAAGCCCGAAGCCACTGTATCATGGTTTGAGGATTCAAACTAGTGATACGGCGCGCGAAATTTGAAATTACTCCTGTCTAACACCAGTTAGACAGCGTAATTGCTCTATGAATCTGGCCCAATGTTTCTACATACATTTAGCCAAAAGAGTTATAGAGTTACAAACGATGGTATATATATGTATATATATATATATATATATATATATATATATATATATATATATATATATATATATATATATACACTATATATATATATATATATATATATATATACACACTATATATATATATATATATATATATATATATATATATATATATATATATTTGAAAATGTATCCTGATGTACTAATGGCCTATCTTATTTCTTAAAGTCCTAAAATGCCAGGACAGTACAAATACCCCCCACTTTTTGTGCAAGTAGACATTCCAATGTTTTTAGTAAGAGGCATGACGAGTTTTTTGAAGTTATATGTTTTTGCCACAATTTTGAGGAAAATTAAGAGATCAACCACTAGGGGCCTGCACTATAGTTGAATGACAGCTACAGCACAGACCCCAATTGCCGGTAGAACGTCAATAGAGTCCCCCCCCCCATTGCACGCGCCCCCTGCAGGGCACGCACGCTGTGATCACCGAGTTACTAAGACTCGGGTGATCACGGATCCGAGTAAGGGGCTGGTCCGGTCCCCTTACCACGTGATCAGCTGTCAGCCGATGACAGCTGATCACGTGATCTAAACAAAGCTCGGTAATCATTTTTTTTTGCGCTGACAGCATGAGGAGAAAAAAAACCGATCACCGGCTGCTATGTAAGGGACATCGGTACCCAGAGGAAGAGGCAATTATGCCTCATTAGTGCCCACCAGTACCCCCTGCCAGTATCCCCTGCCAGTGCCCCCTGCCAGTGCCCCCTGCCAGTGCCCACAGTGACCACCAGTGCCCCCTGTCAGTGCCAATCAGTACCACCTATCAATGTTAATCCATGCCACCTAGCAATGCCCACCCGTGGTGCCAGTCATCAGGGCCACCTAGCAGTGCTGCCTATCAATGTCACCTACCAGTCCTGATCAGTGCCCATCACTGCCACATATCAGTGCCCATCACTGCCACCTATCAGTGCCACCTATCAATGCCACCTATTAGTGTCAATTCTCAGTGCCCACCAGTGCCACCTATCAATGCCCTTCAGTGCCACCCATCAGTGTCACCTCTCAGTGTCACCTCTCAGTGCCCACCAATGCCACCTCTCAGTGCCCACTAGTGCAGCCCATCGGTGCCCATCAGTGCCACCTATCGGTGCCCATCAGTGCAGCCTCATCAGCTTACATCAATGAAGGAGAAAAATGATCCGTTTGCAAAATTGTATAACAAAATATAAAACGGTTTTGTATTTATTTATTTTTGTCTTTTTTAACAAAAAAATAAAAACTTCAGAGGTGATCAAATACCACCAAAAGAAAGCTCTATTTGTGGGGGAAAAATGATAAAAATGTGATTTGTACGTGTTGTATGGCCGCACAATTGTCATTCAAAGAGTGAGAGCGCTGAAAGCTGAAAATTGGTCTGGGCAGGAGGGGGGTTTAAGTGCCCAGTAAGCATTTAAACTTTTTTTTTTTTTTTTTTTTTACATAATATCACAAGTGTAGTACAGCATCATCATATAGCTGGTGTGAGGGTGATCAAGAATACTGACTGGTAAAAGTATGAAAAATAAAATAAAAAAACCTTGTATTACAATTTGTAAACACTTTTTATTTTTTAACAATTTTCTTTCTTGTTTTTTTCATTTATTTTTTACATCCTGTCATCAGAGTAGTTCAATATGACCACTGGGGATGATCAGGGATTTTTTTTTTTGTTTACATCATTATTGCTTATAACAGTGATGATTGCTGTTATAGGCAATAGGTTTAGCTGTCATTAACTATCGCTAATCACGTGGTAAAGGGTGTTGTGTTTTCCCAAGGTACCATGTGGAAGCTGTGGGCAATTTATGTCTGTTTTGTTGACAATTGTGATGGCTATGACCAATCATAGCCATTAAATGATAATGATCACTGTGATCTAATGTAGCCTTTCTTTCTCGTACATCACGGGACACAGAGCGGCATATTCATTACTATGTGGGTTATATGGAGTACCTTCAGGTGTGGACACTGGCAATCTTCAAACAGGAAGTCCCCTCCCTATATAACCCCCTCCCCTAGAGGGAGTCCCTCAGTTTTTTCGCCAGTGTCTTAGGTGTTGGTCACGGAATAGCTTTGCTCCACATCCTTGGGATTAAGGGCGGGCTACCGGATCTGTCCAAGGAGCCTCAGTGCCAAAGTGGACAGTACCCGGGCCCCAGACCGTGGGGTTTTGCCTATAATGCTCCTCTTTGGAGGGCTGGACCCTGGGCCCAGGACTTGGAGTTTGCAAAACCATAAAGTTCCTGTTTGCCAGGGTGCTATATAGGTCCAGGACAGTGGGTACCTTCATAGGACCCCAGGGCCTGAAGGTCTACTACGCTACCCACGGAGATGAAGAGTCCTACCTGGCCGGGGGTTTGAATCTGCCGCCTGTTTCTGCGTGCCTGGATCTCCAGCAGCGCGGCTCCTCCATGTTCCTCCTGTTTCCGGCATACGCGCGCGCGCGCGTGCGCGCGCACGTCTTATTGACGTTTTTCGCGCCGTCCAGACAGGAGGGCGGGGGGGGGCGGGCCTGCGGCGTCATACAGGGGCGCGCCTTTGTGCTGTTATAGACAGCAGGCTTTGTCAGTGCTCAGTCTGAGGCTGATCTTTTAAGGAGAGGACGCAGAGCGGCAGAACAGTGACTCCCGGTGGCGGAAGAGGGGTAGTACATGTGGACTTTGTTCCAATGCCTTTATTGTTAAGCCAAGAATCCCCCTTATTTTGCAGCAGGTTGGAGGCTGGCAAACTTAAAGTAGGGTCACTGTATGTTGTCAAGGAAAATATATAATATATAATATATAATTATTTAAAAAAAAAAAAAAAAAAAAACCAACATACGGGCCCATCAGTTTTTGGGGACACTAAGTGATCTATTCTCCCCTAAACTCTGAAATTTGTACTCCTGCCCACTACAGTCTGTTGTGTGGGCGGAGTCCCTCGATTTTGTATTATGGCTTCCAAGGGTTCGGGGTCAAAGGGTACAAAAAAGACCAAAAAACAAAAGGGTTCCCTTTCTGATTCTGATATGCCGATTCTTTCCCCGCAGCTTATTAATTTAAGGAGCGCCTTGGATGAGCCATTAGAGGGATCTGGTGCGGAGGCTGGCCCAGATCAGCCCAGCCCTGTGTTTATCACAGAGGAGATGCTAGCCGTATCCCTAGGGGGGCTAGAAGAGAGAATAGCGGCATTGATCGCTAGAGCTATTCCTGGTAAGAAACGGGGTAGATCCCCATCACCAGGGGGTGTATTCTCAGATGCTGAGATTCTCTCTCCGGAGGAATTAGAATCACAGGAGGATCAACTGGACCTGAACCAAGAGGGTTCAGGGATAGAGGGGTCTACCTCTGAGGAACCATTTTCAGACTCCCAGACAGAGAGACTGTGGGTACAGTCTTTGACGGACATGGTCCGCTCGGCATTTAGTTTACCATTGCCAGAACCTCAGGTTCCTCCGGTATCCTCTCTGGGCTCTTTGAAAGCCCCGTTAAGCAACGCAGTTTTTCCGGTCCATCCTCTCTTGGAGGAATTGATCTTTCGGGATTGGGTACGGCCGGACAGGATTTTTCGGCCACCGAAAAGATTTGCGGTCATTTATCCCATGGAGGAAAAATTCTCCAAGAAGTGGAGGCTCCCAATAGTGGATGCAGCCATCTCGTGTGTGAATAAATCACTAACTTGCCCGGTGGAAAACATACATATGTTTAAAGATCCGGTTGATAAAAGATTAGAGACACTTTTAAAAGCATCCTTTGCTACGGCAGGAGCAGTGGTGCAGCCAGCGGTAGCTGCAATTGGAGTTTGTCAGGCATTAAAAGACCAGACAAAAGAGATGTTAAAGGACATGCCTACCCAACAAGCAGAGGAGTTTGCTGACATTCCCAGAGCTCTGTGTTTCGCGGTAGATGCTATAAAAGATTCCATCCAGCAGGCTTCTCGTTTATCACTATGTTTGGTGCATATGAGAAGGCTCTTATGGTTGAAGAACTGGGCGGCGGAGCCCCCATGCAAAAAGCTTCTGGCAGGATTTCCCTTCCATGGAGGACGACTCTTCGGAGAAGATCTGGATAAATATATTCAGACTATTTCAAATGGCAAGAGTACCCTTTTACCGGTCAAAAAGACATTCCGGGCTCCTACATTTAGGAGGCAGTTTTTTCCTGTCTCGGGGCCCTCTAATTCCAGGCAGTATCGACGGCCGCCTGCACGATCCAACGTTATCAGTAGATCGCAAGGACAGACCCCGGGGGGTAAGAAGCCGGGGTATCGCAAGCCGTCAAAGACAGCCCCTAAGTCTGCATTATGAGGCGCCCCCACTCTCAGGGGTGGGGGGAAGGCTTCGTCTCTTCTCAGAAGTTTGGGAAGCCAAGATCCCCGACAATTGGGTCCGGGCATCTGTAACCACAGGTTACAGACTGGAGTTTCTAAGATATCCTCCGCCTCATTTTCAAGAATCAAGGCTACCAAGGGATCCAGCAAGGAAGGCCTCAATGCTGGCAGCTTTGGATCACCTGCTTTGCCAGGACGTAATTATAGAAGTGCCAGCCCAAGAGCAAGGCCTAGGTTTCTATTCCAATCTCTTTGTCATACCAAAGCCCAACGGCGATGTCAGGCCAATCTTGGACCTAAAGAGGTTAAACGGTTATCTAAGGGTGCGTTCCTTCCGGATGGAATCCATCCGGTCAGCAGCCGCCGCGCTTCAGAAGGACGATTTTCTGGCCTCCATAGACATAAAAGATGCTTACCTTCATGTACCAATCTTTCAGGCGCATCAAAGATTTTTACGCTTCGCGGTGGGGCAGCGACACTTCCAATTCAGGGCGCTCCCTTTCGGGCTGGCCACGGCCCCCCGGGTATTCACGAAGATTCTAGCCCCAGTTCTGGCCAATTTAAGGATCCAAGGAGTCACAGTCCTAGCATACTTGGACGACCTTTTAATCATAGATCACTCACGGACAGGTCTGCAAAAGGCAGTAAACCTCACGGTTCGGTACCTCGAAGAATTCGGCTGGGTCCTAAACCAGGGAAAGTCAGCATTCCAGCCTACAAAGCAGTTGGAATACCTCGGCATGAGGTTAGACACAGAACATCAAAAGGTGTTCTTGCCCCTTGTAAAGATCAAGGCGATCAAGGGGTTGGTTCAGTTGGTTGTAAACAAGAAGACCAACTATTCGCCTGTGTATGCGATTACTAGGCAAGCTAGTGGCCACATTCGAGGCAGTACCATACGCTCAGATCCACACTCGCGTCCTACAGGCAGCCATTCTAGCAGCCTGGGGCAAGAGGGCACATGCCTTAGAGTCCCCTTTGACGCTATCATCAAGGGTCCGACAAAGCCTGGCCTGGTGGTTGAACCCTCAGAACCTTCTAAAGGGAAGATCCTTCAGCCCTGTTGTCTGGAAGGTAGTTACCACAGACGCCAGCCTGGCCGGCTGGGGGGCGGTCTTCGAGGGGGTCTCCCGCCAGGGAACTTGGGTGAAAGCAGAGAGGCAGCTCCCCATCAATATCTTGGAAATCAGAGCTGCTCGCCTAGCCCTGTTGGCGTGGACCTCCAGATTAAAGGGGTTCCCGGTGAGAATCCAGTCAGACAATGCCACGGCGGTGGCATACATAAACCACCAAGGGGGAACCAGGAGCCAGGCCGCTCAAAGGGAAGTGAACTTGATTTTTCAATGGGCAGAGGTTCATGTACCCTGCATTTCAGCGATATTCATTCCCGGAGTGGACAACCTGCAGGCAGACTTCTTAAGTCGCCAGAGTCTGTTGCCAGGGGAGTGGTCTCTGCATCCCCAGGTATTTCAGACAATCTGCCAGAGGTGGGGAACGCCAGACGTAGATATAATGGCATCCAGGTTCAACAAGAAACTAGACAGGTTCGTGTCGCGAGCGAGGGATCCTATGGCCTGCGGAACCGATGCGTTGGTTTGCCCTTGGCATCAATTCAAACTTCTATATGCATTCCCTCCACTACAGTTACTCCCCCGCCTGTTGCGCAAGATCAGAGTGGAGCACAAGCCAGTCATTCTAATAGCTCCGGCTTGGCCCCGGAGGACTTGGTACTCACTAGTCCTGAAGATGGCAGTGGGAGACCCTTGGACTCTTCCTCTACAACCAGACCTACTCTCACAAGGCCCGATCCTCCACCCTACATTACAGCGTCTAAATTTGACGGCCTGGAGGCTGAATCCCTGATTCTCAGGGGTAGGGGTCTGTCTAGGCAGGTAATCCCTACCCTGATTAAGGCTAGAAAGCCGGTCTCCAGGGTAATTTATTACAGGGTGTGGAGGAACTATATAGGCTGGTGTGAATCCAAAAGATGGAATTGCCGCAAATATACTATTGATAGGGTGTTAAGTTTTCTCCAGCTAGGAGTGGATAAAGGCCTGGCACTAAGCACAATCAAAGGACAGATCTCAGCTCTGTCAGTGTGGTTTCAGAGGCCGCTGGCCACCCACTCGCTGGTAAAGACCTTCTTACAGGGGGTCTTGCGTATTAATCCTCCTGTCAAGTCACCAGTTTGTCCTTGGGACCTAAATCTTGTCCTGTCCACTCTACAGAAACAGCCTTTTGAGCCTTTGGCTGAGATTCCTTTACTCTTACTGACAAGAAAACTGGTTTTCTTGGTCGCCATAGTTTCGGCCAGGAGAGTGTCAGAATTAGCAGCCTTATCGTGTAAGGAACCATATCTTGTTCTGCATAAGGACAGGGCAGTTCTCCGGCCCCATCCTTCCTTTCTACCAAAGGTTATATCCAAATTTCACTTAAACCAGGATTTGGTACTTCCATCCTTCTTTCCAAAACCTACATCTAGAAAGGAGGGGTTGCTGCATACCTTGGATATTGTCCGGGCCATGAAGGCCTATCTTAAAGCTACGGAAAAGATCCGGAAAACAGATGTGTTATTCGTTCTACCAGATGGCCCCAAGAAGGGGCAGGCAGCTGCAAAATCCACCATCTCGAGATGGATTAGACAATTAATCATTCAAGCCTACGGATTGAAGAGGTTGCCCCCTCCGTTGTCGGTAAAGGCCCATTCTACCAGGGCCATGGGCGCCTCTTGGGCAGCACACCATCAGATCTCTATGGCTCAGATATGCAAGGCGGCAACGTGGTCATCAGTCCACACGTTTACAAGGTTTTATCAACTAGACGTGAGAAGAAATGCGGATACTGCCTTTGGTCAGGCAGTACTACAGGCTGCAGTTTGAAATCCTCGGGATCAGAAACACCCTTGGTTATATAAAAAAAAAAAAAAAAAAAAAAAAGAAAAAGGTTCTTCTTTCTTGACTAATTTGGAAATATTATTATGATTTGAGTTTAGCTCTAAAATTGAATCCTTCTTTGGAAGATGTCTCCCTCCCCTCATTAAAGCATTGCTTTCGGACATCCCACATAGTAATGAATATGCCGCTCTGTGTCCCGTGATGTACGAGAAAGAAAAAGGGATTTTTAAATACAGCTTACCTGTAAAATCCTTTTCTTGGAGTACATCACGGGACACAGAGCTCCCACCCCTCTTTTGGGTGACCATTTTGGGAGGCATACTGCTTGCTACAAAACTGAGGGACTCCCTCTAGGGGAGGGGGTTATATAGGGAGGGGACTTCCTGTTTGAAGATTGCCAGTGTCCACACCTGAAGGTACTCCATATAACCCACATAGTAATGAATATGCCGCTCTGTGTCCCGTGATGTACTCCAAGAAAAGGATTTTACAGGTAAGCTGTATTTAAAAATCCCTTTTTTTCAGCCTTGAGGTGTCTTCAGATGTGCCTTGGCAAAATACATAGAAATTGCCCAAAAATTGTAAAAAGTCAATCATTGGTGGATCAATTCCCCTCTCCTTCAGCACTGGGGCCATAATGATGAGGGAGAGAAACCAAGGGAGAAGAAGCACTGGAATACTAATCAGTAGTAGTAGTATGCAAAGTGTATTTGCTTTGGAAGGATACATTGCCACTACGGTTGGGTGTCCTATGCATGTGGATGTTGCTACATTATACAAAACTATTAGTTTTGATTCTTACATTTCAGAATGGGGTGTCTTGCAAATTATACAGAATTTTAAAGTGTACATTGACTGAAAAAGGGTTGAGAAACTCAAATCGAATTTGTCCATCAGACACGGGCCCAATGGGTTCACAACATTGTGTGCCCCAGGGGGGCATGCCAGTGTGCACATGTTCAACAGCATACCAATACACAGTTCTATTACATAACATGATTGCCTTAAAGTGGAGTGCCACCCATTTTTTTATGTTTGTCTGTGCTGCATGCCCTAATCTCATAGTGTTCAGAATGGACAATTTTTATTTATTTTGTTGCTTGTAAATACCTTTATTTTGTAGTCCTTCATTACTTCCTCCTCCTTATTAGCCTAGGCTATTAAAGTCACATGGATATTTGCAAGGGTTTCTGGGATAGGCATCATGTTTCCCAGTAGTCCTTGCAAACCTGACTGAAACCTATTACATTGCTTGTGCAGCACTGAGCATGTGCGAGATATGCAAAGCTGAAATCCAGGAAGTCATACAGTCTGGCTTCATGATGCCCACACTAAATGCTGTAACAACCTAACAAAATCGACCTTAGTTTCCAGACTAACTTTACTAGAATACATTAAGCTTGTGTATTACAGGGCTATTTATGTTTAAAAAGTGAAATTGTGGGTGGAACTCCCCTTTAAACCTGCATGTAAACTAAAGTGACACAATTATAGGATGTACTGCAGGAAGGAGTTATGGAGTTTTTTCCCAGTGAGATTGGTGATCAGGGAAATTTGAAAGTGAATCTCCCTAAAGGGGACACATACAGCCACCCAAACTTGATAGTGGTTCTATCTCCTCATTACGCTATCCACATCTTTAGAAAACAAAAGTGACTTAAGTTCTACTTGTCTTGTTAGAAACATGCCACAAAGTATGCAAGGTGCTGGTCTATATGTCACATTACTATCAGCAAAATGACACTAAAGAAATACAGGGTGTAAAAAACACAAAACCTAACAAAAAAGTTAATTCCCAAAAAGCACATTTATCAGTTTTACTGAAGGGCAATAATGTGAGATTATTGTCATTCCATCTTCTTCCAGCAGCTAAATGCTCTAAAGCACAGACATTTTTTTTACACGTTAGTTGAACATCGATCTCTAGTAGTACGAGTAACACATTTTCATCTGCTATACAGTTTCATGGATCCAGAATTCATATGAATTGAAGTGCCTCTTTGAGGAAAGTTTTCTTAAGTGGTACAATACAAAAACCGTAATGCCATTGCCTACCTCACTAATGTTGATATGCTTTTTTGCAGGGTTTCATAGGATAGTTATTTATTTTTGGCTGGTTATGGTGGATAGACATGTATTTTTTTCAAGACAAAGG